>OZ034975.1:3814354-5014354 GCA_964030785.1 Siderastrea siderea
GCAACTTTCAAAGCAAATCACATTCACAGAAGCGTGAAATGCTTCTCACATTCACAAATCCTTCCACTCCCACATTTTTACATCCCTCAAAATGTCAATCCCCATAACAAACTCCTGCGCTAAAAAAATTTTCACCATAACCACTAACTAGATCAGACAACACAGCCAATTTCGCATTCAATCCTATTAGCTGCTTTACTTAGTTGCGCGTGCGTTATACAAGACAAATACTGAGACCCCATACTTAGCAACCCTTCGCCATTCATAACTTAAATACTGTAAATTAAAAGACAAGAACACATGAAGGTAACATTCAGCAAACTAATATGCGCATACGTCTTATATAAGACAGTACCGCTCTTGAGTGCCCATACCACAAGCTTTACAGCACTTTGTTCGTATGTTAAGCCAACTGACCATCACGACAAAACCATGTCCATTTTATAAACCGGCGGTCACCATATGGCGACGGCCAGTTAACAAAATTACCACTGCTGGAACAGCTGTATAGGATTCTACAGCTTGGTGACCTTCATTTGTTATATATTGCTTTGTTATGATTTTTTTCTTCTCATTCTGGTGTCAACCAATTTAGGGCAGATTCGTGTGTTTATCATTATGAATGGTAAGCAGGGCCTCTTCCCTGCAAAAGTCCCTAACATCAAACAACACTGATCACCCAACTTTGGTTTCCTCATTATGTGAATACCTTAAGCCTCAAACTTTAATTTTAGCAGCTTGTCTACCCCATTTAAGGGTTGAATGTCTTTTTGAACAGGTAAATGCTGAGATAAAGAGGTTGTTAGTAGCATCAGTTGGAGAAGACGTTGGCAACAGGTACATTACACATTATGAACTAAAAACTTTCCATTATAGTCTAGCTATTTATGTTACATGATAATTAGATTTGTCATGATGTAAAACTAACTTTGTTTGACTCCAACTTGTTGAAGGCTTAGAAAGTTATTCTTTGTGTTCCCGCATTTATGAGAAACTCAATACATCTTGGTAAACACGTGTACAATTTCAAAATGTTTACCATTTTGATTCCTCTTTATCAACTCTGTCTGATGTTCATGAACTTCTTGTCATTAATTAATCAGGTTAGAAGACCTGGTCAATAGAAATGTGCAACAAGCTGTGGAACTTAACCATTGGAAAAAAATGTGCGAAGAATACTCAGAAGAATCAGACAGATTAGAAATTGAGTGTGATGTATGGAGGACAAAATTCCTGGCAAGCAGGTGAGATTGGCATCTAGCTTGGTAAAACAGTCAATTCTCAAATGCAAGTGGTAGGGTGTCAAGTTCCTAGTTTTTCATATTTTCCGGCTTGCTTCCTATTTTTTCCTATTTTTTCAAGAATTTCTTATTTTTCCTATTTTTGTTTTAGAGTTTTGCTTAGTGCACAGAAACAATACAAAATATTTGAAATACAATTATCTCTAAAATTGACAAATTCTACAAAAAACTGAAACCTTAAGACCAAAAAGACCGATTTGATAGTAATGTAAGATGGCAGGCAAACACAACTCACGCTAGTCGCTGATACAGAAGTAGTTATTCTATAGCCTGTAAAATAGTTCTTCCAAGCACATTTGTAACAGCTTGGTCCCTTTGATCAAGATGACATAAAGGCGGCACAACTAAATTGTGCCAGTAAATTGTGTTGTTGATCAAGAAAGGGAACTGTCAAGCTGTGATACTGTTTGGAAGGTTTGACGTTCTTAGAGCCGTTTAAAATCTTTGTGCCATCGCATGTGTTCTGACCTGAAATATGTCATGATTTGTTTACCTTCAGAATGATGTCAGATGAACTATCCAGTTGGAAGGTGGCTCTTTACACCAGGTTTCGACAAGCACAGAGTGCATTACAGAGATTACTGGATGAGAGGGTTCAATTGCAGCAATACTTGATTCATACCAAGAGGTACCTCTTTTCATAACATCAGAAGTATGACTTTTGTTTAACCCTTAAAGCCCCAATAGTGGGGTCTTTCTGCAGGTATGGGAGCACAGCATCAAATTTCTCTTCATCGTATCAGTGTATTATAACACAGGTCATTCATGAGAATTTGGCAAATGATCACCAAACATGAATTGTCTTGATGTTTAAACAGGATCTCCCAATTAGTAGTCAATAAAATCTGTGGAGACCAGTAAGGAGAATTTGTAAAATGGTGTAGGAGCTTAAAGGGGTAAGAAAGACATATCATTCAGCATGTCATCAGAGTGAGACAAAGAAATCCGTCTCCACAATGGGAATTGAACCCTTGCCCTTTTACACACTGCTCGAATGCTTTGGCGACTTATATTAATTGAAATTGAGAAACTCTTTGCAAACCTTAGGGTTCCATTTACTTGGTTCATTGTCATTAAGTCCTCTGGCTAGGAACAGCCATATACATGTTTAAAAAGTGACCTGTGTGTTAATAAAAATTATTGCTTTCATTGAATTGCCATTGCTTATCACAGAAATGTCCTTGCCAGGGAAGTGGGGAACAGAAAAGTGTATTGCCTGATAAAAAAAAACTCTTCTGGCAACCAGACTTTTTCTGAGCATTGAAAAGATAGTAGAAAAATTGTCAAAAACCTACAGTAGATGAAAAGTTGTCTGGCCCTCCACATCATGCTCCCAATGGCACATCCAATTTTAATGTTTATCAAGTATCCACAAGTATCTTTCATAATTTTTCAATCGAATTTAGGACAAAAACAAAACCTGAGTCAAGTTGGCTTACAATATGGTCTGTATGCCACGACGCTGAACCAGATAACATTATTTTTTCAGTCTGTCCCTCCCTCTCAGTCAACAAGTGCTTTTTCTGATGTCTAACATGGCACGGCTCACATAACTGTAGATGGTTTACCTAGTGTTTAATTGATAATTCCAGGTTAATTCAGTCCCTGTATTCAATGCTGAAAACTACAAGTGGTGTCCTTCAAGGTTCCAGCACTGCAGTGCATCATGCCAAAGAACAGAGCATTGTAGAAATGGCTTTCTTAAACAGCTCCTTAGCTGAAGAGACTCTGGACCTTGCACAGAATGTTTTGCCAGCTTTCTCACTCTCAGAGACGTCACTGATGTTAACACATGAGTCACAGGAAAATAAAGAGAACCTGAAGATGGAACCAACTTCTGCTGAGAAGCTAGCTTTGCAGGTAAAACTAACAGTCAAGTAGTATTTTTTTTGTGTGGTGGTGGCTTGGCATTGTTGCTGTAACACACCAGAAAAGAAAGTCACAATGACTTTTTTCAAGGTCATCAACTTTCTTATAGCTAAGGAAAGTTTGTGTATCAGTTCTTGTAGTTGAGAGTTAATATTATGTGGATGAACTATTTAACTCTTAAAGCCCCAATATCAACATGCATGTTCTCCGTCTATCTTTGGTGATCACTTCTTTTATTCTCATTACCTTTACGTTTGATCAAGTAGTGATATGGTTAGGAGAAGTTATATACTTGTCACTATTGGTGCTCTCCGGTGGTGCTGTTTATTGTGCTGTACAAGGTGATTCTAACTTCTAAGTCTGTAGACAAAATCCTAGACAATCATATAAAAAAGTGTGACCAGTGTCAAAGTGAAAGCTACTGAGCAGTACTTTCCTACAGCACTGTTTATTAATATGCCTAGTAAGGCAGTTCTAATTGTTGAGTCTGTGGATAAAATCCTCAAGTGTGACCACTCAAATGAAAGCAGTTCTTTGCTGTGGTGTAGTTTATTATGCTGTACAAGATGGTTCTAACTTCTTAGTCTGTGGGAGAATTCCTAAAGGGTGACCATTTAAATGAAAGGTTTTAATCAGTACTTTCCTGTGGTGTTGTCAATAGAACTTGTCAAGTTGTTCCTTTGCCATTTTTACAGGGGGTGATGATTGCATGCTCATTAAAAAGGTCTTGTTTGCCTCTGTTAGGTTTTATCCAGTGATGTTGATCTTCAAACTGAACAGCAGCAGCTAAGAGGTGTAATGAAAAGAATGTCCCAGCAGTACATGGGACATGATTATCAGAGTCGATTTTCCACCAAGAACTTCAGGGTAACTTATGACTGTTGTGACAGATGCGCAGGAGCTCTTCACATTGTCTGAACAATTTGAGGAGACAATTTTGTTGGTGAGGTCCTCTGTCCTGATAGTCGCGATGAAACATGAGACTGCAGTGAGTGTTCATTTAAGGACCATGCAAACAAGAGGACATTGTTTGGGGAAACTTTGTTCCCCCTTGTCTCCTGTGCAGCTGTTATAAGGTAATGGCTGCACAGGAGAGTTGTCTGGCAACCACTAAAAACAGCTGCATAGGAGATTATCTGCAAACTTTTTCCCAATTGTGCGTGCATACAGCATTTGTTGTTTGAAGGCTTTTGCTCTCAGAAAACAAAGATTTTGGCTTAAACATTACTCAACTCTGTTGAGTGCATCTGTTAATTCACAGATTGCTTGTCTCACAGGAAATTATAAAACAAGACAGTGTAGGATATACAAGAAGTTTACAGACCAACACCATTTTAAATTATTATTTTACATGACTGAGGAAATGTTTTAATTTTTTAAGTACTATTTTAGATTTTCTGCAAATTGCATCATTAATATCTCACAGAAAGTTTGTAATCTTAAAAGTAATTTATTGAATTATCGAGTGAAACATGTAGAAATATAGAATACAAAGAAAACACATTTTGGCCTTATAATATGTGTAGATAGAAAACTCATTTTGGCCTTTTAGTATATATTTTTGCTGTTTGAATTGCCTTTACTGTAGGTTACTTACTTATGTTCATCGCTCCTTAGGAGCATAAGCCATTGACGGTTGCTCTCCAGAATCTCCTATTCTGCACTGTAAGTAATACAGTTAAAAGGGACCAACAAGCTACCGCCTCCTACACAGACGTTGTTTTGGCTTTTTCACGCACTCCTTTTTCCTTGAAGAAGAGTGCATGATGAGCCAAAAGATGATCTCCATAGGAGGCTAACCAGAAAGAGGAGAAAAGAAAGCATTACATTCTAGCCACCCTTCAGCTCCCCTTTTTTATTGCCAGTTAATAAATGGCTATAAATATGAAATTGTACTGATCTTAGACTCGTACTACAGTATAATGCTTGCAGGGAGATGCAACAACAGTCCAGCACTCTTAAAATGTTCTGCTGTAATAGACAGAAAGGGCCACACCTCCTTCCCTCTTAGGGGAAGAAGGTAAAATCCCAGCATGAAGTTTGTGGCACATAATGATGTGGTTTGAATTTTTTGGTCTGTACATTTTGAGAGGGCTTTTTTAAGTGACATACAGTCATAAAGAACGAGGCCAAAATATTTTCATTGATATGTATTATAATGGTGTATATACAGCAAAGGGTGCCTTTCTAAGAAATGGCAGCCATGAATTATGATTTTGTACAAATTTAATAATATTTGTTTTTTATGCAGTGAAGAAACATAATAATATTGATATTAAAGGAAATATGGGACTAGTAATTATTAATTTCAATATTTAATGTAACTTAAGACTCAAGGGAACTAATTAATGCCAAGAAAGATAGAAATGGAAAATTTATGGCTTACCGGGAATAAAATAATAAAATATCACAACAGGACTTGTCCTGCAGTATGCACATGAAGTCTGATCCTCAAAACTTGAATCATGACCAATTTAATTTTCAAAATAAATCCACTTGATGTTTCTCTTTAAATTTACAGTGTACTTGTTAGACTCATACCACATTTTAGCAATATCCAGTTGCTATTTCTTCATGACTTACGGGGCATGCAAAACATTCCAAGAACAAATACTAGTTCAGTTCATCTGTTACTGTATTCTGACAATATATAAATTCCTTGTGTTTGCTTTTTTACTTGTTGGATTTTCAAAGTAAATGCTCTTTCTAGAATCATGAATTAAAAGGCCTGAAACCCATTCCAAGAACAAAGTATTACGTCAGTGTTATGGTTACTGTAGTTACTCTCAATGACAGATTCCAGAAGACCTGCAGTGTAGGAAATTTGAATCATGAGTTCAGATTTCTTCAAGCAGGGATTTCCATCTGCCTTGCAAACATTCCTGCTTGTAATTAGAACGTGACCATGTCCATCAGTCGGATCTTACTCTCAATGATATCCTTTAGCCACTTTTCTCGAAACCTTGTCTTTCCAGGTCTAAAAATTAAAAAAAAACCAGTGATTTGTTTATTTATGTTCTTTTTGTCTACCTTCCAACCACAACAATGTGACTGATTTGCACTCCTACTTTTTTATTCAACATGCCTTTGGAGTCCATGGTGCTTAATTTTTAATACAGTAACTTCAATAAAATTGAATGCTCTCACTACAATTAACTACCTAAACATTGGTAATTAATGATACAAGTTCCCCTTTCCCTTGCTGTTTCTGCTTAACTAAGGAAGACATAAACTTACCCCTTGTACTGACAAGTACTGACACTTTGCTATTTACACAACTTGAAATACCAACAAACTTTTCATTCAAAATTTGAATTTGACCAAGAACCTGAGATCCACGAGTTTGACAGAGCAGTGCTAAACCCCTTTTAAAAGATTTATTTAGTTTTACATTGACTATTTTCATTGTTTATTTGATAGGAAATTAACTGAAGAGAGTTTGAACCAAATTTCCACACTCCTTTAACCTCACTTTGTTAAGTTGCACTGTCTTTCAACATACTTGTAGTTTGATGTATTATGTCATCCTGCATGGATATTATAACATACCTGTGGACCAGATGATGCATCTCAAAAATATAGTAAACTTCAACAGGAAAAGTCTGAAACAAGACAAGTTGGAATGATCAACATCACGTTTTTCTCACAATATCAATATTATTAATACACCTAACTGAAAATATGTCAGGTGAAAAATAAACTGGAGACAATCCACATTCACTGAAGTCCGTAGTTGTAATGTTTGGTTTCCATAAAATTATATCCTGATCATGGCTGTTATTATTAAATAAATTTTACCCTGGCAACCAAGCATCCTGACCAGCAACTCCAATGGAGGTGAAGGTACAGTAGCATAGTGGCAATGCTAACTTTCAAAAAATCAATCAATCAATCAATCAATCAAACTAAAGCATCTTTAGAATACCCAGCCACTTACTTACATATCTCTGATAGGGCCCTTAATTTCTTATTCAATGACATGCAATTAAGTGGCTGGTATTTTAAAGTTTAGCCAAAAAACTTTTCATTTACCATACCTTTGGCTTAAATTTGCTAACTTCAATAGTGATGTAAACTGAAGCAGTTGCTCTTGGGATGGGCTTTCTTCTGGTTGGTATACTCCACTTGACAGCATAGCGATATCGCCAACTGTATGGATGCTCCTCTTCCCTCAAAAAGTCAATACAGTAAAGCCAGCTACTATCACGCTCCCACGTCTGCAACAGAGTGTTTGGTAACAGTATTATGTCAGAATTACTTTTAATGAGGAAAATTTAGGAAGTGAGATCCAGGGATGAGCACTTCCATCTAAAAGTGACAGGGGAGATCACTGTACCTTTAGCACTGCACGCTTTTTGGGGGGAAGGGGGGAGGAGAAATCTATGACATAGGTGTCCAGTATTTTGAAGATTTGAATAGAGTCTCCAAATTTCTTTTACTGTTGGAATTAATCTGGAGAAAATTTCATGGAAAATCGAAATTTTGCGACTCTACCTTAGAATCTTCTTTGCAATTTTGAATTATTTATTCAAACTTTCCTCCTACATGCAGACATTTGGAGACTCCATTCCAATCTTCAAAATACTGGACATGCATGAGGTTAGATTGACCGCATATGTTAAGTGATCACCGTGAGAGTTATCCTGGTACCACCTATAAAGGTCTCCACCCCCCTCCCTCCCGACCATGCATACCCCTCTCTAGCTTAGCAAGGTATTGGCAATATGATAATAAAGTGTATATTGCGCGGCACCTTGAACTTGAAAAATTGAAGTCAGAAATTGGTTACAGGTGCTGTTGATTGTCACACAATGACACCGACGTTTCGCCATTACTGCCTTCTTCGCCTGAAACTACACGTAATCTCTGACTTCTATTTTTCAAGGTATTGGCAAAACCTTGATAAATTCTTCTATTTTCTCTAATCCTCCAGCCACCGTAAAGCTTTCTGCGGTCATCCATTTTATATTGGGGATCTCGTATCCTGTTTCAGGGTCTACTGTCGGTTCATCATCCTTCGCTTCACGAGCTTCCCCATCCTTGGCTAAAGAACCTCCAGCATAAACTGACAAACGACGGCGAGCGTTTTCAATCGCTTCGTCGACAATTTCACGAGCTTCTTCCTCGTAAATCTCTTCAAGTGTTCGATTTCCCGGCACCACTGTACGTATTATTGGAGTCGGCTTCTTCGCTGTGCTGGCAGAAGACATAGCGATTAAAATGAAATCGCAAATTAGGATAAGTCTGAGTAAATTTCAATCAGCCAAGTCTGTCCACCATTTTGATTAAGTTTAGTTTCCATGGTAACGATGGTTGGAACGCATTTTCTTATTCGAGAAACTGCTGACAACTGCTATCGTTGGAAACATTCTCGTCCCCAGAGCTACGCGGCTTTTTTTAAATTTACATCTCTTGCGACGTTGCGACGGAAACGAAAAACCAAACTCGTTCCCAGGGTCACCAAAGCTTCCCCGAAGCCGCCCGACCGATAGCCTGGCGACAAGGTTGTCTAAGAAGTAAAATTGTAAATGAAAAAAATATTTTCTCATTTTTTACACATAGGAATCTTTGAAAGACAATTTTTCCCACATTCTAAATAAATAAAAGTTTTTTGAAAATTAATTTGAGAGAAAAATATTGCGCATATGTACACAATGCAACTAAACCTCGTTTCTATGATTTCCATATCATGTGTCACACATCTTCCTGTCTGAAAATATGCTACACGGATATATGAAGTACCAATATACAGGATACCGGAAATTCGTGAACACGTTATGATTGTTCTTGTAAATGGTTGTAACAGAGGGGAAAATGTCTGCTTCGCCTAACGATTGCAGCTGGTATCACGGACGAATCACTCGTGAGCAAGCAATCGAACTTTTGCTCCAAACTGGACGACAGGAAGGTCTTTTCCTTGTCAGAAACAAAGGAGGCGCTGGCAGCGACAACTTTGTTTTGTCGCTATGGCATGGAAATCAAGCGCTTCATTTTCAAATCCAGTGCCGAGGTGGTATATATTATTCTATAGACGATGGGCCGATTTTTGAAGGCCTGGATTCGTTGATTGAATACTACATGGAACAAGCTGATGGGTTACCGATTAGACTCTCGCAATTCTGCATTGGGAACCCGCCCCCTGCTTCATGTAGAAAGCACGGAGTTACAACGCCATTGCATCTTGCTTGCTCGGAGGGAAATTATAATTTAGTATCGGGATTGCTGAGTGGAGGAAATCAATCTGATATAAACACGAGAAATGAGCGAGGGGCAACCCCGTTACACGAGGCTGCGTTTCGGGGTTTTGAGGATATCATCTCACTGTTACTGAAACATGGGGCTGATACCAAATGTAAGGATGATGAAGGCAACACGCCACTACAGGTAAAAACACCATGCTGGACGTAAATTTGTGATCTTCAGATGTTACTTGGGAGGCCTTACTCTGTATCTGTATTTGTAATTCATCATTTACAAATTAAATATATTTCAAGGTAGTGATCACTGTCTTGAAACCCTTTGTGTATTTCTTAACTGGACGGGGGACAAGTTTTCCTCTTCCAAAGGCTGTCAACACATTTGCTTTTCACCCACTTAACATCAAGTAGAAAGATTAGGTCCGATCACCCCCATGGCCACCCATACAAATTTGTTTCTTTGTCGCAAACTCTTGAAATGCTGAATAATACATCTTTGTTATAGTATTTTGCTGTCCCAGTAAGTTAAATATAGTATGCACTGACTGACTAAGTGGGAGGGCTGGACAGGAAAATATTTAGCTCAAGGTCATGGCGTAGGCACCTTGCTGTGCTTGGTCCATGTGCCACGACCGAGAGCCAAACATTTTTCCATCTGCAAACAAGCAAGGGGGTTAGTTTCTAAAGAAACTGTGATGCTGCGTCGGTGGGGACGTGAAACACAAAATTTTGGATTTATCAACTGAGTTGATAAGGTAAATTGGCCACCGTAAAGAGATTGAAAGCTGACGTTTCGAGCGTTAGCCCTTCGTCAGAGCAAATCTAGGAATTGTGGGTTGCACTTGGTTTATATAGCGTAGCTCCACCACTCCCTATATAAACCAAGTTCAGCCCACAATTCCTTGATTTGCTCTGACAAAGGGCTAACGCTCGAAACGTCAGCCTTCAATCTCTTTATGGTGGCCAATTTACCTTATCAACTCAGTTGACAAATCCAAAATTTTTTATTTTTCCATCTGGTCCAACCTATCTCAGTCAATTAGCAATTTATCATATTTACCATTGTTTTTATGCTTAATGGTGTTGCAGAGTGTCAGTGAGATGGTTGTAAATACTCAGTGAATGTTAAAGTGTGTGCACGGTAAATCAGCAGATGACATGTGCGGGGCTGGAGGGCTTTTTCCGGACTGGCTTGTGCCAACCTTTCCGCCCCTATGCATGTCAACTCGCCAATGGGTTTTCTCTAGAACTGCATCAATGGGGCTGTATGGTGGTATAATAATCTCTATAAAGTTGCTGTGTGGCTTAATTAATACAATGATGATACAAAGTCATCAGAGGAAAGTTATTAGCAAGAAAATAAGCTTCAACAGCTAACTTTTGTTCTCTTTGGGAGATTACTTGTACATTAAAGTACATTCAGTCAGTTGTCAGTTGGTCAGAAATCTCTACGAAAAATAATTATTAATGTTCTCTTGTTTCAAAAGCACAGAGCAGAACATAATCTATTTAAAATAGTATGTAACTTTGCTTTGCATTGACATTTCTCTTCCGGTTCAGCTGGGCAGGCTGAATAGTGGACAAAACGTTTGAAAGACTGTATCCCAAGTATCCCAAGAGTGAGGGTAACATTGTATGGGAGTTGTCACTCAGTTCAAAGGAAAGTGACTGTTCTCCATACTCACTGGTGTCTCTTTTAAGGGCTAAATTATGTAAGAGACAGTGTTCCATCGGCACAAAAAGAACTATCCTTTAAAAGCAGACATCTGGATTACGTGGTTGTCCATAGGGGGGGGGGGGAGGGGGTTTTACTGTTCTACTTTGTTAGTGAAGCCTCATTTTAGTCTCATTTTAGTTAATCTAGTGGGAAAATAAACAACAAAATTGCTTTTTAGGAAGCACAGTATGCTTATCTCTAGGAGGGGGTATACTAAGAGTTATATTTTGTCACCAAAGTGGTTGGCTTATAACTGGGAAAGAAGGTAGGGAAAGTCTTATAACTAGGATTTTACAGCATTTCCTGTTTTGACTCTTATGAGAGAAAGGGCTCAAACAGAAGTGTAACCCAATGTCATTGTGGTAATAGTGTGTTTTTATCTTGTTGAACAATTGTTGACAGGTTGCCTGTATAAGTGGTCACCCATCAGTGTGTTCTTCACTTGTAAGAAAAGGAAAAGCTGACCTTCAGGATCGCTCCCCCCTGACTGGATGGGTGGCACTCCATGTAGCAGCTTTGAAAGGTACCTGGTGCCACATTTAACCCTTTAAACCCCAGCATCATTATACAAATTCTCCTTGTAGGTCTCCATAGATTTTGTTGATTACTAATTGCGAGAACTTTTTCAAAAGTCAAGGCAATCCATCTTTGGTGATCATTTGCTAAATTCGTATTACCTGTTTGTGTTATAATACACTGATATGATAAGGAGAAATTTGATGGTGATCACTCTTGGGGCTTAAAGTGCCACTGAGACGAAAATTCGTAGGTTTATTTTGGCCAAATTCTGTCGCAGAATCTCGCGTTGTGTCTATATTTACCCAGAAAACTGAACAAGAAACCGTCCATCCTAATATGTTTTAGCTCCAAAGTTGCGTAAAATGTGTCCGCCATTACTGAAAACGTGTTCCTGGGTGATTGCACAATTTAATAGCTTGTGACATCAGAGGCTCACCTCAGTTGCGTTTCCTTGTGTTTTGGCTCAAGATGCCTACTGCGAAACCTCCGAAGAGTATTTCTACGATTCGGAACAGTCTTTAGCTTCCGAAGCATCGGGGGATTCATTTCATTCGGCAAATGACAAATTTTTCTTACCGTACGATGTAAAAACGGATGTCAGGAGATTTCAACTAATAAGCTTGTAAACAAACTGTTCAAAGTTGTTTTGCTCGCCTTATTGGCGGGAGTTCAAAATATGCGCGAAATAATGCTTATACAGTGATTACAGTTCACGCACAAGTTGCTCAAAGAGCGGACAACTCTTATCCAACGGATAAGTCGCTGTCCAGCTATTCCAAAAACCAATGTTTTAAGCTTTGGAAATTTAGACAAAACACCTATAAAAATTCTACAATTTGATGCTCACGATCCTCGTGATCGATTGATCGGTCGATTGATTTTATTGTTCGCTTCGCTGGAGAAATAAAAAAAGCTATATTTTGTCTGCCGTTTTTTACATTCATTGTATATTGTAAAGCATTGAGATTTTTGGCCATTCTTAGCATAGTATGGGAAACTTTCTTGAAGAGCCGTAACGCTGTAGTCATCTGGCAGTCAGCTGATGAAGATCGTGTCCATCATAGTACAGTGGTCGATAAATGCATTGAAACACAGTGCTTGGCGTTTCTAAATACTTTGAAGTTTTTGTAGAATTCTTAACTTGAGCCGAAAAAAGTGAAATAAACCAAGACCTTTTTTTAAGAACTGGAGGCCTTGTGTGACCGGAATCTAAATATTTGTAGTGCAAATCAAAGCTACAAGGAAAATTTTCTGCTGCTCAACAACAACATGCGGACCGTCGAGGAAACGAAGCTTTCACTTGCTTTATTCATTGCGTAAAAATAATAACTTGATATCTAATCATTTTTCAGGGTAGTTCATTTACTAAGATTGCTATGACAGTTAAAAGAAATAACATTGTAAACCCATTAGACAAATAGTGGTGTGTGATATTTTTTCCCAACTTAAATTTCCATGCAAGACGAGCCAACCTGTTGAAGCCCTTATATATTTTGAACAATAATGTCAATCGACTCTTCACCAACAGGGAATAAGGAGAAAAGCTTCTCGACATTCAGGATGGTATGCTATAAAATAAATGACCATGCCTCTAAGCGATTACTGGTTTGAAATATATTAACACACGCGGAATTAAAAAAAAAAAGAAAAAGCTAAGCAATACAAACTATTGGCTTAATCCCGGCGGTCCTGCATTCGCCCAGGATGCATTTTATGAGGACTACGCCGAAGATCTTCGCGCCAGCAGACGGCAGAACTGAAAGGGTTTTCCACAAGCAAAATAAATTTTAAAATACTTTAAAAGAAAATAAGTTTTGCACAATGGTGGATGCGTTGAAAAAGAAACATACTATCACTTCAACTGCATTAAGATTAGGTACCTTTCGTCTCGTCTTTTCCGGATGTTTTTTTCCCACATAGTTGGAAAGGACAATGGAACAATCGACCTCTGGGATCCTTCGACATGAACAGCCCTCTGGAAACACTCGTCCGTGGTGATCAGAACAGCCGACAAAAATACCTCTCGGGTTGAAATTTGCACTGTGTGTGAGTACGAACATTATCCATTTTTCCATTGCGGGTCCGCTCACAAGGCTTTGATGAAGCGAAATACCAGCTCGGTGACTGAATTTATTGTTGAAGCATTGTACAACACAAGTAATACCCTTTATAACTGCTGCAGCAACGAAAATTTCAAGGTCATACAGCAAACGGTTGGCAGGAAATCTTCCCTGGACGAGAGTTAAATTTCCCGTGGCAAGTAACCGTATGGAAGGTACTAAGTTTGAGGTGAGCCTCTAACGTCACTTGCGCTAATTCGCAAGCCGGCTTCTGGAACAAGGGCCAGTAATGGCGGCCGCAAAATCTTGACAAAAACCGTCCAAAAAAAAGCGACTTCCAGTCGTCGTAATGAGTTGAAATTTGGCATGGTGACTAACAACCACAGACTACTTTTGAAAATGCAAAAATATGGAATACCAAAATTCTGGTCCCAGTGGCACTTTAAAGGGTTAATTGTGCTCACTGATATTTGCATTACCTGATGTATCTTACCATGGTCAAACAAGAAATTTTTAGTCAAGAACCATTTTGCTCAGTGTAATAAATAACAGGGAAGCCCTGCACAGTAACTTTCAATCTAGGGCCACATTGTAAAGTGACTCAAGTTTTGACTGTGGTAATGATGCTGTTAAATAATGCACCTATGATTGTTAACTGTAGTCTGTTAAGCACAAGGGGGATACCCCAGACATGTGGGGTATTTGAACTATTTTTCTATCCTCATGCTCAATGCTCAGACATTTGACTGTCAAATTTACAACCAGCATGTAACCTAAAGGGAGATAAATTCCCCAAAATGAGGGGGTACCCTAAGCATATCCATATCCACCCTTGGATACTTGACTGTCACACTTATGATCATATGAACCCTAAGGGGAAATAAATTTCCCAGAAGGAGGGGGTTAGATCTGACTTGGCCCATTTTTGTCCTACCAGAGAGGGAAATTGATCAAAAATTCTTCAGAAGAGTGAACACCACACCTTCCAGGTGTTCCAGCTTAACCCTTTAAACCCCAGTATCTAGTATCAACATGGATGTTCTCCTCACTGTACTCCATATATTTCTTATGGTATTAGTTGAGAGAATTTGCTCACACATCAAGACACCTCATCTTTAGTGATCATTTCCTTAATTGTCATGACCTGTATGTTTGATCAAGTAATGATACTGTAAGGAGAAATTAGATGCTAGTCACTATTGGGGCTTAAAGGGTCAACTAATGAGAGAGGTTTCTTTCTGGCAGGTAACATTGAATGTGTAAAGGTTCTCTTGGAACTTGGTGCTCCCTTACACCCCCGGTCTTCAGAAGGTGACACACCCAGGGATCTCGCCCTTCATTATGGACACAACCACATAGTGGAAATAATTGATAACTATCCAGTGCAGCCACCAAAGACTTTGCCAAGGATGTGGTTGCATGAAAATTTAGGTAGAAAGGTGTGCAACGTTTTCTTTGCCTACCTTGCATTAGAGTACAAAAGAGTTTTCATATGGTAAAAAAATAAAAGTACTTGTTACTACAGCATATATTTGAACAGAAAGTAAGTTAGATTGTAGGGTTGCATCAACAAATTTAATGAGTAACAACTACTGTCCATGTAAGTACTGCTCAGTAGCTTTCATTTATTGAATGATCACACTTAAGGATTTCATCCGCAGATTCAAAAGTTGGAACCACCTTGTACAGCATAGAGCACCACAGGAAAGTACTGCTCTATAGCTTTCATTAGAATGGTCACACTTAAGGGTTTCACCCACAGACTCAAAAGATAGAACCACTTTGTACAGCGTAATAAACAGCACCACAGGAAAGTACTGCTCAATAGCTTTCATTAGAATGGTCACACTTTAGGTTTTCATCCACAGACTCAAAAGTTAGAACCACCTTGTACAGCATAATAAACAGCACCACAGGAAAGTACTGCTCAATAGCTTTCATTAGAATGGTCACACTTTAGGATTTCATCCACAAATTCAAAATTTAGCAACACCTTGTAGAGCTTGTAAACAGTTTTATACAGTATCACAGAAAAGTATCAATTGTGAATGCTCAGTTGCTTTTATTCAGTGGTTAATGGCCACAGTTTAGGAATTCATCCAGACTCAAAAATTAGAGACATCTTGCATTAACAATGCACATTAATAAATTTATTTTTCAAGGTATAAAATGGCTAGAAGTTTTTAGCATCTTGAAACATAAAAGATATCTATGAAATCATCACCTGTGTCATCAATCAGTATGCAGTGTTTCTGTAGCCAGTTAGGGTGTGGGTGTCCTAACAGTTGTTCACTGCCAGACATTGGTAATACAGAAAATATTTGTACCCAACCACCCTGTCTTCCAGCCTACCTCTTTTGATGGTATTTAGAGAGGCCATTGTAGTTTTCCCAGAGATCTTTCCATGCCTGCTTGTTCATTAGTGGTTCATGGTCCTCTTTTATTCAATGCCATTTTTCTGAGGTCAAACTGCTACTGGAAGAGAAGTCTCTATCAATGACAGCATTCATCCCATGTGCTTGGCACAGTGCCTGCTACATACCAGTATGAACATGGCTTTGTTGAAGTACCAGTGTCAAGAATATTATTGAGCAAGTTTTCTGGGCATCAGGCATAAGGTCAAGATCTTATACCTGGGCACTGAATTGGTGATGGACCCAATCTGCATTCAATTTCCATGAGTGCTCAGTTACTTTTTCCACAGCCCTTGCTCTTAGTCTAGTCTTACCCTGAAGGTTCTGAGATGGTCTTGGACTCCCAGTGTGAATCACCCTTAATGGTGTTCAACTGGCTGGGAACTGTGCCCTGATACAAGTGTGAATGCTGCTTATGATGTTGCAAAAAAAAAACCTTTGGTATAATCGTTTAGAGTGTTCTGACTGTTTTGCTTGACATTGTTTTGTTTCTTTAGGAGGCTGTTGCACTGTTTCAGAAGTGGGGATTAGTTGATGGTTTGTTCCTTGTACGCCTGAGCACCAGAGATCATGGCTATTATGTCCTTTCTGTGGTTGTTAACACGCAGATATATCATTATCAGATACGCAGCAGGGTAATGACATTATTTGTTAAATCTTTTCTTCTGTTAACCCATTGACTCCTGCGTGTTTCAGCGTGTTCTGCATAAATTAAAATTTGTCAAGAGTAGAAAAAATCACCTAAATGCACAGTAGAGAATTAAACATTGTAGGCTTCCCAAATTAACTTCTTTTTACACTGGAATAGTCAAATTAATATATTCTGATGTAAAAAACTATCAATAATAATGGTTGCGTATCATTTATTAGCCACAAAACAACCCTGAAAATGAAAATTGCTGAAATTTTCTGCATGGTGATAAAAGCCGCACCATCATCGCACCTCGAATTTCAACCCGGTTATGCAAATTAGTCAGTGTTTACAAAATGCTGCTTCCTGGACCCAACTATCAATTTAAAAAGACAGGATAATCAACCAAGAGCTTTTCTAGTCAAAAATGTTATTCAGATAATCAATACATTGGCGTTCAGAAGCAAAAAACTTTTGATTTTCTGTAATTTTTTTTTGTAATTTTTGCAGACACTACAGCTGTGTTTATGGCGATGGCTTGATCAGAAGTTGCACAGCTTTGCGAACAAAATTACAAAAATTATACGAATCTGGAGCAAACAATCAGTTGAACAATTTTTATAAAGCAAAGCAACATTCAAAAACAACATTTACCATGTATGTATTCTATAGTGTTTTTCCAGGTCTTGTAAAATCGATTTGAAGTCTGCAGTTCCGTTTAAATTTTTGAGCAAACTTTAGGTTGTCTCTTGCAAATCAAAGGAATCTCAATGTGAAACGGCTTTTTGTCACTTTGAAGACCTCCATGTCCTCTTTTTTGAAGGCCAGTTATTCTTCAGGATGATTTCTTTCCATTTTGAGCTTCAAAAGTGAACTATCTTAATTTTCAGAGCAGAAAAATACATCTTGAAAATCTAGGACAGATCCGCACGCACCGCCATTTTCTTCGTTTTGCAAACTCCATGCGGTCGGTTAAAAAGCCGCCTTTCCCCTACCCCTTAAAACTCATAAATATATGCGTAGATGACAGTTTCTGATTGGTTTATATGTCTCCTAAACAATTGACAGCTTTAGAGGGCAAAAAAATACCTAGTAGGGGAGGTAGGGGATAAAGCGTCCTCCACACGGAACATGCGCGCGGCACGGCCGGTTTTGGCCGGTGCAGGAGTCAATGGGTTAATGGTTCTTAACTTTTTCACACCCAAGAGTGTACAGCGTTTCCAATTTGATTTGCAGAGTACTGCAAGGGCTGATTTAGATGGTCTGATTTTTGCTTACAACAGTGTTGTCAACTTGCTCACGTCATGACTGCAACATGAATCATGTTTTCTAAATCAGACATACAATATCTCCATGACAGTTGCACACAACATGAAAAATGTTGTAGGATTCTGAAACATGTTTTAAAACCCTATGACAGTCGTAGCCACAATCAAAGTGTGAGAATGACAAGTTGTTTACGATATTTGCTTGATCTGAGCAGCGCGCACTTCAAAAGTCGTATACAACAAGTCGTAAGCAAAAATCACACCATCCAATTCTGCCCTAAAACATAGATTACCAGGTGGATGGGCTTCTGAGAAGCTGTCAGTACTTTCCTGTGGTGCTGTATATAATTGCCATTTTAAATAATAATTGTAGGTAAGGTAAAGTCGCACACGAACCAAGGAGGCACACACACCTGGAGCTTATCCCGGTTTCTGTAGCATGAAGCAACTGAGAGTATTGCTTCTCCCCCCTGGATGGGATGCTAGTCCATCGCAGGGTTACCCCCAGCAGTATGTCGCTGGTACCCATTTATACACCTGGGTGGAGAGAGACAATAATAATAATTATTATAATAATCTTTATTCGATCAATAAAAGACGTATCGAAAGTTACAAACATCATCAAATTAAAAATTCAACAAGCAAAGTTGGACTTGTATTTTAGGCTTCTATTAATGCAAATAGGTTGTTTGGTTTTCAATATTAATGACTATTAATATTAATGATAAAATATTTCTTTGTTCAAATGATAAAATACATGTCAAAAGTTACAAAATAATTTAATGCAAAAATGTAATTTGCCTTCACATCTCGCTGTATTTAAAGCTAAACTGTTGAAAAAACTGTCCTTAAAATGCTCAGTATTTATATGAGATAGTCTATCCCAGAGGAACACAAGAGGTAGAGTTACTGGTACTAAAAAATACAACTATCAAACTGCTACTAAATGTAGACAATTGTGTCTCTTTAAAACAAGTAATTTGTTTATGAGGCTTAAAACTGTTTACCGATTTGTCCAGTCTGACAGATGGTTCTATATTGATGATGGTCCACTGTTTGAAACTCTGCCGCATGTCATTGACCATTACAGTAGATACGCAGACGGATTACCAGTTCTTCTTAAGATGGCACTCCCCCCTGATGGAAACCCCCCTGTGGTTATACAGAATATACCAGCCCCCCCTGCAAGGAAGCAGCGAGTGCTGCCAGCCACACCTTCTTTGTCACCTGCTGTAAGTTCTCCTGCACTTAGTGTTTCTCCTGGAAAAAGCCAGCTAGGAAGGCTTCCCATGCAAAGAGCTGATTCTGCTGTAAGTATTGTACAGTTGAAGGACGACAACAAAGAAATTTTCACTGTACAAACTGTAATCATGCATTTTACTGGAACCAATTTATAGCATGGTCACAGACTCTCTACTTTGGTTTTATATACATAGCGGGTAAATACGCAGCTCCTCTTCTCACAGAATATGTGCAGGTAGCCTGTTGTTAGGGAGCAAATCAGAGCATATGCTTATTTCCAGGGAAAGTCTATGTACACGTAATAAGTTTTCCATATTAAATGGTGTGGCTGTATTAAGCGGACTAATGTGAAAGAACATGTGTGAGCTTTCTGTGGTGGAAGAAAAGAACTGTCAATAATAAGCAGCTGTCCATATTAAGCGAGTACAGAAAAAAGCCACAAGTTCTTATGTGTATGGTGGCTACTGAGAAATTAGGCCATTTAGGTTCTTGGAAAGGTTCTTATCTTTTCCTGGTCAGAAACACTTATTCAATATGGTTGTGGCTTCTTGTATCTGTGTCATAAAGACATAATTTGCCTGCTATTACAACATTGTAGACAAACACAGAACTGCTCTAGATCTTAAGAGTTTACAAATCCCACAACTTACCCTTTATGACATTTGCAGGAAATATGGTTTTTCCAAATAATAAATTACCTGTTTCACTTTTTAGGCTAAAACAGGTTCTTATATGTTGGAGTGTACATAATAAATTCTAACCTGCAGGCTCTTAATCCAATAGCTTTCTTATATGCAGGGTTTTACTGTATCTGTTAAGCGGTGGCGGGGGGGGGGGGGGGGGGGCAGATTCCGTTCCCTCCTTAACTATGAGAATATTAAAGCTACGACAATGAAACTTAGAGGACAGATAGTACCTCCTAAAGTGTTTCCTTTGAGGTCAGACTTTTTTGTTTTTTGGAAACAATATGTGATATGCTACTCTGATATTAAAACCCAAGAGATGCTAATCTCTGCTTGGTTTTAATATAAATAAATAAATAAAATAAAAAACTTTATTTACCCTGAAAGGCCAATCAGTGATCAGTAGATCACTGGTATAAACTGGCAATCAGCGTTTCATACATTTCGGACCTTATGATCAGGTTTATTATTTATGAGTTAACAAGTAAACAGTCACATGAAGGGAAGCTCAAGGCTGAAGGCAATGGATGAACGCACAAGCCATGTGACCAAATGAAAGGACACAAAACAAACAAACAAAAGCAGTGAATGAACGAACGAACAAGATAACAAATGCACGAACAAACAAACCCACCAATTGAACGAGCGAAATGCCAGCCAAACAAATGGAAAGTGGACTAATAGCACGAACAAACCCCCACAAACCCGGCAACTCAACAAATGGCTGAATACACCTATCCCTTTTAAAAATGAAGAAAAGCAGTGCCAGTTCAGCCTGGGAAAACAGCCGGCGTTTCGCGAGGTCGCCACTCGAGCCGTCGCAAAACGATTTCTGAGTAACGAGCACAGAAATTCCATACTGATGACGTGCACTACCCAGATCTTGGTAGTGCTTCTGTTTGGTTGAATGAAAATTCCCGCCCCACACAACTAATCAGAAGCACTACCAAGATCTGGGTAGTGCACTTCATCAGTATGGAATTTCTACGCTCGTTACTCAGACATCGTTTTGCGAGGGCTCAAGTGGCAACCTCGTGAAACGTCGGCTGTTTTCTCAGGCTAGTGCCAGTTTAGTTCAGAATATAGGAAAGTATTCCTGAGCAGCTTTAAATAAACTCAGAAGAAATTGATTTGATAATGCCATTGAGAAAAAACCAAAAAAATGGAAGATTAAATGTGTATTAACTTTTTACAACTATTTTAGTGAGCTCACCAAAGCTTAAGTTTGATACCACATAGAATGATAACGAGAAAACAGTCTAGTCTGCTTAGAAGGTCTGTCATTCTTTTCAGGGGCACAGTGAACAGACCTGGTAGACAGTTATAAAACGCAGCTGAAATAGTGAAACGCGCGAAAGAAAAAATTATACGTAAACAACAGGGAGAAATTCTAAATTTTCCACGTTAGGGTAAAACTCTCTGACCACACGTTTCAAACTGTGGTACCACAGCTGGCCCTACATGTCTGAGCTGACAGTTATCATTCTACACAGTAAACTACAAATTAAAATGTTTGCTGTACCTTGCTGAAGGTTGTTTGAGTTTTCTGCCCCGATATTTTTGCGCAGTTCAAAGGACAGCTGATGTTATTCTGACATCTTAGTGGGCATTTTGGATCTGCGATATTGGATTTCTTGATTTTTCCCAAATCTTCAAAAACCACCAAAATTGATCAAGATGTGATAAAATTAATGTAATAACATTATAATGATCTAAAACTGTAAAAGTCACTTCAAAAAAAGTTACAATTTTTCATTAAAAAGAGGGAAATTCAGAATTGTGAAAAACCTCTTGTCAAAAAGGTGGTTGCCATGGTAACATCAAACTAGATGGACAAGGACCTGCCATACCAAGTTGTCTTCAGATTTAACCCTATTCTGCCTGGGCTTTTTTTGAGTGTCTGAGCCTGGGGGGGGGGGGGGGGGGCAATAGATCTCAAAAAGCATTAAAGATCTTGCGATGAAACTTGGCACGTTTCTAGCACATCATTAGCTTAACAGAGTGGGCTCATGTCGTGTCAATTATGACGATAAAAAATAACGTTTGAGGCCCCCATCTTGAATCCCAAGCCTGCAGTCATACAGCTGACAATGACGTCACCAAAAAATATATGATTTTGTTCTAAGAAACATACTTAGTCAAAACAAGCACACAAAAGTAAAAAATTATCTCCCTCTTACAAACTGCCAAAAGACTGGAAAAAGACAGAAAATAGTCAAAATACACTTCTGAGTAGACGGTTGCTATGGAAACGTCAATTATCGTAGACACGTCATTGACACAGGAAAATTTCTCTGATAAATTTTAGGAAAAGTCACGAGATTCGGTGATTATTCGTCTAGCCGTTTAAAAGTTATAATTCGTTAAAGCCAGGGCGGGCACAATGTGCCCCCCTCCAGGCTAAATAGGGTTAAGTTTGGGAAAAGTCACCAAGTTTGATGGCATTAGCTTACTTAGGTGAAAATACCACTGAGAGCAATTTTTGTATGGCACATTGATCAAAATTTTCTCCAGGCTGATTTATTATACCTAAAAAATCCTCCTCTGAATTTTTGTTACCTTTAAATTCGTCATCATCGACATCATCCTCAGTAACTGTATTTTGCTTTCTCTGAATTAGGAAACCCTCAGTGTTGACTCTTCACGGAAACCACTGCCAGCATTAAGCAGGTCAATTAGTGAACATCCCTCTCATGCACCAGCTATCCATGATGGTGAACATTTTAGCAAACTTGAAGACAGACATCCACTTCCCCCTCCCCCTCCAAACCCACCACCAAGAGGACAAAGAAGACCTCCACCACCCCTCCCCCCTACTCCTCCAAGCCCAACAAAAGCAGCTCTGCCTACTCAGAAATCGAATCTTCAAACTCCAGTACACGGTATGTAGATTAATTACTAACTATTTTTTTTAAATTAACACCTCCTCTCAATTACGTGCCCTGCCTCCACCTGAAATTGACATTTTCGGCTGAATGGTCATGACATGAGTGCCTTTGGGCATAATTGTATGGTTCTGGAAAATATCTACACCGCCGCAGATGGTTTTTTTTTTTACCCCCCCCCCCTTACCCCCCTCCAGAAACTCCAGTTTGGCTTCACACTTTCCTTGAAAAATTTTAGCCTACAGGATCCCCCCCCCTTCCCAACCCCCTCGTAATCTCCAATCACCATCCATAGGGTGGATATGGATATTTTTTGGAACTGCATGTTAATTTAGCTATGTAAAACAAGTTAACCTCTGGGGACATTGCTATCCTTTGGATCTTATCTTGTTATGTTTGTCTTTTTTTCAATTAATAGCGGAGCCAGCGCGCTAGTGCGTCAGCGGAGCTCCATTGCTAAGGAAATTTGGTAATCTATCAAGCCAAAAAATTTTGGTAGTGACGTAGTAGTCACGTGACCGTCCATCCGTACATCCGTACATCCGTACGTCCGTCCGTCCGCACCATAGGGCTACCAATACACTTCCTACACTGGATAGAACCCTGTGCTGAATCCCGTGTGTTTTCGGCGTGAAATCGCATGTTGACCTGCGTTGTAGCAAAACAAGCAAAGACAACAAAAGTCAAAAACAAATTTGTTAGTGGAAAAAAAAAGTTCAAAAGAACACTCAGTTGTCTTTTTGGTGGAAGGGGAAAAGTTCAATCTAGGCAAAAGAAATTCGGCGATAAAGTTCAGGCAAAAAGTTCAAATTTGCCTCGTCGGTTCTGTTCAAACTCGGTCGGCACACCACTTGGGTTCGTAGCTTTTCGCAGTGGTTTCGACGCCAAATATAGCAGAGCTAGTGCTTTTTGGTTTTTTCTGTCCACAACCATGGTTTTTATGGCGTTTCGAACACATTTTGCCAGGAAAAACACCAGCATTTTCATGCTGATAGGCAGCTTGTCACGAAGAAAGAAATAAGTATTAAAATTAACTACAAAAACAATGTCAAACGCCCATGGCCTAGTGGACTAGTTACCGGCATCTCACGCCGACGAGCCGGGTTCGACACTCCGCAGGAGCAAGAATTTTTTTCTTTTTTTTTCTTTGTTTTTTTTTTTAATAAAACGACTTGGATGAGAGTATTTTCACAAATTAATAACTGCCAGCAAAAACAAAACAAAAAAAAAAAAACAAAACAAAAAACAAAAGCAAAAAACAGACAGAACAAAAAGGGGGGCTCCGCTTTTAGGCTTGGCTAAATCTATATATTACCCTCCTTGGAATTTGTGGACTCAGTTTTCAATAATACCCTGGGGTGTTTATTCAATTGAACACAGTAAAAGGCACTTTTACCTTCTACTGAGTTACATACAATGTCCCATTAATATCCAGTGTCAGCTACTTTGATGTTATTTGTCTGTAACTTTCTTGTATGTAACTGTTCCTTTATAACCACCTGGCTATACTGAGCCTCTGCTATTTGTAGGTTGTGTCTAATCATTTTTTAACTTGAAAATGGCATCATGACGACACCAAAACGTCGTTTGATTTTACCAGCATTGATTTTTAGTTGAGAAATTAAATAAATTTGAAGTTGAAAAGAAATGTCTATTCCAGGAGATTGGGTTTAAGGATAATCAATGATAGAAGTGATGTGCAAAGAGGTTTTTCCTGGGAAGGGGGGAGGGGGTACAATAATTGGAATTTCTGTTCAACAGAATTTGTTAGTTCAATTTGGCATCCCTTATCTTCATTGTTCTTAGACCTTCTTCCTCCCTGAAATCATTATTAGCAAATGTACTTTCTACCTTTTGTAGCCAATCCTATGCAGTCGCAACAGACACTGATAACAAGACAGTCGTTAGAACTTGGTGCAGAGCTGGGTCAGGGGGAGTTTGGCTCTGTGCTCAAAGGTGTCTGGACAGATCCTAAAGGGAACAAGGTAACATGTTTTATTTAAGCCCTTTTTTGTGTTAAGCCTTTAAACCCTTGTTTCATAGAATGTTGATAGACATCATAGACATTGTATTTGCCACTTTGAAGATGAGTAGAGGACTGGGCTAAATCAAAAGAATTTCATGGAAATCAATCGTTTGCAAAGGAGTGGTCTGTCACATGAAAGAACATATCAGGGGCCAGTTGTTGGAAAGCTGACAAAACATTTAACCCAGGATTAAAAATTAACTTAGGATTTTACCCACAGACTCAAAAGTTAGAACCACCTTGTACAGCATAATGCAGTACCACAGAAAGTACTGCTCAGTTTCTTTCATTTGAATGGTCACGCTTCAGGATTTCATCCACAGACTCAAAAGATAGAACCACCTTGTACAGCATAGTAAACAGCACCACAGGAAAGTACTGCTCAGTAGCTTTCATTTGAATGGTCACACTTAAGGATTTCATCCACAGACTCAAAAGTTAGAGCCACCTTGCACAGCACAATAAACAGCACCACAGGAAAGTACTGCTCAGTAGCTTTCACTTGAATGGTCACTTTAGGATTTTATCCACAGACTCAAATCTTAGAACCACAACACAGTGAATTCCCTGCTCACAGACGCCACTATAATGGAGTGTCTTTATGACGGACAACAAAATGCAGTCTCAAGAATGCCTGTTGTGAGGAGAGTTGATTGTACACTTGGGGGAGGGGTAGCCCTACAGTAGGCTGTAAATAAGGGGAGACGTCATCCGAAAGTCAGTAAAAAATTTAGGGAAATTGTTATTTTAGTAGTCTGAAGGTCGCCAGTTTTGTTCAAGGTAGAGTGGTTTTCAAACGAGGGTCGTAAAACCAAAACCAAAGTGGTTACTCTAACCAATCACAACAGGAACAAAACAGAAAGTGAACCAATCAGAGATCGAAGCAAATACAAGTAATAGAGCGCTTTTCAAATGAGTGTCGTAAAACCAAAACCAAAGTAATTACCCCAGCCAATCACAATAAACACAAATTATCCAATGAACCAATCAGAACTCGAAGCAAGTACATGTTACTGGCGTCAAGCGCGGGAAAAAACGTGCGAGCGCGAGCAAGTCGCGACTGATTGGTTTGAGTTTTACTCCTGATTGGTCGAGAAAGTGGCGCGAGATTTTTTAACCAATCACAGAGCGAAGTAAAGCAAAACCAAAGCAAAACATGAATTACTTTCGACACTCAACTGAAAACCGCTCTAAGCGTTAAGGGCGGGAAAACGCGTGCGAGCAAGTCACGATTGGTTTTGGTTTTACGTCTGATTGGTTGAGAAAATGGCGCGAACTTTTTAAGCAATCAGAGCGCCTAGTAAAGGCAAGCAAATCCAAAGCAAACACGACGTTACTTTCGACACTAAACTGAAAACTGCTCCATATAGAAGGGATACTATTTCGATACAAATTTAGTAAGTGAAACGATAAGGCTTTAAACCTTAGGGAAGAGTCTCCCTCTATTAAACGTTATTCAGTACCCAACTGCAGGGATTGTACGCGACTCAGGGTTTTGTTGTGAGGGTGAAAGGGTTTAATTGTTTGGTTATTTGCAGGTTCCCGTGGCCTTGAAAACCTTACATCCTGAGAAAATCGCACATGGAGAACAGGTAAAGTCACCTTTGAAGTATATTCTTACCTCTTGTTTATGCCGTTGATATCCTGATTGAAGTTGGTACTGAAATATTGAACGGTGTATATGATCATGCGCACCAACAAAAAAATGTCATATATATTTTTTGGTTGGTGTGCATCCAATAAGTCCTTTGGAGCCACATTGGCCCCATATAGGCTTGAAATTATTTCAGGGGCATGAATTGTACCAACCTTTTTTGGTTTGAAAGAAAGGTATGTTGGTCCAAATACAGTATGAATGATCACCTACCATAACGATTCGATTTAGCGCCATCCTTCCAATAAGCGTCCCCCTCTACTGAAAAGCGCGTTTAATACGTAACTTAAGTTTAAACACTGCTGTTTACAGTTTTGCGGTTTAAGTGAAAATTGCCATTTTCGTCCATAGTTTCCTTTGCAAAGTTATCGCGGGAACTGCTCACGCGCAGTACATTTGACCGTTGTGAATATACACCTGTTTGAAAAAACGTTGTCGGGTGAAACGTGTAAACGATGGACAAAGCGACAGAATGGAACTTTGGGAAGATGGCACGGGCAAGTTTGTTACTGGGTTTCGTTACTTGATATTCAAAATATTTTCTTTCCAAGATAATTTAAAGAGTAAATTAAGGCATGTTGAGTTATTATAATGTGCACGTAACTAAGAATAGAGGCAAGTATTCACGCTTCCCAGAGCACCAATGGGTGGTATCGTCAATGATTTATGCTTTTCACCCGACAACGTTTTTTCAATTGGGTGTATAAGGTGGGGTCCCAAAGTTACGGTGGGGGGCAAGAGTGAAAAATGTGTCAGAATAAAATTTTGGCTCCTTGGGCTTATTTCCTTTCATAGAAAGGGGGGCTTTAGGTCTGCGACTGTTTGCATACAAAACCCTTCAAGTGCAGGCATGAATAATTACTCTTAATGTCTTTTCACAGGAATTTTTACGTGAAGCACGGATTATGTCCGGACTGGATCACCCGTGTATTGTGCGGCTAATTGGCGTTTGTCTTGGGCCTCCTTTGATTCTGGTTTGTGTTTTAAGTAGAATAACGTTTAAGTACAGTATACTATCGATAACTCGAGCCATCCAGGGAAACACAAAAATGTCCGAGTAAACGAGAGTGTGAGATAAGTCGGGATGAAATTACTGTCCGAGGTCGAAGCAAGGCAACTGCTTTTGGCTAAAGTTAGAAGGGGGGCGAGGATTCAAGTTACATGTACTCTTATTGTAGATGTTTGTGAACTAGGAAGAGGTTCGTACGAGAAAAAAGGGACTTAAAACCCTAATTTCTTTAAGACCTAACATGGACAAGCATCTAATTTCTCCTTACAATATGACTACTTGATCAAACAAACTGTCATGAGAATAAAGGTAGTGATCACCTAAGATAAAATGTGTTGATGTTTAGGCAAATTCTTCCAATTAGTACCATAACAAACATATGGGGAACAGTGACGAAAACTTTCATGTTGATACTGGGGCTTAAAAAGTTAAGCAAAGAGAAAGTTGATGTCCCGGACTTTTTAGTTTGCTCCTAGGAGTCTTGCAATCTTGCTACTCGCCACTGGTAAAAAAATAACGCTCGTGAAACACGACACTTACTTTAACTCCCTCGTGGTGTCGGGGATATCAACATTCTCCTGGCTTATGGTCCCTAATTTTGGTTTGGCCCATACTGGCACCATAGTCCAATATGGTCCGTAGTGGAGGGTATTTGTCTATAGTGGAGCGTATAGCAAAATATTATTATCAAAATGAATTCATTTCCACTATGTCCGTCCTTGAGCAAAAGGTAGCAGGTCAATGAAAAATCTCGATTTATATTTCCAGTGCTTGTCTGCGTTATGAAATAAAATGAAATGACATAAATACCGTACTGCGTGCGCTGTAATTGCTCGACATTTCCAAGAAGTAGACGAGATTTTCACAGAATTTTTTACTTGCTTAGTTAGTACAACACAGCTAGGAGATGATTATAATAACAAACTGTAAGGTGACAAGAATGAAAGAACAGCTAAAATTTCCAGGGTGCGCAAACTGCCGAATCTTGTCGCATTTTGGCTCAGAAATTTGGAACAGACCTGGTATGTTTCTACCTCTGAAAATTGTATGTTGTTGATTTTTAGGTCCAAGAATTGGTCCAGATGGGTGCGTTACTAGACTTTTTAATTGATCATCAACCAGAGATTTCCCAGAGAGACCTTAAACTGTGGGCAGCACAGATAGCATGGGGAATGATGTACCTGGAGAAAAAACGCTTCGTTCATAGGGACCTGGCGACGAGGAACATCCTCATGTCTACCAAGCAGCAGGTCAGAAAAAGGGGCCAAGTTTGGATACCATAATTATGGAAGAAAGTACAACGGTGTTCAGACTACCAGAGTGATGACAGCAAACGAGAAAAAAACGCAATGAAACCATTAGAACCAAAGTCTGAAATGGCATGTCACCTGTCGTCGTACACTTGTTTATACCACGAGTTCTAAGTTTTGGTGATCTCTGATAAGCTTATGCCCGTTTTCTCGCGCTTGCCTCGGGTTAAGTGTTGGTGGCTTTTGCTGTTTGTTTGCTTCTGCATTTACGAATCTCAGTAGAAAGCTGCCGTCTTAATAGCCCCATTTCGATATAATTTCGATAGGCATCATTTCGAGGCTTAGGGGAATAAACCCATATAAATCCTTTTATTATATAGACAAGAGTGTTTTAGTGGAAAATAGACCACTCGTAAAGTTCATACGAAACTACATCCGGGACTCGAGTGGCCTCGAGTGGCCTCGAGTGGCGTATTTTCCATATCCTCACTAGAGAGGATATCGATGACATCATGTCCCACTTTCACACTGTTGTTTGTGCAAAACTACTCTTGTCTATATCATAAAAAGAAAATTATATGGTGGCTTGAAAATATGATTTTTATTTTTTTGTAGTAAAAAAAATATTTTACTCACTCGCTGCGCTCGTTCGTAAAATATTGTTTTTACCACTCAAAAATAAAATTCATATCTTTGCACTGCCGTGTAATATCCTCTACATATTATTCCCCTAAGCCTCGTAGTGATGTCTACTGTTTTAAGTTGAATTTAAATTTATCGAAATTGGGCTATTAACAGAAGACAAAAAAAAAACTGTAAAAGTGGTCAGATCAATCATGTGTTGCTTTTAAACGGGTGTAATCTAGTTCTGACCCTTCTTATTTTCGTTTCAGATAAAAATAAGCGACTTTGGTTTGTCTCGAGCGGTGGGATCGGGAAGCGATTATTACAAGGCTTCACAGGGTGGCCGGTGGCCAGTTAAATGGTAAGTCACTCAAAAGCTACATAGTGGAAGAAATAACTGAATCGAATGAGGAATCGGTACTTTAAGTTAAATATGCAGCTGTTTACACCGGTGTTGCACCAGTCCTTCGGGTATGGAAGGCTGTTGACATAGTGCAATTTTTCAATTGAGAGTCGGAAAAAACCAAAACCAAATCAGTTACTCTGACTAATCACAACAGACGTAAATATGATGAACCAATAAATCAGTACTCGAAGCAAATACTTGTAACGGAAGCCAAGCGCGGGAAAACGCGTGCAGGCAAGTCACAGTTGGTTTTGGTTTTTACTTCTGATTGGTTGAGAAAGTGGCAGGAGACTTTTTAGCCAATCACCGAGCGAAGTAAAGACAAAACAAAGCAAACGCGAGTTACTTTCGACACTCAGAAACTTAACACTGAATTAGATCATTTGTTTGCTTTTTCGGTGAGGATAGTCAACTTGCTCCAGCTGCGGAACTCGACGTTGTGTGGTAATGTTTAACTTAACGAATCTGTTCTTCTCAGGTACGCTCCAGAATCGATCAATTTCGGGACGTTCTCTCATCAAAGTGACGTTTGGAGTTACGGCGTGACATTGTGGGAAATGTACTCATTTGGCCAACTACCATATGGTGAAATGTCAGGGGGGGAGGTAAGTGATAACTTTTTGCCATAGAGACGGTGTTCTTTTACCTTCACAAACGATGAAACAAAACGGCCGTCGTGTGCTGTTTAGACGAATCCCTAGGGTTAGCCAAACCATGCTCAACAAAACCATCAGAACCTATTCATCAGAATTATTTGCTCCTTAGTTAAGCCACAGGCCCACAGCTTAATACCTTTCGTGTTAAAGGTGCTGTTACACAAGGTAATGTTTCGTGCAGCTTCTCTCGCAATTTTGTTGCGACACAAGTTGCCTGAAAAATTGCATAGTGTAACATACCCTACAACAAACATTTCTTAGTCGCAACTTTTTTGTTGCCGCAATTAAATTGTTGCGAGTAGTAGAACTCGGTTCTACTTTTCGCAACGATTCTCGGCAACGAATTTTGCAAGCGTTGCGTAGTGTAATATGTTTCCTGCAACGTGTATCGCAACGTTTTGTGACATCAATCAGCCAACGAAGTATTCGTGCCAGTCTTCTGCGCTGTTTGTTACCGTCGAGAGGTCACTGTGGAGCGCAAGACAAGTTTGCTAGAAACATTGTCTTGTGTAACACCCCTCGTGCAACTTATCTTAAGCACCGCAACGCGCGGTTTTTAGTTGTTAGTTGCGAGACAAGTTGCACGAATCATTGCCCAGTGTAACAGCCCCTTAAATAATCCTATCGTGACTCGTTTTAAGGTTACTCCGGACCTTCGCGGGTGTCCTCGGGGAAAAAATTCGTAGGCGCGCTATTTTAAAGGGAAACACGGCAAACTATACATCGTTGGAAAACTTAATAAGTGTAGATTTCGGGAAAAAAAATAAATTGCCGGTTTCTTCAGTTTCGCAAAAGAAAATCGCAAACAACCACAAAAATGACCTTGTGTCATTCAATTGAAAATAGGATATCAAATCCAAGCGCATTGGCAAAATAACTGCACAGTGTTAATCACAAAGGATCAGTCATCAAAAGTGTGTCAGCATTTTTCGATATTCTAACTGGTTATTTTTTAATTAATCTGTCAAGTTCGAGCAGCAAAGAATACGCGATGGGCATTGCATTGAAGATCGCCACGGGTGAAATATAAATTTCATTTTTGCGGTCATTAGTGCAGTTTTCTTTTGTGTAATTTAAAAAACTGGGAATTCATGTTTTTTTCCGAAATCTACATTTATTAAGCTTTCCAACGATATATAGTTTGCCGTGCTTTCCTTTAAAATGGCGCGCATACTAAGTTTTTCCAGGAGGACACGGGAGGACATCCGCGAAGGTCGTGAGTAACCTTAAGAAAATTAAAGAACAGCACGCTCACAAATCTGTCGGTGGAATGTAGGTCATTTTCGGCTAAACGAACTGAACTGTAGGCCAACAGTCGCGTGACGGACGACAGTCGGCGGACTGTTGGCCGTTTGTCGACTGGGAGTTGTAGTTTTATAAGTAGTTTTGATGTTGTTGTCGTTATTTGTTTGTTTCTTTCTTTCTTTCTTTTCGGTCCTACTTCACTTACGCAATACATGTTGCAAGTGCAAATTTTGCTTCAGAAAACCATAACACGTTGTGGCTTTTTCAGAAAGATTTTGCTTCGGAGACTAACGTACTTTGTTCACAGGTAATACGTATGCTAGAGGAGGAAAACAAACGGCTTGAAAGACCTGAGACCTGTCCAGAACACACATATTCCCTGATGCTACAATGCTGGGATTTAAAACCAGAGAAGAGACCGACTTTCGCCCAATTACACAATATCTTTAGTACAAATCCTTTTTATGCAGACGTTAAACTGCCCATTAAAGATAAAGCTACCAGCTAGCAAACTGAGATAATTACATAAATAACAAGGCGGAGGATACGAGCGGTTGCTCGGTTCTTTAGAGATTCTCGAGTGCGAAATGACATATGCGCGCGCGAGGAGACGCCTGCGTGGATAATCTGGGGTCCTCGCCCGGTTTTTTCTTTTTGTATCCGGTAACAGTCGCGCGCGCAAGGTCTTTGGAAAATAGCATTTCGTTTGATTTTTTGTAAGTACGACTTAAGTATAATTTGTTTTTGGATTACAATCATTGTGGCGTTACGCACTTAAACACGAAAACGGCCTCAGTTAATTTAGGTTGCATTTATTATACTGAATAATTATCAAGTAATTTCTTCAAAACGCTATCCAGTTGCTGGCCAAAAATGAAGGCATATGACAGGACCCGAGGTTAGTCCATGAAAGAAGTTACAGGGTTAGGGTCAATTTCTCGCCTGAAAAAAAAATCATCAAGCCGTTGCCTTAAAGGCTGGTTTTCATTAGCGACGGTGTCGGAGTCGGAGTCGTAATCAGAAGCGCAGAGCGTTTTTATCAGTGAAAACAACGTTCCGATTCCGCTTACGATTCCGTCGCTTATAATGTATTGAAAACCAGATTGTCGGAGTCGGAAGCAGAAGCGGAAGGATAAACCAATCACAGTGCTCGTTCACACGCGTTGTGATTGGTTTAGTTCTTCCGTTTCTGCTTCTGACTCCGACAACCTAGTTTTCACTAGATCGTAAGCGGCGGATTCGTAAGCGGAATCGGAACGTTGTTTTCACTAGATAAAAACACTCTGCGCTTCTGATTACGACTCCGAATCCGAAACCGTCGCTAGTGAAAACCAGCCTTTACCTTGTTAAGCGCGTGAGTCACGGAGGGCGATCGGAAGTACAATGTTTCCCTTTAAGTAGTTTTTGACGCCATTATGTTCATAATAAAAAGCCAACCTACACCAGCAAGAAGTTTCCAACCTTTGTTGAGGAACAGAAATAAGCCAACCAAGGAAACATTCGTCTTCCGGTTGCCGAACGTGGCCCGTCCCATCCCGTGAGCCAACGGGGTTACGTCAAACGCTACATTACTGCAAAGCTTTTGTTAGGGTCCTAAGTGGGGGCGTTAGGGTTGTTGCGTGGAGCTTTGAAGCCCTGAAAATTTATTGCGAACCTTGTAGCACGGAGCTTTTCTTTACCTAGAGCCTAAGCAAATCTGCTGATTCTGGCTAAATGTAGCCCTGGGGTGAAGCGATGGACGCCCTGGACCCTGCAATTTTAAGGCGGAAGCCCTTAGCCCCTTTTGGACCCAGTTGAGTCACTTCATAATCCTTTGAGTCCAGGTAGTTTTTGTTTTCAAGTGCAAACTCGACATAGCACTTTGCTATCGTTGCTAAAGAATTCGTTTAAATGCTCAATATGATAGAAAAGAATACATTATAAAGTTTATTTTTGGAGTTGATACATGTAAATACTAAACGAGCAAATGAAGACTTGCGCCAACCAAATACCGAATAAAGCAGTTTTTAATTGACAGTCGTCTAAATCGGTCGAAATCAGAACCCAAGTTATCACTGACCAATTACGGTAGACGTATGCGACCAAATAAACCAATGAGAATTCGAGACAAATGTAACCAGCGCCAAGCGCGGGAAAACATGAGCCAAACAAGGCACGGTCGGATGTTTAATTGACTTTCACTTCTCCATTGGTTGGAAAAGTAGCGTGAGTTTTGTTAAAACCAAAGGAAGCGCGAATTACACTCTACACTCAATTGAAAACTGCTCTGATAAGGCGCGTTCACACGAGAAACTTAAGTTTGCCCACTCGTGTGGGCAATTACAATTTAGTATTTGAGAACACCGTATAAAACAATTTCTCAACGTGCTTACATTGTTTGCGAACGTGCTCTTAAACTTTTTTTTTTGGTTGTTGTTGTTGTTGTTGTTTTTTTTTTTGTTTACGTTGTATATACGCACCAGCTTGAAATATCAGCCGATGGGTTAATGCTAAAACAATTACATTGCTTGCTTTTCGTTTTTATCCACCGATAGAAACCTCTCAAGTTTACAGTCCAATTGTTGATTATTAATCCTCCACTGATGATATTCAATGATGTGTTTTGATAACCGTTCTTATCAGAATAAAATAAGAGTTATTGAATACGAAAAACTATATTTTTATTGTTTCAAATTGGAGCTTGTTTTGTGTAATAAGTTGAGTGACAAGAGATTAGTACTTAGCAGAATCTAATTATTTAGGTAGTGTAATAATAAATGTCTATGATTATATATACTGTAGGTATTATTAATCTAGCTTGCTCAATCTGTGGGTAAAAAAATTTAGTCATTCAATGCTGATTGATTCAGCGCTTTTCTTGACTCGTTAATGCAGTTAGTGTGGATTGTTTCTTAGAATTTATTTTGTGATATTGTATAGGAGCACTTCTTTTTAAGCGAGTGTTAACCTTTGAATCAGGCCTTCCTTAGGCATAAATGAAATAGCCTTATAAACGTAATACTTAGCCGAGCAATATTACAATACTAGTTGGCACAGAAACTACTGAAATTACGGCATAATCCCGCCTACAAGCCCTGCCGGGATATACAAGTTGAAGCATAGAAAAGAGGGGTCCTTCTCTTGGCACAACGATGTTAGGAAGTTTTAAATAGCTAACGACCGACTTGCCCTTTGTAGCTCTCTGCCTTCTTCCCAGCTTTCGCTCCTTCCGAAACGACAGCAACGCAGGCATGGGGACAAGATAAGGGGAGCTAGTCCGCAAAGGGCAATAAAAACGATTTAGAAAACAATCGGTAATTTGTAATACAATTCGTAGCACTTTCTGGGCACTTATAGGCGGAACTCTCTGGAAAGCTGAAAGGATTTCTCAAGTAAATAAAGAAATACTAAACATCCTTTGTATCTGGTCATTTGCTTTATAATAGCCCTCTTTTCACTAGTCAAGCGGCGGGTTGGGTACAAAGTAGGCGTAGCAGCATCCGGATCAGTAAGTACCGTCCTCGTTTCTTTATATAGAAGTGGGGGTTAATGAAACTATAGGGAAATTAAAATTTGAGGGTCAGAGAAAGCTCGGATACAGCACTTGGAAGATCGTTTCTCGGATAAGAAATTTACCTCGATTAGTGTGTTGTTGACCTTCAAAAATTTCGGACAAAACTAAAACGTCCGAATAAAAGAAGCATCCTAACATCGTAACGTGTAAACTTTTTTTATAGAAGCTTTTTGGACTGGAAATTTGTGTCTAAATCTTTGACGCCAGCTTGTTTGGGATCTAACGTAGCTATTCTTGACTGCTTCAGTAGACGGAGATCTTTCTAGCTGGAATGGGTAAACAATGGGTTGTTTTGCTGTTTGCCGGTTTTCTTTACATCGTATAAGATCTGTTTAACTGCTGCTAAATTGGTGGTAGGCAAAATAATGGACAAGAAATCGTTCATTTCCCAATGTTGTTAGGAATATTTTATTCTAAAATTGTGAGAAATAATTCATGTACGAAAAATGCTGTAAAAATATCCGAGGTTCTTTGTCCAAAGTATATTGTACCGGTCAAATGGAAGCTTAAACAGCCACCCCCCAGGCATACCCCGGGCATTTGACTGTGCATTGTGCCCGGGAAGCGGGGAATTTGAACGTTGCCTTGGAAGGGTGGGGAATTTGAACCGGATTTATCTCTTGTTCTGGCGTAATACTGCTGTGAGTTTTTCGCGTTTTTGCAAGGTTTGGCGGATTTACAAGATAGATTTTCGCCTTTGTCCCGGCATAGTCAATCGAACTTTCGGAAATCGAACTCAATCGAATTCAATCGAACTCAATCCATGGATTGAGTTCGATTGATTCCGGCAATCGAACGAAATCGAACACCGAACTTTGTGTGAGTTCGATTTACGAACCAATCGAATTTAATCGTACAAATCGAACCCAATCGAACTCAATCCATTGGATTGTGTTCGATTGAGTTCAGCTACCGGACTCAATCGAACACAGTCCAATGGATTGCGTTCGATTGTGTTCGGTGAATAAATTGGCTTGGACAAAGGTCATGTTATGTGGTCTGACTGCCCGCTTGGTTACTGTAGGCAAGCTCTGGTAAACCTACATACAAAGCAAGCCCATCGAAAACACGTTTTTCTCGTCCTTTTTTAATGAAAATTCAATAACAAAAATAAACTGTCCACGGCAGTAAAAAGAACAGATTAGAACAAATCTATCATTATTCCCGCGTTTTACCGTATTCTGGAACTACTGGACCGTTTTCATTGTAAGTTAACTTACAATTGCAAAATGATGACAACTTGAAGTATTACTTTCATGAAAAAGTACAGACTTAAGCAAACTACTAACCGCGACACAACAGCTGGATGATTATGAAAAGCATCTGACTAACAATATACATGTTTTTTCAAATTCATCGAGGACAATTAACAGTGACTTGGAGAGCAAAAAGTGTACAAGCTGCAGCATATTGGACATCTGGGAACAGCTCACTGTCATGAAGGAAAGGATAAATAGTAAATGCAACAGCAAAATTATTTTTTTCCTCAGGTCAAAATCAAAGTAAACAAGAGAATGATATTGTAGATTGATTTCTTGAGTGTCGATGATTATCCTGCTCTCTTAAGCGTGTACTGCTTGAGGATGACACGGCATTGTTCTTGTCGAAAAAAAATAGAGCTCACTGAACTCTCTGGTACCTCGCGCGGTTCCTCTATATGTTCAGTCACTGAATCTGCAGAAGTAACGCTGGCAAACATATTATCGTCACGAGCGTCCGCGCTCATTTACAACTAGAAAAGCACGGCCTTTCTCGACTATTTTCTTTAAAACTTTGAACTCTTCGCCCTCCTTCACGTCAAAGCGGCACTCTTGGTAGCCTTTTACTACGCATTTAAAGCTAACAGCCCACAGCGCATCTGAAGCCTTTTCTCTCCGGGAATTGTGCGGTTAAGAAAAACACGTGTTATACTGAAGTAACTCGAGCTTCCAAAACCTTGTTATTGATTTTCAACACCAGTTTTACAAAAATCAAGAGTTCGGAAATCGAACGTTCGATTGAGTTCGATTGTCCAATTTTTTTTGTGAGTTCGATTTCGTTCGATTGCCGGAATCAATCGAACTCAATCCACCGATTGAGTTCGATTGAGTTCGATTGAGTTCGATTGAAAAACAGTTCGACTGGGTTCGATTGACTATGCCGGGCTTTGTTAGCGACTAACTCTTTCAAAAGGGCCTTAAAAAGAAGTCTGAAGGAGTCGTCACGACACATCTCTCTCTGGAAAGTGTGAACAGTGTTTGATTGAAGACGAAATTTGTCTTTAAGGAGAGATATTTCAGAACTAATTGGTGGGGCATTTGAACGGCTTTTATGCCCCGAGGGGAGGGAATTTGAACAACACAATCTTCAAAAGTTCAAATGTCCGGGGGTTGCCCGGGGGGTCGATGTTGAAGCTTCGATTTGACTGGCACATAAATGTCTGAAGAAAAAGGGTTCCAACATTTTCGAAGTTGCTGAAGAGGGGTTGGGGATTCACCTGGAAGCTAAGCTTTTGTTCAATTTCAGTCCTTTTGCCTAATTATCTTTCTGAGATTCCTTTTTTTAGTGCAAGGTTGATCAAGAGAAGGAAATAGAATACATTATCATCCGTATTTTCCGCACAACTCACGAACAGTGTCACGCAACTTGCCGCACATTGCGTGACATCATGACTGTTCAGCTGCCATCGGGATCTGCCTGACAGCAAGCAAAAATAACAAAGACAAGAAGTTAAAAAAGGTGATAGACCTGCAATGAATTGAATAATATGGAAACGAAAATTATCCAGCTGATTGAAATTTCCCGGCGATAATTAGGTTAGCTGCCGGTACTGACATTTTTCACATTTTATTTACAGTCCTTTACGGAAAGAAGTACGGCAACGGTTAATTGCGGTTAAGGATACTTCCTGGAAGTACGTAAGTAAGTTTCCGTATAAATTTCTCAAACGGCGAAAAATAAGATCAGAAAAACTTCTCTGTGACTAATGATCCTGATTTTCACCCTTTTTACGCTTAACTGTGGTGAATATTTTCATTTACAATGTTATGATTTATTAAATTTAGATTGAAATGTAAAATAAAATCTTGGTTTTACGTGACGAAATTGCGTGACCAAATATTCCAACGCCACCCCTCCCCTCCAATTTGCGTTCATAGACTTGCGCAGTGCGTGGTACGCTGCGGAACAGACATCCATCATGGCTTCGGTGAAGAAAAAGCAGGACGAGAAGAACTTAAAACTTCTTCGAGATCTCGCAGCTTTACCTCACAACAAAAAATGCTTCGACTGTGGACAGAGAGGGCCTACATATGTGAATACGACAATAGGATCTTTTGTCTGTACATCTTGTAGCGGCATTTTGTGAGTAGAGATGGCGTACATTTCGCGAAGTTTTTACGCTAAGTCGAGTCTAATGATTGAGTTTGCAGCTCAATCTTAAACGCTAATGCCTGTTTTGTCTTATCGGTTCACAGACGAGGGTTAAATCCTCCTCATCGAGTCAAATCAATCTCGATGACTAGCTTCACACCGCAAGAAATTGAGACTCTGCAAGGCATGGGGAATGAGGTACTTAGAATTGAACTGGCATAAACTAAGCTTGTTGCTTTTTTTGTCAATTCTAAAAATCAGACAATAGCTTTCGACGGCAAGTTTCTTAGTGTGTTCATTTTTTAATGAAATTTTGGATTGTTTGACTGTATTTTCGTCTTTCTTTTCAATTAAATTCCTATTTTAGCAGTAAAATCATGGTTGGAAAACGTTACAACCCAAGCATGACTTAAGCTCAGCTTTAGCTCCATTTCACCTTCGCTTCTGGCAATTTGACCAATATTAGGCAGGTTGTCTTGTGGTTTCAGTGTAAACTAACTAGTTAGGGTGTATGGTAGTTGTTAAAACGACTTATAATCGAAGGAGGATGAACTCTCGTTTTGAAAAATTAAAAATCGCTTTTACCCTCAGAAATCGTGACCAATCGTGACTTGCTATAAATCTCATTTCTTGTTCGCACCGGTCGTATACACGCATTTTTATCTCACCGGTTGTCAATGTCACCCTGTAGTCAGTTTCCTTAACCGACTTCCCAACATTATTTTCATTTCCATCCTGCTTTTATACTGATAGGCAGCAAGTTTCATTCAGACTTTAATACAAAAAATAGCATTGGTGTTTGTATATAAAATGGCGGGACTTAGCCTCTTGTGGTTCATTGTTCGCGACAAATCCAAGACAATGCTGCCATATCCATAAGCACATAAGTCCTAGTGTTGTGACAGACCATGTTGTTTGGCTTATTCCTCCGATCGTCTAAAATTTTCTGATTAATTCAAACAAATTTTTGTGTTCTTTTTACTAACCTGTATTTACAAGACATGTTGGGTTCTAAATACACCTTCAAATTTTTGCACGTAGCTACCACTACCTCTCACTCAATTAATAAAACTTATAGCTAAGTTATTAACCCTTTAGGCCCTAACAGTGACGAAGATGAAATTTCTATTTACATTATCACTGATGGTTCAAACATTCAAGTGATGAGAATAAAGAAAGTGATCATCAAGGATGAGATGTCTTGATATTTAGACAAATTCTCCATACTAGTTCAATAAGAAATGTATGGAGAACAGTAAGGAGAATATGCATTTTCATATCAGGGCTTAAAGGGTTTATGTTCAGTTCTGTGGATAAATTCCCATGTCTTAATATGGTCAAAGAAAGAGCTAATTGCCAAAATAAGGCAGTTTTCTAATACAGGTGACTCCCGTTAACTTGAATCATAAGCCTCATGGTTTCTTTTAAGCTTCCTTGCCACTATTTTAATGTCTTTTTTTCTCCTTATTTTGTATACATGTGTATGTACATGTATGTGTGGCAAATAAATAAAATAAATAAATTACATGAAACTACATGAAAATAAATCTTCACTGGAAATCAAAAGAGGTTTGAGTTATTGTGAGTTTGAGTTATCGAGGGTAAAGTTGTAAAGAAAATTACCCAAAGAGAAAAATTATTCACTTTGAGTAAGTGGAGGGTTCAAGTTACCAGGAGTCAACTGTAGTTTTCTAAGTGAGATCCTAAAGTTTGACATGAATGTGATTGAGCAGTACTTTTCTATGCTACTGTTTAATATGCTGTACAGAGTGGTTTTAACTTTGGAGTTTGGGTTAAATCCCAAAGTATTGGAATATATTTTTAAAAAATCCTTTATTGCTCAGTGTAACAGTCACTCCACAGCTGTTCACATCAGGGTGTTTACTTTGCAGTACTGTAGAAAAGTGTGGCTTGGGTTGTGGAACTCCTCAATGCCAGCAGAACCAGAGTCGCGAGACGAACAAAAGATAAAGGATTTCATGGTGCAGAAATACGAGCGAAAAAGATGGTACATCCCCCCACAGCAGGTGACTACTAACAACACAAGCCAGTCCACACCTGAACCCAAACCATTAAAACAACTTTTAGGAGAAAATGCACCTGCTGTATCAGTGCAAGTAAGTATTATACATCATAGTCGCACTCAAAAGTGACCAGAATCTAATTTTGCCTTTCAATATTACTATATGGTCAAACATATGGTCAAACTCATGAGAGTAAAGAAAGTGATCACCAAGGATATAAGTGTCTAGTAGCCAGAGAGGAGAATGTGCATGTTTATATGGGAACTTAATAAGGCTTTAGTTTATGCATGCACAAAAACAATGAATTCAATTAACTGTACCAAGTTAAGCAATTACTAAACTTAACAATAACAATAGCTAAAAGCCCGCCCATAACAACGGTTAGCCTTTAAAAAGCTAACCGTTGTAGAATCATTGCTTAACCCTAAATAGTGTAAATGAGTTCATTGGCCCAATTACTGTCAATCTGTGCTTAACCCTAGATACTGTAGATGAGTGTTTTCATTTTGTTTTTCTTGCTAATAAACTCACATCATCAAATTTGTCACTCGTCATTTTTGTGTGTGCATTAAGTCAGTTTTTTCTCTATATAGCGCGAAACCCCTAAAAGTAACGAAAACCGAACTTAAAGTGTTAACTCCAGCTTACATTAAGCTATATTGAGTGATGGACTGGGGAGGGGGGAGGGGTAATAATTGTAGTTACTTCATGTTTCAGAAACCAGGTTGAGCTCTGTTTATGTTTGCCACTTGTCATCAGAGTACAACCTTACCTCGTTTCATCTTTGGCGTAATAATATTAATGGTTCTCTAACATAATGCATAAAACTTGCTTAGTGCTGGATGTGTATCTTTGTTTATTTAAATTCAGGCACAAGCCACAAGGGAAAGACCTCGCACAGGAAGTCAAACAAACTCATCATCAGCCCCTGTGTCTGTTGCCCCACCCCCAGGACAGGTTCATTCTGCCCCCCAACCAGCGCCACAACCAAAACCACCATCAGTGGACTTACTTGGTGACTTAGGTGGAGATCCATTTGCTCAACCACAACCACAAGGTTAGAAAATGATTTTCTTTTATTTGAGTTTTGATTGTTTCATTTTCTTTTTTAACCCTTTTAAAGCCTCAATGACAACCAGCATTGAGTTTCCCCTTGTTGTATTAGGGTATTGTAACACATACAGGTCATGAATATTAAGGAAATCGTCACAAAAGGGGAATTGTCTTGAGTTTTAACCCTTTCACTCCCAGAGTCAGCTATGGAGACATGAAGGTGGTTCTAAGTTTTGAGTCTGTGGATGAAATCCTATGATGTGACCATTCAAATGAAACCTCGTCAGCAGTACTTTCCTATGGTACTATTTACATTTAAGTATTTTACAAAATGAAATTTGCGATTTGTCTTGAATTTTGATTTTAGGCATGCTTGGGAGTGAAAGGGTTAAAGAAGTTCTCCCAAATAGCACTCAATGAAATGTATGGAGGCTAGTAAGGAGAATTTGTATAATGATGGCAGGGCTGAAAGGGTTAATAGACAGTCAGGTTTTATTTCTTTGGAAAGCTTGGTTGTTGTGGAGGTGAGACAAATGGGGAACCCAACTATACCCATTGGACTTAATGGTGGGACCACTAAAAACAGTCCTGATAATTGACAGTCCCTGGAATTTTGAATTCCGATAACTCGGAACTCACATAACTTGAAACTGAATAGTCATCAAACAAGGTTTAAGTGAGCAATCATAGTGGTTATTTTCAGAGGAAACTGTGTTATAAAGACCACTTGAATAGCCATATCTCCATTCTTGACTTCATCTTATCTGATAGTGTTCTCTATCATTTTTCACTGGTGAATGTGGAGTAAAGAAAGCCTGTTGGAACTAACATCTCACACTTTTTCCACTCAAAGATGTTACAAGCATAACATTTTTGTTCATCGTGACCACTGAAGACTTGTTTTCACTAGCAAAGGAGTCGGAGTCGTAATGGGAGTCGTAAGTGCTCTTCTGATTTAGTGAAAATCAATCAACAAAGTCATAGGTGGAGTTGTAAGGGCAACAGAATCTGAGTCACGAGAATCAGAACATTTCCATTTTCTTCTGTTTGTGCTTATGACTTTGTCACTTGTGATCTAGATTGTCGTAGTCCTAAGCAGAAGCTGAAGAATAAACTGATCACAGGGCAGGTCCTCAGGCCCTCTGGGTACACAATTTTGCTTACGACTCCGACAATCTGGTTTTTAGTAGATCGTAAGCGACAGAATCATAAGCGCAACTGAACTCTGCTTACAACTCCATTGTTTGGTTTTCACTAGATCGTTACACTCTACGCTTTTGATTATATATGAATCTGACTCTGTTGCTAGTGAAAACCAGCCTTGAAAAAAGTCTTGATAATCAAAATTTGACTGTATTTTGTTAAGTTGGTGATTCAAATTGTGACACACTGATTGGAGGAGATAGTGTTCTAAAAGCAGTTTTCACTGGGAAACATGGAGTAAACAGAGCCTGTTTCAACAAATGGAATTACTTACACTTGTTCTGCTCAAAGTTGCAAGTATCACCCATCTGTTTAGAACCTGTTTACAGGGCTAGGCATTACTGTTTCTGTTTTTTGTTTATCCTTGATTTATTGTTTTCTCAGCCAATCCTGTGAGGTGTTCCAAGAGCTGCATGAAGTTGTTATGACCATCTTTTGTAAAATGGCTCATAAAAAAGTTGGGACTACAGGGAAAAATACTGGATAATTGAAAAGTCTGGATTAGGGATAACAGAGTAATCGAGGATCAACACTACCATTATTTTGTTTTCAGGTCAATTTGGATCTCCGCCACAGCAAGGTGACTTTGCTTCATTCAATGCATTTGGAACACAGCCAGCAGCCCCTGCTCAGAACACGTTTGACCCATTTGGATCATCAGCACCACAGCCTGTTCAGCAAGCACAGCCAGGGTTTGCAGCATTTGGTGCGCCACCTCAGCAGCAACAACAACAACCTCCTGCACAGCGGCAGCAGCAGTCAAATTTCTTTGACGCCTTTGGGTCGCCACCGGCTTCTTCTGGAGGATTCAATGCATTTGCAGCTCAGACTTCATCAGGTTAGATCAGTGAACAGCTGGGTGTGTAACCTTCGGTGGTTTCATTGGGAGGTGGTTGCCGGCTGTGTACTGATGTTTATTTGACCTTAACCCTTTTACTCCCAAGAGTTCCTAAAATCAAAATTCAAGACAAATCCTAAATTTCATTTTGTAAAATACCTAAATATAAATGGTACCATGTGAAACTACTGCTGAAGAGGTTTCATTTGAATGGTCACACCATAGGATTTCATCCACAGACTCAAAAGTTAAAAGTGCGTTAAATGTCTCCATAACTGACTCTGGGAGTGAAAGGGTTAAGCAGCTACGTCCTCCCTCTAACTCCCTCCCCATCATTCCTAAGTGAAGCGGAAGGCATCTATTATCCTCCCCCACTTCTCTCAATCCCAGGTTCTGCATTCGGTGTCACTCACATTCCATGTCACCCTAATGTAAATCTGGTTGCCATAGTACTTGTTTTGCTGTGGGCGTTTTCCAGGTGTATGGTCTTCCTTTCTTACTCTTCCCTAGAGGGTACCAAAAAAGGGCTTGCCTTGTTAAGTTGTCACTTGGTCTCCTAAAAACATGGCCAATCCACTTCCATTTCTTCCTCCTGACGTTGTCTTATGAAAAGTTCCCTAGATAGGTGCCTACTCTCTTTAGCTCTGACCCTTACTTCAAAAGTTTCACCTTGTTATAGTAAAGTGCTTCTGTGTATTAAGTTATGTAAAATTAAGTTGACTTAAATTAACATGAATTGTGAGGGTAAATAGTTAACCCTTACAGCCCCAATAGTGATCAGCATCAAATTTCTCCTCATGATATCAGTCCTTTGTAACACATACAGGTCATGAGAATTAAGTAAAGGATCACCAAAGATGAATTTATCTTGATGTTTAAACAAGTTCTCTTAACTAGTCCTCAAAAAAATGTATAGAGACTAGTAAGGAGAATTTGCATAATGATTCTGGGGCTGAAAGGGTGAAAGGGGCATAGTCACGCTATTTTAGTTCACTTTAAAAATCAAAAATATGTCCTCACATCAATGAACGCCCACAAATAATGGTCTAGTTTTGTTACCAAAGACTATATTACTTCACTGAAACTATTTTCTGTCGTCTGTTGTTACGGATGGCATGGATGGAAATGGATTGCAATTTGAAAAAATTAGGCTAAACTTTTCAAATTCTTTCAGCGTGTTGACATTAAATCGATATTAAATGGTCGTGGTTTGTTTTCTCTCAATGAAATTAAGTTAATATGTTCCTCTAAATGTTCAAACACAATGTTGGGCATGGATAAAGTGAGCTACCGATAATTTTAGCACAGTTTTGACCAGAAATCTGCAAAATCTTCGTGACTGTGCTCCTTTAAGAGTTACCAAAATTGATGTGAAAGAGATGGTAAAATTAACAAAATAAAAGACATTAATATACTTAATATACTTAGTGTACTTGTCTATTATATCGATGAATATCCAAATTACACTGAACCATACATTGAGAAAGACACTTCAGAACTTGAATTGTGACAAGCAAAGATTTGGATTTCTTGATTTGGGTTTTAAAATTTTCAAAATTTATGTTGCAGAAATTAATGCACCATTTTGTTGAAGTCTTGGACATTAACGTAACTTGAGTTATTGCAAATAACGGGAGTTGGCTGTTTAGGAAATTAATGCTTGTGTTTATTAAATAGTAAACTTAGTCATTTTCCCAAATATAAACCCCTTGCAAACAGCATGATCTTGCCTCTTTGACTGACATAAAATGGTTTATGTGTTAGGTGAATGGGAAAATTGCTGGCAACATCATGAATGCTACATAATCTCAGTTCACACTATTTTCTTTTTTACCTCAGCTCATTCCCAACAACCAGCAACATCTAACTCTGGATTTGGGCCCCTAGTGTCTGCCTCTGGAGGCTCAGCCACAATGGGCGACAAGTATGCAGCTTTAAGTGAGTTGGACAACTTGTTTGGTCCAGCAACTAGTAGCAGTAACACCAATATCAGCTCAGGATCAGGTTTTGGTTCAACTGGAACGTCATCGTTTGGGATGTCTAGTGGACCCAACCCATTCTCAAGTACAACATCAGGCACAGGGTCTGGAGGCTTTCAGCAGTCACAGCAACAGCAGCCATCCAATCCATTTCAAGGCCTGGGTGGACCCCTCAATGGTCCTACAAGTGGCATGAATCCCGCTAGCAGTATGGCAGCAACGTCCAGTGCTGGAGGTGGGTTTGGAAATTTCACCACAGCTCAGCCAACAGGCTCTGTCTTTGGGAATCAGCCTTTAAGTTCGGGATTTGGTGGCCAGTCGTCAAACACAGCATTCAGTGGAAACCAACCTGTTGGAGGCTTTGGTAACTTTACAGCAGCTCAACCGTCATCATTTGGTGGAAATCAGCAGCCCGGTTGGGGAAGTATGCCAAACCAGCAGCAGATGGGAGGAGGTCAAAACGTGAGGATGCCTTCAACTTCCACCCAACAAAACCTTAGCCTTGGAGGTGCTGGCATGACGGCCATGGCATTTTCGCAGTTTGGAAAAATGGGTGGTGGTCAACAACAGCAACCTCAAATGCGAGGACAAATGAACTTTGCTGGAAACCAACCTGGTTTTGGCGGAAACCAAGGGTTTGGTGCTGCACAGCCGACTTCTGGTTTCGGAGCTTCGTCAGGTGGCTTTGGCGGCCATCTGATGAACAGTGGCTTTGGAGTTCAACAGCAGACTGCTGGTTTTGGGAGTCCTGGAGGGTTTGTTGGACAGCCCAGCAATGGATTTGGGGCTCAAGGGGCTGGAGCGTTTGGTGGTGGTATGTCTGGAATGGGGGGTGGCCAATTTGGACAACAGCAAATGCAACAATTTGGTGGTTGGCAACAAAGTCAACAAGCCAACCCATTTATGGTAGGTACAATGTTTTATCTCCAGTAATGATTAGCATCTATTTTCTCCTTGCAATAACAATGCTCAATCAAGCAATCAAGTATGATTTGTTATGATGGCAAGCACTTCTTAACTGCTACTATAAAAATATTTTTTGGTAATGTGATATTGGGCTTGAAGACAAAATGTGTTGCCAGCATATGTTAGAATCTGTTGCTAGTCAAGCATCTAAATAATTAACAATTAATTTACAAATAGAAGTTGCAAGATTTTTAGTGACTTGGCATTTTAATTCAACAAAATAACTACACAAACAAATAAAAGCAAGGGCTTGTTGTCTTTTTCTTTGCATCCCAACACCTGTGAATAATCTTGGTGAAATATCAGTACACAAGAGAACATTGTGGTTATGAGAATAAAGGAAATGATCATCACAGATAATTGTCTTAACATTTCATGAACTTTCCAGTTGTTCTGATGTAGTCTCTTCACCCAGATGTGAAAACACTGGGTAACCCTGTGTTAGACTGGTGTCTCATTATTGTTGCTTCATGCTACAGAAATAAGAGGCCCTTTTAGGGGGTTACGAATGTCACTAGTCTGAATTTCAAACCCTTCATTTCATGTATTGAGGAGGAAGCCATGACCCTGTCGGTATTTTACTATTGTGTTTGCGCTTGTCTTCATCACTGTCATAGTTTCAATCCATGTTTGTGTCGTTTGTTGCCATTTCATCTGTTTCAAGGCCATGTCGCTTGTCAGATTTACCCTAACAGGGTCCCAAGTAAGCTCTAGCCATGTAGGCGACCTTTGGCTCAGTGGAGATTTAACATGCACCACCAACTTAAACAGTCTTACCAAGAAAAATACCTGTTTTGCACAAGCAACTTCATTACCCTTTATTTCCCTGATAATTATTATTGGCTTTTTCACTTTTAGCATGCTGGTGCACAGCAAGCTATGCAAAGACAGGGACAGTCTACAAATCCTTTTATGTAGATAGCAGATGATCGCCAACTCATGAAAGGTGCCAGAAAAATTTCATGACAAGGCTGTATTAGGTACAAAGATGGATCAGACAGAGGGGAAGTGGATCAATAATCATACACAAAACGAATAAAGAAAGCCAGATTTAGGTTGTTAAAACAATTTATTTGTGTCAGAGATTGCATTGTTTTTCTTGCATATAACTGTTAAAAGTTTCTTAGTTATAATAATTATGTACTATGGATGTTACAATTTCCTCAAATTAGGAAAATTGACAATGTATTTTTGGCACAAATACCATTTTCTCTGATGTATCAGTTCATTGTGTTAAACTATATTGGTGTTATTATTTTGGCTTTAATATAGCTAAGGAGTGTATTTTCCAGACAATGCAACCATGATGTGAGAATAATTGATGCTCACTCCGTCTGGGAGTCTCTCACTTATTCGCATATTTCATTCCAACCCATCATCATTGCAATCTCATTTCCCATTTCTCCAAAATGTTGAGCCCTCATGGCTTTCATGTAATGAAAATAGTTTAGCAGCAAAGTGTAAATGTAAAAGAGGAAAAGTAGGCATATAATGGAAATAGTTAAAAAAAGTCTTGAATTCCTGTCAAAACCAAGATCCTGTGGCATGATGTACTTTGTCACTGAATTTGTTGCTAAGCAACAACCTGAAGCTGTCCTGCCAGTCATTAATGCAAAAGGGATTTGTGGTGTATTTGTCTTTCATCTAATCAGATGTGATCATTGGACTTGAAGTAAAACAGCTCACTGTAGCTGGGCCTTTGATTTGCAATGTTCAGATAATGGTTTCTCCCAGCTAGTACTTCACAGTCCTCTTAAAAAGTTGCTTTTATTGTCCCTTTAAAAGCTTACTGATTTGGTGGCTTCAAGCAAATGTTGGATTTAGGGGAAGGGTCCTGGGGGGGGGGGAGGGGGGAGGGGGGAGGGGGAGCTCTTCCCTGTTTTATCCAGAAATGCTTTTAAATTCTGACACATCTTCACTCCAGACTCCCCCCCTTTCTTTTTTCTTCCATGTCCCCCCCCCTGACCTTCTGCTAAGTCCCTGGTCTGCTACTGCACGTAGCTGTCTTAAAAGCATTATATTTGCAAAAGGCTGATACTTATGCACTTATATTTGTTTCATATTTTAGCAATGTTATTGTAGTTACACACTTAGCAACAGTTTTGCTTGAAATTAACTTTTTAAGATCTTATGATGTATTTAGCACTTATTAGTCACCATCCCAGTTGGTACCGCAGAAGTTCAACAAATCTCCCTCATCTATCCCATCGTTCTTTGGTTGGATGGCTGATGATAAATGCATAAATTAATCTAATCTGTGCACAAATGTTAACCTCCTATTGTGATCCTGAAAGTTCCTGCACATCTTTGCATCATGTAAAAGTAAACTTGTCAAAGGCACTGTCATGCGATAGGTTGCCTGAGGAAATTTGATGTTCACAACAAAATATAATTAAATATAATTAATGTTATATGAAGTTTGAACATCAAATTTCCGAGGGAACCTATCACACATAGGGTCTGAGACAGAAGGACTCCATTGTTTTTACTGCACAATGCTAAATTTTGAGCGAAAATTGCCAAAAACAGGCACTATGCGCTGATAGGCGCCTGCTGAGGAGAGACACTATCACGTCGTGTGATCAATTTCAACCAATGAAGGCATGCCAAAATTTAGCATTGTACTATAAAATACTGTGTTATTATGATGTAAAAGATGCCTTGCTACTTGTTGATGAATTTTACTGCTACCGATGATCCTTTTTTGTCCTGTCACACAATTTCAGCAAAAAAGATTGTGTGACCTGCCAAAAGAAACCTGGAGGAAGGCTTGTAAAATCCAGTCCAATTGATTTGCAACTCCTGCATGTTTCTGCCACAGGCCTACCATCCTCTGTTTGTGTGGTGTGCTGTGCATTTGTAATAGCTGTATGGTTTATCAAACTAGCAAAACTAAAGGTGAAATTTAGGGCTTTTAAAACTGGTGAAAATGAAATAAAAACTCATAAAATTGTTACCTTATTGGTTTACGTTTGTTTTTAATTTCGCCTGTAGTTTTGCTAATTTGATACACCAAACAGCCATTATAAATGCACAGCACTCCACACAAATGGAGGATGGTAAGCATGTGGTTCTGCACTAGATGGCATTTTAAAATTGTACCAAAATGTATACTGATTATTTTTAAGAGGTCATCAATATTGTTTCTCTGTTGTTATAGTTCTTGTGAAAGTATGCTTCCTCCAGATTAGTTAGCTAATTCAAAGAGAGAATCAGTGTTGTTGATAAATGTTTTGTGACATTGAACTCAAATGTTATGAAGCAATTCAGATTTAGTGCTTACTTAGTCTGTTGTTAATAAAATTGCATAAACGGCTCACTGTGCATATGTTGTTATCAACGTTTACAGCGACTTGTTTGTCAACCGCAACCCCACCACCACCCCCCAGGTTACTCCTTCAACCACCTTGTATAGCATAATAAATAGTAGGTCCACAGTAAGGTACTGCTCAGTAGCTTTCATTTGAATGGTTACACTTTACGATTTCATCCACAGACTCAAAAGTTAAAACCACCTTGTACAGCATAATAAACAGCACCACAGGAACGTACTGCTCAGTAGCTTTCATTTGAATGGTCACACTAGGATTTCGTCCAAAGACTCAAAAGTTAGAACCACCTTGTACAGCACAAGAAACAGTATTTCTCAACATTTAAAACCACCTTGTACAGCATAATAAACAGTACTACAGGAAAGTACTGCTCAGTAGCTTTCATTTGAATGGTCACACTTTAGGATTTCATCCACAGACTCAAAACGTGGAACCACCTTGTACAGCATAATAAACAGTACTACAGGAAAGTACTGCTCAGTAGCTTTCATTTGAATGGTCACACTTTAGGATTTCATCCACAGACTCAAAACGTGGAACCACCTTGTACAGCATAATAAACAGTACTACAGGAAAGTACTGCTCAGTAGCTTTCATTTGAATGGTCACACTTTAGGATTTCATCCACAGACTCAAAACGTGGAACCACCTTGTACAGCATAATAAACAGTACTACAGGAAAGTACTGCTCAGTAGCTTTCATTTGAATGGTCACACTTTAGGATTTCATCCACAGACTCAAAACGTGGAACCACCTTGTACAGCGTAATAAACAGCACCACAGGAAAGTACTGCTCAGTAGCTTTCATTTGAATGGTCACACTTTAGGATTTCATCCACAGACTCAAAACGTGGAACCACCTTGTACAGCATAATAAACAGCACCACAGGAAAGTACTGCTCAGTAGCTTTCATTTGAATGGTCACACTTTAGGATTTCATCCACAGACTCAAAACGTGGAACCACCTTGTACAGCATAATAAACAGCACCACAGGAAAGTACTGCTCAGTAGCTTTCATTTGAATGGTCACACTTTAGGATTTCATCCACAGACTCAAAACGTGGAACCACCTTGTACAGCATAATAAACAGCACCACAGGAAAGTACTGCTCAGTAGCTTTCATTTGAATGGTCACACTTTAGGATTTCATCCACAGACTCAAAACGTGGAACCACCTTGTACAGCATAATAAACAGCACCACAGGAAAGTACTGCTCAGTAGCTTTCATTTGAATGGTCACACTTTAGGATTTCATCCACAGACTCAAAACGTGGAACCACCTTGTACAGCATAATAAACAGTACTACAGGAAAGTACTGCTCAGTAGCTTTCATTTGAATGGTCACACTTTAGGATTTCATCCACAGACTCAAAACGTGGAACCACCTTGTACAGCATAATAAACAGTACTACAGGAAAGTACTGCTCAGTAGCTTTCATTTGAATGGTCACACTTTAGGATTTCATCCACAGACTCAAAACGTGGAACCACCTTGTACAGCATAATAAACAGCACCACAGGAAAGTACTGCTCAGTAGCTTTCATTTGAATGGTCACACTTTAGGATTTCATCCACAGACTCAAAACGTGGAACCACCTTGTACAGCATAATAAACAGTACTACAGGAAAGTACTGCTCAGTAGCTTTCATTTGAATGGTCACACTTTAGGATTTCATCCACAGACTCAAAACGTGGAACCACCTTGTACAGCATAATAAACAGTACTACAGGAAAGTACTGCTCAGTAGCTTTCATTTGAATGGTCACACTTTAGGATTTCATCCACAGACTCAAAACGTGGAACCACCTTGTACAGCATAATAAACAGCACCACAGGAAAGTACTGCTCAGTAGCTTTCATTTGAATGGTCACACTTTAGGATTTCATCCACAGACTCAAAACGTGGAACCACCTTGTACAGCATAATAAACAGCACCACAGGAAAGTACTGCTCAGTAGCTTTCATTTGAATGGTCACACTTTAGGATTTCATCCACAGACTCAAAACGTGGAACCACCTTGTACAGCATAATAAACAGTACTACAGGAAAGTACTGCTCAGTAGCTTTCATTTGAATGGTCACACTTTAGGATTTCATCCACAGACTCAAAACGTGGAACCACCTTGTACAGCATAATAAACAGTACTACAGGAAAGTACTGCTCAGTAGCTTTCATTTGAATGGTCACACTTTAGGATTTCATCCACAGACTCAAAACGTGGAACCACCTTGTACAGCATAATAAACAGCACCACAGGAAAGTACTGCTCAGTAGCTTTCATTTGAATGGTCACACTTTAGGATTTCATCCACAGACTCAAAACGTGGAATCACCTTGTACCACAGCACCACTAGAAAGTACTTTTCAGTACCTTCAGTTACTCATGAGTTAGAACCGCCATGTACACCTCTAAAGAAAACCGTGATAAGTGGAGTGATAACTGGCTGAAATGTATAAGACGAAGACGATTTTGAGTCCTACCAATGGGTCGAAATGAGAGTCGAACCTATGACTTTGCGGGTGCCGGTTGGATGCTCTGCGACTGAGCTACAAGGGACACGTGGTGGGCAAGGCCATAAAGCTACGTTCGAAACTGACATAGGCCTGCGGTACTGCAATGCGATAAACGTAATTTAAAAATAGTAAAAGTGGAGTAACGATTTATTGAAGCGCATTTTTTCGCGCGGACAAAAAGCGAAGAACACCTCAAACACAGAAAAACTGCGGAAGTCGGCTTGCTACCGAGGCTGGCCGTCCATTTTTTCGCCCTCTCTCCATATTACGACAGTATATTCGCACTAGGTCAAGCGGGTGCGTTGCCAGACCATCGCAGAGCTATCCTCAAACATCGTTTCCCTGTTGCAGACCACGTATTGCTAATTGTATGACCCTATTCCGGACTAATAGTTAACCCAAAAAAATAGCCCGTTCTGGACTTCTTTCTCACTGGTCCTTTTCTTCAATTAGTAAACTTTTCAACATTTCATCACGAACGATTTAGTATTTGTTGAAATTGACGTTTAAAAGAGCCGTTTCATGAAATTTAGCCAAATTCAGCCACGAGCACCTGGCCACCACATTTAGCGAAACATAAAACTAACCGCTTAAAACATTGAAGCAAATACAAAAGAAGGAACGCTCGGGATACATATTTGTTTGTCACGAACTGTGATTTTGTCATTTACAAGCAATTTCTTCGCTAATGCTAAGCTTTATAGCAAGTAAGGGCAAGTAATTGGAAAAACCTAAACAAATTGGACTGGACTTTCATGACCCCTTTAATACCTTGATCTGTAAATGTATTCTCTATTCTAGTCTACCTATCTTCTCCCTGAACTCCGAAAAAATGATACTCTGTTCTAAACCAGACATCCTTTTGCTAGACTAAGTATGCTCTAGACCAAAATGCTCAAAAAGCATACCTTGTCCAGCATCACATACCTAGTAGGCTACATTATTCTTAATTATTTTCGTGCGCACTTAATTTCGTTATTTTTCGCATTTTGGCAAAAATAGCGAAAATAATTCTCGCGAAAAAAGACAACGACAAAATTAAATACTACTTTATAAAAGAAAACAACACATGAATTTTAAATGCTGAGAGACACAGGCTCGTCGGTAATTACTGTTACTCTCTCTCCTTGAAACATATAGCTCTCTGTATGGTCTTGTTTTTGGCTGCCACTCTTAGTCCGAAGAGCAACTTCGTATTCTGTCTGGCCAAAAATTCCTTTTTTGTTGAAACGGGGCTCTCAGGCCAGGGTTTTGGAGCCCATCAAGAGGGCCTAGATGGGGGGTCGGCATATTACAGCTAACACTAAAATTTTAGGGCATTTAAAATAAATAAATGAATAAAAATTTACACAAAGATCAAGAAAATGGCCTTTTTTCGCATTTTGATGGCAACTTCATCAGTAACATCACTTCTGTACTTTTTCGTTGTCAACTTTTCTTGATTTAGTATCTAGAATGTGTTGTAACACTTACTGCAATTTCATATATGACAGTTAACAGTCAAAAATCGGGCTGTGTAACATTTAAAAGTAAAAAATATATGGCACGGTAACACCTAACAGTAGACCCCATCTGCGGCCTCTATTAAATAAAAGCGATGGTAAAACCACGAAATTAAATACAATTTTGTTCACTTTTTTTAAATACAGTGCCGAATTTTTGCGAATTTGCGGGGGAATTTGTAAGAATAAGGTATATAGCCCATACAAGGGACATGTACCACCCCCCTTCCCCAGCCGGGTGGCCAACGTGTTCCAACACATCTGCTCTCGATAGTGACTAAGATCAATAACGGTTTACAGTTTCGTTTCCGATTACTTTTCCTCATAGAAAAACCGTACAAAGTCAGCCTGCAACTCGATTTCAAAATCTCGCTTTTCGCGAGGCCGAAGAAAGACCGTGCAATTTGAAGATCTTTTTTTACTCTGAAATCAAGTTAACCTGTGTGTAGCCGAGTGAAACTCTCCTTTACAAGACTTCTTTCAGTACTATAAGGGAGGAGTTTGTCATCATTTTTCACGGCAGGAAATTGTGGGTTTGCTTCCTGCACGTCTATCTCTGTTTTGTTTGGAAATCTCTCGGTATTCTTGGTGTATATCTGATTTGATGTAAAACTTCATAGAAAACTGTCGTCATTACCCGCCTTGTAAATTGCTAGGTAAGTTAAAAATTTCTTGGCAAAGGTGAAAGTTGTATGTGTATTGTGGATCAATTGCGCGCGTAATTTATGATGATGGTCAATTTCCTGTTAATGTTAGCTTTATTGTGGCATGAATTAGCCTGGAATGTCGTTCCACCCTGTGCACTGATGGAAGGAATTTTAAACTGCCCTGTCACACAGTAGGAGCTAATAGTTTTGTTCAGCTTTTCCTCTCGCCAACAGTGCGAGCTGCAGCCACCGATCGGCTAAATACTTGTGCAAAATGCGGCTGAAACCGCGGCAAATCGAAAGCTGGTTTGTAGCGTTAGGTCTTTTGGAACAGCGGCAAAAGACGGTTGAACATGAGTCAGGGGGTTTTCTGTTGGATATTTTGAAAGACGGTTCAATTCTGTGTCGTTTAGTGAATCGTTTGAAGCCAGGTACAATAAGTAAGGTAAGACTACGGCTTGGAACTAAGAAGCATTCAAATCTTTTTAAGTATTTTGTCATGTAAATGAGCTGTTTTAATAGTTCCCTCTTTGCAAACTGTCCGCTGGTCTGTTCCACAGATAAACCAACAGCCGGTGACAGAAGAGGAGCGTTTGGATAACGTCAGGTCATTTTTGAGCGCCTGCCAAGACCTGCAACTGAAAGACGACGAGGTTTGAAACGAAATATGAATAATTTTCGTATATTTTGATTATTTACATAAACATTGGCGTTGCGACATTAAAATTTCATGTGACATCTGAGCACGCTCAACTGGTCGTAATAATGTACGCCATGTTTGTGTGTGTGTAGATTTTCTCTGCGACCGACCTCGACAGCGAAGAAGGCTTTACCCGCGTCCTGCAAACTCTTGATTGCTTAGAAAATGTTTCTACTGGTAAGTTTCTGTTTAGTTATCTGTAAATTGAGCTGGAGTGTGGGTTTTTAGTTCATCGGGGAAAAAGATGCTGTCAACTTCATTGATTGATTTGTCATGTGCCTAGCATACCTCGAACAAAGCACTTGATCGTGACATAAAAGTTTTCCTTTCGACTCGAGGAGAAAACTCCGTTGAATCTAAACGCCACTGAGTCTACAAGCAGTGATTACCAAGACGAGTTCCAGTTTAATGGTTTGTTATCCAAAGCCATGAATTTTACTTTCTAAGTTAAAATTGTGTGTACTACTCAATTCGATTTGATAGTTGCGGCCGTTCGCAAATTTAAGCTTAGTTCGATTCTTCAACGGGATTGGAAAGAAAGGAAAGTTGTTACTGTATGCGCTAAAACGTTTTTGTTTGACTGCAAAAAATTACAGATAAGTCAAAATACGCTTCCTTTAATAGCGTGACCATCTTTAACAGTTGCACTTGCAAAGTGCTATGGACGTATTATCTTTTTAAAGTATTAATACAACTTATTTTTGTTCAAAGGACATAAATGGACTACAATAGCTTGTCATGATTTTGCTTCAGAGAGAATTCATGTGGTGTTTTCGATCGTCATTTATGGTTATGAACCTTTGACTAACTTCAAAGTTGTTTTTAGTTAAATGCTCTCGCAAGAAGCGAGCATATCTCAATAGCCTCACGTTTCCTGTGATGTTCATGAGCATGTGTTGTTGATTCGCCATTACTCATATTCACATGATATGATTCTTCAAAGAGGAAGTGAGTTGAGATGGAAATAAAACACGCCGTATTTGGTAAAAGCCATCGTTTTGAATCGCTGACGTTTCGAGTGTCATATTTATTAAGCTCTGAAACGAATCAACAAAACAAGTTTCAGCTCGAAGACTGAATTTATTTGAAACTTAACCTGATTTTCGGCCGAGTTAACCAATTGTTTCCTTTAGATTTAGTGCACAAAACAATGCTGAAAAGGTAATTGTATCGTACAGGAAACAAAATCTTCTATGTTGCAAAAAATCAAGTCTGGACTTCGTAAGTTTATATTTTTTGAGCTGAAATATTTGCTTTGAATAGTTTTCGAGACATTGGCTCTATGTGTGTAATTATGGATTATATGGAGCTTCCAGGAAGTAGATATCTGCTTGTTAACTGATGACAAGTTCTGATCTGTAGAAACTAGGCTCTGATTTTTTCTCAATCACATGTCATTATTCTTTACTTCTGAATTGTGTAAAAAATGTTTCACCACAAAGTAATGTCCAAAAATTAGATTTTCAGTTGACGAGCTTGCAGAATGGCTTTTTTCATCAACAAAGGACTCAAAGGTTGTTTGCCATTTATGTCAGTGCATTCGTTGTTTTACTTGTATTGCAGGCAGAATGCTAAAATTATGATCAGAAAAATGATACAACTTACAAGAATTTTCTCAGGAAAATCTGAAACCAAGTCCAAGCATTAGAACTGAACACAGCTTTCATTCAAATAGTTTGGTTGAGAATTTTGGATATAATTTTTTTCCATAAGTTCTCTGGTTGTTTAATCTAAAATAATCCTGCCATTTGAATTGTAATCAACATTTTTAGAGTTTTTGTAAATTGTAAATAACTGAGTTATCTTGAGTTAGCTTATGCTGATTGTTCGTAATCTATAGTCCTAATGCTCCTTTGTCTTATTGATTATTATTGCTGGTAATATTATTGATATTAGATTATATTGATATATAAATGAAAAAAATGTTAACATTGTATCTGCTTAAATAATCAAACTTTTGGTCATCCAACTACATTGAACAAAACTTAGTCAGACAAGCACAAAGATGGTTGATTCACATGTGCAGTACGTTCTAGGACTATGCACAGTATCTTTAGACTTTAACCACCATTTTTGCAGGATATGAGTCAATAAGGTGAAGCTGTTTCCTTGTAGGTGTGGTTATCTCATGCTTGCACTACCTTGATTTGCACAAGTGCAGAAGAGAAACATTTCGGGTTTTTTTTGCTGGTACTAATGATTGGGTTCGTGCTTTTGCACTGCTCTGTAGACCTCGTGATCGATAGAGTTGAACTTGCGATGATTTAATTTAACTTACAGTGATATTTGGTCAAGCATAAATGTTGCCTTTCCTGTCCTCAGGTAATATCTTTCTTGAAAAAACTTCACCCTGACTTTATGATGGTATAAAAAATGACTTGGCTAGAATGGACTCAACTGTTATTTGTTTATTGCCAGTTCAACTTTGTTTATTATAACATTTATTATGGTCAGCAAAATGGTGATCGCATAATAAAAGTTACTTCCGCTTTAAATCCTATTAAATTGACCTTTTAGACACAAAAGTGGTTTTGATTGCATGCTTGTGTTGTATATGTAAACCAGCCTTAAGCAAACTTAAGCTTGCAACCAAAAGTTAATACAAGCATTTTTTATTTGTTCAGGATATGGTTTGGGAAAGCAGTTTACTCAACACCATGAAATAACGACAGACAACACAACAACACAGGACTCCGAGCAAGAACTTGCCGCCAACACAAAACATCTTGTAAGTACTTCTGTAGAGTAAGAATTTACAGTGAAATGTACTATACTGCTATAAGGCTGTCACTGGGGTATAAAGTAGCTGGGGAGATAGAAGAAGTAGCCAAGGAAAGAACAGTTGTACTGTTTAGTAAAAATCCCATGGTCAGTCTACCAATTCTTTTTTGACGCTGGGGTTTTCAGTAGGAATCTGAGTAGGTGGCAAAATTTTGGGAGTAGGGGGAGAATGAAGTACTCACGTTGAAAGTGCAGGATTCGGGGGGGGGGGGGGGTTTGTAAAATTTGTGCCTCTTAGAATGCATTTCCTGCATTCTTGAGCAAGAATTAGTGTATTTAAACAGAACAGGAAACACAAATTGCCACTGAAATTACTCAGAATTCAGGCAAGATTGTTTTGTTTTTCATGCGTAAATCTTGGCTGATCCAAGGCTTGTGTTTTGTGGCAAATATTTCTCATGTTAGTTGTAACATATGAGGTAATTTCTCAAACAAATAGGTGGCAAGTTCATGTGGAATAGCCAGCGAGTTTCGCCGGCTGCCTGCCCTTATTGAAAACCCTGTTTTGAAAGTATTCAGGTTACAAAATTGTACTCGCCAACAGAAATCCCCAGCACACTCCTGACCCTTACTGACTGCCCTGCTGATACAACTCTTTCTCACAATAGTTTTTGTGTGGCTTTCATGAAAAATTTTTGCACTTTATCTAATTTTTCCAAGAAATGCACTTGTTGTTGTTGGTGTAATTGACTTCATCGAATTCATAAATCAACTACTCAGTAGCTTTTACTCAAAGTAAAAGCCAAAATATAACCTTGGTTACTGTGGCTCATTTTGCATAGGAGATGACAGATTATGGAGGTGGAATCCACCTTGTCAAAGCAGCTTTCCCATTCAGTGGACGAGATGATGATGAGGTGAAGCTAATTCACATGCATTCAATATTATTTGAAGAAAACAAGGAGATCTTTGATTGTTATGTATTTACAAAATTTGTCTTTTGTACTTTTTAGCTTTGCTTTGAGAGAGGCGACATCCTTGAAGTCACCAAGGTTGGTAAAACAGCAGCTTGTTTCCATAATAACAATTACCTATGTTTAAGAAATAGAAAACAGGTGCACATGTTTACATAACCTCATGCAAACACAAGAGGGAGTTTGGAAAAATTCAAAAGTTTACGTGCAGCTAGGGTGTACATGAACACTTCTGAATTCTTCCAAACTCCCTGAATACTATGTTAGTACAAAACAGCCATTTTATATTTCTCTTATAATTAAGTCAACAAACGTTGGGTGGCACCATGCCCATGTTTATGTCAACTCATATATATAACAGCTTATTAACCAACCAGAGCATGCATTACAGCTGTATGTGAGCAAAATGTTAGAAAGGTTGACATAAAGCAGCAGTCAAAAAATTATTAGAGGTGTGGGACGTGCAGTGGACTAGCATTCCATTAAGGGGGAGTAGAAGTAATCCTGCTAATTTTTTCTTTTCTTAAGATAAAAATGGTCCCTTCCAATTCATTTCCTGAATAGTTGGACCAGGAGGTACAAGTTGAATTGTCTCGTTTCAAAGCAGTTTTCAGTTGAGTGTCGAAAATAATGTGTTTGCTTTGGTTTTGCTCCGCTACACTCCCCGATTGGTTGAAAAAGCTTGTGCCACTTTCTCAGCCAATCGGATGAAAACCAAAACCAATTGTGACTTGCTTGCATGTGTTTCCCTGCACTTAACACTAATTACTTTAATGTATTTGTTTTGTTTTGTGATGGGTCCATTTTGTGTCTTACTCCTGTTGTAATTGGGTAGAGCAATAAATTACTTTGGGTTTGGTTTTATGATGCTCAATATTGAAAACCACCCTAAGAGGTGTCACCAAAGGAGATAAAGTTAAATTTCATTCTGTGTTTGTCGGCAGGCTGTGGACGGAGGATGGTGGGAGGGAACCTTGAATGGCAAGGTTGGATGGTTTCCTAGCAACTATGTTAAAGAAATATCTGCAAGTGAGTTTAACTGCTGCTAGGTTGTCCTTGTAATGTTATGTTGTTACCCAGAGGTTTTAACTCTTTAAGCCCCAATATTAACATCCATATTCTCCCCCCTATTCTCCTTATATTTCTTATGTTACTAGTTGGGAGAATTTGATTAAAATCAAGACATTTGATCATTGGTGTTCATTTCCTTAATTCACATGACCTGTATGTTTGATCAAGTGCTAATACTTTGAGGAGAAATTAGATGCTTGTCACTATTGGGGCTTAAAGTGCCACTGAGACGAAAATTCATAGGTTTATTTCCGCCAAATTCTGTTGCAGAATATCGCGTTTTGTTCATATTTCCCCAGAAAACTGAACAACAAACCTTCCATCCTAATATTTTTTAGCTCCAAAGTCGCGTAAAATGTGTCCGCCATTACTGAAAACGTGTTCCTGGGTGATTGCGCAATTTAATAGCTTGTGACGTCAGAGGCTCACCTCAGTCGCGTTTCCTTGTGTTTTGACTGAAGATGTCTACCGTCGACTGCGAAACCTCCGAAGAGTATTTCTACGATTCGGAACAGTCTTTAACTTCCAAAGCCTCTGAGGATTCGTTTCATTCGGCAAATGAAGAATTTTTCTCACCGTACGATGTAAGAACTGATGTGAGGTTTCAACTAATAATCTTGTAAACCGGTTTGTTGACAATATTAGTTGAGTTATTTGGCAGGAGTTCAAAACATAAGCGAAATATGCTTAGACAATGATTGTAGTTCAGGCCCCAGGTGCTCAAAAAGTGGATAACTCTTTTTCAATGGATAAGTCGCTGTCCGGTGGATAAAATTTATCGCTTCATCTCGGTTGTTCAAAGCTTCAATAGCGCTCTCCAACCAGCTGTTAAGCCGCTGTACAGCGATCATAAAGTTGTCCATTCCAAGGTAGGTTGTGTAACTTTTAACCACTGTAAACCTGTGGCAAAATAGACATGGCTATTCGAAGAATTGATCTTTTAAGCTGTGGAAATTTAGACAAAACACCTGTGAAAACTTTAGACTTTGATGCTCGCGAATTCTCAACCTTGGGTCGATCGATGTTACTGTTGGTGTGGGAGAAAATAAAAGAAGCGATACCTTGTCTGCCGTTGTTTATGTTCATTACATATTATAAAAAAAGCATTGAGATTTTTGGCCATTCTTGGCATAGTCTGGGAATCTTTCTTGAAAAACCGTCATTGCTGTAGTCAGCTGCCAGGCAGCTTATCGTGTGTATCATAGTACAGTGGTCACTCAACACATTGAAACACAAGTGCTTGGCGCTGCTAAATATTTTAAACAGTTTTCAGAGAATTCTATTTCTGAGCTGAAAGAAGTGAAATAAATCAAAACGTTTTTTTTCAAGAACTGGAGGCCTTGTGTGACCGGAATCTAAACATTTGTAGTCAAAATTAAAAGCGCACAAGGAAAATTTTCCGCTGCTCAACAACAACATGCGGACCGCCGAGGAAACGAAGCTTTTGCTTGCCTTATTCGCTGCGGAAAATAATAACTTGATATTTAATCATTTTTCTTAGTAGTTCATTTACTAAGATTATTGCTACGACAGGTAAAAGAAATAACATTGATAAAACCTTAGGCAAATAGTGGCGTGTGATATTTGACTCATATTTTTCCCAACTTCAATTTCCACGCACGGACGATCCGATCTATTAAAGCCTTTATCTCAAACAACAACAACAACATTTTATTTGCATTCCCAATTACAAATGCCATTGCACATAGAAAAGAGAAAGAAAAAATGTTGCAAAATCGATTAATTTACAATTTCTGTGTCTATTGATCCATTTCTTAATACAAAAGCTTCGTAAATGAAGTAACCTAATTTTTAACGAGTGAAAGCGTCAATGCTATTTAAGAGAAATACAATTTTAAGAATCGAAATCGGAATATTTACTAATAATATCGTCCATTAAAGATTTTCTAATTGGATCATATCTATTGCAAAATAAGAGGAAGTGTACCTCGTTTTCAACTTCATTTGAGCTGCAGCATTGACAAATTCTCAGATGCTCAGGGATTTTAGGGGTGGAATATCTTCCATTTTCAATTCTTATAAGTTGTAATAATACCTAACCTCAGTTTTGCTACTGCCCGAACAATAATGTCAATCGACTGTTCACCGACAGGGAATAAAGAGAGAAAAGTTTCTCCACATTCAGGATGGTACGTTATAAAATAAATGTCCATGCTTCTAAGCGACTACTGCTCTGAAATTAACACACGCGGAATTAAAAAAAGGAAAAGATAAGCAGTACAAACTATATCAGCTTAATCACGGCGGTCAGGATTGCATTCGCCGAGGATCTTCCCGCTAGCAGACGGCAGAACTGAAAGGGTTTTCCTCGACGATAATAAATTTCAAAATACGGTAAAAGAAAATCAGTTTTGCACAATGGTGGATGCGTTGAAAAAGAAACAAACTATCACTTCAACTGCGTTATAAGATTAGGTAAATTACCTTTCGTCTTGTTCGCGCAGATAATGTTTTTTTCCGGTTCTTGTTTCCATATAGTTGGAATGGGCAATGGAATGATCGACCTCTGGGATCTTGCGACATGAACAGCCCACTGGAAAAACTCGTCCGTGAAATGATCAAAATGCCTCTCGGGTTGAAATTCGCACTGTGTGTGAGTGCAAACATTGTCCTTTTTTCCATTGCGGGTCCGTTCGCAGGGCTTCAATGAAGCAAAATACCAGCTCGGTGGTTGGATTTATTGTTGTAGCATTGTACAACACAAGTGCTACCTGTCATTACTGGTGCAGCAAGGAAGATTTCAAAATCGAGCAACAAACACTTGGCAAGAAATCTTTCCTCGAGGACAATTTACTTTCCCGTGGCAAGTAACCATGTGAAGGCACTAGGTTTGAGGTGAGCCTCTGACGTCACTTCCGCTCATTCGCAAGCCAGCTTCCGGAACAAGGGCCAGTAATGGCGGACGCAAAATCTCGACAAAAACCGTCCAAAAAAAGCGACTTCTAGTCATCGTAATAAGTTGAAATTTGGCATGGTAACTAAGAACCACAAACTATGTTCAAAAATGTAAAAATATGGAATACCAAAATTCTGGTCCCAGTGGCACTTTAAAGGATTAATAATGTTTGAAGTAGGTGTCATAGGTAGGCAGTTTTTCACAAAGTGGCAAAAATAATTATTTATGACAGCTGCAAAATCATGTCATGCTCAAAAACAGCATTCTCCCAGGATACCTGGAGTAATTGCATATTCCAAAATTGAAATACTGTTGACGAGAAAGTGGATACTGGCAAGTCATTGGTGGTGTGGTTTAATATGGGTTTACCTTGGTGTAAGAAGCTGACAAGATTTTCTTTGTTTTGTAAGCTATTGATTTGCTGTACTCTATTGTTTAATTCATCCATGAGTTTTACAGGCCAAGGTACTCTGTTTAAATGAGTTTAACTAGCCCAGTGAAGGTCTAAATCTGCTTGCTCAGAGAAAACACCACTACCAAGTGCAACATTTGTGGCACTTCCAAAAAGCTTTCCTTTCCTCCAAGTGGAATTTCACCTTCTGGTAAAAGTCAGATAATTTAGAGAGTTTCTTAATGATGAAAATGCTATATTAGGTCCTGAACCAACCACACCAGTGACACCACAGCCTTCGTCATTATCAACAAGCAAACGGGAAAGTGCAAGAGTTTACCATAACTTGGTAAGTGGTTGTTTGTTTACTAAGGCTATTGTGTCTAGCTGTGATTTAACCAGTATATAGATTTAACAAGACAACAGAGTGGGGCTACAGATCAGATAACAGCACAGGTACAAGTTTCGACATGAAAATCTGTTGATGTGTTCCTTACTGTAGTGATGGTAGTGTGCCATTAGTTAACATGTCTTCTGTTGTGTTATTATCTTACTTGTTTTGTTTTGGATATTAATTTTGTAGGTTGTTCAAAACATATTGGACACCGAAAGAGCTCATGTTAGTGAATTACAAGTAAGTCCTTAGTAATGTTGTTAAGTACCATTTTCGTCATGTATCAGACATCTGTTAAAACTTAAAATTAATTTATAATTTGAAGCTCTAATTTGTACAGTCCAATCAAACTACTGTGGAAAAAAAGTAAGTGGTGTTAATCTAAAATATAATATTTATTATAATAGAGTTGTCATAACCGCAAAACAAATCATTCCACATTCTGTGTTTTTGTAACTTGACAGGCTTTACTACAAAACTACTTAAAACCATTACAGGCATCAAATGTGTGAGTATTTATTTGATCACAGTTTCTTATTAAGGTTACGTCTTGATCTAAGTTTCATTTCTGGGTGTTTTTGTTTTTGTTCTCAAATTGTATAAAATGTAGCCCACTTGGTCTGGGTTTACAGACCAAGCTAATTTCCTTTCCGACAAGTCACTTAATTTTTTTCTTTTCTAACTTTTAAACTTACTTCCTTGCTAACTTTTATGAACAAGTCACAGAAGCTGAGGAACCTGTGCCAGGATGTCTAAATGTTATTTCATTCTAGTGCAACAAGTAAAACCTACTTTTTGCCAAAGCTGGTTGTCTCATCATAATGATTATCCTTTTTCGTGTAATATATTACAGATTACCAGCTAAAGATATGAAGGTGCTTGCTGGGAACTTTGAAGAGATTGTGCAGTTTCAGCAGATGTTCTTTAACGTCATGGACGAATGCGCACAGTAAGTGACGTTACAGCTGCCAATTACCCAGCGATTTTGCAATGCTGGAAATAAGCAACATCAGACACGTCTGAAATGTCTGAATAATTTTATAATGTGCTCGGACATAATGACTGCACAAAAATGACTGAGAATTTGTTAACTGGTCATGTGTGCTGCTGAAAGCTTTCAAAATAAAAAGTGATGGTGCTGCATCTTTAGTTTTGCAGCAAAATGCCACCTGAACTTGTTCGTAAGATTTGAAATTACCTTGAAAGAACCTTTTAATACATATTGTATTGAGATGACTTGTGTCTTGGCTAAAAGATGTTAGATGGCAGATGTCTGAACAAGTTTGCAATAATGTCTGAGCATACTAAAAGGCTGTTATGCAAAATAGTGCAAGATTGCAAAGTTGACCCTATAGGTGCCAAAGAGAGGGCCAGTGCAAATCAAATTTCTCATGTTCACATCAATGGCAAGAAAGCGTGTTAAGTAGATCCTTCACTGTGCCTACATGTTGCAGACTTTGCTATCCACATACCTTGTAACAGAAACATTTATCTCTCTAAACAATCCAAAATATGCGAGGATATGGGCATGCCTCACTGGAAATCCACATTCTTAGTCACAGGCATACTCCATTGAGGCAGCGAAATAACAACAACACAAGCTATAATGAATTGGATGTTTACATCCTGGGGAGTGTATTTGTTTGGTTTTCTTCATCAGTTCTGCCCACAACACAAAAATAATCTGGGCAAGAAATATGTCGAAACAAAATGACCGCCATGTTGTTTCCTTCTTTCTGCAAGAGAACAAAAATTTGAGCATTTTGTTAGTAATTCGCTATCAAAAATTTAAAATATTTATGTTTAAATTTATTTTATTTTTTATTTATTATTTGTTTATTTGTTTTCTTTAGTCTTCCCTTACCTCAGCAAAGAATGGGAGCCAGTTATTTACAGATTGCTCCTCAAGTAAGTTCCCTGTTATAGCTTATTGTCAGTTCTTGGTTCTGTTGTTGTTTTGGCATAGTTAATTCTTTTTATGTAATTTGGGTTCACAGATGAAGGAATTGTACGTGATGTACTGCGCAAACCATCCAAGAGCAGTTGAAGTGTTAACAAAATATAGGTTAGTAACAGTAATATTAATCACTCCTATCTCTCTTAAGGTAGCATTTATTATACAGTTGGAATCTCCCTGCCTCTTAAAATAACACAGCACTACCTATGACAATCAATTCAGTGGACACCTTTCCTAAATAGACACTCAAGTGTGGTCCTGCCCATGAAAATGCTTCATTTCTAACCTTTCAGTAGTGCAAAATTTTAGTAGACACTAAGTCATGATCCCACCCATAGTACCAGTACGAGTATCAGATCAAGTATGAATATGACTTTGGGCCACGCACTTGAGTTTGTCATGTGGTACACCAATATTGTTCCTAGTGCCTCCATCTTTACTAGTTATGAACACAGAGGAGTGAGAGCTCTGGAAACCGCTTAAAATTCCAAATTTGTACCGGTACTCAATCTCATACTTGATGTGAAGGTCGCTTAATGCTTAACACTTATTGTTTGTACCCTCCCATAAACAGAAACCTCTCCTAACTAGACACTCAGTTGTAGTGCCCCCCATATAAATGCTTTATTTTTAACCTAGCCTGCGTAGCTGGCGGTTTTGTTGGGGAGTGCGTGTGAGCGAGCAAGCGGCGAAGCGGCAAAAATGTGTGGCCAAGCACTTGGACCTCTAAGGTGCGGGACTGCAGAAAAAGAATAACAAAACAGCACATTTGTTATATGCCTCGTTCTTTTTAACTCTGAATTAATTTTCTGCAATCCCGCACCTCACTCACTTGGATAAACTCAAGTGCGACTAGCTTCAAAAAGGGTTACATTTTAATGGATTTTTTTTGTTTACTGCCTTGCAGCGATGAGCTCTCTGCATTTATCGAAAGTAAAGGAGCACCAGCACCTGGAATATTAACGCTCACAACAAGCCTTAGTAATGTAAGTTGAAAATATTTTATTTGAACAATTATTCTCTGGCTGAATTTTGGATATGAGGTGATAGGTAACCAACAAGGCACCAAGTTGGTTTTCACCCTTTAAGCCCTAACGGTGATGAAAATGAAATTTCTCTTTACATTGTCACTACTTGTTCAAACAATCAAGTGATGAGAATTAAGAAAGTGATCACCAAGGATAAGATATCTTGATATTCAGACAAATTCTCCATTATAGTTCCATAAGAAATGTATGGAGAACAGTAAGGAGAATATGCATTTTCATATCAGGGCTTAGGGGTTAATCAACTCATACCCAACAAGCATGAGCGGAATGACTTTTCCTACCATTAGTTCTCAACTTGGATAATTCTCCTAATATTTTTGCCATATTTTTGGACAAAACTTTTGCTTTGCAGCAGTTATTGATTCTCTCCTTGCTCCCAGTGTTTTTTCCCATATAGTTTTCTTCCCTCTGCAAAAACCGACATTTCCAAATTGCAATTTGATCTGCGGCTAGCAGGGAGCCAGCAAATATTTTATTTTTTCATTTAAAGGATGTGAGTCACAGTAAATTATGATTTTGGTCTGATAAAACAGAAGGGCCTTGAGTGTGTGGACTCAGTATAAAAAATTATGTTCTTTGATGAACTTAACTTTAAAAACTTGTTACTACTGAGAATAACAAATAAATAAAGGGGGAGTTAAAGGAGCTACGTCACGGATAACGCAACTTGAAAAAACTGGCAAGTTTTTTCAAGTTTGTCATTCGTAATCCGTCTTAATCTCCCTCAGTTGTAACCATCCTTGTTTAGTTTTGGTTAATTATTACTTCTTCTTAGGAAACTATTATTTTGAGGTTTCTGTTAATGAGAAAATAATTTTGTCAGATCAGAAAAATGAATGAAAACGCCGTGACATAGTTCCTTTAAGTTTCTAGAGAAACTGTGGTGCTGTGTAAGTGAAAAAGTGAGACACAAAAATTTGGATAATGTGGTTTGCTCACCGTGAAGAAATTCAAAAGCTGAGATTTTGCACGCTATCCCTTCAATTTGCCCTGTTAAAGAACTAATTTGCGATATATCTGGTCTTTTAAATTCTCTATGGCTGCCAGTTTACGTTTTCAACTCAGTTCATAAATTCAACTTTTTGAACTGAACATAACTGTTACTGGTCCTTTGTTTCTCTTTATTTATTAAGGGTCATTTTAATCTAAGCGTGGTCATGTGTTGAAAAAGCGTGATCTAATGTTGCATGTTTTGTCATCAAACATTAATTTTGAAGTTTGACAGGCTGTTACATGACTTTTGTTGCTCAAACACAGAGATTAAGTGAAAATGTACTAACCATTGTTTCATCTTTTTATAACCCATTGGAAAACATGTCTGTAAATATACGACAGAGAAACTTATTCTGGTCAAAAGTTACTGATGCAAAAGTTCAATTAACTACAGTTTCATGTTTGATACCAAATCAGGTCATGTTTTTGCGTGACATGGACTCATTTTAACAATGGTATATGCCTTTATTTTATTTTAATTTTTCTTATTTTGGTTCTCTTTGTTGTGCAACATTCAACCTTGAACATTTCGTTCTTTGTTAAATGTTTTATTTAATTTGAGTGCAGTGTTTTACAATTAACTAGTGTAAGTCATTAATAACCAGAAAAATTGTTTTTTACCCTCAAAGACATCTGTGCAATTTATGAGTCAGTTTAATCTGAAATCTGCTTTAAGGATGAACATGCCATGGCAGAACTGAGGTGAAATTAGATGTGATTAATTTCTAAGAAGGTGAAAACATCCTCAGTTTCTATTGAGAATTAAAACAAAAATACTGATAAACTCTATGTGTAGGTACATTTGTAGTTCAAAATCCCTACTATAAACTTGATTGAAATGCAGTATTGTCTGTTATGCGTTGATTAATATTAATTACCAACAATTGTGACATTTTTTCTGCATGAATTGAATTATAATATGTGGGATTGCTTGTTTGCTTCTTAGCCCTTCAGACATCTTGGAAAGTACCCAAATCATATGAAAGAATTGGAGAGACATCTTGAGGTAAAGTTGTAAGCAATTAACTCTGTAGTCACTTCTATGAGTATCATAGTGAAAAAAGGAATATTTACTCTAGACTTGTGCAAAATTGAAAAGACCATAAGAAAGTAACTGTACTGCCTGAGTGGTCACTGTCTTGTATTTTGTCTATGGACTCACAATTTAGAGCCACCTTGTACAGCATAACAAACAGTTAAGGACTTCATACACAGACTCAAAAGTTAGAACCACCTTTTACAGCATGATAAACAACTTCAAAGAAAAAAAACTGGTGTTACCAGTCAAAGTTTCAGAAATAATTTCATCCACAGATTTAAAAGTTGGAACCACCTTGTACAGCACAATAAACAGCACCACAGGGAAGTACATGGACTGTTCGATAGCTTTCATTTGAATGGTCACACTTCAGGATTTCACCCACAAACTCAAAAGTTAGAACTACCTCATACAGCATAAAAACAGCACCACAGGAAAGTACTGCTCGGTAGCTTTTATCTGACACTTTAGGATTTCATCCACAGACTCGAACGTTAGAACAGCATCACTTGACGTAAGGTTTACCTCTAGGAGGAAAAAAAAAACATTTTAGAAATCATTATAAAATAATACAGTGCAGAGTAATCCAATCATTTTGAAGCAGTAAAGTCAAGTCTACCTTTCACTCTTGCTTAATTTAAGATGTTGTCCCATCCAACCTTTCATTCTCTTCATGGGTTTTTCAGTTATTGCATTGAAAATCTCATTACCACAACAGGCAAAGTTTTTTCTTTTGCTTATTAAGTTGATTTGTTAAATTTGGTTTGTTTTTTTTTTCAGTATTTTTGCCTTCAAGGTATTTAAAAAGGATCTTAATCCTCTTTCCCAGTAAACCCCTTAAAATAATGAAATATTTTTAAAATCTCCTTAAGAATTCTGCAGTTATTCAACCCTCATACAGCTTATTTTTACTTCAGTTCTAAAATGTTTATTTTATTACAGGAAGGGCATGTAGATGAATTAGACACCAAGAAGGCGATTGCCGTGTTCCAGAATCTAACAGTGAGTACATGTCAACGTAATTTGAAAAATTGTTTTTGCAGTACACCTGAAATCATATGCCAGCTGTTCTTTGTGAAGTCTGTGACACACTTCTTCCTTTGTTAGAAATTGGATGAACATTGTCACTGTTTTGTTGTATTATCCTTTTAACCTTTAGCTAATAGTGCCAACACACAAATATTTTTACAAAAGTATTTTGTTAAATAACATTTTGACTTGGACACTACAGTGACAAGTGACAAGTACTACATAAAGTAGTGCTCAAATCCTTTCATTTGAAAGGCCACAGTTTAGGATTTACTCAGACTCAAAAGTTTGAATCCCTTTGTACAGCATAATAAACAGCACCACAGGAAAGTACGGCTCAGTAGCTTTCATTTGAATGGTCACACTTTAGGATTTCATCCACAGAGTCAAAAGTTAGAACCACCTTGAACAGCATAATAAACAGCAACACAGGAAAGTACTGCTCAGTAGCTTTCATTTGAATGGTCACACTTTAGGATTTCATCCACAGAGTCAAAAGTTAGAACCACCTTGAACAGCATAATAAACAGCAACACAGGAAAGTACTGCTCAGTAGCTTTCATTTGAATGTTCACACTTTAGGATTTCATCCACAGACTCAAAAGTTAGAACCACCTTGAACAGCATAATAAACAGCAACACAGGAAAGTACTGCTCAGTAGCTTTCATTTGAATGGTCACACTTTAGGATTTCACCCACAGACTCAAAAGTCAGAATGCATTACGTGTCTCAACGTTTGACACTGAGGAAAGGGGTTAAGCATGATTAGTGCTAATACCAAGAAAGTTGTAGTCATTGTCACGATTGTTATGTACAGCATGTGTACTTAGTGCTTGTTTGTACTTGTCTGTGTAATAAGTTCAATGACTTGCTGACTGCAAGACCAAGTTAAAATAATGCATTCAGTGTTACTAAGCATAGCTGGCAGTGTTCCTAAGATGTGTAACTTCTTCCTATTTCAGACAAGCTGTAATGAAACTAGAAAAAGAAAAGAAACAGAATTAGAGATGCTTACAGGGACTATAGAAGGATGGGAGGAAGAGGTAACATGATACAGAACAGAAACATCATTGTGATATCTCAGGCATTGTAGTTTTGATCAAAATTTTACACCATTCCCTTGTCTACTCAATTCTCTTAACTAACTAGCTTACATTATTGAATATTTGATTTGTTCTTTTAAATGTACTGTAATGACATTTGGGAACTAAAGCACAGATGTTCTTCAGCCATGGACACCTACCGAGAGTTTAAGGTTTTCCTCTTGTCCCATTCTGATGCCAACACATCTGTAATGGCAGGCAAGCCACCAGATACCAAAACAAGAGTTTTCCAGCATTTGGTGAAGAGCAGAAACAAGTCAACAAAGGAAACCTTCAACTTCCGTTTGAACTTGAAGTGTCTGTGCTTAAGTTCCCTATTGATAGGATGAGTTGATTGCAATCTCGTTCCCAGGGTCTTCTCCTCATTCAAAATGGCGGATAGAGAAACCCCTAGCAAAGGCTGCTGAAGTACTCCAAGAACCATGGAGTATTTTGTCACGTGACACATGATGAAATGGCTTTTCAGAGGTTGTTTTGTTTGCAATCTAAAACCGTTGTTCAAACAAAACGAAGACATTTTATGGTGTTTACATGACAAAAATTAATCCATTGATGGTATCAATGGTGATGGGATGATACAATGTGTAGTGATTGACAATCAAATCGGCGTGAGAACGTGAAATCATATGACTAATATTACTGGGCTGAAAAATATCCTTTGTTATACCGGGGTCTTCGTTGTATAGGAGTTCGTTACATCGGTGTTCCCCTCCTGTAATTTGAAGCCACACTAGTAGGCCTGTGCATACCCTTTATTGTTTGTAGTTACCCATTGAATGAGAACACAAACCACAGGAAATGTGAACACACAGACAACAGACAGTGGCAGGGCCACCTAGCCATTGTTTGGCAAATGATTTTTCTCTGTAGTTATTTCAGAGTTTAATGAAATTGTTAATGGTTTTTGGATTTTGCAATAAATATGAAAAGTATGGCAGATGCCAGACTGAATTCTGTTCTGAGCAAGGTATTTTCTTAACTCAGAAATAACACATTTGTAGCCTTGTGAAGGGATGTGCGGAAAGGAGGAATCAATGAGTGTTTCTAATTTATGTGACAGATACATCTGGACATTGATTTTTTTTATTTTTTTATTTTTTGCAGGACATAAGTAAACAAGGGGATCTTATTTTAATGTCACAATTCCTTATACATGGAGAAAATGGGGTAATCTTTGCAGTATTTTGTTCTAGAGAATAAAATTGTAATATCTTGTGAATTTAGTGCAGTATGTAGTGCATTTAATCTGTTAATTGCCACGAGATTCGTCAAGCTTATTAAAAGTGTACAGATTTTAGCTGTTTGTGCTGTTATTATTGAAACTTTTTAATCCAAGTTACTCCATTAAATATAACTGAAGTTTAAAATTGAAATCTTATTGTGCAGTTGGGTGTCCCCTGTTTTGAATAGCATTCAAATTTCCCTAATCATTTCATTGCTGTCGTAGTATTATTGTTTTGGGGACTCATCCAAATTTCCAAATCCAAATTTCTAGGTTAAGTTTTACTGATGTTTAAGAGTAAAATCTTAATGTACAGTTGGGTTTCCCATGTTTTGAATAGTGTTCAGATTTCCCTAACATTTTAATACCGTCTTGATATTTTTGTTTTGGTGTCTCAATAAATATGGTCAAAGGGCAAGGGTCGCAAATTTCTCCCAAGTTATGATGAATCCTGATTATTGGCCCTTAAAGAAGGCTTCTATATTTAAACAATAGTTAATGCAAGTTTTCATCTTATCCCAGCCTACAACCTTTTTGGATTGTCTCTAGTGATGTGGTCATCAAAACTTTATGTAGTGCTACCAAAACTTTGCAGCTGATAATTCTCCTCCCCAGTTAGCAGCTTCATTTATCTGGTCCGTGGTCATAAATTTGAAATTGTTCATGAAAAAAATTACAGCTAACAGTAAATTATCTGGTAAGATGTTAAATTATTAGACTGATGTTGTTTGGCTTACGCTGTAAACTGTTTTAAATGCATGGACTAATACAGGCTAGTCAGATGATTCATTCTGAGAACATTTATTTACAGAAGGTTTAAACAAGGTCATGAACTTAATATTGTTATTCTAATTCCTGAATATTTTCTTAACCCTTGAAAAAACATCACAATATTTAGCAGCATTGTCTTTTCATTGCACAAATCAATATTCACATAACCAACTCTAATCTAGGAAGGTTTGCAATATCAACAACCATACCTAACATGTTTTGTATTTTTTTAACACAGGAGGTCCGTGAAAGGTCATTTCTGCTGTTTCCAAACTGCCTTATTATCCTTTCAGTCAATGCAAATGCCTGTGGATATAAATTTGAGGTGAATTATAAAAAATGTATATAATCTTTTTGTTTCTTTTGAACTTAATTGGTACAAAAACATTCTTAGAATAAGCGGGAGAGATTTTAGGGAGATAAAGTTGATTTGGGGCACACTAAAGATCAAGGAAAGCGGGAGACTAATTTGTTATGTACTTAAGCTATGCATTCAAAAATTCAAATTGGATTAGAAAAGACAGTGTTGGAGAGATCATAGGAGGCAGGCCTCTGCCAAGGTTAGTGTTAGACTGATACTTAATGCAGGTTTCTGTATGAAGCCAGAAGGCTTGCTCACAAAACAATCCAGCTTGAACAGCAAGTTAGCAAAAAACTAAGCTGTTACATCACAGATGTACAGATAGTATAATGACGATGTTTTTGTGGATGTATAACCTGTGATGTTTATGATAATTAAATTAAGTCCATTTTTGCTTTTATGAAATTAAAACTTAGGTATCCACAGAATTAACAAAACCAAGCTATGTTTCATCTTTTGTTCATTTAAATGAAGTAAGACTCTTTTTTTATTTCAGAAAAAGTATGGTCTGTCAGACTTAACAGTTCACTCACTGGAGGATTCAGAAGGCATTTTAAATGCTTTTGAAATCAGAGGCAAGTCAAGATTTTCAATTAAAGTTAGTTAGATTTTATTAATGGACTTCGCTCAGGGTATGTTTGTTGTAGGGTAGATTAACACTAAATGCAGGACTTAGAGTCAACCAAGGCTCTTATTTGTCTTTTTCAAATATATTTTTATTATACTGTTTTAGTTGCACATTTTTTTAAAGTGGTCATATGTAGGGTAACATAATTTACAGAAATCCACATTTTGTAAGGTCTTAAAATAAAATCATAGTTAAAACTAACTGTGGATTGAATTAGCGTAACCCTGCTTTGAACAACCTGTCACTTGTGTTTACGTTATTTACTTTTCCTTAACTTGTTGTTGTGTGGACATAAATATATTTAATGACTAGTCCCTGAAACCATGTGGTGTATTGACTAAGATTAAATAGAAAATGTGTTATACCCATTTCACTGTGAGAAGAGTATACCTGCCATCTCACACGCATTATGCATCTGACACACGCCTGCGGATCAAAAACGTCAATCACACGCATTCAGGACAATTCCTCATGCCTGTCTCACAATTCCACACTACTTGTTCATTAACCATTAAGTTGAAAAATTGAATTCAATTTTCACCCAAAACAGTCCAGTGAATGGCACTAAATGTCTTGTTATTCCTAAATAACAAGCTCACAAGATTGTGCCAAGGTTTTGAGCTTCGCAATGCGACATTTGGCAACCTTCAGAAATCATTGGAACATCTTCGGAATCTTCAGTGATATTCCGGAGTTGTCGGAATAATGTTCAGTAATGTTCGGGAGTCATCGGAAATTTTTCAGAAATTCAGCCAATGTGGATGTGAAAATCTCACGCATGAATCAGGAAAAGTTGGCAGGTATAGAAGAGTATAACTGCACTGAATGTCATTCATCTTTTGAATTCACTTTTCAGCTGGTGGAGATGCCATGAAGTTGTCAACCAACCATGCACACGAGAAGACAGCTTGGCTTGAAGCACTTCAGTTCCCAGGTCAAAGTCCAAAGCTTCGGCAGCACTCAGAGAAGGGTAGTGTAACCTCGCCATCACCGTGGGTGGAGAGGAATCCTGCGTCAATATCGGAACGGACATATTCAAAGTCCAGTCCTCCACGCAGTGATTCTATTGGTTCACCACCATCCTCTGCAACACCCAAGGGATCCCTTAGTACTTCTGGTGTGCACTCACAGGTACTGGAATTGCAATTTATCAAACAGTAGAATGTCATAAATGCAGCCACCAAAGGCAAAGCTTGAGACCAATAATTATTGTACTCAGGAATCTCCACTGGAAAACAAAAAATTCTTGACTACCTTATCAGTCAGAATTCAAATTGTAGCCTAAGGTAGTTTCATCAGGTTTTCACAAATGCAAGGAAAACAGATAGGTAAATGTTAAAGGTATCACAGGTATTGTATGAGAAAAAGATTAACTCAAGGTGTGTCTACAGCATTTCTTTCATAGTTATGCTCCAGCATGAGTAGGTTTTAGAGTATTGAGCAAGCATTTATCTGCTTAGAAAAATGCAGCCTTGTCTTCTGGTTTAATAAACCCTGACACGTCACTCGCCCCCTAAAACAGCCTTGAGCTCTGAATATCCCAGGAAAATCTGGCCATTTTGGTACAAAAATGAGTCCAAAGTAATAAATAAATGTACTTTTAAGGTGGGATTCTACTGTCATCAACCAAATTACTAGCAGATTGATTAGGATAGTGCTGAGTCATAATAGGCAAAGAATTAGGTCCAAGGAGTTTACCAGCTAAATGATGGCTAAAACAGTTAAGTTTGGTCATTTTGACTAATTTATTTCTATTTGATTACAAAATAGTCTTCCAGTGATGGATCAAAGTTCCGTTCAGTGTCAACGTCACATTCTGTTGCTACTGATCTTACAACCTTCAGCTCGGCACCTCACAGTCCACACAGAAAGAGACACTGGGATTTCACACGGCTCAGACCTACTCCACCTCTGAGGCCGGCATATGCACTGATTGCCAAGGAGGTATGTGCGACTGTGCACAATTCTTTCCATCTTTGTTTACTATCAAAACCACTAGTTTGGTAAGACCATCATCTGGGATTTGATCTGGCTGTGTTTTGGGTCCTATCATGAGATCATTTTATTGTTGACCAGTAGTTAAGAACCAACTTATTAAGCAGATGCAAGAAAGAAAGCTTGAAAAAAATGATGCATGGTATTTGATATACAGCTGTATTTCACTTCCATCATCATTCTATTTACCTGGAGCCACATGTTTATTTTAGGAACTCGCATGTATTGACGAGTTCCCAGTTGGCTTGATGGCTCAATCCATGGAGCACTCCATTTGTAATCAGCAGAAGGTCATGGGTTCAAATCCCACTCAAGCCTGAATTTTTTCCAGGATTTCTTTTTTGCAAGGGCTTAAGTTACACTGATTCATAACTGCAATGTACTTTCTTTCATTAACTTGTTATTAAATTTTAGTATTTTATTTATATTTGCTAAGGACACATCCACAGCACATCGTTCGATGAGAGGCTTGCTCCATCCATCAAGGAAAAAACAAGGTAAGACTGTGGACATTTAGATTACTAGTAAAGTACATCTGTTGAAAAACAAACCTCGTTTTCACTTGTGAGAAAATACTGACTGTTGTGTAAAAAATTATATTTTAAATTCAAAACATAAACTTAATGTAAAACTATTAAATTGATAATGTTGTCATGACTGCATGTGAGAGAAAATTCTCCAGGTGCTCGGAGATTCAATGGCCTAAAATAAATCCAATCCCTTTGCACACAAAAAATGTATAAGAGTAGAAGAGGAAGAAGCTGACAAAATGTCCTTTGTTACGAGGGTGACAGGTTATTATTGCTGTCTTCTGGTCACCAAGTGAAAACACAATGTAAACAGCTGTCGCTTTGGTCTCCACCAAGGAGAATTTGCCGACCTTTTATCACAGCCTTTTTTGTGTAACTATGATGTTATGGAAAATCAAAACTGTAAAGATAATTAAAAATACTTTAGGTTTAAACATCTAAATGTTTCTTTGTTGTCACCTTTACATACATTTGTCGTGATAAAAGAAGGAATTTTCAAATGGATAGCAGTGACAGAACATGAAACTCTTTTGTCTGGCTTTTCTTTCTAAAGTAAATAATTTCTCCAAAGATACAACAAACCAAGTAACATTATTTTTGTCTTCAATCACTTGCTTTACCTTTGTTAAATAGAATGATGAGATGCTTGCATAGTATTAATTTTGTTCCAATACTTGTATCCAGTGGACATTTATAACGCTGTTTATTTTGTCCTTTTGCTTAAGTTAACCCTTTTATTCCCAGAATCAAACTGCAAGTTGAGTAATTTTCTGTAGTTGTAATTTTTGAGACTGTGGATGAAAACTTTTCAGTGTGGCCATTCAATTGAAAGCTGTCAATTGGAACTTTCATTGAATGCTCTTATTATGGCAAACAATTTGGCTCAACTTTTGAGCATGTGAATGAAATCATAAAGTGTGACCCGTGAAGTAAAAGATACTGATTTGGAATCATCTTATGGTGTCATTATTTTTATTATGCTGTACAAGGTGGTTCTAACTTGTGAGTCTGAGATGAAATCCTAAAGTGTGACCATTAAAATGAAAGGTCCTGAGCAGTACTTTCCTGTGGTGTTGTTTATTATGCTGTACAAGGTGGTTCTAACTTTTGAGTCTGTGGATGAAATCCTAAAGTGTGACCATTAAAATGTGGCCTCCAAGATGTTGCAAATGGGAATAACCTGGGAATAAAAGTGTTAATTTTTAATATCTAAAATCACATGTGGACTAACCTTTAAAACCTGTCTCCTCCCCTCCTACCAGTTTCCATCTCAAGACCAAGTTTCAAAGGTGATTAATGGCTTCTCTTCTAGGTTGTCTTACACTTAATCCGCTTACATCTTTCAAATCTTGCACCTCTGACAGTCACTGTAAGTAATTAATAAAATTAAATATTTCTAAACTTCCTGCTCATTTAAAGTTCTGTCCTTTCTTGCAGTTTTGTAAATAAACTAGTCCTTCTAATGTTCCACTCTATAAAACAAACAGAAGTTAATACATAATTAAAGGTGCTGTCATTAAAAGGATGTAAAAATGTCAAAAGTGTTTTAAATGTAACAAATATAAGAATAGCTGTTCAAAATACCAGAGTGCAACCGTGGCATAATTCATGCAGAGAAAAGGTTAATTTACATGTACGCGTCAACATTTGTTGACCCAGTTGTAAAGTAAGAAAAAGAAGAAGAAGATTAGGTGGGAATCAGCCCACGGGTTAAAAAAAAAACCAGGTCAAGGAACAAATTGCTCATTTTGCCATGTAAATTGGCCTTTCAGACAAATGAACTAATTAAACCAACTAATAGCTGTTATTACAGTTGAGTATGCGGTCCAATTTCCTTTTGTTTAAAAAAGCACACAAACGAGGCTTTTAAGTGGGTCAATACCACGCGATACAAGGCAGAATGACCCACTCGCCTCATTTGTATGTTGAAACCGCTGATAAATGTAATAACTGCTATTGTAGCTTGAAACTGGACCTTTATGAATCTCTCTGAAATTACAATGAATGGTGACTGCAATAGGTCAATCCCCAGTTGTTCAAAAGGTGGATAACGCTATCCACTGGACAAATCACTGTCCAGTGGATAAGTATTAGGGAAACCCCTATTGTTATCCACTGAATAGAGATATTTATCCAGTGGATAGCACTATCCACCTTTTGAACAACTGGGGCCAGGTGGTTTGTGCTGAGCATGTTGTTCTGGGTTGTACAGAGTTCCCTAAGAAGTGACTTTCTGTGTAAATGAGTAACACTAATGCTCTTAACTTGGCTTTTAAGGGATGTATTTTTAAGTTGTTTTCTGTAAAAACAGTAATGTGAGTTGATGGTTAAAGTGCTAATACGATGAAAATTTCTTTTGTTTTCACCTTTTTTTAGTTTCAAACCGTTCAATAGATGCCATATTATATGAAAAGCGATAAATTAGATCGATATATGTTTACACGGCCCAGGAATATATGTCCGAAAACCGCATTAAACCCGTCCGCCATTACTCAGTTCGCGAAAGAGAAGCCCGCGAATTTCATGGAAGCGGTCTTATCTCTAACCACGTGAATTATGCTCGTGACGTAGAAGTCTCAACCATTGCCACAACAAAGGCCAGAGAAGAGTATAATGAAGAGTCGAAAAAAGAGAGCCAAACATTGCATTATATGGATGTGCTTTCCGTCGAATTTGTTGTCCAGTTCTCTTGAGAGCGATTTAGAACAATTTTTTTTTGGCGAAGTCGGCGAACTCGCAGAAGTCGCGGCATACGATGACAGTTTAGAGCCTCTCGCTACCAAAGAGGAAGTCGTCTCACAATGCAAGAATGGATCAAGGAGCCGAACAAATATCCCAATTATCCCAAATCACTGAAATCCTTCCGATAATACAACAAATTTAACTGTTTCACACGTCTGTAGTGTTGGGGTCCGTCAGCTGTTTCTTACTCTTGCTTTTTTTTTCTTGTCGATGCGCGTTGAATTTGTTGTTGTTATGTTCACAGATTTGTTGCAGTATCCTGAATTGTAGTTAGAAAAATTTTAGACCTAAAGATAATAAATCCTATAATAATAAGCTCCCTTCTAAAAGAAAAGCCCACATAACGCTACATGAAAGTTTTTTGAATAAATATAGAGCCCTGAGCCTACCATACATTCAGAATTTTATGGATGAGACAAAAGGTCGAGGAATATAAATTCACGTCAACGAAGCGATGTCGCGAATCGCCCGTGTAATTGTGCGAACACGGCAATCTTACTACCTAGTAAACATGAAATTGCGATTTAATAGAGATAAACTCTGATTTACCATCAGAAGTCTAGGTATAAACTGTGGAATACGCCGTCACATCGAAAGCGTTACTGAGAGATCGGAGAAGTGGCTCCTCCGAACGCGGTGAAAGGCTCTTGAAATTATAGCTAATTATGTACGACTTTGGGAGCTCGCTACGCCGTACGTAGTCTACACGCAGGCTATGCCGTACACCGAGAGAAATTAATTGAAGTTGCCTACGTTGTACGCGGAGAGAGATAAATTGAAATGTACGAGGGGTGTTAGGAGCTGGCTACGCAGTAAAAAGAACAAGCAATACACAGTAAGGTTTGCTATGGTCGATTAAGCTCGGTTGTTTATATTTTCACGTTATACATGTATGTGGCCGAGTAATTCAAAGAAATTTCGTGTAATGTTTTCGTTTGTAGAACGAGGAATGCACAGTGATGTTCTGTTATGGTCCACTAGTTTATAGGAACTTCAAATAATATTCTTTTAGCGGAAGTTTAAGTGGGGAACGTCAATAGTACACAGAATACACGGTAATGTTTTGCTACCACGTACCACGTAGCCAAGTTAAATAAAAATAAATTCTGCGCATCGCGGAGCCGGCTTGGCGGCGACACAGAAAATAGTTCGTCAGGTGAGTTCATGCGAAGGGGCACATATTATGCAGTTAAGCCGAAATCTGTTGGGACTTACACATGTATATGCACAAGACAACCGAGCGAAGTATCTCTTAGGTATGACAGGAAATGTGTATCTTACCGTACATGTGATGTTAGCACAAACGGCAAATAAATATTCGCCCACCATTCGACGATCCCGCTCAGATATCAGCTGATGTTTTTCTTCCTGATGACTGGAACTGATCCTGGTTTCAAATATTTCCTTGTACCTTTCTCATAAAATGCTTGAGTAAATCATTCAGCCATAAAATACACAGAGCAAATAGTGTCCAACAGCATTGAAGTCCTTCCGGTGCACACAAACGAAGCTTTTCCGCTTAAAATAAACGTACCCACTCGTCAATGAACTGTGAATGGAAATTTCCGATTCATCGATGCTTTCTTTGCCGTAATCTTCAACAACAGAGCGCCGACCATGCATAGTGCAGCTCAAAATCGAAGAGATGAATCTTGCGAACCCTCACACCTCTCCGAATGCATAAGAAAGTAGCCACGTTAGTTTTGTTGTGTTGAGACTTCTACGTCACTTCCTCTCTGGGCCAACTCGGCCCAACTCGTCCCGGTCATTTTTGAATTGAGTAATGGCGGCAAGCCGAATTTGAAAATTACAGTTAAAATAATCGGACTTCCCATACGAATTTCGACTTTAAACTTTGTACGGTGAGTAATATGTACTTATATTTTTGAAATATGGAGAGAACAAAAAATTCATATTTTTGATCATAGTAGCACTTTAAATTAAATAATGTTTTAAACAGTAACTAAAATAATTATGTAATTGTGTAACTGTCTATGTCCATTTGTAACAACTTCACATGTGGTTAATCCTTTTTTAACACCCCATGCATTTCAAAATAAAGCTGTGTTCATGTATGTGTCATGATTTATAAGGTTGTTATTATTGTAGAAACTATCACAAGTAATATTATAAACCCATATTTCAAATGAAATCTATTTTGCAGTTTTCCCCTTTGTTGTTGTTGTTTATCATGCTTTACGAGGTGGCTCTAGCTTGAGTAAACTGTATGAAGTCCTAAAGTGTCACCATTCGAATGAAAGCCACCAAGCAGTACTTTTTTGTGGTTCTGATTATTATGCTTGTACAAGATGATTCTTGCATTTCAGTCCATGGATGAAAACCAAGTGTGAGCTCCCCTCAAATGTCTTAAGTGACTGTTTTTTTAACATTAGTTAACTTTATTAATCACAGACTGACTTTTTGATTACCAACATTTTTAAGGTCGATCAAAGAGTGAACATGAGGATGAGAAACACAGCAGTACTTCAGGTGGGAGCAAATTAAAATGTTTTGTAATCAAATCTCATCAGTACCATTGACTATGAATTTGAAAATCTAACTTGGGCATTTTTTATCCAACCAAACTAATAAGTTAGTGGGAGACATGGCCTGTCAGGGAATAAGCAATAATTACTAAACAAGTTGATTGAACAATATGTCATGACTTGTCAGTGGCAATCAGATCAATTATTTGCCATGTCATGACATGCATGCCTGTGCTATCATCTTTTTGCTCATTTTCCGAGCCATGTCCAGTACTGGCCATGACATCCCGAGCTTCTACACTGTGAACTACTTCCATCCACACTTCTCAAAGTGTGGAAGGCTAGAAAACTCTGTCAAACTACTAAGGATTGAGTTTTCTACACTTCGAGAAGTGTAGAACTAAGTATGACTAAAAAAAGTAGGGATTCTCAGGCCAACACTGGACTTCTGTGGATTTTTCTATGGAAGGTCACATATGATTGTTGTTACTTTGTTTTTCTCTTGCAGGAAATAGCCGTGTATTAGAAGAAGATATGCTTATTCTACGAGTTGTAGAAGCTTACTGTACTAGTGCAAGAGCAAGACACACAGTGAACAGTAAGTGTCCTGTACTACCATAGTTATAATTCATGTTGCAAACAAGAGGGAAGTTCTTCTGGTACTACCGAGCTAACAAGTTATCTGTCCAACTTTATTACAGTGCAAAGACTTCAACTGGGGCCTGTCGACTCGTGTTGTAAACACCTAAAACTTGTTGACCAGTTTACTAGAAATCATTGTGAGGTTGGCAAATTTGCTTCTCTGTAAAGCAAATTACTCCAATGGCCTGGCTAAGAGTTATTTTGTTGGTTGCTTTAACTGATTTTAGCTGAGTTAAAAAATTGAAATTCTGCCTTGCACATTGCAAAAAGTAGTGGGTCGCAGTTCCAACATAAAATGTGGTTGCTTTTAATTTATTTGACCATCAATAATTATTCAAGGCTAACTTTCAGATAGCTTTTACTAAAGTTTACTTCTTGGAAGCTATCCTCAAATACTCTTTGGTTGGTTGGTATCTATACAGCAGTGTGTATTCAATCTAATCTGTTCACACTTTCATGCTTGGCATTGTAAATATTTTGGACTAGATAAGTTCAAAAATTAAGCTCATGCAAATGGTCCCAGGCAAGATACAATAAAATTTGAATGCTTCTTTAAATGGAGCATTGACAATTTGATGTCATAAAATGACAAACTTGGATTGTCTTGTTGAAAATGTTGGTGAGGCAAAAGGGGGACCAAAAGGTCCCAGCAGCATGGAATACCGATGTTTTGTATATGGCTGGACATAGGAAAGCACTTTGCAGGTCCTGGTTGAAGTCTTTGTACAGTAATACTGATTTGTCTCAGTACTGTTCCGCTGTCAAAATTCTTCTGCACTTATTACTGATTTTATTTACCAGTGAGAGGATAGATATATACAAATGTCTTGCACTCCTACCATCTTCACTATTTTAGTTAAAATTGCTCAGCTGAACATGGATGAATTGAAGTTATATTTCCTGTGCATGTATTGCCATGATTTTCTTCATATTTTTGTCAACATCTAACTGTGGATTGACTCAGTTAGAAAACAACCTTGTGGATTCTAATGTTTTTGTGATGCAAATCCTTGGTAGTAGGGGAGAGATAGAAAAAGCAGAGACTGGATATGCTTCTTTGTCACTATGCCCCATTGCACACCACTGTTTGTTTACTTGCAACTCTCCGAATTTACGCTAATTATGGTGTCACAACAGTTAGGATAACTATATCTCGAGATATAAATAGGGTAGTTTTAAAAAATCTGTGTGTGAACAGGACAGTTACTCCTGCTGCTAGTTGATGCCAAATGTTATTTTTAACGTAATGGTAGTAGTTTATTAATTTTAATTATTTCTTAGTTAACCATTGAATCCCTGGCATCAACACAGAAGTTCTCCTCAGTGACTTCATTTTTTTATGGTGATAGTTGACAGATTTTGTTAAACATTAGAAGAATTTGTCTCTTGAGATTGTTACCTGTACTTTCAGGACCTGTATACCCATCATATATAATTTTATAATTGTCAAAGGGAAGTAATACACAGAACACCTTTGGGGCTCAAAGGGATACATTTGTGCTGCAGTTTTGTCTCTAGTTAAAGCATGAACTTGAATATGAGCATTACTACCTGGGACATAGCTTGTATGAGTCTTTGAGAATGTTGCTTAACTGTGGAGGTGTTTGTTTCGTTAGTTCATGCCCTTTTGCATTTTTGGTTTTGTTTTTCATAAAATGGACAAGGTCCCCATATCTTTGCTTTTCTAGTGTTTGTTTATCAGTTTTGTAGAAATTGCTTAGGCTCAGCTAAGATATGATAATAACTGAAGGCTTTTAAGAGTGAATTTGTAAAATTTAATTGATTGGCATGTGCCTGTGAAACTCGTTACAATCTGTTCTAGTCACAGCATAAAATAATGTTGTCATTTTTTTGAAATTAAGTTTTACGATTATAAACTATTTTCTGTTGTAACAAGGTTTTGTGTTGATTAAAGTCTTTTATTTCTCTTGCCACAGTTGTTTCACTGCCTTATCATATTTCCTTCTTTTCTGTTTCCTGTTTCTCTCACAAAGTAATCTATTAGTAACTTATTTCTTAATTAAGTTAGCTAGCATTACATAATTTCTCTAAATTTAGCAGAAAGCTGTTAACACTGGAACATTCAACCATGAGACTGTTTACACACATGTTTATACACATGTTTACATAAATATAAACTACTCTACTTTTAATATTCATTCATTTGCACTTCACTATACTCAACACTTTACTGTATAGTCATGATCCTTGTAAATATCCAAGTTCAGTTGACATTTATCATGATGGTAACAGAGAAGTCCATATTGCATGTTTATATCTTAAAGTGCACGTATTGAAGGTATAACAAATATGAAATCTCAGAATGTGATTGTCTCATTCTTTATCTGGTTCTTAACTTCACTTTTACATGCATGCAGATAATTAAAGCTTAATAAATGATGTGAAGTCTGCCATCTTCAAGTTTTAAATTGCACCAAATCAATGTCATGATGTTTAGCAGTTTATTGCACCAGTTAAATCTAGCTGCTTTTCAAGGAAGATAGCTCATTATCAGATTATTAACATAATTTATTCACTCTCGCTCTGACCTTTTAACGAAAAATTTTTTTGTGATTCTTAACAATTAATCTCTCCTGTTTTGAAAGGCCCTAATCGTTAAAATAATTAAATTAAATATCCTTAACTCCAAGTCCAGTGTCATATTCTAAGTCTTTGTTATACCTTCATTATGTGACCCTAGCAGAAGATGCAAATAAATCCAATGTGAATGGGCTTGCTGGATCAGACATTCCAAATGACTCTTCTGGGGATGAACAAGATGATACAAATCATTCAAGTCGTCCTCGAGGCGCAAAGATTTTGGCTCATGGATGCTGCCCAGGACTTGCAAGCAAGAGTAAAATGTATACGTATTGACTCTTAACCCCAAACGAGTGGACAGTGACAAATGTCTGCAGAAAATTTCCATGTGGAGTAAATTGAAAAATTGACAGTGCCAACCAAAAGATCAGTTCGTTAGGTTTCATTTGAATGGTCACACTTTAGGTTTTCACCCAAACGCCTGAAAGTTAGCAGTTATGTGACTTGTCATTTGTCCTCAAGGAGGTAGAGAGTTGATATAAACAACTCTCTGGGGAAAAAAAAAGCTTAACTGTGTACTTATAGTACAATTGTAGGTATGTTTTTTATAACAATTTTTTATGGAATTGCTGCTTTTAGGAATGACCTTGTAGTTGGACTGTATGTTTGCTTTCTGATTAGAAATTATAACAAGTTACTATATAATAACATTTTAGATAATTATAAATACTGAATAGCCATTATATTCTTTGAAATGCACTGTGTGATAAATTTGCTATATGAGCTATATAAAGTTTTCATTTGACGTTAGGATATGTTAATGTTTTAATTTTGAAGACTTTTGTTTCAGCAGTCTTGAAAGGTGGTAATTTGAGGCTGTTGCCCTTTAAAAACAATTTGCGATGTGCTTTTTCAACAATTTTCTACTTAGCATAGTTTGATCAACTAAATTAATATTTTGATTGATCGTCTACCTCACCAATGAAGTAGGTTGTTTTATGTATTGTGCTGTCAGAAAAGTGAATAGTTTGTGAAACAAAGATTTCAGGTTTGCTTGTGTTATATCATTTACCCATACATTGTATGATAACTTCAAAGTTTTCTTTCTTTTTTGTTATGGTGACAGATGTTCAGACGTGAGATTTTTGTATGTATATAGATTTTAGAATGAAAGAAAGGAAGCACCAAATGTTGGATCTCAGATTTTATTTATGATTCAAATGTAAAGAACGTTTTTACAAAGATGCATTTTACATTCAAGTGGATGCTGGCATTTACAGATATGCGATAGTTCATTACACCCTAAACAATTAACCCTTTAAGCTTTGGCATCATCATACAAATTCTCCTTAATCATCTTCAAGCATTTCATTGAGTACTAATTGGGAGGACTTGTTTAAATATCAAGACAGTTCAACTTTGTGAGTATTTGCTTAGGTCTCATGACCTTTGTGTGTTATAACCCACTAATACATGTATGGTGAGAAGAAATTTGATGATGATCAATGTTGAGGATTCAAGGGTTAAGATTCCTATGCCGTCTTGAAAAGTTTTGTGTATTCAGTGTTTCCAGTGAAATCACAGGAAGCTATTTATGACAGCAAAACACAAAATGTAGATAATTGACATTTTTATACATGTGGCTGCAAAAGGTTTTCTTAAAGGTGCCTTCCATTGTTGACAGTAACTTTAATCTGATTGAATTACTGCAGAAGAGGAAAATGAAGCAACTCAATTTGGCAACCATTGTTGTTAGCCTTTCTGAAGTTCAAAAAGGCCTGGAAATGAAACCCACTGCAAGAAAGGTCACTGGCAAGAAAACAATAGGAAATAAAACTTTCACCGGAATCTTAGCCAAGATTTTTTCTTGCCAAGATCCCTGTTAGAATTCTCCCCAGGAAATTCATTTCCCAGCAAATTTTTCCATTCTCCAGCAAGATCCTGACAGAAAATGGGATTCTTGGCAGGATCCTGGTAGCCATTTTACAAGCGCAAACAGGAAGATAATGTATGGCACCTATTTAAGGTGCAAGTGGTCAGATGGGTATCTGCCAATGATTTCATCTCTTCCCATCCCAGTGTATAATTGGCTGCATACCAGCAAACCCTTAGGGGAATCAAACAAAATGGTAGGGTAACCTTGTTATAGACTCATGTTCAAAGTGGAGGACAGGGAAGTAGCAGTACTCCTAGTTGCTTTGTAGATGCCATAGAAACTGGGTTAACTTTTTAAGCCCTAGAATCATCATACAAATTCTCTTCATTGGGCTCCATATATTTTATTAAGTGCCGATTGCGAGAACTTGCTTACACCTTGAGACAGTTCATCTTTTGTGATCATTTCCTTGATTCTCGTGATCTGTCTGTGTTATACTGCACTGACATTGTGAGAAGAAATTTTATGTTGATCACTCTTGGGGCTTAAAGGGTTAAAGAACACTTCAGAAAGGCTAATTAAATGATTATCAATACGTAATAGAAGTATTATAGTAATGGTAGAATTGAAAATAGTTATTTTACATATTTTGTAATCTCTTAGTTGATAATATTATAATAAGAAAGGCTATTTAGTGATTATCATAGTAATGCATACAGCTGATATTATTGGTGCTTTGTTGGTATTTAGTCTCATAGTTTATCCACAACAGAAATGTTCATTCATTTGATCCTATTTATTGAATAATTTATTATAGACTTGATATGTTGTTATTTCTTAGAATCTTTTGGTATTTCATTATAAATTTTAATTTGAATTGCTTAGTTCTAAGAATAGCTATGAAGTATTATGATATGCACATATTGTATAAATGAGAAATCACGTATCACTCAAATGTTCACCAGAAGCAAGGTTTATCACTGAATAAATCGTTATTAATCACACACTTGGTACACATTAGTATAATGCTTTATGTATTTTATTTTATTTTATTTTATTTTATTTTGTTTTGTTTTGTTTTGTTTTGTTTTATTTTATTTCATTTGCATCACCAAAAAATAACACAACTACAAAGGGTGCTCAGAGAAAGATGCTTGAGTTCCTAATCTGGAATGGATTACTTATGCCCACTTGAAAAGAAACTCTCCTTGTAAATTGCGTGATATCATTTGTTCGGCTGTTCCACTGTCAAAGCCCTGATACTGTATGAAAATGCATATTCTTACTATTCTCCATACATTTCTCAGGGAACTAGTAAGGAGAAATTGTGTAAATATCAAGACATCTTATCCTTGGTGATCACTTCCTTTATTCTCATCATTTGAATGTTTGAACAAGTTGTGATGGTGTAAAGAGAAATTTGATTTTCATCACTGTTAGGGCTCAAAGGTTTAAGAACTGTACAATGTGATTTTTTATCTTCATCATTTCAAATGTGAATGCCATAGCATTGTCAAATGATGTTTCTGATTTGCCTTACAATACAGACAGACAAGGGACTCAGGCAATTTCAGGTATTATCTACAAAATATTGTTACTTTTGTTCGGTTTTTAATGCCCTAGGAGGTCTAAAATGGAGGGCTTTTGTTACTGAGATAGCGGAGAAACCCCCCCAGAGTACATAATTGCAGTTGCAGCTAAAAATGTTCTCATACTTCCTTAGCAAGAGGGACTATCATACGACAGAGTTCTTGTGCAAAGGAAATTAATTGGCATCATAGTTTTAGAGGAAGGGGAAGTGTTCTGAGCTTAGGAATATATTTGCACTGGATGACTGCTTATAAGGTCGACAAAACAAGACACTTTTCTCATCATTTATCTCCCAACCCAGTGTATAAATGGTTAGTGACTAACTGTTAGGGAAACGTGAAATTATACCTGAGCTGGCTTCTTGTGGGGAGGTCTGTCGTTACCTTCAACTGCATCACAGATAGGCTATCGTTTTTTCCTTGCTAGTAACCCGGTCAGAAAGCACTAAATTTTTTCCCAGTCCCTATATATCCCACAATGCTGTCCCAGCCTATAAGACTCTCAACTTTAACAGGATGGTGTCATTTTGAAAATGCTCAGTCACACGATCCAGAAAAATATAGGTAGCTAAAATTGTATTAGAGCATTGCTTGAAAGTGTCTTTTTCCTTGGGCAGAATTGTAATGCAAATTAGAAAAGCTGTGCTAAGTCTGAAGTTAACTCTTAAGCCCCAACTTCATTATACAAATTCTCCTTACTGGTCTCCATATACTTTGTTCGCTACTAGTTGCGAGAACTTGTTTAAACATCAAGATGACAATTCGTCTTTGGTAATCAATTCCTTGATTCTTGTGACCTTTTTATGTTAAAGTTCACTGAGATGTAGGAAGAAATTTGATGCTGATCACTATTGGGGCTTAAACGGTTAACTACCCATCACTTTTCCACAATGCTGTACCAACCTCAGGCTCTCTGCGTAAAAGCAATTTATTTTTAGTGTGTACCTTAAATGCCACACTATGTTATGAGCAAGGATATGGATTTCTTTGGAAATGTTAAGTTTGTATACAATAAGGGTGCTAATAGAAAAAGGAATGATAATTGGCCTGTAAAACATATTCCCCTGGACTAGCAGAAAGTTACTGGAATAGTTATCGCTAATATGCAAAGACCCTCTCAAAGGGAAACTAATGTCTTATTCCATCGTACTGGAGTAAAGTGGGGAATTATTTTTTAGTTATTAATGATGTCATTGATTGCATTTGTTATGAGAGTGATTTTACATAGCCCATGGCATGAAAGTAATATTTATTGTTTATTTAGTTGGTATAGTGAAAGAAAAACAGCGATGGAATTCGAGTCAAATACTATCTGGTTGAACACTGATGTTTCCTTGGTTTTGCAACACAGTTGCTCTAAGTTTTAAATGGTACCCAGTCACAAATTTAGAGAAGAAATGAGGATTTACATTGTATTTAAATTAATTCAGGCATGTAATGATGTGATATTGTTAAAAGGTAACTGCACTTGGTCATTCTTCTATAAAACTTAAACTTATGTAGTAAACAACTTTCTCTACAATAATTCAGCTCTTTATAATATTTTTAAATGAGGTTTGAATTATTAAGTGGAAACCATTTTAGACACAATTATTTTGTAAGTTTTAAATGCCATATTAATTAAATTTAAATTTTATCATTGATACCTAAAAAACAAAAATCTTAAGATCTTAATTTTCACACTTAAATTTTCACTGCTGCAATTTTAAACAAATCTAATATTTGCCATAAAGATTGCAAAGTATCAGCCCACCTTGCACTCCCTCCCCCAAAACGGTAACGGTATTTGTCATTTTATAAGTATGTAATATGAAGTAATATTCACCTCTTTTTGTTGGCGAGACAAAAGCTGCAGTAACTAATCCTTTTTCTGAAACATAAATGAGCGCAAAAAATTTAATTGCATATAAATTTTCTTGAAATAAAAAACCAAGGTACAAAGTAGTGTTCATGCATGATCTTTTGTATGATAATAATCTCATTTGTGTCATAGAAGTAATCTACTTGTTTCAGATTGAATAAATAATAAATTTGTCATAAATTCAAAAAAAGTGAGAAAAAATATATTTATCCGCTAATAAATATAATTTATTTTTCCTGAATTCTAAACTACTATCAGTATATAAATTGCTTTCCTTTGCATGACTAAATATCAGTGCATGAGTCCGCTTTGTTCCGCTGTCCTTTTCACAGGTAGTCCAATCCTTCCAGAATTACCTGTCCATCAACCAGCAGCATCATCAAGTCTAAAAGGCGATGGGCTGAAAACCAGGAAATCAAAGAAAAAGTTAAATAGGTGAGTGGAGATTTACACCACGTTTGAACCATGGCTTCTGAAAATGTACTTTTTCATTATGTAGAAATTTGACCTCATTTTGGAAAAAAGGTTGCTAGAAACTCATTTGTTCTCATCTCCATACATCAAATATCAGTGTGTTTTTCTTGTTTGCTCAGTTTTGCCTGATTTGGTTTGCATGTGAGTTTCAATTCATTCTAAACCCATAAGCCCCCCCCCCCCCCCAGTTTTCCAGTTTGGCCATTCTTTCACAAAATGATGATATAGTGTTTACTGAAGATGCAACTGTGTCTCTAAAAGTATGCCAATGTTAATCCTCATTTTATGTTCTAGAAATTAATAACTGAATTGGGAAAAATACAGGGCATTGGTTTGTTACTAAATTGTAGGCCTGTCCTGCAAAACTATCATGAAACTCTGAACAAAAATGACCTAAGGTTGCACATAAGGCAGTTAAATGCATTAGAAGGGGTAAATATTAGAAACAGTGAACCACTGACAAGCTGTTAAAAAATCTTTCTTTCTCAAAACTATTTATTTTGTCTTGTTTACAGAGATGTTGTTGGTGAATTTAACTGTCTTAGAAGGAGAGTTGAAGAACTACAACTTGTAAGTTTGAACAAATGTATTCTAGCCTATGAAAACAGATAAATGTATGCTCAGGTTCCCCAATTTACTCCATTTTAAAAGACTGTACCCAAAGACCCTCATTCAAGGCTGGAAAAATTTCTCACTGGGCAGGATGTGTCTTTAACCCTTTCACTCTCAGAGTCAGTTATGGAGACATAAGGTGATTCTAACTTTTGAGACTGTCGATTTAATCCTATGGTGTGACCATTCAAATGAAACCTCGTCAATAGTACATGTACTTTCACGTGGTACTACTTATATTTAAGTATTTTACAAATGAAATTTGGGATTCGTCTTGAATTTTGATTTTAGGCACCTTGGGAGTGCAATGGTTAAGATTTTTATTTTGTTACAAGATTAGGCAGACATCTGCCTCCTGAATTTTCAACTTGGGCTAAGGGACTCCCATGAGAAAGGGACAGGGATATGCACTGGAACATTTGCATTAAAACCCTGAAATGAATTAATTGCCAAAAGATACCACTAACAGACAGACAAATATATAGCTATGAAAGTGACATAAATGAGAGTACAGTCATAGTCATAAAATGTTTTCCTCTATTGATAGAACTTAAAAGGATTGTCATTAGTTTTTTGTTTGTGCGTGTCTCCATATGCAACCCTAAATAACAACTAGATGGCAAAAAATATTGGGGATCCGTCCTGAACCCCCTGAATCATGGTTAAATCGGTAATTTGTACCCTGAGAAGAAGCGACAAACATCTCCACCCCTTTCACAAGAGAGCAACCCACCTTGCCCATGTTAATCAAACTGAAACTTAATTTTCAAGAAAAAGTGAGTCATCTTGTACTTGGACACCATCTGCAAACAGATGTTCAAATTAATCCGACAATGAGTTGTGACCAAAAGTTAACCCTTGAAGCCCTAACAGTGATGAAAATGAAATTTCTCTTTACATTTTTTCTACTTATTCAAACATTCAAGTGATGAGAATAACAGAAGTGATCACCAAGGAAAAGATGTCTTGATGTTTAGACAAATTCTTCTTACTTGTTCCATAAAAAAATGTACATAGAACAGTATGGAGAATATGCATTTTTATATCAGGGCTTAAAGTGTTAATGTCCAGTTCTTCTCAGTTAATATTTTCAACAACTGTTTTTTTCCAGGAAACAGAATCTCTACGACAAAGTTTGCTTGAGGAACAACATGCAAGGAAAAAGATGGAGAAGTTTATTCGTTGTTCATTAAAAGGAGTTATTCCTGACACTAAATGGGAAGACATGGAAAGAAGCTAGCGAACACGATATCTTAGCATTTTTTAACATCACCGCTATCTAAAATAAAAGTAATTTTAAAAAATCCAACTTAACTCAAAATATATTCTAAGCCCAATTCAAGTGCTTCACAATAATAATAACTAATGTTTGTAATATACCAGTTCTGATAACTAAGTGCTCATCTCATGCTAAAGCTGTTTTGTTTGAGTGAGAATTTTCCGTGAATTCCCCAGCCAAGGAAACTTTTCACTTAAAATATCAGGTATAGATTTACTAATTTTTTTATTCCTCAACTTTCCTTAAATACTGGGATTGTATAAATCAAAATATTATAAATGTTTAAAGACCAAAACCACTTTGTTTTAATTTTAATACAAAAATTTATGTGCAACCTTGACAAGTTCTTTAGGTTTTACCTTTATTTTTAATTGGTGTAAAATTTTCATCATAAAACAGCATTTACACAATAATTATATTTTCACAGAAGTGTGTGTGGAAATTAATATAATTATCTCTTTCAGACAAGATAATATATTATGGCAGACAAGCTTTGTTTCTGTTTATTTTACATACATGTATTACATGAAAGAGGATTTAGCATCTAATTTATAACCTTCTGCTCTTCATGTCTCAAGTTAGGAAAACTAAATTATCTATTTAGTACAATGCAATGTTATTTTAAGGCTTTAATAAAAAAAAAGTTATGCATCATAAGATAGTAAAAGAAAGCAATATTAGGCTCTGTAATAGCTGGGCAGTTTTGTTGGATGATTCACTTCCCCTGTGAACGAGAAAATATTATAAATGTCCTGCAATACTGCACTTTTCAATAGCACACAAAGTATAAAGGTCAAAGCCAAAGTACCAGTTTCATTTTACTCTCATTATTACAATGAAATTGCATCAGTGGAAAAAAAAAGAAACTATCCATTGAGTTTTGGATTTGACAGTTTGTTTGTTATTGAACAGCTTAATAGATAACAGTGACACTTTGCAAAAATTCAACATATGTTGTCAAAAATATTTAGACTTAGGGGCATAGGCAAATTTCTACAAAACTAGTGTAACAGCCATTTTTAAGAAATGTTTTGTATTGTACTAGCAGTTAGATACTTGATATTACTGCTTGAACATAATATTATTGAAGAGTTTAATGCTGTGGTTAATTTTATTATCACACTATGGGAATGCTCACTTTTGCTGTAGTATCATGGAAAGATGCGGACTGGGTTTGCAACTGTTTTTGTCATTCTCACCTTTGATTTTCAATCAACCACTAAGTTTAAACACGGTCTTTCAACTGCTATTACTCTGAAGATTTTTTTTAATTAGATGGCTTATCACTTTGCAGAACAACACATGTCTAACAAGTCACGCCAGTTCCAGTAATCAAAACATTTAGGGCCAATTATTTGAATGAAGTTTTATTAACCTTTTAAGCCCCAGTATCAACATGCATGTTCTCCATACATGCAATACAGTATTAGTTGAGAGAATTTGATCATACATCAAGACAGTTTATCTTTGGTGATCATGTGCCTTATTCTTTTCAACTAATGTTTCATCACAATGATACTGTAAGGAGAAATTAGGTGCCTGTCACTATTGGGGTTTAAAGGGTTAAATGGTGTTTAACAGAACTATGTTTAAACTCAAAACCTTATGTGTTAGCCCGGGGGGGGGGGGGGGGGGTACTTGGGTCAATTTTTGCTGGGTATGTGCCGCTGGCCTCTCCAGACCCCTACCCATTATAGTCTATTCTGTAGCCAATTATAGACCCCATGTTAGTCACTCTTGGGCAAATATACCCCAAATCCCTACTTGCCGGAATTTACTTACCCCTGAAATCCCGCAATGTGCGACCCCATTCTAGTAACTCTATTAGCTCCTAATGAAAATGCAACCCCATTATAGTCAATCCAGTCCTGAAAATGCGACCCCATCCAGCGGCACATCCCCATTAGCCTATTACTAGGAAGTACACCCCCCCGGGGTGCTAGCATCATTTACAGTAGACAACCAACGGTTAGAAGGCTAATAGCAACTCAGACTTATGAGTAGTAGTAGTTCAAGACCTACCGTACTTCAAATGCTGCTAAGCCAGGTTTAACATAGACCTTGTTCAAATAATTGGCCTTTAGAGTTGCACCTACGTTACTTTTCTCTTGTATCATGTAGACTGCCTTGACATCCTACCTGAGGAGGTGGGGGAGGAGGGTTGGTTCAAGTGTCAAACTGTTTTGCTGTCACTGGCTTAGCCAGTGTTGGAAATCGGTAGATATTATTGTATATTTGGTAGATGCTGTTGCTGTTGTAGTTTAAGTTTCATTCGTCCCCCCCCCACCCCACCCCCCTCCTGTGGGCACACATGGGTGGAAGGGAATTAGGAGATGGGTGACATTTCAGACCAGTGCTGTAGCAAATATTCTAGGACAATATAGTATGATCACTCATCTGGTTTCATCCCTGCATGGCCTTTTATAGTGAAACAATGTGAGCTAAATGCTATTTCTAACCAAAAAATTACGTGAGGGGTAAGAAAATTTTGAAAGTGTTCTTAGAGGTGATTATACTTTGTACATAATTTGCTGATCTCTACATGCACTAATTAGTTAATTTAATTAACCTTGCAGCTGTTGTTTGTGCATTTTGATCTTTTCTACAGATTCACCACAGTCCTCTCTTTTGGCAAAATTGAAAGGCAAGCAGTAGCCGGGACAAAACTTTTGGCAGTGTAAAAAATTATGGTGATGAAGATGTGGGCTTTGTAAATCAAATTAAACTTTGAAATGTAGTCTTAACTGATATGTGGGTTTGTAAACTGTTTTCATCACACAACGTATGTATTACCTTAACTTGCAACGAATACGTGGGCTTTCAGTTTTGTCCGATGCCTGTCTGTTGGAAAACGTGAACATTGCATACATTACATATTAAATCTAAGTAACTTTTCAGGTCAAAATTAAAGTACATTTTTCAACAAATCGGGTTCTGGGTGGCCAACTGGACGTCTCAAGAGTTAAATTAACCTAAACTAGGCAACAATTCGACAAGAAAACTTTTTTTTTCCGCCAAAAGGCAAGATTTTCAATGCAAAATTTGTAAAAATCACTGGGGCATTTTTCCTGGAGCTGTCAATTCTAGGTCCAGATCAGTGGTGATGCATCTAGGGAAGCCCTTCTCCCCCCCCCCCCCCCCCACCTCCCTTCCACCTTCTGGATCTGCTACTGCAGATAAGTTTTGTGCATCACAAGAGCTTACACATGGGAGCACAGGTGGCCCAAGCTTACAAATATGTATAAGTTTATGTGGAAAATCGAACTGCTAATTCCTGTTGATTAACAGACATGTTAAATAGTACTTTTAAGGCCCTGACCAAATGGAGTTGCAAGTTAACGCAAGTTGAAAACTTGCATAACTTGCGACTCCCTTTGGCCATGACTTGTGTGTACTTGGAAGGGCTTGTGATGACTTGCATTCACTTGGATCGAGCTCAAATTTGTACGCAAGCAAAGGCAAGTTTTTAACCGTTTGGCCACCCAACGCAAGTTGGCTTCAATATTGTTTTCCTTAGTACTGGTGCGTGTGCAGGGCTGCACTGAAATGGCTTTTTTACTACTTGCGTCTACTTGCGAGTCCGTTTGGTCACCAATCGGCAAGTCTGTGTTGCAAGTTTACGTTTCCTCACTTCCGTTGACTTGCGACTCAGTTTGGCCAGGGCTTAAAAAGTAAAGTTCCTGGGTGAAGAAGATAAACTGCTTACCTGTGTTGTTTGCAGAGGTTCTGGTTTTCTACCGGCCTTACTTAATGCTCTGTTAGGGTAGACGACCACACTTGAGCCGCCTGTGATGGGAGCTTGACTATTTGCCATCTATGATTGGTACTTGCCTTGGCAAAGTTACTTTTACCTCTCAAAGGAGTTTTGAAAATGGTCTCTTAAAAATTGAGGAAGTCCCAGTCAGAATTGGTTTGGATTGAACTCGTGGATGCATACAAACTGTTTATACCATTCTAGACTTTGTTGATCCAGGTCTTGTTTTTAGGCCTGTGGCTACAGCAGAGCGCTATGATATGTGCAATGTCACATGTCAATTCTTGAAAGAAAGTTGGTTGTAGAGTTTGATACTGGTCAAAACAGCAGCATAGACTATTGAATTTCTAAACAATAATGTATAATCAATTATTAAGTGTAATATTTTTCAGAAAGCATATTATTGTCAAATAAGTTTGTTGTAATAAAAGTGAGCAAGCTACAAAGTAGCAATTTTTTTCTGTATGGGTGTGTGAGAGGGGAGGGGGGGGGTCAACTGCCTGAGTCCACTGTGCTCTGTTTTCAGCCTATTGCTTGGTATATGTCCCAGGGGGATACTCAATAAAGTTTTATACGGGGAGGCTCTGCCCAGAGGTGCAAGCCCTTATATTACCCTTTAATATACTAATTTTGACCAAAATGGTACCCTCTCATATACTTAGACGAAAATTGCACCCTTTCTTCCCTATTCCCCTCTAAGCAAACCCCATCCCCCTCCCCCCAAAAAATTGTGTTGTTAAATTATAACTTTAAAATGTCACAAATATGATTTATTTTAATCGTATTTTTATTCATTTCCCTTCCTTAGATCTTGTATAAACGTACAATCAATCAGAAAAATTAATTGTCAACATATATTATTTAATCCAGTTCCAAGGTTCTTTACCATATGTTGGTGCATGAGAAAATTGCTTTATCGAGACCAATTTTAATGAATTTTTTTTTTATCATATCTGAGTAATCTACTCTGGCAAGACCTATAACTTAAATACATTTCCTTGTGTAATTGATTTTAATGAAGTTCTTTTCCATCAAAACTACCTTCCGTGATAAATTTTGCTGTTTCTGCATAATCTCATTCACTGCTTGATTCTGGCTTCACCACACGACCCATGAACAAAATAGCACCTGACTTCTTATGACAAATCATAAACAGAAATGGGTGGTCCGCACAGAAGATAGGATTCATCAACGCCATTCGACCCATCATCACCACCCCAGTAGCTGCTGCAGCCTCTGTGCCCTTCTCATTAACTTCAACAAATGCCTTGTGAATGACGTGGGACACATAGATCTTTTCAGGGCCCGGTGTGATCCCTGAAAAATCAGCTTTGAACTCGCTAAACATATCTGTTGCTCCCATTTTTGCAAGAATACTGTTGAGAAGAAACTGCTGATTCAGCTTAAATCTTGGCAGGGACACCTCTACCTTGTGGGGGTGTGACTGTGATACACTTTCAAGGGCCTTGTTTAGCTTGTCGTGGGTGATGCTTTCCTCTAACTTGGCCAACCCATGGGTGTCATGGGGTAGCAGTACAGCCATGGAAAGACCCTCCTTCCCTTGGTAGGGCAACTCAAGCACTTGACACCCAAGCTCTGCGACATTTTCAACATGCTTGAATTTCTTCGTTAAGTGCATCATCTGTACTTCTACCTTTTCAGTTTCGGAGGCCACGAATTGCTGAGGGAAAGTGGCCTTTTTGTCGAACTGGTTTTGCCAAAATCCCTTGAAGTAAATTGCATTCACCAAAGTCAGTCGAGTGCGCGAGTTAAACACTCCCTCTGGAATCAAATTCTTAATTTTCTGTTTGGTTTTCTCTTCCACCCAGCCATTCACCTCTTTCCTTGCACCCTCGGCATCTTTCTGGTAATCAACCAAGGCTATCTCAGCATCGTAGAACTTTTTTGTTCCCTCAACGAACTCTTGCACCAAGCTAAAGTTCTTTTGCACGAAAAGTCGATTGGCGGCCAGCAATTCGTTGCCTGCGGCATTTGATGCTTGCAGAGCATTAAGAAAGTGTTGTTCTTCAGTGTGGAGTTGATCTTGAGGCAACGCTTCCCAGTGCAGAGCTTTAGCCATCTGCTCAGCTGTGTTGCCTTTAGCACCCATCGAAGTCATAGCAAGTGCAACACTCAAACTGCTTGGGGAATAAAACAGGTTTTGCCCCGCGAATTGGTCGTCATTTTTCAGAGCTTTGTGAAGATCAACAGAGAATTTGTTGTTTGCTTCAATCACAGCTTTCATTTTGTCAACTTTTTCGGCTAACAGTGATCGTCAAGACTTGTTGTCGCCCAAGCGTCAATTCCGATGTCACAGTGATGTGTGTATATCCCCGTACACATATCACTAGTGATATGTGTATCCCGGGTCATCCCGGGTAGGGATACACACAAAACACTGAAGCTGAGTATCCCGGCCTTTAAACATCGTGCAAAACATGAATAAAATGGCGGCTCGAGAGGAGAGCAAGAGATTGTTTTGTTTTGAGTTCTTCAACACTGTAACCAGTACTTTGTGAAACAATCTACGTTCGAATATTCCTACGTTCTCCTGCTAAAGAAAATTGCTGCAATTGCAATCATTTGACACAACTAGTAACACAACCTTCGTCAGAGATAGAGACAAACGGATGCGTATGTTGAGGCATGGAGGGATACAGATATCACTGAACCAGAGCAGTGATATATGTATCCCTTCGATTTCTGTCTGTTTAGCCAGGTTTGCGTTCTCCTGCTAAAGAAAAGTGCTGCAATTGCAATCATTTCACACAACTGCGTCAGATAGAGACAGACGGATGACGGATGCGAATGTTGTTCGCATTGCGGTCGTGTTGCGGTCCGCGCAAACAGCTTGGTGATTTCTGTTGTGATGTCGGCTCTTTGCTGTTGTGCAGATTATCATACCTATATTCTCTTGGCTCAAAAATCCCGTGCCCTTTGTTTCTTCCAGTCGACAGGGAATGATTCAGAATGATACAAATATTCTGTAAAAAGAATTACAAAAACAAAACAGGCAGTTGTGTGGAGGGGAGGGGGGTAGGGGATACATATATCACTGGCGGCCATATTGGAGGGGATACACATATCACTGGTGATATGTGTTCGGGGATACATATCACGGGGATACACATATCACTGTGACACCGAAATTTATTTTCTTTGTAGCAAGTAACATGAAATTGACTTCGATATTCAACCAATCAGAAGACTTGAGTGTGTTGTGTGACATCGTCATGCAAGACCCGTATGCACATTGCAGTCAATTTGGCTTTGTGTCAGATAGCTTCAGATTGATTCTGGAGAGATGCATCTCTTTGTGGTTTTCTTTTCACTGTTTTACAGTTTGGTGTCGTCAGAACAACATTATAACGATCAGGTCGTAGTTATCACAGACACTATCGACGATTTTGGCTTCGATCTGCTGAAAATTTTCAACCAAGATCAAAGACTGATAGATGAGAATTTGTTCTATTCTCCAACTAGCATTTCACTTGCTGTAGCTATGGTGTTTTTGGGAAGCAGGGGAAATACAGCTGAGCAAATAGCCAAGGCTTTCAAGTGGTATGGTCATGAATTTGAGGATGTGCATTTGGCTCTAAAATCTTTACAGGAGGCAGTTCTGGAATCGGAGCATGACAATTTAGAGCTAAAGATCGCAAATCGTATCTGGGGACATAGCGAGTTGGAAGAGACAGCAGAATTTAAAGAGAACTCCTTGGGATTTTACAATGCTCATGTCGCAAAAGTCGATTTTAAGCAGAGTTCTGAGCGCGCTAGAAAGGAGATAAACAACTGGGTGGAACAAAATACGGCTGGGAAAATAAAGGGCTTTCTTCCACCCAAAGCTGTCAATCGAGACACGCGAATGGCGCTAATAAATGCAATTTATTTCAAGGGAACATGGCTTCATGAATTTCAAAAGGAGAAGACTCATCATGCTCCATTTTACATATCCAGTGATCTTGAAAATGTTGTTGAAGTTGAAATGATGTCACATACCACAAAACACAGCTACTTTGCGGATGAAGAAAATGGTTGTAAAATCATTGAGCTTCCATACAGCGGGAATGACATTTCTATGTTTGTTGTTCTTCCTAACGAGATCAATGGAGTGTCCCGACTGGAAAGGATGATAACTACTGAAATTATGTCCACATGGATCAGGTCAGCTCAAAACACAACAGTCAAAGTGTCCATTCCAAAATTTGTTTTGAGCCAGCATTTTGAACTAAAGGATGTATTGAGTGAGCTTGGCGTTTATGACCTGTTCCAGCCTGGTATATCTGATTTGTCTGGACTTAGTTCAGTAGAAAGCCTACATGTTTCTCATGTGATACACAAAGCACACATTAACGTAAATGAGCAAGGAACAGAAGCTGCCGCAGCATCAGGGGTACTCGTGCAAAAGAGATCCATAGACCTTCATCCAGAATTCCATGCCGATCATCCATTCTTGTTTTTTGTTTACCACAAGAGTTCAAGTGCAGTTTTATTTATTGGTCGCATCAAGAAACCAAAAGTAACTGAAGAAGAAAATGCTGAGACAATTAATGTCACTAGTAATTCTGATTCTGTACACCACAGTGATGAACTGTAAATTAACCTGCAATCGGGCAAAAAAGAACGCCTGGTAAATTTATTTAACAAGCTATTAACTACCCCAAAACACTAAACTACCTGTCATGCCCAACCAGTCTGTAAACAGCAATGTTAATCACATGGTTTGAGCCAACCAGAATTTTCTAGAGGTCACGTAGCTGACAGGAATGTTCACAAGGCTTGACAGAAGTAATCCAATTGCCAATAACTTGTTTCTTGACCAACCACAAAATGGTCGAGAATCTGACCTGTTTCATGAGACCCACCAAAGAACTGTATAGGAGAAAAGAGGGAGAGTAAGGTCAGATCACGTGTTAAGTTTGATTTTGTGTTGAGACGGATACATGCTGAAGTGGGGTCTAGACCTTTCCCATCTTATTCTGAAAAGGGTTTAAATTTTAAGGGTTAGGTCAAACAATTACATGACAAAAGTCATTTTCTATTGAGTGTTGAAAGTAATCTGCATTGTCTCTGGTCTTGCCTTACTACACTCTGTGATTGGTTAAACAACTCGTGCCACTTTTTCAACCAATAAGAAATAAAACCAAACCAACCATGCCTTTGTTACCGGTACTTTGATTGTATTTGTTTCGAGATCTGATTGGTTCATTGGGTAATTTGTGTTCTTTGTGATTGGCTGGGATTAATTACTTTCAATTGGTTTTGATTTTACAACACAATTGAAAAGTGTTCTGTAATCTCAAAATTTCCATGTGGTTTTTGATTTCACGGTTGCTTTGAGATATTCAAAACTTGAGAAAGGATTCTATTGAACATGAGAATATTTACGGTAAAAATAATCAAAAATAACTGCAATTGAGCATTAAAGGTGAAGAACTAATCATTGAGGAGTTGCTGACTGTACACTGTGCAGTGTGCAAGCACAGCAGTTGGCAAGTCTGTTTCACTCTGAGTGACTGTATTTCCAGACCAGGCAGGGACATTTCTACCTTAAGGCTAGTAAGCCCAAACTTTCAAGTTGTTCTATATTGTGGTGTATTTTTTCTTACTTTAGCCTGGAAATAGAGACGTTAGTCAATCATGCCTCCTCCTGCTTAACTTGCTATACAATCTTGTACCTGGAGCCCTCAGGCTTCTTGGTCAGCGGGTAGTCGCTGGGAAAGCCTCTGGTGTAGTGAATAAAATAGGATTGTTTATTGGCTGTTCACTGTGACAAAACTAAGAACCAGTAAAAATTCCTGTACCCCAGTCTCTCCTTGCAAACACCTGCTGACCAAGAAGCCTGAAGACTCAGTGTATTAGATTGCTTGCTGTAAGGAAGTAATCTTACTCAAACTCATCTTGTTAGAATCACTTTTAATGTAGGATAAGATTTAGTGGTTTTTATCAAGATTAAATTATCAGTGATATTTTTATCTTTTTATTGCACTTTTTTTATTGTAATTTTTATAGTTTATATTTTTTTTACCGTTTTCATTTTAATATCTCAGTTGTAAAGGGCATTTGATCATATTTACATGTTAATTTGTGCCATAAAAGTATTAGATATTATTATTATTATTATTATTATTATTATTATTATTATTATTATTATTATTATTATTATTATTATTATTATTATTATTATTATTATAAACTCACCCAATGAGGTCAATGAGGATGGACCCCAGAGATGTTACGAACTCGTTCCTAGCTGCCAGGGTGACAAGATGTCTGAAAAAGTTGAGAAACCCTTTTTTGCAGGAGCCCAATTTTTGCTTCTCAAAAGAAAATTTTCTTTTACAACAAAAAAATCTATGTTCGCGGAATATTGCAAACATTGTGGAAAAGCGCGAAATTCAAAATCGTTTCTGTAACGATGTCCCTCCTTTAGGGACCTTTAGGTTCTCTCAAGAAAATGTTTAGCTTCCCATCGTCCTCTTTTACTTTCAGAAAAAAAGGAAGAAAAGGAAAAAAATTGGAATTTTGAGATGGCCTTGTGACCGCACATCTTCGTCACGACGATATTGCAACGCGGCCATATTCAGTAGGTGCTCAGATACTTGGGCTGTTACTAAGTTGGTGCGTAATTGTTCCCTAGGGCAGATAAAACGGAAGCGAAATAGTAATTAGAATTGTAGTATATTGCAGCTTTTCTTTTTTACTGTCGTGTTTCGTTTTTCTGTCGGTGTAAGCATCAATTTCCGATAATGCTTTGCTCCCGTAAATTCACGTCACTGTGCTTTCTGTCTCCCTGATAACCGCGGTGAAACGTGACCTGTGATATTACTCGAGCCTATTTATTCGAGGAACTCAATAATTTTCCTCTTATGTACATGTATGTAATATTTTTAGAATTTATTTTATTATGGGTTGTGTAGAATTAGTATAAAGACGTCCATTGGTTAGATTTCAGTATATGCGACCCACTTAATATTCAACTTCAAAACTGCTTCCGCAGACGTCAAAATAACAAAGGCTTACGGTCAATACGGTCGGGTGAAAAACATGCATGTGCATATTCTTTCTTTAAGACTGTTAAACCAAAAAGAAGAGAGATCAGTGTTCATTTCTCGTTCTATCAAAATCGAATCGCTTCCTTGCCGATACGCCTGTAACCGACCCATGAGAAGCCGGCAGTTGCAGTAGTTGCACATGGTCAAGAGCTTGCAAGCTGTTGTTTCTTCACAAGTCACTCTGTCTCGATTTAGTTCTAGATCATTTAAGATATGGGCACAAAGATTTCCAAATTTGAACATGTCATTGAAGCAAACAGCAAGTTCACTGTGGATCTCCACAAAGCTCTCAGAAATGAAGAGCAATTCGTGGGCCAAAACCTGTTTTATTCCCCGAACAGTTTGAGTATTGCACTTGCTATGACTTCCATGGGAGCAAGAGGCAACACAGCTGTGCAGATGGCTAAAGCTTTGCATTGGGAAGTACTGCCTCAAGATCAACTCCACACTGAAGAGAAACATTTTCTTAAAGCTCTGCAAACTTCAAACACTGCAGGCAACGAATTGCTGGCTGCGAATCGACTTTTTGTGCAAAAGAACTTCAGTTTAGTGTAAGAGTTCGAGAGGAACAAAAAAGTTCTACGACGCTGAGATAGCCTTGGTTGATTACCAGAAAGATGCTGAGGGTGCAAGGAAAGAGGTGAATGGCTGGGTGGAAGAGAAAACCAAACAGAAAATTAGGGATTTGATTCCTGAGGAAGGGTTTCACTCGGGCGCTCGACTGACTTTGGTGAATGCAATTTACTTCAAGGGATTTTGGCAAAACCAGTTCCACAAAAAGGCCACTTTCCCTCAGCAATTCTTTGTCTCCGAAAGTGAAAAGGTTGAAGTACAGATGATGCACTTGACAGAGACATTCAAGCATGTTGAAGATGTCTCAGAGCTTGGGTGTCAAGTGCTTGAGTTGCCCTACCAAGGGAAGGAGGGTCTTTCCATGATAATACTGCTACCCCATGACACTCATGGGTTGGCCAAGTTAGAGGAAAGCATCACCCATGACAAGCTACAGAAGGCCCTAGAAAGTGTATCACAGTCATACCCCGACAAGGTAGAAGTGTCCCTGCCAAGAGTTAAGCTGACCCAGCAGTTTCTTCTCAACAATATTCTGGCAAAAATGGGAGCAACAGATATGTTTGATGAGTTCAAAGCTGATTTTTCAGGAATCACACCGGGCCCTGAGAGGATCTATCTGTCCCACGTCATTCACAAGGCATTTGTGGACGTTAATGAGAAGGGCACAGAGGCTGCAGCAGGTACTGTTCTGGAGAGATGTAAAGGGGTACCCTCCATTTTCAGTGCCGACCATCCATTTCTTTTTATGATTTGTCATAAGAAGTCAGGTGCCATTTTGTTGATGGGTCGTGTGGTGAAGCCAACTGAATAGTTAATCTTCGAAAGTCTGTGAAAAATGATACTTCCCGTTAAATTAAAATGAAGTTATGCACGGCCAAGTATGCCATTATGTAAGTTTTGAGTAATAAGAATAAAAAATCGTTGGCGTGAGCAGTTATGCATCGTTTATATGCAAATATTAGGTGAAAGTTTTCGTTGGCTGTCGAAAGAGCCCAAATCCATGCATGCTGGTATTCGAAAGAAGGGATTTTCTTGCCCTCAAACTTTGCCGTCGCGTGAACAATCCCATGAGTTACGCAGGCTCAGGCTTATTCGTCATGCATGATGTACTTAGTCACGCAAGATGCGAAAAAAAGTAGTAGTTATCCATTCGTTGTTCGCTTAACGAGGAAGTTCTAGGATGCTGAGATAGCCTTAGGGCCCGTTTACCTGGAAAGAGAATGCTCCTAGGGGATAAGGTTACCCTAGCTACTAGAGTTGAAGATACCGTCGTTGTACATGCAAAGTTCGAACGTGGTAGGGGCACGTTCCCTAGAAGGGTCAAGAGATAGCGTCATTTTTACATGAGCGGAATTGTCCCTACCTCGGGGGGCTAAATGAAGGTCACTTTTTTTAATTGATGTTTTTAAACAATTAAAAAAAATTAATTCTTTAAGACAATTTTTTAAAAAGCTAAACTAGAGAGCAGCACTGTGAAAACTTAAGTTGTAAAACTTTTTTTATTAAAAAAAAAGCGTTTAAAAAAAGTAACAAAACTTCCACTTTCTGCGTTTGCCAAGATAACTTCTTCGCCTTCTTGTTGCATTTTCTTTGGCTTGCCGGTGCTTTTCGTTTGTTGACGTTTGCAAGTGATTTCGCGCTCGCTCTCTCTGGGTGTCTTGGTCGGTTTCTTCGACCTTGAAAGTGCTTTCCTCGATCAGATCTTCCTCGATTGCATCCCTTGTCGTTTCTATTAACTGTACTACCGTCTATCTATCAGTAATCTTAAAGGCACTGACATACTATCATTACAATTACTATCATTGACCATAGCGTGACTCAGTCTTACCTAAATAGTTATTGCGTTATTAAATGCAAATCAATGCCAGCTCGATTCGTTGGCTTTCAAAGCTCACTAGCACCTTCGTCTTTGCTCTCATCAAATAGAAGTTCACTTCTTTGAATTCCTTGTACTTTTCTACACTGATTTCTCTTAAGACTTTGACGAAGTAAACCAAAACTGCCGAAAAATGCTTGCATTTCACAGTTGAATATTTAACCTTGCTTTTTGGCAGGCTCGGGTCGAGTGGCGAAAACAACAACTGTATAACAAAATTGAATCGGTGGCATTCAAAACTCGTTAACATCTTCGTTCTTGCTCTCATCGAAGAGATTTTTATTCCATTCAATCGCCAGTGATTTTCTACACCAACTTTCATGAAAATTCTGGAGAATAAAGGCTACACAAGCGAAGATTACCGGCAAGTATTTTTGGCCGAGCGGTAGTCTGGGTAAGTGACCACCAAAAAAAACAAGAAAAGCCCCAGGGGCATTTCCGCCGTTGTTCTCCCCCCCCCCCCCTCCGGAGGGTGTAAAATATGTTACGGTCACTCGAGATAAAGGCCCTTGGCTGTGTAGCGAAAGACACGACGAGTATTTCTTTCGCCGAGCGAAAACCGGAGGTCTGGGCCAAGTGACTACCAAAAAAAGAGAACCACGGGAAAAAAAAGGGTATTACTAGACCCCGTCCTGACGGCGGGGTAAAAAGGGGCAACAAAAACGGGTATTACTAGACCCCGACCTGTTAATCCCGCCATCCCGCCCTTCTGTACGTCAAAATCCCGATCCCGCCTAAATTTTTAAATAGTTTTCTACTTTCATGACGAAAACATCACATGTATTCTGTAATATGTTATTTGTATGTAAATTTATGTTAAACAGAGCCCCATTCAAACCAGCCTCGCTGAACTGGGCACCTCTGTCTAAATATTGTTGAAATAAAAAATAAATAAATAAATCTTTATACAATGGATAGCAGAAAAGTAAACACGTGTTTATGGTTGATGGTCTCGATATCATACAAAAATATCTCCACTAATGACCGTAACAAGTGTTTCGTTTGTGTTGTTCTGGTTTAGACCTGTTTTACCTTTTCTTGTCCGGGTATCAGTGAAAGGTAAAAATTGACAAAGTTTGTCTGCTACGATAGGCAGTGGTGAACGTGTCTTGGTTTTGATCTGAAGGTCAGCGTTTCCTTAGACAACCGTTTTCTCCACATTGTTTCTCTACACCCAGCTGTATATAAATGAGTTGTGTCCTTAGACAAGGCAAGGGGCACAAAGGTCATGCAAGATCGGTCCAGTTATGAGGTATGCAAAAATGAAATATAACAAAAGATTTATAAAAGTGGACTCAACTAACTTGCTATTCTCGTATCCCGACTCTTAAAAACGCAAAATCCTGCTCCCACTCGTAATTTAAATTTCCACTCCCTGCTTCTGTTTTTAGCTCCCATCCCGAATATCGCCACAAAAGTTAGCCAAATACCGCATCCCGCCTGGACCCTCGACCGACCCCAGTTTTTATAAAGAGGCCGCTTTCTCACATCAATTCTTTGTCTCCGAAAGTTAAAAGGTGGAAGTACAGATGATGCACTTACGAAGAAAACTCAAGCATGTTGAAGATCAGGCAGAGCTAGATAATTGTTTTATATTTGGTAAGTGATTGGATCCGCAAGTAGGACAAAGTCTATTAACCCTTGGGATTTGATCATATCTACCAGTTTCAATCATTAGTTTGCGATCACCTATTTTAAGTTTCACTAATTCTTTCCTTTAATTTAGCTTGCTTGTAAGTTCTAAATAACAAGAAGGTGTGTATTCGTTTTTAAAAGTGTTATAAAGTTCTAGTTTTTTAGAATGTTCTATTGGAATGTTGGGTGTGGTGCCTGTAGTTCGTTCCCCTTCTCTTAAAACTCTGACGTTCTGAATAAATATTAGGATCACTTTTCCTTTCTTCGTGTAAACAAAATGAGCGAATGGTAACGAAAAAAACATGCGGACAAATTTTTGTTCGTTGTTTGTTAGTGTTTTAACGCTAATTTTCAATTTTTGTTCACCTGTCCAGTCTATCAGTCTTTTACCCTTTAAGAGAATTTGGAGAATTAATTGCCTTCGCAAAGGTCTACGACCGACCTAGACGCATCTTTGGGTTATATCTGAATTTCGACAGCCCTTTTTTTACCTCCATCTCACTCATAATAAACGCAAGGAGTTTTCTGTTATTGAAGAGGAAATCTGTCGTCTAGTGTGCTATCAAAAGTGTTTCCAACAAAATTGCTTTTTGCAGTTCTCTTACAGACCATAATAAACGAAGAAGCCAGTTGATAGATTCACTCGAAAGATAGTTGAACAACTTTATTTCAGGCAATCTAATATCGTTAAGCAGGATTATATGTGTAGCTACGAGATGTTTAACTTCTTACAGATTATATAATGTTGTTACAGTTCTCAAAAAGCTCATGTATACGACTCATCGAAGTCTGACAGAACTGAACTACTGCGCAGACTTCTGCGCCAGCTAATAACGATTTTAAATCTTGATATTGGATTGTTTAATTAACTAGCATTCCACATGTAGCTACGAAAAATTTAACTCCTTACAGACCAAAGGCTATAACGGATCTTAAAACAGCTCAAAAACGTCTACTACTTTTAAAATCCTTGTACCTGCTAACAGCGGTTCTAAACTTTGACCTATGATTATTATTGTTAACTAGCATTTTACATGCAGCTATTAAAAAAATTAACTATAAATAGTTTTGAGAATTCTCAAACAACTCGCATATGTGGGTACTTCTGAACCTAATCTGTGATTACTGCAAGTTATAATCAATATCAATGAAATGGTAGCAATGAATGGGGAATGGGGAATGGGGATGCATAAGTTTCCCACTCCCTGTATCCTTCAGTCTGGTTCTGTTTGTTCTTTTCCTATTGAAAAATACTCCTGCCCCATACGTCCCCGATTTCTGCCTCCCTTTTTATCCCTGACACTCCCTCTTCCATGTCTCCCTCCACTAACCTCTTTAACACGGACAAAATTTTGGCGGTTCTCGCAACACTTGTGTTTATGATGTACACTGTGTATATTCTGGGAGTTTTTTAATTTTCCCATGGTAATGAAGAATGTTTTAACAATGACCATGTTTTGTTCCCTCAAAATTCCGATTTGATCCCAAAAAGTGTCAAGGTCCCACCCCTCTGATCCCTGATCCTTGATCCCAGCCCTTTCATCCCTGATCCCACCCCATTGATACCTGATCTGACCCCGCTAATACCTGATTCCATCCCTCAAATACCTGATCCCACCCCTCTGATTCCTGATCCCACCCCTGTGATTCCTGATCCCACCCCTCTGATCTCTGGTCCCAACCCTCTGATCCCTGATCCCACCCCTCTGATCTCTGATCTCACCCCTCTAATCCCTGATCCCACCCCTCCAATCTTTGATCCCACCTCTCTAATCCTTGATCCCACCCCTCTGACATCTGATTCCACCCTTCTGATCCCCTCCCATCCATTTGATGCCTGATCCCTTGTACCTTATTACGACCCTGATATAAAGCTGCAAAAATGCGCCCTGGTCTCAAACATAAATGAATCGCTATAAATAAGATAAATCTTAACTGAGCACCAAGACCGTACTGCGGAAAAGAGCTTAAGCTTTCAAAATTAGCGAACTGTTACAAGACGAATTTCAATTTTCCGTAAGATTCTTGCTATTCTCCGGGAAATGTCTCATCCATTTACATGTAGATGCCTCCAGTAGTCCGGCAGAATGGTGAAATAATTGTACATTTCGTGGTAAAAGCACCAAACGTGGCACAATGACAGTTGATGGCATAGTAAACAATATTGGATATGGGCCCCATCGAGATATATCTCATAATTCCGATTAAAAGCAGGTTTAATTTCTACCACGGGGATTCCAACATGGAAACGGGGCTGACACAAAATATTCCTAATAACACCTATATTTACGTATGCAAAACAGCGAAACACCTAAAATGAAAAAGGCAAATGCAAACCAAACGTGTGTGACGGGTAAAGAAGGGTCACATAACCTATCAGCATGTAAACGAGGCTGACAAAGAATATTCTTGATATTGCCTATTTTTATGAATGTAAAACAGCCAAACACCTACAAAATGAAAGGGCAATGCAAACCAAACAGATATGATAGGTTAAGAAGGGTCACGTGATCTCTCAGCATGGAAACGAGGCTGGACGAAATATTCCTATTATCATGACTCATGCCGAAAACTGCTAATAGACGCATAAATTAGACCTCATCGTTTCCTCTTTGATGTGTAGTGCGAAGAAAAGGATTGCTGTTAACATCATAGTATGCGCTACCACAATCGGTAGCTTTGTTCTTTTTATTCAAGCCAACCATGTCATTTGTTGATAGTACTGATACATTAATTAGTATAGCCATCAGAATACCTGCACTTTAACTCAAGAGACCAAGTTAATACATCTTATTAAACTGGCAGACTAAGCCGTACTTGTGCTAAAATGAGCTTTTGCTTGGCTCCAAATTCCTTCCTTCTAGCGTGTGTAGTCTTCAAGGTAAAGTCATAAACGTGCCACGCTTTAATAGGGATGGCGAATGGTAATTCCCAGACTTACATTTTAAAAGCCAAGACCGAGACTTTTAGGTTATTGTAACTACAAGACAGTCACGAATAGAAAAAAACGAGAGATGCCGAGACTCTACATAAATTTTCCTAAGACTCTGGATATTTTTACAGGGACCATTCACCGGTCCTTTAAGTGGCTACATATTAACTCCTGCCGAAAAGCTCCCCAACAATAGCTGAGGGCGGTACAAGGCAGCTCCACACATTTACAAAGTCCCGCGCATCCTTTCTCGCTCTTACAACCACACTTCAAGAGTTCTTGACAGTTCTCTGATGCTTGAAGAATGATTATCCACAATGCTTCCCATGCTTGAGTAGGTCTCCTTACCCAAACCCATTCGCTTGGAGAAGGAGGTTGCAGCACTTGCCCCAACAATGTCCGACCTGAAACACTGCTCTTTTAGCATTCTGACACAAGGCATCCGTTGTTGGTGGTACGAGATCTATGTCCCTTTCCGTGCGCGTGAAGAGGTCCCTGCGTGAATTCACTGGTGTACATGAGCTTGTGCAATCGTATCGCTCGAAGATTGGGAGAGCATCAGTCACGGCTGAAGTCGACAGGGCAGTGCTTAGACTTGCTTAAAAAAAACGTCTGTCACTTCATCGTATATATTGCCCATGTGTCCCATGTTGTCTTCTTGCCTTTGTTAGGAAATGAGCACGTCTGGTCCGACCCGGTAAAGGTGTTGAACCCAAGAAGAGCTCTTGATTTCTGCTGACCCATGCTAGAAGCATTGTCATGTACTGTACATAACGCAAATGCTTTCCAACGCCAAATGCTATCCAAAGCTCAGACAACGCCATCTCATGAAATGTTGCAATGGCCATGCTAGGCCACAACGTCAGTACGCAGCATTCCGCAACATTAAGCCGCACTTTGCTGCATGAGCAGCATGGAGTAAAAGCCTTGTTTCGGCCTCCTCGTGTTTGCATGGTGCTAGATCAGGTATGGCATCTCTTTGTTCACTGCACACTACAGGCTTTCCTTTTGTAGATATGATTTTTCCATGCTCCGTTCCAACCTTGGGTAACTGATCAGCAAGGAAATGGAATAGTGATTCCTTATTCCCATCGATCCTTAGGAAAGCAACCCAGTTACCTGGAATTTTGGTGTCAGATTGGACACACCTGCTTATCCCCATTCCTCCCTTGCTCCGGGTTGTCGCCTTTAGGACGGTGCCTCCTTTTTTTTCTGCGCATCTCGCGATATTCGGGTTTCTTAAGGAATTTGCCCCCTAATACACCAATATTTTTGCGCAGTTTATGACTATTTTGATAAAGCAGATCTTAGCAACGGCTATCAGAATCCAATCTATTTTAACGCTTTTTTAGAATTATGGTTGCTTAATTATCTCTGAAAAATGCGTGGTTACCCACATTTTTCTTTTTGGATTGCAATAACCTTTGCTAAGATCTACTTTTCCCCCACAGTCATAAACTTTGCAAAAATACATCTGTGTTAGGAGGCACCGTCCTTAAGGCTATCCATGTCGTATGTCCCATACGACATCAACTCTTTGGACATGTTGGAGATGACCTTTCACGTACACAAGAAAAACACACTGACCATACTCCTCGAATTCCCTTGAAGGACCGGGATTCAGCATATTTACAATGGCTGTGCCGTCATGTAGCAGAGCTTCTACTGATGGTCTTTCTGCTTCTACAGGGCTGATCTTTTCAAGGCAGGGTAGTAGGTCTGTTTTCGTGGCAGTTCTTAGGTGTTGTTGAGACAACACTGATGAAAAACTTTGATTCTCAAGAGAAAATAACCCTTCTAAATCTCCATCACGAACTTGGCAGGAAACATACAGGCGCGCAAAGAGAGAGCAGTTACTCTTGAGTGATGCTATTTGCATCTTGTCACTGCTTTTCGTTTTGGATGGAGGTGGACTACTGAACAGTGACAACTTGTTTTTCTTTATTGAATCAAACTGTGAATGTTGTCCGTATCTCACATCTCTCAGTAAGGAGCACCTGGTACCGGCCTGTGCCTTGCCTATTTCTTCGATAATTCTAACAGTTTCTGCAACACTGGGGTCTATGATGTCACACGTGCCCAGTTCAAGAAGATCCTCACTCTGCTCAAAGAAAGGATTTCCCATTTCTTCGATAACACTGCATAGCGATTTAACTTGATTCTGGAATGTTACTCCAGTGAACCCCGCTCATATGCTAGAAGGAAGGCGTTTGGAGCGAAGCAAAAGCTTATTTTAGCGCAAGCACGGCTCAGTCTGCCAGTTTAATAAGACATGTTAACTTGGTCTCTTGAGTTAAAGTGAAGGTATTCTGATTGCTATACTGATTAATGCATCAGTACTGACAACAAATGACACTGGTTTGAATAAAGACAACAAAGTAGTAGTTCTTGCTGTGATGTTAACAGTAAATCTTTTTCTTCAAAACGACACATCAAAGAGGAAACGATGTAGCCTAATTCATGGGTTTATTAGCAGTGTTCAGGCATAATTCATGATAATAGGAATATTTCGTCCAGCCTCGTTTCCATGCTGAGAGATCACGTGACCCTTCTTAACCTATCATATATGTTTGGTTTGCATTGCCCTTTCATTTTGTAGGTGTTTGGCTGTTTTACATTCATAAAAATAATTAATATCAAGAATATTCTTTGTCAGCCTCGTTTCCATGCTGATAGGTCACGTGACCCTTCTTAACCCGTCACACATGTTTTTTTTGCATTTCCCATTTCATTTTTAGGTGTTTCGCTGTTTTGCATACGTAAATATAGGTGTTATTAGGAATATTTTGTATGAGCCTCGTTTCCATGCTGGAATCCCGGTGGTGGAAATTGAACCTGCTATTAATCGGAATTATGGGATATATCTCGATGGGGTCCTTATCCAATATTGTTTACTATGCCATAAACTGTGATTGTGCCAAGTTTGGTGCTTTTACCACAAAATGCACAATTCTTATGAAATTTTGCACGAATCTTCTCTACTATAGGTCTGGGAAAGAGCGTCTGTAAAGTTGAACATGCAAACAAAAAAATGTCAATTTTAATTGACATGTTTTGTTTTTGTTTGTTTGCCTTTTTAAAAAAAGGCTGAGAAATACGATTGTAAACAAAACCCATACTTTAGTCACTTATTCACGTTGCTGTTTGCAAAACAAACTGCTAAAAATGCACGAGGAAGTTGTTTTCATTGCGAATCCTATCGTGTGATTTGATTTCCACGCCATGAACACCGACATCTGGCCCCAGTTGTTCAAAAGGTGGATAGCGCTATCCACCGGATAAATCTCTATCCAGTGGATAACACAATTGGTTTCCCTAACACTTATCCACTGGATAGTGATTTATCCGGTGGATAGCGCTATCCAACTTTTGAACAACTGGGGCCTGATGGTTAAGCTCCTTACTGCAGTATGGTCCGAGTGCCCAACATGGTCCCCACCGATTACGGTCACGATAACTGCAATTTTTACACTGATAATTTAGATTAGGTTGTTATACAAACTAATAATGTACTATACTATTATTATTCAACCCTTGCATAATTCGGTTGCATTTGCTAACTTCTATTTTGTGGAAGAACGTTAAAGTTTTAAATGATCTAAAACAGCGTGTCTTGGCATGACAGAATCGCTTGAGATAGTGTTAGCTAATTAGCTTTACCTTCCAGTACAGAGTTTAAGACATAATAAAAGGCGCTGTTCATACCACACGTACACTGTCCAAAGAGAAAACGTTTCATTGTCATTCATTATGTGAGCTCCTACTTGTTAAGAACGTTCGTTGTGTATTCAAAATAACCAGTCCTCGAAAAGTTTTGTTCTGTTTCCACATCTACGAAACATTCGAGCTTTTAGCTTTGTCACTGTGCTCCTTGTAATTACGTTGGCAGGTTCGTTTGCCAGTTTTGATTTAGCGCAAGTCAATTTTAGATCCATTTATACATAGCGCTGTTGATGCTGTGTTTCCCATTATTGTTCTTGTAATTTGCAATTGCCAGGTAAGTGTCACCATTGTATTCAAATGATGTCATATCCCTCGCTCCCTGAGTTGATATCTCTTGATGTTCGATGAATTGCTGTCCAGAGTACCGGTAAATAACAGACTTTGTGTTGTATCCCTGACTGTCATCCTTCCAGTTGGCCACGCCCAGGAACGTTTGACCGCACATCACAAACGGATGCTATGCGACAGCTCCACGAGTGGGGATAGACTGAAAGAGAACGAACTTGCTGCCATCCCACTTGTAAATGAACGAGTCGATGTTGTGTTTGCTTCCATCGTAGTCGTTGGCAAAGGCGAGGAATGTGTCACCGTTGATGTTAAAGGAATTCACACCTACTGCTCCATACGTCTGAAAAGACTGCAGTCTGACAAAGCTGTTTCCTGACCACTTGAATGCAGTGGAGTGGGCAGCATGTCCCTGCTGGGAGTTGCGATAGTTGGCAAAAGCAATGAAAGTTTCATTGTTTATTTTGAAGGCCGTGCTTGCATCACTGTTTCCCTCTGTTCCCATCTCCTGAAATTTTTCAAACTGGTTGTCCTTCCATTTGTAGATGACTGCGTTTGAGTTTTCTATCGAGTTCGTAACGGCGAGAAACATTTCCTGTAATATTTCAAAAAAATGAAAGCTTGTTGCTGAATTTGTTGGAATGTTTTGTAAAGTAACAAACTGGTGTCCATTCCACCGGTAAATAACAGAGTTCAGTTGGACTGTAGCTCCATTATAGCGATTAGCAACGGCGAGGTAATGTTTATCAGAGATCATAAAATATTCGATGTCAAACGTTCCGGTAGTGTCTATGGTCTGGTAGAGGAAGAACTTTCCAGTTGAATCGTTCAGTTTGTAGATGAAGGAGTCTGTGTTGTAGCCCTCAGTATCACCACGATAGTTGGCAAAGGCGAGAAACAGACTTCCATTGATGCTGAACTGTTTAACAGCCTCAGCTCCTCTGGTTGGTAAATCTTGATACTTTTGGAAGCGGTGCAAACTACTGGAACAAACTTTGATGGAAAAACAAGCATGTTACATTGAAGTCATTTAACAGTAAAACATATCAATGCCACGCTGAAAGAAACCCATTGTTAGCGCAGATTATGCGTTTATACATTTATTTTATTTTGGTGTGCGTAATTTTGGGTTAAAATCTTTTCGTTTTTGCGTGTAATTTTAGCGATTAGCAACGGCGAGGTAATGTTTACCAGAGATCGTAAAATATTCGATGTCATATGCTCCGGTAGTGTCTATGGTCTGGTAGAGGAAAAACTTTCCAGTTGAATTGTTCAGTTTGTAGATAAACGAGTCTGTGTTGTAGCCCTCAATATCACCACGATAGTTGGCGAAGGCGAGAAACAGACTTCCATTAATGCTGAACTGTTTAACAGCCTCAGCTCCTCTGGTTGGTGAATCTTGATACTTTTCGAAACGGTGCAAACTACTGGAACAAACTTTGATAGAAAAACAAGCATGTTACGTTGAAGTCATTTAACATTAAAACATATCAATGCCATGCTGTAAGAAACCCATTGTTAGCGCAGATTATGCGTTTATACATTAAATTTTTGTGTGTAATTTTGGGTTAAAATCTTTTAGTCTTCTTTTCATTTTTCCGTGTGGTTTTTTTCGTTTATAATTAGGTCTGTTAATATTTTCTGTCACCTATTCGTTTTATAAGTTTCGTTGTTCATTTGCATAGTTAGTTGTCAGTTGTACGTTTTCGAAGTCTTTTAGATCAAGTTTTGCTTTTTCTGCTCGTCCTGGTCTCCCTGGTTTCCCTGTTATTCTTTAATTTTGACCTGCTTGTTGCCTATTTAATTGTGAACTCTCTACCGTGCAACCAGATCCTACTGAACAACAAAGACAGTGGAGACAAAATAGTAGTAACGTCTAAAAAAACGTCCGCGAACTATCCGAACGGATCCGCTCGTTTTAAGAAGAAAGGCACTCGGGCATTGACACTACTGCTAAAAACATTTTTCCAGTTGTTCAAACGACTTTCGTTTTGGAAATTTTCCTAAATATGATTAAAAAAAATTAAAATTAGGTTGTCATCTGAGGATGGAGTACGAATTTTTAGGACACCCTCTAAATATTCTAGCTGTTTCTCTCAAAGAACGATTGTTGCCGCATTTCTTATTGGTTGATGTTAGCCCTGTTCAATGACTATGGCAAAATTAAAGAGTTCTTCCATGTCCTTTAGGAAACCAAATTATTTTTACAGGTTTTGGATTTAGTTTGGTTTGAGGAAAAACGGAAAAGAAAACCTCTGGGTCCAGGGAAGGTTGTAGTTTGCTGTCCAAACCAGTTCCACCTGCCGGCATGTTTTGACGTCTCTTCGCATTACCTTCCTCTTATACCTGAATACGTTTTGCGGTATTCGGTGTAACCCGGGTAACACGTGCAATTAAATCAAGGTGGACTTGGTTATAGAGTAGAACGTGAATTCTACTCTATAACCAAGTTCACTATGAAACTATCTGATTCTATTTCTTTCTGCATTGCTCATGTTCAGGTATAATTTATGTTCTAGCTGCTCTACAACCAAGCTCACTTTGGTTACTCTCTGTTTTTATTTCTTTCTGCATTGTTCTTCTAGCTATCTATGAATGACAAAATGGCATGAAAATACAACATGTGTAAACATCACCGGATACTTGAACTGCTCAGTGGAACAAGGGTTTCAGGGACGGATGAAAAACGTGTTCAGGCATAATTTATGTTCTATTCTATAACCAAGTTCACTTTGATTACTCTGTGATTTTATTTCCTTCTTCGGAGCGGTTCCAGGTGGAGGGTTGAGGGGGTTGAACCCCTCCCCCTTTGGGAAGTCGAAAACACGGGAAAATCTTTAAAATCTTCTTGTGTATCTCGCTCCCTGAACCCCCATAGGGACCGGCGCCGACTGGCAACCTCCCTTTACTAATATCTTGGATCCGCCCCTGCTTCTGTATTGTCCATGTTTAGTTATAACATAAATTATACCTGAACATGAACAATGCAGAAAGATTTAAAGTCAGACTGTGAACTAGGTTATAGATTACAACATAAAATATACCTGAACACGTCTTTCCATGTCCGCTGGATTCCACTGAACCCTAAGGGGGGGGGGGGGGGGGGAATAGGGTGTTACATTTCCCTCTCGATTACCTTTCTCGCAGATTTTTCTTTCATATCCGGGTGGGCACTCACAAAGGTATTTCTCGTCAGTATACCCCATAACACAACGGCTGTTGTTAAGGCAAGAATTAAAGATCGAGCAAAGATTCTGATGAGAGGAAAAGTAAAAAAATTATGGCAAAATCAACTTCAATGGATGACCACATTTGCATAAGGGAAGAACACTATCATCATCATTGATTGTTGACATCAACTCGCCATTGCTCTAGTGCCTTCAGAAATTTACTCAGTAGTCTGAACTCTTTATTAAGCTTATCAATCACCGCTTCGTACCCACTGCTCATGTTTACCCGCACTATCCACAACAACTATCTGAAATTATGAAATTATGAAAACAGAAATCCGCAGTGCCTAAATCACAAGCCATACAAAACCAAAAATGGGCAAAAATGGCAGTACCCAGAGAAAGTACACTGTACCGGAGCAAGACAACAATATTGAACGTACGGGATAAGCCAATAAACAACTTTCGAAGAAACTTTTGAGACTGTATGGTTCACTTTTCTTCACATAAAGAGAGATTCAGTTGCAATGTGTGTATTTTGTGTCCTTCACAAAAGCAAATAGAGAGTATGTGGCGCCTTAAAACTATCTCTTCTCACCTTGTTGGCAGTTTCATTGAGTTTCCTTTTCTGAGCAGAAATCTGCTCCTGCAGTAATTTTACCTTCGGAGAAATAAAAGCGTAAAAAGCTATAGCTAAAGGTGGTAAGAAAATGAAATCCCGGTTGGTTGGAAACTTCAACTCTATCATTATTACAAAATAATAAGTCTGAAAATCACCCTTTCATTATATCCCCACTTTTTTATCTGTTTATAATGGCCGATACACATGTACACGAAGGGTTTCTCTCCCGGAGCATGCTTTAGGGGCACGCTCCTGGAGCAAAGCTCCTTCATGTGTCAGGCCCTTTCAGCTTAGCTTTTAAATAATGATGTGCGTTTATTAAACAATAAAAAACAATAGCCTTTTTGAGAAAGATGGAATATTCCGTTTGTCACGAGCGTGGGACAAAGAAAAAATCTGAGTCCCCGACGGGAATCGAACCCATGACCTCTCGTACACCGGTCGGGCGCTCTAACCACTGAGCTACTGGGAAACTCGTGGCGAGCCAGTCGAACCATAACAATAGTCTAAGTTTGATAACAATAGACTAAGGTTGATATGTGATTAACGATTTCATGGGTATAATCGATCCTCGGGAGCAGAATTTCCACCCCGCAAAATGCTCCATGATATTAACCGGTTAAATATTCGGGAGCAAGATCCGGGGGCAAATTGAGCAAACTTCAAAATGCTCCCTCGGGTGTACTGACACTTTTTTGCTGCGCGTGGATTAGACGGCAAATGTACAACATTAGCCAATCAAATTAGCCAATTTTTTCATCAATAATTGCTTTGGAACTCTTGAACTCGTGCTCAAAATTCAAAATGGCGTCCGAAAGTGTTGAGCTTGAGATCTAGCAAGTGGATGGTCAAAAAACCGAGGAACCTGCTTGGAGTGTCACCAATTGACGACTTGTTATCGACTTGTACAGAGAAAACCCAGTGTCATACGATAAAAATCAAAAAGACGATGAAAATAAAGCCGTAACGAAGAAAGTGTTTGCACCAATTTTGAATTTTTGAACTAGTTTCCAAGCCCTCATCTGGTGAATATCAGCTATCCCAAAGCAAGTTTCATTCTTTTGTTCCCTCGTGTGTAGGTTGGTTGGAAATTTCCACCTTATCATTATTAGAAAACAATTTGCCTGAAAATCACCCTTTCATTATATACCCCTACTTCTTTATCTGTTTATAAAAGGTATCACAATGATTTAAGGACGAAGACCAGTTTAATGGAATAGTTAGAACTTGAACGCTCAGAACTGTAAAATGGATCTGGTGTTGATTGGAGACATCCGTTTAAGTCAGATCAGGCGACCATCTACAGAGCAACAAACAACCAAGCAAACAAACCTTGTCTTCATGCTGTGTGACAGAAATTTCTAACGCGCGAACCCTGGCCTCCTTTATAAGAAACGAAAAAAAAAAGCAAAACAAACTAAATAACAAACAAACACACAAAATAAAACTAAACAAAAACAAAAACAAAACAACGGTGGTGTAGGGGTTAGCTCGTTGGACTCCAGAACTGAAGGTCAGTGGTTCGACACCCAGTCCCTACCATCATGTTGTTTCCTTAGAGAAGAAACTTTACCCCACATTGTCTCTCTCCACCCAGGTGTATAAAATGGGTATTGGCGACATACTGCTGGGGGTAGCCCTGCGATGGACTAGCATCCCATTCAGGGGGGAGTAGCAATACTCTCAGTTGCTTCATGCTACAGAAACCGGGATAAGCTTCGGCCGTGTGGGCCTTATTGGGTCATGTGCGACTTTCCCTTCTTAATAAAATGAAAAGAATTCTAAGCCAAAAGAAAGATATCCTTCCTAACTAAAGCTCCAGCATTTATTTTAATTATCTGAACTGGTGTTGTTTCTCTCCAGTTTACAAAGTTCTCCGTGAAAGATACACAGGTTTATGTATATTTACTGACAACTGAAAAGTTGTTTCAGTTGTTTCTAATAAATGTTCAAAAATCATAACCATCCTAATAATCTTTAAGAATTTTACCATTTTTTCCTTTATCGACGACACGTTACTTTCCAAATCTTGAATACTAGTCAGCAGATGTTGGACTGAGGCATTACTCCATGTGCTTGGTGAAGGAAGTTCTAATCCGGAAAAAAATAAAATTAAATACATCTAGGAAAGCCTTTGGGCGTGCACAAAAATGCCGCAAAAAATGACAAAATGATTAAAGGCCGCCATTAATACAAGGAACTTGGGGAACTAAACCCAACTTTTAAATTACATGTCGATGAAGAGATAAGTATACATTTCATTTTGATTCAACTAGCAGAGACGCGGAAAAGATAAGAGAAGTATTGAATTAACAACACAAAAATTTAAGTGGACAATATCCACGTGCATTTTTATGATACAGGATGTGAATTAACAATGATTTAGTTATACATAGACAAGTAAAAACGAACGATATAATTTCCCAGTAGTGTAGCAGCTCTCGTAAGCTTGTAATTCTAGTGGTCCTCTAGTGTAGCAGCTGCTATTGTGTTTGGGGCTAGGGGTATTGTTCATATTGTTTGTTCTATTGTTTTCTCGAAGGGTAGCGAGCCATTCATGTGAGACCTTGCGAGAGCTGCTACATGACCCTAATTTCCCGACGTTTCGGCGACTTCATGACGCCATTTTCAAGGGTCAAATGAGAATTAAGTAAATGCGAGTCTTGTCAACGAGATGCTTTACATCAAGCAATTAACACCGAGTTTGAACGTGCAAACGGATTCTATCCGTGCCAAAGTATTTGTGTAGCCACCTCCGCTATGTAAATTTGAGTTATAACTCTTGAACTCGCATTTAGTTAATTCTCATTCGACCCTTGAAAATGGCGTCATGAAGGATGTGAATTGAGATAGAAATGAAATAAAAACCAAAGCAAAATAGGACAATATTGTTTTATGCCATAATGCCAACTTTTTTAATACCTCATGTATTGCCAGATGCCCCAAAAACTGCGAGCTCCAAATTTATCACCCTTTTAAACTATTTCCTGTAGAAAGGATTGTACAAACCATTTCCGGTCCTTCAAACGTTTGTCATGCGTAGAAGTGTAGATATACCAAAGTAGGGATTGAACAATTTGTACTGACTATTCCAGTCATTAAAACCCTTTTCATTTTTTCCTAGTTCCACGCTTCTCGGTGTGTAGAAGTGTAGAACTGAACAGAATCAAAAATTGAGAATACGGACTGTTTCTGGGTAACGTAACCCCTAAGATTCTTTACTTAGTTCCACACTTCTCCATGAATTGAAGTGTAAAATATTGTGACAAAGTAAGAGCTACACGGACTATTTCCCCTGATTAAACCCCTGTCATTCTTCACTTAGTTCCACACTCCTCTGTGGAATAGACTAAAAAGTTAAGAATTGTACGGACTATTTCTTAAACCCTGGCATGTTCGCTTAGTCCGACACTTCTCGATGAATTGAAGCGTAAAATACTTCGACAAAGGGGATAGTATCGAGACGTTATTTGATAAACTGGTTATTAACACTTGTTAATGTCCTACCGATCAACGGAAGAATCAGTAAAGAAAGAAAGGAAGAAAGGAATAAGTAATAAATCAGTAAAATCTCTATCCACTCAATTCTTGCCATTATTATACACCATAAGTTGCCCAATATCCGACCGGTACCAGTATCCGACTAACAAAACTTCAACTTAAATTTTACTGTCGCTCTTTAGGCGCCGTTCTGTTTAGATGAGTAAAATGTCGAGGAGTAAATTTGACGTTTTCCACTGCCCAGTGAAAGATGGCTACCTCAAAGAGAATAAATCGAGTGATCTTATTTTCGCTAATCCATTATTTTAGCGTATTATTTTCACTTTTATGTAACTTATGGTCTGATAAACCTTTATGTGTTATATAGAAAGAGAAATATTGACCTTCTGGTGATCCATTTTGCTCTGAAGCGAAATTTAGTGACGAGAAAGTGATGGCCCGGCAATCGCGATTACACGGTAAATTTTCAGCCCTTCTAGCCGGGATCCTGGCGTCGCGATGGTGGGATCTCAGCTAGCCGGGCTGAGATTTTTCTATGGAATCGTGACGTTCGGTGTTTAACAGACGTGCGGCGAAATCCCGGCTAACCTCATGTAGACCATGTAATCAGCGCCTAGATTTGCTGTTTTAGGGCCAAATTTCAGAACTCTTTCTCCCGAATAAGGGGATATATAGCCTTTTCAAACTGAAGTGGTTGGATACTGGGCAACATACTGTAACCTATACGTACTATTTAACTAGTGTTTTTGTGCCAGTTCCGGGCTAGAACCGCTCGCAATAAATAAAAAGACTTATTGGCCAGTTAAACTTTGAGAGCCATCTCATCTATTTTAAAAAATCACAGCTCGCCCCTAACTCAGTAAGACACATACCTTCTCTGCACAAACACTTCGGACCAATTTTGCCGCTAACAACGAGAATCACTAAAACCAGTGCTGTTACAGAAACAACAAGAATAAGAAACAGAGTAAACTTGCTTTGGCGGGTCTTCACAGGCTCGATTCGATTTTCGTCCATTATTGTTAGAGGCTCCATTATGAAAGACTCCCTCTCTCCTCAGCAGAGGCCTCCGAAATGCGCGTAAACGCGTGTATCCTAGTGGCAACCGATTTCCTACGAGACAGGGAACGAAATACAAACTTCCTCTTCCGTTTTCCACGCCCCGGAAGACGGAACTCGCGCTTCCTTCAGCTTCTGATTGCGCGCAACGGAGACTTGTAGACGCCACCGCTCTGTTTGGATGAGTGAAACGTCGAGGAGTAAATTTGACGTTTTTCACTGTGCAGTGAAATTCCCGTTGTTCAAATGAGGGTTGTTACATGCGAGATTTGGCTTTATTGGAATTTAAGAGATAAAGTGTTCAGAGCCTAATCGAATTTCTAATTAGATTCAAACTTTTTTTTAGCAAAACAGGAGTTAGTAGTGTTTACTGAATTCCGAGCTAAGGTGCCCAGTATCCGACCAGTTTTCCAGCTATTTATTACCTTGTTCCCCAGTTTAAGTCCCGACCGAGGATAATATGTCTACGATAAGCATATACCCGAAAATTGAAGGCATTTACAGTCGAAAATCATTTCATAATGGAGATGAGAAAGTTGTTCACATTTTAAAAAACGTGAACTTTTCGCCTTCCACCAGTATTCTTTTGAACCTTTTCTTTCCATTTACAGATATTGCATGTTTTCTCTCAAGTTTAAAACCTTAGTACTGTCGAACAATCGTTTTGCTAAACTTTTCAAAGAAACCTCTTTTTTAAAAGGGACGATTGTCCTTCGATTTCCTGCCAAGAAAAACGCCGGTTGCCCCAAAGCACCGTGCGATTTCTCGCCAAGAAAAGTTGGTATTCTCCACCCCCCGTCGGGTTGTCTTGGGACTCCCCTCCCCCTCCCCCAGAGTCTGTACGGGCGGGCGTACGCTGACGTCACGACCCAAATTTCTCGGATTGATAGGTTCTTACAGGTTGCCGAGGGCACGTTCTTTTGGGACTATTCCGGAATAGGAATACTCGGAATAGACGGAATTTGTGTTCTTTTGGGAGCGATTCCGTTTTCGGAATGAACGGAATATCATTCCCTTCATTCTGCTCCCGATAGCAGAATGAACAGAATGAAAGGTATACAGTTTACTCGGAATAGACAGAATACGCGTTCTTTTGGGAAATTTTTGGCGGGAAATCTCATAGGGAAATCCTACCCGGTCGCCCGCGCGTGTGCGGACATAGTAGTTCTCAGGTCACCTCTGCCATGGGTATTGCGTTTCCAGAAAAAGCATTCTTTTGGAAATTGAAATTCCGTGTATCCTGTTATTCCTAAACCGGAACAAGAATAGCCAGAATAGTCCCAAAAGAGTGCACCCCAAATTTCCTTAGCAATGGAGTTCCGCTGGCGGGCTTTGCCCACGGGCTCCGCTATTATGATATCATCCACCCAAGCAATTGGGTTCTTTCGATATATTGAAATTCAGCTTGGTAGCGAGGCCTAGAGGACACAAACAAAAGAAATGAATAAATCGTTAGTAATCACACACTTGGTACACATTAGTGTAATGCTTTATGTATTTTATTTTATTTTATTTTATTTTGTTTTGTTTTGTTTTGTTTTATTTTATTTCATTTGCATCACCAAAAAGTAACACAACTACAAAGGGTGCTCAGAGAAAGATGCTTGAGTTCCTAATCTGGAATGGATTACTTATGCCCACTTGAAAAGAAACTCTCCTTGTAAATTGCTTGATATCATTTGTTCGGCTGTTCCACTGTCAAAGCCCTGATACTGTATGAAAATGCATATTCTCCCTACTGTTCTCCATACATTTCTCAGGGAACTAGTAAGGAGAAATTGTGTAAATATCAAGACATCTTATCCTTGTGATCACTTTTTTAATTCTCATCATTTGAATGTTTGAACAAGTAGTGGTGGTGTAAAGAGAAATTTGATTTTCATCACTGTTAGGGCTCAAAGGTTTAAGAACTGTACAATGTGATTTTTTATCTTCATTTCAAATGTGAATGCCATAGCATTGTCAAATGATGTTTCTGATTTGCCTTACAATACAGACAGACAAGGGACTCAGGCAATTTCAGGTATTATCTACAAAACATTGTTACTTTTGTTCGGTTTTTAATGCCCTAGGAGGTCTAAAATGGAGGGCTTTTGTCACCGAGATAGCGAAGAAACCCCCCAGAGTACAGAATTGCAGTTGCAGCTGAAAATGTTCTTATACTTCCTTAGCAAGAGGGACTATCATACGACAGAGTTCTTGTGCAAAGGAAATTAATTGGCATCATAGTTTTAGAGGAAGGGGAAGTGTTCTGAGCTTAGGAATATATTTGCACTGGATGGCTGCTTATAAGGTCGACAAAACAAGACACTTCTCTCATCATTAATCTCCCAACGCAGTGTATAAATGGTTAGTGACTATAACTGTTAGGGAAACGTGAAATTATACCTGAGCTGGCTTCTTGTGGGGAGGTCTGTCGTTACCTTCAACTGCATCACAGATAGGCTATCGTTTTGTCCTTGCTAGTAACCCAGTCAGATTAAGCACTAAATTTTTTCCCTGTCCCTATATATCCCACAATGCTGTCCCAGCCTATAAGACTGTCACCTTTCACAGGATGGTGTCATTTTGAAAATGCTCAGTCACACGGTCCAGAAAAATATAGGTTGCTAAAATTGTATTAGAGCATTGCTTGAAAATGTCTTTTTCCTTGAGCAGAATTGTAATGCAAATTAGAAAAGCTGTGCTAAGTTTGAAGTTAACTCTTAAGCCCCAACTTCATTATACAAATTCTCCTTACTGGTCTCCATATACTTTGTTCGCTACTAGTTGCGAGAACTTGTTTAAACATCAAGATGACAATTCGTCTTTGGTAATCAATTCCTTGATTCTTGTGATCTTTTCATATTAAAGTTCACCGATATGTAGGAAGAAATTTGATGCTGATCACTATTGGGGCTTAAACGGTTAACTACCCATCACTTTTCCACAACGCTGTACCAACTTCAGGCTCTCTGCATAAAAGCAATTTATTTTTAGTGTGTGCCTTAAATGCCACACTATATTGTTATGAGCAAGGATATGGATTTCTTTGGAAATGTTAAGTTTGTATACAATAAGGGTGCTAATAGAAAAAAGGAATGATAATTGGCCTGTAAAACGTATTCCCCTTGACTACCAGAAAGTTACTGGAATAGTTATTATTGCTAATATGCAAAGACCCTCTCAAAGGAAAACTTAAATGTCTCATTCCATCACACTGGAGTAAAGTGGGGAATTATTTTTAGTTATTAATGATGTCATTGATTGCATTTGTTATGAGAGTGATTTTACATAGCCCATGGCATGAAAGTAATATTTATTGCTTATTTAGTTGGTATAGTGAAAGAAGAACAGTGATGGAATTCGAGTCAAATACTAATCTGGTTGAATACTGATGTTTCCTTGGTTTTGCAACAGTCGGTTGCTCTAAGTTTTAAATGGTACCCAGTCACAAATTTAGAGAAGAAATGAGGATTTACAGTGTATTTAAATTAATTCGGGCATGTAATGATGTGATATTGTTAAAAGGTAACTGCACTTGGTCATTCTTCTATAAAACTTAAACTTATGTAGTAAACAACTTTCTGTACAATAATTCAGCTCTTTATATATTTAAATGAGGTTTGAAAATTATTAAGTGGAGACCATTTTAGACACAATTATTTTGTAAGTCTTAAATGCCATATTAATTAAATTTAAATTTTATCATTGATACCTAAAAAACAAAAATCTTAAGATCTTAATTTTCACACTTAAATTTTCAATGCTGCAATTTTAAACAAATCTAATATTTGCCAGAAAGATTGCAAAGTATCAGCCCACCTTGCACTCCCTCCCCCAAAACGGTAACGGTCACATTTTATAAGTATGACGTAGTATGAAGTAATATTCACCTCTTTTTGTTGGCGAGACAAAAGCTGCACTCAGTAACTAATCCTTTTTCTGAAACATAAATTAGTGCAAAAAATTTAATTGCATATAAATTTTCTTGAAATAAAAAACCAAGGTACAAAGTAGTGTTCATGCATGATCTTTTGTATGATAATAATCTCATTTGTGTTGTAGATAAGTAATCTACTTGTTTCAAATTGAATAAATAATAAATTTGTCATAAATTCAAAAAGGTAAGAAAAAATATATTTATCCGCTAATAAATATAATTTATTTTTCCTGAATTATAAACTACTATCAGTATATAAATTGCTTTCCTTTGCATGACTAAATATCAGTGCATGAGTCCGCTTTGTTCCGCCTTCCTTTTCACAGGTAGTCCTGGGAATCCTTCCAGAATTACCTGTCCATCAACCAGCAGCATCATCAAGTCTAAAAGGCAATGGGCTGAAAACCAGGAAATCAAAGAAAAAGTTATTAATAGGTGAGTGGAGATTTACACCAAGTTTGAACAATGGCTTATGAAAATGTACATTTTCATTATGTAGAAATTTGACCTCATTTTGGAAAAAAGGTTGCTAGAAACTCATTTGTTCTCATCTCCATACATCAAATATCAGTTTGTTTTTCTTGTTTGCTCAGTTTTGCCTGATTTGGTTTGCATGTGAGTTTCAATTCATTCTAAACCCATAAGCCCCCCCCCCCCCCCAACTTCTTTTTCCAGTTTTCCAGTTTTCCAGTTTGGCCACTCTTTCACAAAATGATGATATAGTGTTTACTGAAGATGCAAATGTGTCTCTAAAAGTATGCCAATGTTAATCCTCATTTTATGTTCTAGAAATTAATAACTGAATTGGGAAAAATACAGGGCATTGGTTTGTTACTAAATTGTAGGCCTGTCCTGCAAAACTATCATGAAACTCTGAGCAAAAATGACCTAAGGTTGCACATAAGGCAGTTAAATGCATAGAAGGGGTAAATATTAGAAACAGTGAACCACTGACAAGCTGTTAAAAAATCTGAGAAAGAAAAATCTTTCTTTCTGAACAATTAATCTTTCTTTCTTTCTGAAAGAAAAATCTTTCTTTCTGAACAAATGTATTCTAGCCTATGAAAACAGATAAATGTATGCTCAGGTTCCCCAATTTCCTCCATTTTAAAAGACTGTACCCAAAGACCCTCATTCAAGGCTGGAAAAATTTCTCACTGGGCAGGATGTGTCTTTTAAACCCTTTCAACTTTCACGTGGTACTACTTATATTTAAGTATTTTACAAATGAAATTTGGGATTCGTCTTGAATTTTGATTTTAGGCACCTTGGGAGTGCAATGGTTAAGATTTTTATTTTGTTAAAAGATTAGGCAGACATCTGCCTCCTGAATTTTCAACTTGGGCTAAGGGGCTCCCATGAGAAAGGGACAGGGATATGGACTGGAACATTTGCATAAAAAGCCGGAAATGAATTAATTGCCAAAAGTTACCACTAACAGACAGACAAAAATATTAAGCTATGAAAGTGACATAAATGAGAGTACAGTCATAGTCATAAAATGTTTTCCTCTATTGATATAACTGTTTGTGCGTGCATGTCTCCATATGCAACCCTATAAATAACAACTAGATGGCAAAAAATATTGGGGATCCGTCCTGAACCCCCTGAATCATGGTTAAATCGGTAATTTATACCCTGAGAAGAAGCGACAAACATCTCCACCTCTTTCACAAGAGAGCAACCCACCTTGCCCATGTTAATCAAACTGAAACTTAATTTTCAAGAAAAAGTGAGTCATCTTGTACTTGGACACCATCTGTAAACAGATGTTCAAATTAATCCGACAATGAGTTGTGACCAAAAGTTAACCCTTGAAGCCCTAACAGTGATGAAAATAAAATTTCTCTTTAAATTTTTTCTACTTATTCAAACATTCAAGTGATGAGAATAACAGAAGTGATCACCAAGGATATAGATGTCTTGATGTTTAGACAAATTCTCCTTACTAGTTCCATAAGAAATGTATGGAGAACAGTAGGGAGAATATGCATTTTTATATCAGGGCTTTTAAAAGTGTTAATGTCCAGTTCTTCTCAGTTAATATTTTCAACAACTTTTTTTTTTCAGGAAACAGAATCTCTTCGACAAAGTTTGCTTGAGGAGCAACATGCAAGGAAAAAGATGGAGAAGTTTATTCGTTGTTCATTAAAAGGAGTTATTCCTGACACTAAATGGGAAGACATGGAAAGAAGCTAGCGAACACGATATCTTAATAGCATTTTTTAACATCACCGCTATCTAAAATAAAAGTAATTTTAAAAATCCAACTTAACTCAAAATATATTCTAAGCCCAATTCAAGTGCTTCACAATAATAATAACTAATGTTTGTAATATACCAGTTCTGATAACTAAGTGCTCATCTCATGCTAAAGCTGTTTTGTTTGAGTGAGAATTTTCTGTGAATTCCCCAGCCAAGGAAACTTTTCACTTAAAATATCAGGTCTAGATTTACTAATTTTTTTATTCCTCAACTTTCCTTAAATACTGGGATTGTATAAATCAAAATATTATAAATGTTTAAAGACCAAAACTACTTTGTTTTTTAAATTTTAATACAAAAATTTATGTGCAACCTGGACAAGTTCTTTTAAAAGGCTTTACCTTTATTAATTGGTGTAAAATTTTCATCATAAAACAGCATTTTACATAATAATTATATTTTCACAGAAGTGTGTGTGGAAATTAATATAATTATCTCTTTCAGACAAGATAATATATTATGGCAGACAAGCTTTGTTTCTGTTTATTTTACATACATGTATTACATGAAAGAGGATTTAGCATCTAATTTATAACCTTCTGCTCTTCATGTCTCAAGTTAGGAAAACTAAATTATCTATTTAGTACATTAATGCAATGTTATTTTAAGGCTTTAATAAAAAAAAGTTATGCATCATAAGATAGTAAAAGAAAGCAATATTAGGCTCTGTAATAGCTGGGCAGTTTTGTTGGATGATTCACTTCCCCTGTGAACTAGAAAATATTATAAATGTCCTGCAATACTGCACTTTTCAATAGCACACAAAGTATAAAGGTCAAAGCCAAAGTACCAGTTTCATTTTACTCTCATTATTGCAATGAAATTGCATCAGTGGAAAAAAAAGAAACTATCCATTGAGTTTTGGATTTGACAGTTTGTTTGTTATTGAACAGCTGATAACAGTGACACTTTGCAAAAATTCAAAATATGTTGTCAAAAATATTTAGACTTAGGGGCGGCATAGGCAAATTTCTACAAAACTAGTGTATTAACAGCCATTTTTAAGAAATGTTTTGTATTGTACTAGCAGTTAGATACTTGATATTACTGCTTGAACATAATATTATTGAAAAGTTTAATGCTGTGGTTAATTTTATTATGACACTATGGGAATGCTCACTTTTGCTGTAGTATCATGGAAAGATGCGGACTGGGTTTGCAACTGTTTTTGTCATTCTCACCTTTGATTTTCAATCAACCACTAAGTTTAAACACAGTCTTTCAACTGCCATTACTCTGAAGATTTTTTTTAATTAGATGGCTTAATCACTTTGCAGAACAAGACATATTGTTAACAATTAAGTCATGCCAGTTCCAGTAATCAAAACATTTAGGGCCGATTATTTGAATGAAGTTTTATTAACCTTTTAAGCCCCAGTATCAACATGCATGTTCTCCATACATGCAATACAGTATTAGTTGAGAGAATTTGATCATACATCAAGACAGTTTATCTTTGGTGATCATGTGCCTTATTCTTTTCAACTAATGTTTCATCACAATGATACTGTAAGGAGAAATTAGGTGCCTGTCACTATTGGGGTTTAAAGGGTTAAATGGTGTTTAACAGAACCATGTTTAAACTCAAAACCTTATGTGTTAGCATCATTTACAGTAGACAACCAACGGTTAGAAGGCTAAATTAGCAACTCAGACTTATGAGTAGTAGTAGTTCACGACCTACCGTACTACAAATGCTGCTAAGCCAGGTTTAACATAGACCTTGTTCAAATAATTGGCCTTTAGAGTTGCACCTACGTTACTTTTCTCTTGTATCATGTAGACTGCCTTGACATCCTACCTGAGGAGGTGGGGGAGGAGGGTTGGTTCAAGTGTCAAACTGTTGCTGTCACTGGCTTAGCCAGTGTTGGAAATCGGTACATATTATTGTATATTGGTAGATGTTGTTGCTGTTGTAGTTTAAGTTTCATTTGCCCCCCCCCCCCCTCCTGTGGGCACACATGCGTGGAAGGGAATTAGGAGATGGGTGACATTTCAGACCAGTGCTGTAGCAAATATTCTAGGACAATATAGTATGATCACTCATCTGGTTTCATCCCTGCATGGCCTTTTTACAGTGAAACAATGTGAGCTAAATGCTATTTCTAACCAAAAAATTACGTGAGGGGTAAGAAAATTTTGAAAGTGTTCTTAGAGGTGATTATACTTTGTACACATAATTTGCTGATTTCTACATGCACTAATTAGTTGATTTAATTAACCTTGCAGCTGTTGTTTGTGCATTTTGATCTTTTCTACAGATTCACCACAGTCCTCTCTTTTGGCAAAATTGAAAGGCAAGCAGTAGCCGGGACAAAACTTTTGGCAGTGTAAAAAATTATGATGATGAAGATGTGGGCTTTGTAAATTAAATTAAACTTTGAAATGTAGTCTTAACTGATATGTGGGATTGTAAACTGTTTTCATCACACAACATATGCATTACCTTAACTTGCAACGAATATGTGGGCTTTCAGTTTTGTCCGATGCCTGTCTGTTGGAAAACGTGAACATTGCATACATTACATATTAAATCTAAGTAACTTTTCAGGTCAAAATTAAAGTACATTTTTCAACAAATCGGGTTCTGGGTGGCCAACTGGACATCTCAGAGTTAAATAAACCTAAACTAGGCAACAATTCGACAAGAAAACTTTTTTTTCTGCCAAAAGGCAAGATTTTCAATGCAACATTTGTAAAAATCACCGAGGGCATTTTTCCTGGAGCTGTCAATTCTACATCCAGATCAGTGGTGATGCATCTAGGGAAGCCCTTCTCCCCCTCCCCCCACCCCCCACCCTCCCTTCCACCTTCTGGGTCTGCTACTGCAGATAAGTTTTGTGCATCACAATGAGCTTACACATCATGGGAGCACAGGTGGCCCAAGCTTACAAATATGTATAAGTTTATGTGGAAAATCGAACTGCTAATTATTCCTGTTGATTAGTAGACACGTTAAATAGTACTTTTAAGGCCCTGACCAAATGGAGTCGCAAGTTAACGCAAGTTGAAAACTTGCATAACTTGCGACTCCCTTTGGCCATGACTTGTGTGTACTTGGAAGGGCTTGTGATGACTTGCATCCACTTTGATCGAGCTCAAATTTGTACGCAAGCAAAGGCAAGTTTTTAACCGTTTGGCCACCCAACGCAAGTTGGCTTCAATATTGTTTTCCTTAGTACTGGTGCGTGTGCAAGGCTGCACTGAAATGGCTTTTTTGCTACTTGCATCTACTTGCGAGTCCGTTTGGTCACCAATCGGCAAGTCTGTGTTTGCAAGTTTACGTTTCCTCACTTGCATTGACTTGCGACTCCGTTTGGCCAGGGCTTAAAAAGTAAAGTTCCTGGGTGAAGAAGATAAACTGCTTACCTGTGTTGTTTGCAGAGGTTCTGGTTTTCTACCGGCCTTACTTAATGCTCTGTTAGGGTAGACGACCACACTTGAGCCGCCTGTGATGGGAGCTTGACTATTTGCCATCTATGATTGGTACTTGCCTTGGCAAAGTTACTTTTACCTCTCAAAGGAGTTTTGAAAATGGTCTCTTAAAAATTGAGGAAGTCCCAGTCAGAATTGGTTTGGATTGAACTCGTGGATGCATATAAACCGTTTATACCATTCTAGACTTTGTTGATCCAGGTCTTGTTTTTAGGCCTGTGGCTACAACACATTGCAGAGCCCTATGATATGTGCAATGCCACATGTCAATTCTTGAAAGAAAGTTGGTTGTAGAGTTTGATACAGGTCAAAACAGCAGCATAGACTATTGAATTTCTAAACAATAATGTATAATCAATTATTAAGTGTAATTTTCAGAAAGCATATTATTGTCAAATAAGTTTGTTGTAACAAAAGTGAGCAAGCTACAAAGTTGCAATTTTTTTCTGTATGGGTGTGTGAGAGGGGAGGGAGGGTCAACTGCCTGAGTCCACTGTGCTCTGTTTTCAGCCTATTGCTTGGTATATGCCCCAGGGGGGCATTCAATAAAGTTTTATACAGGGAGGCTCTGCCCAGAGGTGCAAGCCCTTATATTACCCTTTAATATACTAATTTTGGCCAAAATGGTACCCTCATATACTTGAACGAAAATTGCACCCTTTCTCCCCTATTCCCCTCCCAGCAAACCCCACCCCCCTCCCCCCAAAAAATTGTGTTGTTAAATTAGAACTTAAAAATGTCACAAATATGATTTATTTTAATCATTGTTTTTTTATTAATTTCCCTTCCTTAGATCTTGTATAAACGTACAATCAATCAGAAAAATTAATTGTCAACATATATTATTTAATCCAGTTCCAAGGTTCTTTACCATAAGTTGGTGCATGAGAAAATCGCTTTGTCGAGACCAATTTTAATGAATCTGAGTAATCTACTCTGTCAAGACCTATAACTTAAATAGATTTCCTTGTGTAATTGATTTTAATGAAGTTCTTTTCCATCAAAACTACCTTCCATGATAAATTTTGCTGTTTCTGCATAATCTCATTCACTGCTTGATTCTGGCTTCACCACACGACTCATGAACAAAATAGCACCTGACTTCTTATGACAAATCATAAACAGAAATGGGTGGTCCGCACAGAAGATAGGATTCATCAACGCCATTCGACCCATCATCACCACCCCAGTAGCTGCTGCAGCCTCTGTGCCCTTCTCATTAACTTCAACAAATGCCTTGTGAATGACGTGGGACACATAGATCTTTTCAGGGCCCGGTGTGATCCCTGAAAAATCAGCTTTGAACTCGCTAAACATATCTGTTGCTCCCATTTTTGCAAGAATACTGTTGAGAAGAAACTGCTGATTCAGCTTAAATCTTGGCAGGGACACCTCTACCTTGTGGGGGTGTGACTGTGATACACTTTCAAGGGCCTTGTTTAGCTTGTCGTGGGTGATGCTTTCCTCTAACTTGGCCAACCCATGGGTGTCATGGGGTAGCAGTACAGCCATGGAAAGACCCTCCTTCCCTTGGTAGGGCAACTCAAGCACTTGACACCCAAGCTCTGCGACATTTTCAACATGCTTGAATTAAGTGCATCATCTGTACTTCTACCTTTTCAGTTTCGGAGGCCACGAATTGCTGAGGGAAAGTGGCCTTTTTGTCGAACTGGTTTTGCCAAAATCCCTTGAAGTAAATTGCATTCACCAAAGTCAGTCGAGTGCGCGAGTTAAACACTCCCTCTGGAATCAAATTCTTAATTTTCTGTTTGGTTTTCTCTTCCACCCAGCCATTCACCTCTTTCCTTGCACCCTCGGCATCTTTCTGGTAATCAACCAAGGCTATCTCGGCATCGTAGAACTTTTTTGTTCCCTCAACGAACTCTTGCACCAAGCTAAAGTTCTTTTGCACGAAAAGTCGATTGGCGGCCAGCAATTCGTTGCCTGCGGCATTTGATGCTTGCAGAGCATTAAGAAAGTGTTGTTCTTCAGTGTGGAGTTGATCTTGAGGCAACGCTTCCCAGTGCAGAGCTTTAGCCATCTGCTCAGCTGTGTTGCCTTTAGCACCCATCGAAGTCATAGCAAGTGCAACACTCAAACTGCTTGGGGAATAAAACAGGTTTTGCCCCGCGAATTGGTCGTCATTTTTCAGAGCTTTGTGAAGATCAACAGAGAATTTGTTGTTTGCTTCAATCACAGCTTTCATTTTGTCAACTTTTTCGGCTAACAGTGATCGTCAAGACTTGTTGTCGCCCAAGCGTCAATTCCGATGTCACAGTGATGTGTGTATATCCCCGTACACATATCACTAGTGATATGTGTATCCCGGGTCATCCCGGGTAGGGATACACACAAAACACTGAAGCTGAGTATCCCGGCCTTTAAACATCGTGCAAAACATGAATAAAATGGCGGCTCGAGAGGAGAGCAAGAGATTGTTTTGTTTTGAGTTCTTCAACACTGTAACCAGTACTTTGTGAAACAATCTACGTTCGAATATTCCTACGTTCTCCTGCTAAAGAAAATTGCTGCAATTGCAATCATTTGACACAACTAGTAACACAACCTTCGTCAGAGATAGAGACAAACGGATGCGTATGTTGAGGCATGGAGGGATACAGATATCACTGAACCAGAGCAGTGATATATGTATCCCTTCGATTTCTGTCTGTTTAGCCAGGTTTGCGTTCTCCTGCTAAAGAAAAGTGCTGCAATTGCAATCATTTCACACAACTGCGTCAGATAGAGACAGACGGATGACGGATGCGAATGTTGTTCGCATTGCGGTCGTGTTGCGGTCCGCGCAAACAGCTTGGTGATTTCTGTTGTGATGTCGGCTCTTTGCTGTTGTGCAGATTATCATACCTATATTCTCTTGGCTCAAAAATCCCGTGCCCTTTGTTTCTTCCAGTCGACAGGGAATGATTCAGAATGATACAAATATTCTGTAAAAAGAATTACAAAAACAAAACAGGCAGTTGTGTGGAGGGGAGGGGGGTAGGGGATACATATATCACTGGCGGCCATATTGGAGGGGATACACATATCACTGGTGATATGTGTTCGGGGATACATATCACGGGGATACACATATCACTGTGACACCGAAATTTATTTTCTTTGTAGCAAGTAACATGAAATTGACTTCGATATTCAACCAATCAGAAGACTTGAGTGTGTTGTGTGACATCGTCATGCAAGACCCGTATGCACATTGCAGTCAATTTGGCTTTGTGTCAGATAGCTTCAGATTGATTCTGGAGAGATGCATCTCTTTGTGGTTTTCTTTTCACTGTTTTACAGTTTGGTGTCGTCAGAACAACATTATAACGATCAGGTCGTAGTTATCACAGACACTATCGACGATTTTGGCTTCGATCTGCTGAAAATTTTCAACCAAGATCAAAGACTGATAGATGAGAATTTGTTCTATTCTCCAACTAGCATTTCACTTGCTGTAGCTATGGTGTTTTTGGGAAGCAGGGGAAATACAGCTGAGCAAATAGCCAAGGCTTTCAAGTGGTATGGTCATGAATTTGAGGATGTGCATTTGGCTCTAAAATCTTTACAGGAGGCAGTTCTGGAATCGGAGCATGACAATTTAGAGCTAAAGATCGCAAATCGTATCTGGGGACATAGCGAGTTGGAAGAGACAGCAGAATTTAAAGAGAACTCCTTGGGATTTTACAATGCTCATGTCGCAAAAGTCGATTTTAAGCAGAGTTCTGAGCGCGCTAGAAAGGAGATAAACAACTGGGTGGAACAAAATACGGCTGGGAAAATAAAGGGCTTTCTTCCACCCAAAGCTGTCAATCGAGACACGCGAATGGCGCTAATAAATGCAATTTATTTCAAGGGAACATGGCTTCATGAATTTCAAAAGGAGAAGACTCATCATGCTCCATTTTACATATCCAGTGATCTTGAAAATGTTGTTGAAGTTGAAATGATGTCACATACCACAAAACACAGCTACTTTGCGGATGAAGAAAATGGTTGTAAAATCATTGAGCTTCCATACAGCGGGAATGACATTTCTATGTTTGTTGTTCTTCCTAACGAGATCAATGGAGTGTCCCGACTGGAAAGGATGATAACTACTGAAATTATGTCCACATGGATCAGGTCAGCTCAAAACACAACAGTCAAAGTGTCCATTCCAAAATTTGTTTTGAGCCAGCATTTTGAACTAAAGGATGTATTGAGTGAGCTTGGCGTTTATGACCTGTTCCAGCCTGGTATATCTGATTTGTCTGGACTTAGTTCAGTAGAAAGCCTACATGTTTCTCATGTGATACACAAAGCACACATTAACGTAAATGAGCAAGGAACAGAAGCTGCCGCAGCATCAGGGGTACTCGTGCAAAAGAGATCCATAGACCTTCATCCAGAATTCCATGCCGATCATCCATTCTTGTTTTTTGTTTACCACAAGAGTTCAAGTGCAGTTTTATTTATTGGTCGCATCAAGAAACCAAAAGTAACTGAAGAAGAAAATGCTGAGACAATTAATGTCACTAGTAATTCTGATTCTGTACACCACAGTGATGAACTGTAAATTAACCTGCAATCGGGCAAAAAAGAACGCCTGGTAAATTTATTTAACAAGCCATTAACTACCCCAAAACACTAAACTACCTGTCATGCCCAACCAGTCTGTAAACAGCAATGTTAATCACATGGTTTGAGCCAACCAGAATTTTCTAGAGGTCACGTAGCTGACAGGAATGTTCACAAGGCTTGACAGAAGTAATCCAATTGCCAATAACTTGTTTCTTGACCAACCACAAAATGGTCGAGAATCTGACCTGTTTCATGAGACCCACCAAAGAACTGTATAGGAGAAAAGAGGGAGAGTAAGGTCAGATCACGTGTTAAGTTTGATTTTGTGTTGAGACGGATACATGCTGAAGTGGGGTCTAGACCTTTCCCATCTTATTCTGAAAAGGGTTTAAATTTTAAGGGTTAGGTCAAACAATTACATGACAAAAGTCATTTTCTATTGAGTGTTGAAAGTAATCTGCATTGTCTCTGGTCTTGCCTTACTACACTCTGTGATTGGTTAAACAACTCGTGCCACTTTTTCAACCAATAAGAAATAAAACCAAACCAACCATGCCTTTGTTACCGGTACTTTGATTGTATTTGTTTCGAGATCTGATTGGTTCATTGGGTAATTTGTGTTCTTTGTGATTGGCTGGGATTAATTACTTTCAATTGGTTTTGATTTTACAACACAATTGAAAAGTGTTCTGTAATCTCAAAATTTCCATGTGGTTTTTGATTTCACGGTTGCTTTGAGATATTCAAAACTTGAGAAAGGATTCTATTGAACATGAGAATATTTACGGTAAAAATAATCAAAAATAACTGCAATTGAGCATTAAAGGTGAAGAACTAATCATTGAGGAGTTGCTGACTGTACACTGTGCAGTGTGCAAGCACAGCAGTTGGCAAGTCTGTTTCACTCTGAGTGACTGTATTTCCAGACCAGGCAGGGACATTTCTACCTTAAGGCTAGTAAGCCCAAACTTTCAAGTTGTTCTATATTGTGGTGTATTTTTTCTTACTTTAGCCTGGAAATAGAGACGTTAGTCAATCATGCCTCCTCCTGCTTAACTTGCTATACAATCTTGTACCTGGAGCCCTCAGGCTTCTTGGTCAGCGGGTAGTCGCTGGGAAAGCCTCTGGTGTAGTGAATAAAATAGGATTGTTTATTGGCTGTTCACTGTGACAAAACTAAGAACCAGTAAAAATTCCTGTACCCCAGTCTCTCCTTGCAAACACCTGCTGACCAAGAAGCCTGAAGACTCAGTGTATTAGATTGCTTGCTGTAAGGAAGTAATCTTACTCAAACTCATCTTGTTAGAATCACTTTTAATGTAGGATAAGATTTAGTGGTTTTTATCAAGATTAAATTATCAGTGATATTTTTATCTTTTTATTGCACTTTTTTTATTGTAATTTTTATAGTTTATATTTTTTTTACCGTTTTCATTTTAATATCTCAGTTGTAAAGGGCATTTGATCATATTTACATGTTAATTTGTGCCATAAAAGTATTAGATATTATTATTATTATTATTATTATTATTATTATTATTATTATTATTATTATTATTATTATTATTATTATTATTATAAACTCACCCAATGAGGTCAATGAGGATGGACCCCAGAGATGTTACGAACTCATTCCTAGCTGCCAGGATGACAAGATGTCTGAAAAAGTTGAGAAACCCTTTTTTGCAGGAGCCCAATTTTTGCTTCTCAAAAGAAAATTTTCTTTTACGACAAAAAAATCTATGTTCGCGGAATATTGCAAACATTGTGGAAAAGCGCGAAATTCAAAATCGTTTCTGTAACGATGTCCCTCCTTTAGGGACCTTTAGGTTCTCTCAAGAAAATGTTTAGCTTCCCATCGTCCTCTTTTACTTTCAGAAAAAAAGGAAGAAAAGGAAAAAAATTGGAATTTTGAGATGGCCTTGTGACCGCACATCTTCGTCACGACGATATTGCAACGCGGCCATATTCAGTAGGTGCTCAGATACTTGGGCTGTTACTAAGTTGGTGCGTAATTGTTCCCTAGGGCAGATAAAACGGAAGCGAAATAGTAATTAGAATTGTAGTATATTGCAGCTTTTCTTTTTTACTGTCGTGTTTCGTTTTTCTGTCGGTGTAAGCATCAATTTCCGATAATGCTTTGCTCCCGTAAATTCACGTCACTGTGCTTTCTGTTTCCCTGATAACCGCGGTGAAACGTGACTTGTGATATTACTCGAGCCTATTTATTCGAGGAACTCAATAATTTTCCTCTTATGTACATGTATGTAATATTTTTAGAATTTATTTTATTATGGGTTGTGTAGAATTAGTATAAAGACGTCCATTGGTTAGATTTCAGTATATGCGACCCACTTAATATTCAACTTCAAAACTGCTTCCGCAGACGTCAAAAAAACAAAGGTTTACGGTCAATACGGTCGGGTGAAAAACATGCATGTGCATATTCTTTCTTTAAGACTGTTAAACCAAAAAGAAGAGAGATCAGTGTTCATTTCTCGTTCTATCAAAATCGAATCGCTTCCTTGCCGATACGCCTGTAACCGACCCATGAGAAGCCGGCAGTTGCAGTAGTTGCACATGGTCAAGAGCTTGCAAGCTGTTGTTTCTTCACAAGTCACTCTGTCTCGATTTAGTTCTAGATCATTTAAGATATGGGCACAACGATTTCCAAATTTGAACATGTCATTGAAGCAAACAGCAAGTTCACTGTGGATCTCCACAAAGCTCTCAGAAATGAAGAGCAATTCGTGGGCCAAAACCTGTTTTATTCCCCGAGCAGTTTGAGTATTGCACTTGCTATGACTTCCATGGGAGCAAGAGGCAACACAGCTGTGCAGATGGCTAAAGCTTTGCATTGGGAAGTACTGCCTCAAGATCAACTCCACACTAAAGAGAAACATTTTCTTAAAGCTCTGCAAACTTCAAACACTGCAGGCAACGAATTGCTGGCTGCGAATCGACTTTTTCAGTGTGCAAAAGAACTTCAGTTTAGTGCAAGAGTTCGTCAAAGGAACAAAAAAGTTCTACGACGCTGAGATAGCCTTGGTTGATTACCAGAAAGATGCTGAGGGTGCAAGGAAAGAGGTGAATGGCTGGGTGGAAGAGAAAACCAAACAGAAAATTAGGGATTTGATTCCTGAGGAAGGGTTTCACTCGGGCGCTCGACTGACTTTGGTGATTTTGGTAAAACCAGTTCCACAAAAAGGCCACTTTCCCTCAGCAATTCTTTGTCTCCGAAAGTGAAAAGGTTGAAGTACAGATGATGCACTTGACAGAGACATTCAAGCATGTTGAAGATGTCTCAGAGCTTGGGTGTCAAGTGCTTGAGTTGCCCTACCAAGGGAAGGAGGGTCTTTCCATGATAATACTGCTACCCCATGACACTCATGGGTTGGCCAAGTTAGAGGAAAGCATCACCCATGACAAGCTACAGAAGGCCCTTGAAAGTCTATCACAGTCATACTCCGACAAGGTAGAAGTGTCCCTGCCAAGATTTAAGCTGACCCAGCAGTTTCTTCTCAACAATACTCTGGCAAAAATGGGAGCAACAGATATGTTTGATGAGTTCAAAGCTGATTTTTCAGGAATCACACCGGGCCCTGAGAGGATCTATCTCTCCCACGTCATTCACAAGGCATTTGTGGAAGTTAATGAGAAGGGCACAGAGGCTGGAGCAGCTACTGTTCTGGAGAGATGTAAAGGGGTACCTTCCATTTTCAATGCCGACCACCCATTTCTTTTTATGATTTGTCATAAGAAGTCAGGTGCCATTTTGTTCATGGGTCGTGTGATGAAGCCAACTGAATAGTTAATCTTCGAAAGTCTGTGAAAAATGATACTTCCCGTTAAATTAAAATGAAGTTATGCACGGGCCAAGTATGCCATTATGTAAGTTTTGAGTAATAAGAATAAAAAATCGTTGGCGTGAGCAGTTATGCATCGTTTATATGCAAATATTAGGTGAAAGTTTTCGTTGGCTGTCGAAAGAGCCCAAATCCATGCATGCTGGTATTCGAAAGAAGGGATTTTCTTGCCCTCAAACTTTGCCGTCGCGTGAACAATCCCATGAGTTCCGCAGGCTCAGGCTTATTCGTCATGCATGATGTACTTAGTCACGCAAGATGCGAAAAAAAGTAGTAGTTATCCATTCGTTGTTCGCTTAACGAGGAAGTTCTAGGATGCTGAGATAGCCTTAGGGCCCGTTTACCTGGAAAGAGAATGCTCCTAGGGGATAAGGTCACCCTACCTACTAGAGTTGAAGATACTGTCGTTGTACATGCAAAGTTCGAACGTGGTAGGGGCACGTTCCCTAGCAGGGTCAAGAGATAGCGTCATTTTTACATGAGCGGAATTGTCCCTACCTCAGAGGGCTAAATGAAGGTCACTTTTTTTAATTGATTTTTTTAAACAATTAAAAAAAATTAATTCTTTAAGACAATTTTTTAAAAAGCTAAACTAGAGAGCAGCACTGTGCAAACTTAAGTTGTAAAACTTTTTTTATTAAAAAAAAAGCGTTTAAAAAAATTAACAAAACTTCCACTTTCTCCGTTTGCCAAGATAACTTCTTCGCCTTCTTGTTGCATTTTCTTTGGCTTGCCGGTGCTTTTCGTTTGTTGACGTTTGCAAGTGATTTTGCGCTCGCTCTCTCTGGGTGTCTTGGTCGGTTTTTTCGACCTTGAAAGTGCTTTCCTCGATCAGATCTTCCTCCATTGCATCCCTTGTCGTTTCTATTAACTGTACTACCGTCTATCTATCAGTAATCTTAAAGGCACTGACATACTATCATTACAATTACTATCATTGACCATAGCGTGACTCAGTCTTACCTAAATAGTTATTGCGTTATTAGAGCGCTTTTCAAATGAGTGTCGTAAAACCAAAACCAAAGTAATTATCCCAGCCAATCACAACAAACACAAATTATCCAATGAACCAATCAGAACTCGAAGCAATTACATGTCACTAGCGCCAAGCGCGGGAAAACGCGTGCGAGCGAGTCGCAATTGGTTTGAGTTTTACTTCTGATTGGTCGAGAAAGTGGCGCGAGATGTTTTAACCAATCACAGAGTGAAGTAAAGCAAAACCAAAGCAAAACGCGAATTACTTTCGACACTCAATTGAAAACCGCTCTAAATGCAAATCAATGCCAGCTCGATTCGTTGGCTTTCAAAGCTCACTAGCACCTTCGTCTTTGCTCTCATCAAATAGAAGTTCACTTCTTTGAATTCCTTGTACTTTTCTACACTGATTTCTCTTAAGACTTTGACGAAGTAAACCAAAACTGCCGAAAAATGCTTTCATTTCACAGTTGAATATTTAACCTTGTTTTTTGGCAGGCTCGCGTCGAGTGGCGAAAACAACAACTGTATAACAAAATTGAATCGGTGGCATTCAAAACTCGTTAACGTCTTCGTTCTTGCTCTCATCGAAGAGATTTTTATTCCATTCAATCGCCAGTGATTTTCTACACCAACTTTCATGAAAATTCTGGAGAATAAAGGCTACACAAGCGAAGATTACCGGCAAGTATTTTTGGCCGAGCGGTAGTCTGGGTAAGTGACCACCAAAAAAAACAAGAAAAGCCCCAGGGGCATTAGACCCCGCCGTTGTTCTCCCCCCTCCGAGGGGTGTAAAATATGTTACGGTCACTCGAGATAAAGGCCCTTGGCTGTGTAGCGAAAGACACGACGAGTATTTCTTTCGCCGAGCGAAAACCGGAGGTCTGGGCCAAGTGACGACCAAAAAAAAGAACCACGGGAAAAAAAAGGGTATTACTAGACCCCGTCCTGACGGCGGGGTAAAAAGGGGCAACAAAAACGGGTATTACTAGACCCCGACCTGTTAATCCCGCCATCCCGCCCTTCTGTACGTCAAAATCCCGATCCCGCCTAAATTTTTAAATAGTTTTCTACTTTCATGACGAAAACATCACATGTATTCTGTAATATGTTATTTGTATGTAAATTTATGTTAAACAGAGCCCCATTCAAACCAGCCTCGCTGAACTGGGCACCTCTGTCTAAATATTGTTGAAATAAAAAATAAATAAATAAATCTTTATACAATGGATAGCAGAAAAGTAAACACGTTTTTATGGTTGATGGTCTCGATATCATACACTAATGACCGTAACAAGTGTTTCGTTTGTGTTGTTCTGTTTTAGACCTGTTTTACCTTTTCTTGTCCGGGTATCAGTGAAAGGTAAAAATTGACGAAGATTGTTTGCTACGATAGGCAGTGGTGAACGTGTCTTGGTTTTGATCTGAAGGTCAGCGTTTCCTTAGACAACCGTTTTCTCCACATTGTTTCTCTACACCCAGCTGTATATAAATGAGTTGTGTCCTTAGACAAGGCAAGGGGCACAAAGGTCATGCAAGATCGGTCCAGTTATGAGGTTTGCAAAAATGAAATATAACAAAAGATTTATAAAAGTGGACTCAACTAACTTGCTATTCTCGCATCCCGACTCTTAAAAACACAAAATCCCGCTCCCACTCGTAATTTAAATTTCCGCTCCCCGCTTCTGTTTTTAGCTCCCATCCCGAATAACGCCGCAAAAGTTAGCCAAATACCGCATCCCACCTGGACCCTCGACCGACCCTGGTGAATGTAATTTTGGAAAACCAGTTTTTATAAAAAGGACGCTTTCTCACAGCAATTCTTTGTCTCCGAAAGTTAAAAGGTGGAAGTACAGATGATGCACTTACGAAGAAAACTCAAGCATGTTGAAGATCAGGCAGAGCTAGATAATTGTTTTATATTTGGTAGGTGATTGGATCCGCAAGTAGAACAAAGTCTATTAACCCTTGGGATTTGATCATATCTACCAGTTTCAATCATTAGTTTGCGATCACCTATTTTAAGTTTCACTAATTCTTTCCTTCAATTTAGCTTGCTTGTGAGTTCTAAATAACAAGAAGGTGTGTATTCGTTTTTAAAAGTGTTATAAAATTCTAGTTTTTTAGAATGTTGTATTGGAATGTTGGGTGTGGTGCCTGTAGTTCGTTCCCCTTCTCTTAAAACTCTGACGTTCTGAATAAATATTTGGATCACTTCTCCTTTCTTCGTGTAAACAAAATGAGCGAATGGTAACGAAAATAACATGCAGGCAAATTTTTGTTCGTTGTTTGTTAGTGTTTTAACGCTAATTTTAAATTTTTGTTCACCTGTCCAGTCCATCAGTCTGTTACCCTTTGACAGAATTTGGAGAATTACCGTAATCGCCTTCGCAAAGGTCTACGACCGACCTAGACGTATCTTTGGGTTATATCTGAATTTTGACAGCCCTTTTTTTACCTCCATCTCACTCATAAAAAACGCAGGGAGTTTTCTGTTATTAAAGAGGAAATCTGTCGTCCACTGTGCTATCAAAAGTGTTTCCAACATGGACCTGGTACTTGAGCTGGTGCTTGTTAAATTGCTTTTCGCGGTTCTCTTACAGACCATAACAAATGAAGAAGAAAGTTGACAGATTTACTCGAAAGATAGTTGAACAACTTTATTTCAGGCTATCTAATATTGTTAAACAGGGTTATATGTGTAGCTAAGAGATATTTAACTTCTTACAGATAATGTTGTTAAATTTCTTAAATAGGTCATTTATACGACTCATCGAAGTCTAACAGCAGCGTGAACTACCGCACAGACGTCTGCGCCAGCTAATAACGATTTTAAACCTAATGATATTCAATTCGTTAATTAACTAGCATTCCACATGTAGCTGCGAGCAAATTTAACCCCTTGCAGACCAAAACCTATAACGGATCTTAAAACAGCACAAAAACGTTTGCTACTTTTAAAATTCCTGCACCTGCTAATAGCGGTTCTAAACTTTGATCTAAAAATTATTATTGTTAATTAGCATTTTACCTGCAGCTATGACAAGAATTTAACTACAAATAATGTTTTGAGAGTTCTCAAACAACTCATCTATATGAACCCTCAACCTAATCTGTGATTACGGCAAGTTAGGAATCAATATCAATAAAATTATAGCAATGAAAAAACTAAACTTGGGGAATAAGGATGCATAAGTTTCCCACTCCCTGTATCCTTCAGTCCGGTTCTGTTTGTTCTTTTGCTATTGGAAAATACTATGCATGCAATAATGCAACGTTCTTCACGGTTCTCGCCCTCTCATAAATGCAATCTCAACCCGTCTCCTGTCCCATACCTCCCTGATTTCCGCCCCCTTTTTACCCCTGACACTCCCTCTTCCCCGCCCCCCTCAACTAACCTCTTTAATACCGAAAAAAGTTTTGCAGTTCTCGCAACACTTGTGTTTATGATGTACACTGATCACAATATTTTGACCGAGTGTATATTCTGGGAGTTTTTTTAATTTTCCCATTGTAATGAAGAATGTCTTAACAATGACCATGCTTTATCCCCTGAATATTCCGATAAGTCTGATCTCAAAAGAGCGTTAAGGTCCCACCCCGCTGATCCCTGATCCTTGATCCCAGCTCTTTCATTACTGACCTCACCCCATTGATACCTGATCCCACCCCTCTGATCAATGGTCCTACCCCTCTAATTCCTGATCCCACCCCTCTGATCCCTGATCCCACACCATTGATACCTGATCCCACCCCTCTAATCCTTGATACCACCCCTCTAGGTCCTCAAAACACCCCTTCTGGTTGATGATCCCACCCCTCTGATTCTTAATCTCACCCCTCTGATCTCTGATCCCACCCCTCTGTTCCCTGATTCCACCCCTCTGATCTCCTCCCAGCCGTTTGATATCTCATCCCTTGTACTTTAATACGACCTTTGCATAAAGCTACAAAAATGCACCCTGGTCTCAAACATTAATGTATCACTATAAATAAGACAAATCTTAACCGAGTACCAAGACCGTACTGCGAAAGAGAGCTTAAGCTTTGAATATGAGCGAACTGTTAGAAGACGAATTTCAAATTTTCATAAGATTCTTGCTATTCTCCGGGGAATCTCTCATCCATTTAAATGCCTCTAGATGTGGGAAAAAGCGTTTGTAAAATTGAACATGCAAAAAATTTATGTTTTAAAATTAAAAGAGGGTGAGAAATACGTTTGTAAACAAAACCCATATTTTAGTCAGTTATTCACGTTGCTGTTTGCAAAAGAAGCTACTAAAAGATGTGCCAAGAAGTTTGTTTTCATTGAGAATCCTTTCGTGTGATCTGATTTTCACGCCATGAACACTGACACCTGATGGTTAAGCTCCTTACTGCAGTATGGACCGAGTGCCCAACATGGTCCCCACCGATTACGGTCACGATAACTGCAATTTAGTATAATTTTAATGCTATATTCACCGCGCTACCCAGGGGATATAACATTTCAAGGCGCGGTTGCTAAGCTAAGTTACTTTCTTTTCGTGTGATGTTTGTCAAGGTTAAGCTCGTATTTTTTTTTGTTTTTTACTTTTTGCTGTAAACACCTCAAAATTATACTAAAACAATTATTCGCCTCAGGCTCAGTAAATATTGGGGAATATTTTCCTCGCCTTCGGCTCGGTAAATATTCGCCAATCGGCGAACAATTATTCGCCGAAGGCGAAGCGAACATTGCCGAATATTTACCGAGCCGAAGGCGAGGTAAATATTCCCCAATATTTACTGAGCCTGAGGCGAATAATTGTTTTAGTATAGTTTTGAGATGCGGACATCGAAAAGTACGACCGTAAACTTGACAAACAATACACGAAAAAAAGTAACTTAGCTTAGCAGCCACGCCTTGAAATGTTATATTCACTGGGTAGCGTGGTGAATATAGCATTAAAATTATACTAAGCACCGAAAATGTGGATTGACTTGTTATACACACTATAAACTATACTGCTAAAATTCAACCTTTGCATAATTCTGTTGCATCTGTTAACTACTATTCTGTGGAAGAACTTTAAAATGATCTGTGACAACAGCGTGTCTTGGCACGACAGAATCGCTTGAGATAGTGTTAGCTTATTAGCTTTACCTTCCAACAGAGTTTAAGACATAACAAAAGGCTCTGTTCATACCACATGTGCACTTTCCAAAGAGAAAGTGTTTCACTGTCATTCATAATGCGAGCTTCTACTTATTGAAACCGTTCGTTGTACTGTACTCTAAACAACCAGTCCTCAAAAGGTTTTGTTGTGTTGTTGTGTTTCCACATCTAGAAAATGAAACATTCGAGCTTTTATCTTTGTAATTACGTTGGAAAAGTTCATTTGCTAGTTTTGATTTAACGCAGATCAATTTTAGATCCATTTGTACAGCGTGCTGTTGATGTTGTATTTTCCATCATTGTTCTTGAGATTTGCAATTGCCAGGAAAGTGTATCCTTTGTACTGAAATGACGTCATATCCGACGCTCCCTGAGTTGGTATCTCTTGGTACTGAACGAACTGCTCTCTAAAGTACTGGTATATAACAGACTTTGTGTTGGCTCCCTGACTATCATCCTGCTTGTTGGCCACACCCAGGAACGTTTCACCGCACATCACAAATGGATACAAGGCGAAAGCTCCACGAGTGGGGATAGACTGAAAGAGAACGAACTTGCTGCCATCCCACTTGTAAATAAACGAGTTGATGTTGCGTTTTCTTCCATCGTAGACGTTGGCAAAGGCGAGGAATGTGTCACCGTTGATGTTAAAGGAATTCACATCTACTGCTCCATACGTCTGAAGGGACTGCAGTTTGACAAAGCTGTTTCCTGACCACTTAAATACAGTGGAATTGGCAGCATTCGAGTGCTGGGAGTTTTCCCAGTTGGCAAAAGCAATGAAAGTTTCATTGTTTATTTTGAATTCCGTGCTTGCATCACTGTTTCCCTCAGTTCTTATCTCCTGAAACTTTTCAAACTTGTTGTCCTTCCATTTGTAGATGACTGAGTTTCCATTGTAATTCGTAACGGTGAGAAACAGTTCCGGAAACATTTCAAAAAAATGAAAGCCTGTTGCTGAATTTGTTGGAATGTTTTGGAAAGCGACAAACTGGTGCCCATTCCACTGGTAAATAACAGAGTTCAGTTGGTGTGTAGTCTGATTTCTTCGATTAGCAACAGCAAGGTAATGATTATCAGCGATCGTAAAATATTCGATGTCATATGCTCCGGTAGTGTTTATGGTCTGGTAGAGGAAGAACTTTCCAATTGAATCGTTCAGTTTGTAGATAAAAGAGTCTGTGTTGTAGCCCTTAGTATCGCTATAATAGTTGGCGAAGGCGAGAAATAGACTTCCATTGATGCTGAACTGTTCAACAACGATAGCTCCTTTGGTTGGTAAATCTTGATACTTTTGGAAGCGGTGCAAACTACTGGAACAATCTTTGATATAAAAACAAGCATGTTACATTGAAGTCATTTAACATTAAAACATATCAATGCCACGCTGAAAGAAACCCATTGTCAGCGCAGATCATGCGTTTATACATTAATTTTGTGTGTGTATAATTTTGGGTTAAAATCTTTTCATTTTTGCGTGTAGTTTTTTCGTTTATAATTAGGTATGTTAATCTTTTCTGTCACCTTTACGTTTTATAAGTTTCGTTGGTCATTTGCATAGTTAGTTGTCAGTTGTAGGTTGTCGAAGTCTTTTAGATCAAGTTTTGCTTTTTCTGCTCGTCCTGGTCTCCCTGGTTTCTCTGTTATTCTTTAATTTTGACCTGCCTGTTACATATTTATTTGTGAACTCTATACCGTGCAACCAGATCCTACTGAACAACAAAGACAGTGGAGACAAAATAGTAGTAACGTCTAAAAAACGTCCGCGAACTATCCGAACGGATCCGCTCGTTTTAATAAGAAAGGAACTCGGGAATGGAGGCTAAAAACAATTTTCCAGTTGTTCAAACGACTTTCGTTTTGGAAATTTTCCTAAATATGATTTAAAAAAATTAAAATTATGTTGCCATCTGAGGATGGAGTACGAATTTTCAGGACACCCTCTAAATATACTAGCTGTTTCGCTCAAAGAACGATTGTTGCCGCATTTCTTATTGGTTGATGTTAGCCCTGTTCAGTGAGTATGGCAAAATTAAAGAGTTCTTCCATGTCCTTTAGGAAACCAAATTATTTTTACAGGTTTTGGATTTAGTTTGGTTTGAGAAAAACGGAAAAGAAAACCTCTGGGTTCAGGGAAGGTTGTAGTTTGCTGTCCAAACCAGTTCCACCTGCCGGCATGTTTTGATGTCTCTTCGCATTGCCTTCCTCTTATACCTGAATACGTTTTGCGGTATTCGGTGTAACCCGGGTAACACGTGCAATTAAATCAAGGTGGACTTGGTTATAGAGTAGAACGTGAATTCTACTTTATAATCAAGTTCACTTTGAAACTATCTGATTTTATTTCTTTCTGCATTGCTCATGTTCAGGTATAATTTATGTTCTATTCTATGACCAAGTTCACTTTGATTACTCTGTGATTTTATTTCCTTCTTCGGAGCGGTTCCAGGTGGAGGGTTGAGGGGGTTGAACCCCTCCCCATTTGGGAAGTCGAAAACACGGGAAAATCTTCAAAATCTTCTTGTGTATCTCGCTCCCTGACCCCCCCATAGGGACCGGCGCCGACTGGCAACCTCCCTTTACTAATATCTTGGATCCGCCCCTCTTTCTGTATTGTCCATGTTAAGGTATAACATAAATTATACCTGAACATGAACAATGCAGAAAGATTTAAAATCAGACTGTGAACTAGGTTATAGATTACAACATAAAATATACCTGAACACGTCTTTCCATGTCCGCTGGATTCCACTGAAACCCTAGAGGGGGAGAATAGGGTGTTACATTTCCCTCTCGATTACCTTTTTTGCAGATTTTTCCTTCATATCCGGGTGGGCACTCACCCAGGTATTTCTTGTCAGTATACCCCACAACACAACGGCTGTTGTTAAGGCAAGAATTAAGGATCGAGCAAAGATTCTGATGAGAGGAAAAGTAAAAAAATTATAGCAAAATCAACTTCAATGGGTGACCACATTTGTATAAGGGAAGAGCACCATCATCATCCTTGATTGTTGACATCAACTCGCCATTGCTCTAGTGCCTTCACAAATTTACTCAGTAATCTGAACTCTTTATTAAGCTTGTCAATCACCGCTTTGTACTTATCCACAACAACTATCTGAAGAATAAAATTAGAATTATGAAAATTAACAGAAACCCGCAGTGCCTAAATCACAAGCCATACAAAACCAAAAATGGGCAAAATCGGCGGTACTCAGGAAAAGTAGCTAGACTGTCCCCAGAACAAGACAACAATATTGAATCTACGTGATAAACTTTTTTTACCTGTTTATAAAAGGGTATGATTTAAGGACGTTTATAAAAGGGTATGATTTAAGGACGAAGACCAGTTTAATTGAAAAGTTAAAACTTGAACGCTCAGAACTGTAAAATGGATCTGGTGTTGATTTAAGGCGTCCGTCAAAGTCAGATCAGGCGACCATCTATAGAGCAACAAACAACCGAGCAAACAAACCTGGTCTTCAAGCTGTGTGACAGAAATTTCTACCGCACGAACTCTGGCCTCCTAGATAAGAAACGAAAAAACAAAAACCAAACAAACAAGCAAACAAACACACAAAATAAAACAAAACAAAACCAAAAACAAAGCAACGGTGGTATCGTGGTTAGCTCGTTTGACTCCAGAACTGAAGGTCGGTGGCTCGACGCCCAGTCCCTACCATCGTGTTGTTTCCTTATACAAGAAACTGTACCCCACATTGTCTCTCTCCACCCAGGTGTATAAATGTGTATCGGCGGCGTATTGCTGGGGGTCACCCTGCGATGGACTAGCATCCCATCCAGGGGGGAGTAGCAATACTCAGTTGCTTCATGCTACAGAAACCGGGATAAGCTCCGGCCGTGTGGGCATCCTGGGGTCGTATGCGACTTTACCTTCTCAATAAAATGAAAACAATTCTAAGTCAAAAGGAAGATATCCTGCCTAACTAAAGCTTCAGCATTTATTTTAATTATCTGAACTGGTGTTCTTTCTCTCCAGTTTTCAAGGTTCTCCGTGAAAGATACAAGGGTTTATGTATATTTACTGACAACTGAAAAGTTGTTTCAGTTGTTTCTAGTAAATGTTCACATAGTCTTTGAGAATTTTACCATTTTTTTCTTTATCGACGACACGTTGCTTTCCAAGTCTTGAATACTAGTCAGCAGATCTTGGACTGAGACACTACTCCATGTACTTGGTGAAGGAAGTTCTAATCCGGAATAAAAATGAAATTAAATACATTTAGGAAAGCCTTTGCGCATGCACAAAATGCCGCAAAAAGTGATAAAATGATTAAGGCCGCCATTAATTCAGGGAACTTGGGAAACTAAACTCAACTTTTAAATTACATGAGGATGAAGAGATACCGTAAATACATTTCATTTTGATTCAACTCGCAGAGACACTTAAAAGATAAGAGATGTATTGAATTATCAACACAAACATTTAAGTGGACAATCTAGACGTAAATTTTTATGAAACAGGATGTGAATTAAGAGAGAAATGAAATGAAACCAAAGCAAAATAGAAAAATATTGTTTTATGCCATAATGTCAATTTTTTAACACCTCATGTATTGCCAGATGTCCCGAAAATTGCGAGCTCCAAATTTATCACCCTTTTAAACTATTTCCTGTAGAAAGATTGTACAAACCATTTCCAGTCCTTCAAACGTCTGTCATGCGTAGAAGTGTAGATATACCAAGGTAGGGATTGAACAATTTGTACTGACTATTCCAGTCATTAAAGCCCTTTTCATTTTTTCCTAGTTCCACACTTCTTGATGTGTAGAATTGTAGAACAGACTCAAAAATTGAGAATACGGACTGTTTCCGGGTAACGTCACCCCTAACATTCTCTACTTAATTTAATTCCACACTTCTCCATGAATTGAAGTGTAAATTTTTGTGACAAAGTAAGAGCTACACGGACTATTTCCCCTAACCAAACCCCTGTCATTCTTCACTTAGTTCCACACTCCTCTGTGGAATAGACTAAAAAGTTTAGAATTGTACGGACTATTTCCCTGTGGCTTAAACCCTGCGGCATGTTCGCTTAGTCAGAATTGAAGTGTAAAATACTTCGACAAAGGGGATAGTATCGAGACGTTATTTGATAAACTGATTATAAGCACTTGTTAATCTCCTACCTATCTATGAAAGAATAAGTCAAGGAAGAAAGGAAGAAAGGAATAAGTAATAGATCAGTAAAAACTCTATCCACTCAATTCTTGCTATTATTATACACCATATGTTGCCCAGTATCCGACCGGTACCAGTATCCGACCAATAAAACTTCAACTTAAATTTTACTGTTGCTCTTAGGAGTTGGTGAAAAACTTCGTTCTCCGAAAAAGTATAGGATCATTATCAGCAGCTGGCCAAAGTCCCCTTTGTAAATTTCTTAAATAAAAATATAAAATTAGCTAAATTTAAATAATGCCTTAAAACTGTCGTATGTGTAAAATGGGGGTGACAGGCCTGCACGACTCCCACGCACGTGTACTAGCCTTGATTATAGTTTTGCTTTGACGAGTATATCTTTCAGTGAACGCCCCCTCTTGTAAGATGCTATGGGCGGTTCTCTGAAAATTTCGTTTAACCGCGGTTGTTGTTCTATAAAATGCCAGTTTTTCATGAGTATTTGTTTTAAGTTTGGCACTGATGGGTGGTATTGTGTGACGAAAGGCAAGATTCGTTTATTTTGTTTCTGTTTTTGTGTGAGGGCTTCTTTTCTGCTTTCAAATTTAACCTCTGAAAGGGTTTCTTGAGTAAGCTTTTCTGGGTAGCCTCTCTCAGTGAGGTTAGCTTTAAATTTCTTAATGTACTCTTCAAAAGTGATTCTAGAAGAGTTTGTGCGAAGAACCCGGTGGGTGACACGTGGAAAATTCTGTATATTGAAATGTTTCAGTTGGCTTGAAATGCATTTTCACATCAAGAACTGACTCAGTTTTGACTCGGCTATCGCCTTTGTATACGTTGGTATCCAAGAAAGTTGTTTCTGTTTCTGAAATTTCAGCCGTAAACTTGATAGTGGGGTGGTGATTGTTACATTGTACAATGAACTGTTGTACGTCTTCTCTGCTTCTGTCCCAGAGGCAGAAAATATCGTCTATGAAGCGCTTGAAAACGAAAAGACTATACGTGCTTTTGCTGAAGATTTGTGTTTCAATCTTTGCCATAAAAATATTGGCAAAGGCGACCGCCATTTTAGTGCCCATGGCGGTTCAGTGTGTTTGAAGGTAGTTGCCTCCATTGAATTGGAATGAGTTCTCTTGTAAGATGAGTCTCAGCGCTTTTTTTAGTAGTCGCGTAGGGACAGGAGGTTCGTCCTTATGAAAGGTCTCGCATGCTCTGCACACAGTGTCGATACCCTCCTCTTGTGGAATGTTTGTGTATAGGCTGGTTACGTCCATTGAAACAAGGATTGTGTTCTTCGGGACTTTAGTTTTCTCTAAGAAATTAATAAAGTCCGTTGTGTCTTTGATATACGACTGTTGTTTTTGTGCTATCGGCTGAAGTAGTTTGTCAATAAATGCAGATAACTTTTCTGTAGGCCCATCGCACCCTGAAATAATAGGTCTTCCGACTGGAGTCGGTTTGTGTATCTTTGTCAGGGTGTAGAATATTGGAATGCGAGGCGGATTTGGTGTCTGACAAAGCCATTTTTTGGTAATTTCGTCGATGTAATTTCCATCATACAGCTCATAGATTAGCTGTTGAACTCTGCGGTGAGTGTCTTATGCCATAGGTGTAGTAAGCGGTCTGTAATGTTCTCTGTTATCCAGTTGGATTTGTGCTTCTTTTATTTTATCTTGTTTGTTCATCAGTACTGTTTTTGTACCCTTATCCGCTTTTTTTAGATTAATTTCTGTGTCGTGTTTTAACGATTTTAGTGCTTCACGTTCAACCGGTGGCAGGTTATTTTTAGGCTTTGTGATCTTGATCTCTGCAAGTTGAATTTTAACCTCTTCTAAATAGCTTTCTAGAGCAACTGATGGTTGTATGGGTGGTACCCAGGTAGATTTGACATGGAACGGGTGAGGTTCGTTGTCTTCCCCCTGAAAAATGTATTGGAGGCGCATTCTTCTCGCGAACTGATCGAAATCACGCAAGAGTTGCCGCGGGATTTGTATTTCTTTTGTTATGGGGGTGGGAATAAATTTGAGACCTCTACCCAGTAGGTTGATTTGCTCAGTGGTTAAGGTTTTATTTTGAGAGGTTTTTAATGTGTTTTTTGTTCGCCTCTAAACGCGCATTGAGTAGCTTTGTGTGTTTGATTCTTTTGCGTTCTTTTCGCTTTTATGTTAGCTGTGTTGGTTTTATTTTGGGCCCTTTGTTTGTTACCCGATTCAGAGAATAGGCATTTGTACTGTTTAACTTGTTTATTTGACATTTCCTGTAATTGCAACATCACTTCGTTGAACTCTGCCATTTTCTCCTTAATGTCTTCCGCTAACTTAGTTACAACGGTGGCATTGACATTTGATGTACTAGGCGCCGAAAGCGCGGCTTTCTTGGATTTTTGTTTTACATTCTTAGCAGTGCGAGAAATGTTCTTCGCCTTCAGTCTCTTTTCTCTTTGAAGTTCGACTCTGCAACGGTCGATTTCGCGAAAGTGAAATCTAGTTAGAGCTTTCACGAACTCGTTCTCCGAGTATTTGCGAATACGTTTAATGTCCGCCTTGAAATTGGTGTCTGCTGTGATGTTAGCCCTTGCCATGTGCTTTAGTGACGACTGGCAAGTTCCTTTATCAGTGTGCCGTTTCAAGGATCGGATAGATTTCTCCGCGTACCTGATTCGTTCTTCTGGTGGTGATTTGGTTCGGTTGTAGTGGCGTTTACGTTCCGGGTGGACGTTTACTGGTTCTTGTTGGTGGATGAGCGCTGGCTTTTCCACAGGTGGAGGCGGCTGGTTTGTTGCAGAATCATTTTCACTGTCACTGTGGCCAAGGAGTGCGTCTTCGTTGACGTTCGCTTCGAGTTCCATTTCTGTTTCTCCCTCTTGGTTGGAGGTGCCAGGGACTGCAAGGAGCCCGTCTACTGTGAGAAAATTGTCAGGCATTTTTGCTTCTGAGGCAATAAGTGACAGGCAAGATCGCGATTTCGATCCTTCTTGTGGATCTCGTCAGTTGCCGATAATAAAGACTGCTACAGGGGTGGATTCCTGGTAGCAATCTGAAACAACCGTGGTTTTTTAGGTTTTTATACTCATGGTGAGGATCGAAAATACTCTATTTCTATTGGTTCTCGTGGATTTTGTTATTGAGTTCTCGATCCTTTTGTGCTCAGCTTGATACTGTGTTTTTTGTAGTGGCTAAAATGAGAATTTAAAGCAATATACCGATGCATTTTGTGAGAAGAAACAAATATGTATAAGTGTGTAGGTATTATTGGTAATGTCCCCAATTTTGGGGATTATGCGAAGTGATAGATAAGTGGTAGGGCCAATCTGTTAAAGTTGTCTTGGGGGCTGGGAAGAAATGGGGCCTAATTCTTTGCACAACCATTACAACGCTAAATTTTGGCGTGCTCCCATTGGTCGAAATCGATCCATGACGTGATAGTGTCTCACATCAAATTCCATCTGGATGACGCCAAAGAGCATGTGAGGCGCTGCCAAGAATTGGAAATGCCGTGCCAGCTTTGCAACACGCCGGATAAACACACCAGTGAATGCAACCTGAGGAAAGTGGAGTGGCAAGCGCGTGGTTAACTATGTAGACTGCGAGTAGTCTCTAATTTTGGCGATCGCTTGTGGGGCGGGCGAAATACACGCGCGCGCGCGAAATTTCGCGTCGTGTCTCCTCGAAATTTCGCGCGCGCGCGTGTATTTCGCCCGCCCCACAAGCGATCGCCAAAATTAGAGACTATTCGCAGTCTATTAACACTATGAGGAACAAAATCATAAACACACCACGTGCCTCCACAGACCAGTGCCATGCCCTCTCGAGTGCGGAGAGACAGACAAGTGGTGAGTTTATATTTCATAGTTTGAAGCTTTGTAGCTAATACCGTTGTACTTCAAACTATGTTTTTCATTTGGATTTTTCCCTTCGAATTGGGTCGGCGAGGATTGCAAACGCGATAGGCATATTTTATCTAAGGCTCAGTTTGGCGTACAGAACACCCTGTCACTCGAGCAAGGTTACGAGTAGCCAGTTACGCGGCTAAACATGTCTCCCCGTTCTAAAATAGAGAAAGCAGGACTTTCAATTTTATTTTGTTTTTGCTCAGTTTTCACAGAGTTATTTGACAACAATTGTACATCCAGACTGCGAGCAGTCGTCCTAATTTCCTTACATTCCACAAACGGTGGAAATGAACAAAGTATGCACATTAACGGTCTCGCTAGCTTAAAAAGATTGCTCGCAGTCTATTGTACATACTACGTGTGGATGATTCGACGGTCTTCTCAAACAAATCGCAACCAAAATTGCCCTGTGATCAAATAAGAAACCGCACGTGCAAACGCCACTCTAATAAAAATAATCTGTTATGAACTATCCTTGCAATTAGCTAGTATGGCAAGCGCTTGAAGGATAGCCTCCGGCGCAGACGTTCTTTGGGCTGGTCAAACACTCCTTCCCCGCGAACGTTGGTGGAAGAGGAACACAGGACGGGTATTTAATTGCGATTTGCAAAACGCTCTTTCGAGAAGAGATAGGATAGAAATTGCTTTGTCAAATGGAGCTTTGTCTCAAACATAATATAAGGCGCGCACAAAACGGCGCGAACGCGAGCCGCGGAATGCGTCAGCCGCGAGGCGCCACGCGTGGGTTTGAATTTTCTGAATTTTCCGTCGTTTTGTTTCTTCGCATGCTCGCATGTGTCAACAACGAACACATTTTGACTAGTGAAGAAGGCATTATTGCCGCAAAAAACGTCTAGGCTTAGTTCAAATTTTCTCACGTGAGATTAGTCAATGCTACGGGGAAGCAATATCTATTGATTGACGTAAGAATAACGCCGCACGGCGTTCGCAGCGCGTGTTTTTTTGGATTAAGCTTCGCGCGACCCACCATCGCTGAAAGAAATACAGTAGATTCCATGTTAGCGGGAAACGGGGAAAGGCAAAAAAGAGCAGAGACGGCAAGAAAGATAAATTAATCTCCCTGCGTGTTTTCTCTATGTTTCAATTCGCACATACTTCAGGGGTATTATAGTGTGACTGGTTGTCTTGGCCGAATTTGCAGCCCGAATTTGGCATCGCGTGCCAGCCAAAACTTAGCCACCACTGAAAAACAAAACTTGCAGGCTCAAATTGTTTGAAGGTTGATCAAATATTGTTTGCCCGTTTAGCCACTTACCTTTTTCTGTGACCTGCAAGGAAAATGAGGATCGTTTAGCCATTTCTCTTCCATTTTTCGCGAAATTAAGTTTCCTCGCGTTAAATGCCCGTGTTGTCCAGATTTTGCTATTTTTTCTTTGATTTTCGAACAAATTCAAACGCCCGATGTGACATGCCCTGAGATTTGCATGGCTGATAACGTTCAAGGACCAGCATGCATCCCATTTTTAAAGATTTGATACATATTTTGTGTAAATAACGCTGAATTTTCTATTCGATTTTCAGGTACCTGATTTCGTCACACACCATGGAGTGTTCAGCAGTTGCGACAGTTTGTCGCGTAAAAGGTTGTAGTGAAGTGGTTAGAAGAGGAGACGAAGACGACCATATAAAAGATAACCAGCTGCGCCACTTTTCACTTCTTGAGCAGGAGAGAGGAAGCCTACTCTGGCATATGCTGGATAGGGTAAGTTTTGTCAAGAGTTGACTTGTAAGATGGCGAGGCTGGGTACTTTGCTAAAAGAACAGGCGATCAATAAGTTTATCAGTAATCAAAGGGTTTGCAACAAGTAAAAAAACGTATTTATCCCTGGTTATCCATCGTCCGGACATAAATTAACAATAGACAAAATAATAACACTGTTTCTCTGAAACCAATTCCATTTTGTACAACATCCGCATGGCCAGACTAGCTGAGGGGAAGATGGTGAGACAAGACTGCCGACAAAGCGAGAGCAGCGTGAGAGAGGTAACTGTGAAGATTGCACTCCTTCAACTCACACTTTGATAGCTTGTATATCCGTTTTGTTTTTTCTTGACTACTTCAACCATAGGCATTCTTGCAAGTTGGCCAAACCATTTTAAGTTCATTAACGATCGATTTCTTAAAAGATGACCACACTTGCTAACTCACATTTCTTCAGGGAGATTTACAATACTATGATAGCGGATTGTGATATACCATTTTACCTGTTTTAAAATACTGCGCCCGTCGCATTATTTGGGCGAGGTGTGACAACACAGACTTGGAGCTTATTTCTATATTTCTTGTATTGAAAATCTCCCTGTAGTAGTGTTCGTTGATGACACGGAAATACAAGATCGAAAATATTGAGACACATGTTAATATTCTAGTCGTAACAGATTGACACAGACAGTCATAAAGTAAGTGGTTCCTAGGATGGCACTCCCGAAATTTGGAATTTCGAGTGATTTTTGAATATTACAGATTACTTTGTAGATTTCCACGGTTTTTAAGATGATTTTTCGACTAATCAAACTTTAAAGGCAATTACATTTTGTCTTTTTCGTTGGCGTTAGATAAAGCTATGCTGTATCAATAGATGTAAACAATAAAAGCAACATGGCCAACACTGACTTGATTATTTGGGCATAGTACATGTTGAACAATTAGATTGTGAGTTTGAGATTTTTATCGCATGATAGCCGATGAGGGCACAATTTTAAGGAGTGTTAAAAGTGGCAATTTGGAGTCTTACAAGTGCCACTTTTAAGGGCTCTTAAAAGTGGCAATTTTACGAAGTCGTAAAAGTTGCACTTTTAAGAACTCTTAACAGCGATGTTAAGTCTTAAAAGCGGCACTTTTTAGGACCCTTAAAAGTCCCTTAAAAGTGGCAATTTTACGACTCTTAAGTGGCAATGTCTGTAAGAGCGGTCCACTGCATTTCGGGTCAGAAAAAAGTTTTCCCTCAAACTTTGCCCTGTAAACCATCTTGGGTCACAAGTAATTGAAACGGGTTTCGTTTTGGGAAATACGTTAAAATATTTTTTTTTAGAGCCCACAACAGTGAGAGCGGCAAAAGGCGTAAATTAACGCCAGGCCAGACACGCAAATTGCGTAAGTTGGCGACCTCACTACCTAAAAACCAAAACAGGCAACAAAAAAGTGTTATTATTTTCAAGTTAAGAGGTCCTTCAAGGGTGTAAAGCGCATGTTAAATTTCATTTGTTTTAAACTGGAAGCTCGTGATAATTAACATATTAACTCACGTCTGAGCGCTTTCTGAAAACTCGCAAAAGTACCCTGTCTTGCCCGGCATTTATTTCACAAGTCCAGACCGAGTCGCTCTAAATTCCTATTAAAACCTGTTAATGAGATGTCAGAGAGCACAGAAATATAAAAATACCTTGCGCTTTTAATCTTCCTTTATCACAGTGACTTCGAACTTTTGGTAGTTTTTGCGAATATGACCGCAGCCATTATGCAAATTAGGTTGTTGAGCAAATTCAGATTGTGTGAAATAAATAGGTTCTAGATTTTAAGATTTCTCCATTTCAAGTCATAAATACAGAAAAGCATACACGAATAGAAGTTTCGAACTGTTGAAATCGATAAAATAAGCGAATTACCGAGTCCTGATCTTTGGCTGCTTCCGGAGAATTGCGTGACTCGCATTATGCAAATTCGGTTGTCTGCTAAACTTGGTCCGTTCCTGTAACCGTCGCGAAAAACCTTTCTAACGTTTTGGATCCCACTGTTGTTTAAATTAGATATTAAGGAAATATAAAGACTACATGCACTGTAGGTAGAAATTTAGCTGGTTAGAGTATTGACTTGTATTCAATTTGTAACAATGGGCTTCCACATGGGGGCGAGGGTCCCCGGGCTGATGTGGGACTTTGCTAATGGTCCATTTCAAAGTTCTTGTATTTCCCCACCGGTGGGGGATTTTTTTCCTAGGAAAGTTTCCAGTATTTTAGGGGGAAGCCAAACACCCAACAAGACTTGAAGACGCCCTTCATTTTAACCTTTGAACGGTTAGTTAGCCAACGCTCGAGACCATAAACTTTCTGTTGAAAAAACAATGGTTTTTTTTGGGTCCCAAATAGTCCACAAGTTTTTCGAATCCTGTCCCATTACAACTGCATATGCATAGGCAAATGATAATAAAGAACATACTATGATCATGGCTCATTTACTGCATGCCTTAAACACAACGCACTTATAACTTCACGAAAGATTAGTCCTACTTAACTTACGCGCCTCATTTAAGGGACCGTTCATTTTTTACGAGGTAGGGGGGGCTGGTGGGATTGGGGGGGGTCACGTAAAAAAAATGGCCTTAAAGCGGGGGCCATCTAAAAAATAAGGGAAAAGGGGGGGTCACGTGAAATATTTTTGTAATACTTAAAGATGGGATATGTTGTACTATTTTTAAAAAATATATCCCTACCGAAATACACAAATTAGATTTAAAAATCTATTAACGAAGTTCCTTCTGCTTTTAATAACGTGTCCACGGCTACAGACTACAATTTTCAAGCTAGGGAACTTTAATAAACCAACAAAGTTTTCTTTCTATTTAGTTACTTCATTTTCATTTCTGTATTTTTAGTGGTAGCTCGACCAGAATAGCCTAAGCTACCTGCAAGCTGCTATAAAGGCCTGTAAACTATCTTGAATGAATAAAGTTACTGTCACTACATTGCTTCTCTCTTCTAATCTTCTTCAAGCTCTTCCTCATCGCTTGTGCTGCTAGCGCTGTGGGAGTCGCTTTCGTTCCTTTCAAGCAGAGCATACTCTTCAGGGTACAGGAAAGCAATACACATCTCTAACGTCAGGCTTGAGGTTTGTGATTATTCTGCTTCCTGCTGCATTGCTGAAGTGGTTTGATTGCAACATCTGTGCAATATATGGTGCATCTCGTCTATTCAGTAATTCTGCAACATCTTCGACGTTGACGCACTCTTCAGGGATGGCTAGGGAAGGAGGATACACAAAACATTCTGCAAGATCATTGCCTAGCGGGTTTCCAACACAGATGCCATACACTCGTTGGACGTTGTTTGCATCCCGCTTCTTCTTCCTTTCATTTGATTTTCTTCGGTTTTCTTTCTTTCTTCGCCTCTTGCTTATATGTTCTTTATGTATGCCCTTATATATAGTGTGGAAACTTTTCTTGTTTTCTTCTAGCATTTCCATATCCTGCTTGCACTTGATCTGCTCCACATTAAAATCATGAGCAAATTCTTCTCCTTGCTTCAAGGTAAGCCCATTAGGCTGGAAGAGTGTGGAATCATGTTCTTTCAAATGTTTCACCATGCCATCCAACTTGTCAAACATGCTTCTGTGCTCTTTGATGAAGAAGTTCAATCTTCTTCCATCACTGGGCTTCAAATGATATCCTGGTTTGGAAAACTCACCTGCTCTTTTCGAAAACCCATCCGCACTTAGAAAGATAACCTCTTTTGATTGTAAAACATCGTATCGACGGGATCGTTCAGTGGTGAACCTATTCTTAAACGACTCGTCACTTTACCCATTCTTTCACATTTTGGAATGAGCCTCTCTGAAAATGCTCATGCAGTATTGCGTTCTCTTTCCTTTTGGATTTACAATATAGCCAATACTTGTTTTCCGAAGTCCCTTTGAGATGTCCGCATCTTCAGCAGGGGAGGAACTAGTAACCTGCCAGAAAAGAAAGACGACGTTTTATATAGATGTTATTGAGTGCATTGTGTTGTAATCGCTTATTAAATGCTGTATTCATTTGGTCGAACGCAGTTCAAATGCAGTTCACAGCATTTCAAAACGGAATCATAAGACAAACGATATCAATAGATGTCACAACACATCATACCTGGTACAGTTCCACAACGCTGTAGCGAAAATAGAGTCTGTCCCTGGTAACAACTACTTTTCCAAGATTGAGAAGTTCAGAACTGAACATTACGAGGAAGGGGAGAACTACAGGGAGTTTTTAAAGTTTTCTTGTAGAGAAAAGGTAGGAGCCAATTGTTCTTTTTGTAAAGAATGGACTGGACCACTCATAGATAGATGTCCTATGCCTTTTCCTGACCATTCTTGTCTTCCCGAGTACCATTGCCTACCGTACAACAACACTCCAAGGGAGGGCCGTAATCCAGACGAATGGCAGCCCAGAGTTCAGTTGAAGAAGGAGCGTGGCAGTGGCAGGCTAGTTTTATCAGATTCAGAAAGTGTAGCAGCATTTTCTGACAAGTTTATTGTTAAGCCAAAGTTTGTTGTTGAACACCTTAAGCATCTTGAGGTGGTAGATTTCAAAAAGAAGAAGAGAGCAGAGGAGAGGGCCAAGGAAAGCCAGAAGGCGAAGGAGAAAAATTATGAGGATTATGCTTGGAAAGATTTGTGCGAAGATCCGACAAAATTACAAAAGCTTCGAGTGCCAGAACCTAACAAATACCTCAAGCACTATAGACTAGACAAGCATCTGAAGAGCACCAAACATGACAAGGTTAAGGTAATTGCCATACACTGGCTTCTCCAAATGAATCCTGAAAGAACTGATCTGCTACAAACAAGATTGAGAGAAAAAGACTCAGCTGGAAATGAATCGTTGTTAGACATTGATAACGATGATAGCGATAAAGACGTCAACAGTGGAAGCGAAAGCAGCAGTGAAAGAGACGAATCGAATGATGTCATTCTTGCCTTCATCAATGACGATGAAGAAGTTGCCTTCATCGATGACGAAGAAGTTGATAGGCCAGCCACAACTCGTTCGGGAAGAGCCATAACCAGAAGATCAGAAATTGATTTTTTTTTTTTTGACTCTTCAACGAATTCAAAGTTTATAGCGAGCTGACATTTCTCTTTGGCTGACTTAGTACAATTAAAAGTGGCAAATGCAACTGTAGTATTAATTGTAATATATTGATATTGTCAAAAAGATGGTTTTGTTAATTGTACAGTGTGCATAGCTGGCTTAATTGAGTTTTCTTTTTCCTTTTTTTTTGGGGGGGGGGGTCCACAAGAAAAAATCTACCCTTATTGGGGGGCCATGGGAAAAATTTATTGACTGAGGGGGGGCCATGCAACTTCTTAATGACAGTTCAAAAATCCCACCAGCCCCCCCTACCTCGTAAAAAATGAACGGTCCCTAAGTTCTTTGAACAGTTCTTTTTTTCTCTCCTGAATTCTCCGCAAGTTGTTCTACTGTCCTGTTCATAAAAATTATTTAATGGATGGTCTATTTCATGCACACACAAAAAATAAAATAATAATCGATGCATTTTAACACACACATTCTCGGTCTTCCCCGCAATCTTTTCTTCAATCGAGCGAAAACACAACTTGCTCCCAAGCTCCTCTCGCCTTGCTAGAAGCAAAGTCCCCACATTTTCCCCGCGAGTTGGGGCGTCATTTGAATTTGTTGCAAAGTTCCCACAAAGTCCCTGATTGCCCCACATGTGGCCCTGGGTTCCCCCCCCTCCCACCCCGGGAGAAGCCGATGACAAGTGCATCATTTTCTTCTGGTGGATAAAATTGAATCTTTACTTTTTTGCAGTCTGGTTTTGATTTTTTTTATGCCTACGCTTTGCTCTCTTCCTTTGTCAAGGGGTTTTTCAAGCACTTTACTTTGTTTATACAAACGCTTGAGCAAACTTACCGCGAATTATATAAAATGCCAATGACTGAATGCCTTGGGGCAAAATGTGACGAAAAGTATGCAAATTGCATTTTTTGTCAAACGTTGAACGAGATTATTATTATATGAGAGACCTGTAACTTTTTGGATCTCTCTTTCGTCGATGTATGATTTGAAACGGCTAAAGCCGCGTCTTGATCGATTCCTTTTGATAGTTAGATGGCCTTTCTTTATAAAAAAACAGTGTTCTGGTTCCTTTTTTCTTTCTTTTAATCAAAAGAGTTGAATATAGAATTGTATAGATCATCGCCGTGAAGGTGTTTCAACCTAAGCAGTTGAAAAGAAGAAACCTGAAAAAATTCAGGCTTGAACGGGAATCGAACCCATAACCCCTGCGACACCGGTGCAGGCACTCTAACCAACTGAGCTATCAAGCCAACTGGGAGCTAGTCAATTTGAGAGTCCAGCTCCCAGTTGGCTTGATAGCTCAGTTGGTTAGAGTGCCTACACCGGTGTCGCAGGGGTCATGGGTTCGATTCCCGTTCAAGCCTGAATTTTTTCAGGTTTCTTCTTTTCAACCGCTTAGGTTGAAACACCATCACTGCGATGATCTATACAGTTCTATCTTTATCCGCAGTTCAAATATATGAATTTCATGTATTAATGTTCAGAATTGAATATCATTGTATTTTTTGATATAAACAAGCTTCAACAACGAAAACAAAAAAGCCTAATTCAGCATCATTCTGCATCACGCGTTTTGATTTCTTGACCAAATTTAAATAAGATCACTACTTTTCTCATTAACCACCTAGCTCTTAATGAACTGGAGGCTTCTTGGAACCGTGCTAACTTCGAGTGGAGGCACATCCCAGACGACGGTGCAATCACTCAACATTCGAGCTACTTAATCGCACTCGCACTTTGAATTCTTTGAATTATAAGGCATCATCGCTTAGTTAACCCTTTACCGTCAGCGTTTTTCCCTTAGAAAAACGCATTTTTTACCGCTAAAGCGGTTTTTGAAGCGCTATGGTGCCAAATGCCACTGAATTTTGCTACAAAAGCGTTTTCTTACATTTTAGCTCAATGTTGAGCCAGCTTCTGTTGAAAATTGACATTATTTTGGTTTCACGCATGCGCATAAGCCAAAATTTGGACTTTTTTTTCTTTTTTGCTGATTCATTTCTAATTTTTTCTCGCTTCTTTTGCTTTCTTTTTTCTCTCCCTTTCTTTTCTCTTTATGTTCTACCCTTTATCACCTTTCTATCCACTGGAAAAGTTTTGGCCTCAGTCCTTCAAAAACCTGGAAATGGAACATTGATCAAGTAGGTGACTTGGCCTCTTTTACCACCAACTTTGCAGCCAAAATTGGACACGTTTTTCTGGTATAGCTCTGCCAGAATTTGGTCGATATTCCAAATGGACACACGTATGGTTGGATCTGTCCTTGCTGTGCTAGCTGCTTATCAAAACGATCTGGTGACGTCAAAAATGATGACGTCACAAGTGGCTCAATGGTTCCCGACTTCAACGTCGGGAAAATACAACTCTTGACGGAAAAGAGTTAAGCGATCATGTTCTCGGTGCGGGAAAAGCCTAGATGTGACCTTTGTACTCCCAGGGCTTTTCCCGCCCTTAGGACATCACCGAGCGAAGAATGGTACTAGCCTATGTACAAACCCTTTTTCTTGTGTTGAGTACTGTTGACGAACCCAGATGAAAAATTGACTGACAAGCATTTATTAATAATGTTGGAGGTTACTATTTAACTGGAAAACCATAATTTCTAGTAATGTTTGGCCACTTCAGGCGTGAGCCTGAAAATACCATAAAAGCTTATAACAACCTGCTAAGGCTTCGTGGTTGTTCCTGTGATTCTGATATTGTATTTATTCTCTTATGATTCTCATTGTACAATAAATGCAATAAGGGAGCGGTCATTAATTATTGGGGGGGGAGGGCCGGTAAAATTTCACAAAGGAGGGCCCAAAAATATTAACCCTCCCCCAAATTAAGGTCAAAAAATCTTGGCCCCCCACACAACATCAGCCCAAACAATTGTGACCCTCCCCCAAAATTAGATTGGTCGCTATTCGATTTGTTCTAACATGGAAGTCAATTTGAACACTTTAACAATTTGAAAAATCCATGGTTAGATACCAATAAGCTAACCACCAGGGACATAGCGTGCGATTTTTAAGCTGTACGCACGAAGAGAGTATTTAGAGAGCCGGAGGCGCTCCCTCTAGGGGAGTCTGGGCGAAAATTTTGAAATTTGGGGTCTAGGAAATGCCATTTTCTGCGTTTTTTCGGGGGACTTTTTCAGTAAATAAATACGTAGTAAAACGCAATAGTAGTTGTTTATTTTATTTATGTGTCAGCCAATTGGATAAGTGTTTTCGGTAAGGCTACAGTATGACAAAAAAAGGAAAAATGGTGACGCCATTGTTGACAGTTCACAAGCAAAGTCTACCATTCAGACGGGTAACCTCTGTTACTACACCGTCAATGTCAACGTCCTTGATCTTATGGATGTGTAGAATTAAGGGAGCTCAATCTCTTGTCATTCATGGAACTTCAAAGAGGAGCTTTTAGCCTCATCATCAGCACAAAAGCTACGTTCAGCAGTGCATGTTGACACAGGATACGTTAGCAGTGTTACAAGCACAACATATACTACGGGATAAAACTGGGGGTTTGCGTGGTCAAGAGTCTCAACCAAAGTCTTTGGCCTTACATGCTGATCATTTCCGTTCCATTTTTGTGCCTCCATCTTGTGACCTCGGCTTCGAACTCGTCCCCAGTGATCTCCGTATCACTTCGTAATAGCTGTAGACGTGACCCGTTAATTGACGTTCACTATTATTCATAGTGTTTCTTTCCATTCGTAATGGAATAATGAAAAATTTTCCATAAAGTTGCATCACTATGATAGGAAATAATATAACAATTTAATGATAAAAATGCCTTCAGGCAATAGAAATATATTTTTCTCGCATTTCAGCTGTACGCCCGTGCGTACGTGCGTATATGGACGCTACGCCCCTGAATTCAGAGAAGTATTAAAGATAACGGCAAATTACCTGTGGCAAAGTATGACTGGACACAAGTGCGCAGCCACGTAAATTTGGTTCCGAATTAGTATAAACTCTTTAAAAAGGTGAAGTCAGGTGTATAATTAAAAACGCTGCTAAGAAAACATTCAAATGGTTGAAATTTTGACATTCAAAGTATTCCAGAGTTATTTTTGCAGCGGCATTTCTTTTACCATCTGGTGACTATTGGTAATAGAAACTTTGAAATTTCCCGCTCCGTCATGAAAAATCCAAAGCGCTTGCCATGTCCTGCAAATTCGACCAGATCTTGTTGTATGTAAAAGTGTGGTAATGCTCTCCTCCTCCCTCTTCTCCTCCTCCTCCCTCTTGTCCTCTCCCTCCTCCACAACTGCTTCGCCTTCGTCTTCAATTTTATCATACACTTCGTCAAAATCCCCCCTATCGTCAATACCACTTCCAATTTCCTGCACAGCAACATCGTCATCATCACCATCATCATCATCGTCGCTATCACTGTCTTTGGGAACTTGAAGGCTATACGGAACCAGCGACCTACCGATGTCTGCTCTTATGACATCCACTTTTTCTCGTTTTAACGTCCCCCTTTGATTGCTTCAACTTCCGCTTAGCGATGTGCATGTCCAGTACAGCGACTTTCAGGTTTTTAATTTTCGTTCCCTGTATATGGCTTCGTATTCTTCGTAATCTTCAAAGCGTTTCCGCTTCTCTTCTCGGCAGGTTTGCCAGCTTCCTACTCTCCGCTCTCCGAGCAAATAAAATGTGTAATTTAAGATCCTTTCGCAGGATGGATTTCTCCTTCGGGAAAATCATGTACCCAAACCACATGACTCGGGAACTATCAGGCAGAACTTGCTGTGTATAGAAACTATTGAAACATCCCTTAAAAAGCTTGAAAAAGATCTCAAGGAACACAACCATACACTCTTCTGGCCAGATTTTGACTGGGTGCAAAACTGCTCATGACTTTGACGAATTGTTTGAATTGCAATGTTATGAAAAGGGAGTTCGACAGTGTACGCTCTGGACTAGTCGAGCTGCAGCAAACTTGCGAATCAGCGTTTAAACACACATTTTCTGGGACGAAAAGGAAGTCGCGATCAAGTAAACAGAACAGCAACAAGAGGAAGAAACTGAAAAAGGAGAGGCGTTTAGCTAGAATGGACGAGATTTAAGGAAGATTGCGGTAGAGCTGCCAGAAGGAAACTAGATGTGCACAAAGGTTTTACGCACAGAGATTGTCATCCAAATAGGAAAGGGACAAAAGAAATGGGCCGCCGCGTTGATATCTTCAGGATGTAGTCTTCTAGATGACACTGCAAAATCCGAACTTCGTAGGTTTTTAAGTTTTGCTGGAACTGAAAGAGGTGACGACGCAAATTATGACGATGAAGGTGATGGTGAGGCAAGTGATGCTGCTGCAGATGATGGCAATGAAAGTGACGGCGACGAAGCTGATGATGGGGCAGGTGATGGTGTTGAAAGTGATGGCGACGAAGATGATGACGATGCAGGTTCAGATTGCGTTGAAAGTGATGGCGATGAAGGTCATGGTGATGAAATTCATGGTGTCTAAAGTGATAAACTGTCATTTATATTTTTCCTTGTTACTGTTAGCCTGTCAAATCTTGAAATTATCTAGAAAGTATATTATTTATGAGACCATGGTGGCTATTTGCTTTATTACCGTATAACATAACAAGATGCATGTTTTCCAGCTTTTTACAAGCATTGTATAAACAAGGAAATGCAACATCCCTCAACTTTGCTATCTGTTGTTTCATTATATTAATGACCAATCAAAACGATCTAAGCCAGGGTTAGATTCTTATTGAGTCCAAGCTTCAGCAAACTAGACGTCGATAATGGACTATTTCAGCTATATTATGAAGAATGCGCACACTCCTGTGAAGGGTCCACAACTGCCAGCATTCAAAGCGTGCTGAGTGCTGGTAGTGGTCGGACATTTCTTAGGCGGAGCACGCTTCATAACATAGCTAGAATGGTCGTTTGAAGTCGACCTATGTTAAGAAATGTATATATTTATATAAAAAATATATTGTTAATACAGGTGCCCAAACATTTGTCACCCTCCCTTAGCGTAAGCCCAAAAACGTATGACCCTCCCCAAATGGGAGCCCAAAAAACCCTGGCCCTCCCCCTAAATTTACCGGCCCTCCCCCCCAATAATTAATGACCGTTCCCTAAAACAGATTGAAAGAACAAAACGAATCAGAGCACTGTTTTTGTATTTAAAAAAGGCTATCTGGCTATCCCTGAAAGAAGAACCCACCAAGACGTAGCTTCAGCCGTTTCAAATCAAACAAGAAGTTACAAGTTTCTTTATATAACCTGATTTTACGTTTGGCAGAAAATATAGTTTGCATAACTTTCGTCACATTTTGCCCCAAAGCATCCAAATATTGGCACTGTATAATTCACGGTCTTTTTACTTCGTTTGCTCAACGCAAACAACCTAGTTTGTCTCAAGCGCTTGTATAAACAAAACAAAGCGCTTGACAAAATCCCCTGGACAAAAGCACCAAAAGTTCGGAGGCGCTGTGGAAAAGGAAGATCAAAAGAGCAAAATGTAGCCATAAAAAACCAATACCAGACAACAAAAAAGATTCATTTTTACCCACCAGAACAGAATAATTGTTTCAAGTTGTCCATTTCAGAGTTATACAAGTCAGTACCGTAACTAGCTGAATTCATCATCAAGGTTTTCCACCTAAAGTGCATGTTAAGTCTTAACATTTCTTTAATGTTCAATTAAAAGAACAGAGGGATCCAAAAAATTAGAAAGGTTTTTTGCGACGGTTACAAGAACGGACCAAGTTTAGCAGACAGCCTCATTTGCATAATGCAAGTCACGCAATTCTTCGGAAGCATCCAAAGATCAGGACTCGGTAATTCGCTTATTTTATCAATTTGAACAGTTCGAAACTTGTATTTGTATATGCTTTCCTGTATTTACGACATGAAATGGAGAAATCTTAAAATCTAGAACCTATTTATGTCACACAATCTGAATTTGCTCAACAACCTAATTTGCATAATGCATCATATTCGACAAAAATCACCAGAAGTTCGAAGTCACTGTGGTAAAGGAAGATTAAAAGCGCAAGGTATTTTTATATTTCTGTGCTCTCTGACATCTCATTAACAGGTTTTAATAGGAATTTAGAGCGACTCGGTCTGGACTTGTGAAATAAATGCCGGGCAAGACAGGGTACTTTTGCGAGTTTTCAGAAAGCGCTCAGACGTGAGTTAATATGTTAATTATCACGAGCTTCCAGTTTAAAACAAATGAAATTTAACATGCGCTTTACACCCTTGAAGGACCTCTTAACTTGAAAATAATAACACTTTTTTGTTGCCTGTTTTGGTTTTTAGGTAGTGAGGTCGCCAACTTACGCAATTTGCGTGTCTGGCCTGGCGTTAATTTACGCCTTTTGCCGCTCTCACTGTTGTGGGCTCTAAAAAAAATATTTTAACGTATTTCCCAAAACGAAACCCGTTTCAATTACTTGTGACCCAAGATGGTTTACAGGGCAAAGTTTGAGGGAAAACTTTTTTCTGACCCGAAATGCAGTGGACCGCTCTTACAGACATTGCCACTTAAAAGCGATATAAAGAAGTCTTAAAAGTGGCACTTTTTAGGACCCTTAAAAGTGGCAATTTTACGAAGTCTTAAAAGTGGCAATTTTAAGGACTCTTAAAAGTGGCGAATTTTAATGAGTCTTAAAAGTGGCACTTTTAAGGACTCTTAAAATTGGCAATTTAAAGAAGTCTTAAAATTGGCAATTTAACGAAGTCTTAAAAGTGGCAATTTTACAGTCTTTAAAGGGTAATTTAAGGAGTCTTAAAAGTGGCAATTTTACAGAGTCTTAGAAGTGCCACTTTTTAGGAGTCTTAGAAGTGGCACTTTTACAAAGTCTTAAAAGTGGCACTTTTAAGTGGTCTTATAAGTAGCAGTTTTAAGGAGCCTTAAAAGTGACAATTTTACATTCTCTTAAAAGTGGCAATTTCACATAATCTTAAAGGTGGCAATTATGGAGTACTAAAAGGGGCAATTTAACGGATCTACGGTATTTTTATGACTTTGAGTTTCATACGACAGTTTTAAGCACTTATTTAAATTTAGCAAATTTTATATTTTTATTTAACAAATTTACAAAGGGGACTTTGGCCAGCTGCTGATAATGATCCGGGCAATTTTACATAATCCTAAAAACTGCAATTTTATAGAGTCTTAACAGTAGCGCTTTTAAGGAGTAGTAATTTTAAGGAGTCTTAAAAGAGGCACTTTTAAGGAATCTTAAACAAAAGGGGCAATTTAACGGATCTACGGTATTTTTATGACTTTGAGTTACCTACGACGGTTTGTAACTCAAAGTCATAAAAATACCGTAGATCCGTTAAATCGCCCCTTTTAGTACTCCATAATTGCCACCTTTAAGATTATGTAAAATTGCCACTTTTAAGAGTCCTTAAAATTGCCACTTTAAAGGATCATTATCAGCAGCTGGTCAAACTACTTAAAAGTGCCACTTTTAAGACTTTGTAAAGTTGCCTTTTTAAAGGTCCTTAAAATTGCCAATTCTAAGACTCTGTAAAATTGCCACTTTTAAGGCTCCTTAAAATTGCCAATTTTAAGACTCCATAAAATTGCCACTTTAAATACTGTAAAATTGCCACTCTTAAGGAGCCTTAAAAGTGCCACTTGTAAGACTCCCTAAAATTGCCACTTTTAACTACAAACTGTAAGGACCGTTTTGGACGGTACTATTTTTTCTTACGACTGTAGTATGTTACTTGCTCACGTCACATCTACAGCACGAATAGTGTCATCTTAATCAGACGTACAACATCTTCACGACAGTTGCACACAACACATATACGACAGTCGGAACCACAATAAAAATTCTACAATGACTAGTTGTATACGATTTTTGCTTGGCGCAAGCAGCACGCGCTACAAAAGTCGCATACGACAGTCGTAAGCAAAAGTCGTACCGTCTAAATCGGTCCCTAAGAAGACGCCATGCTCACGTGACAACATTACAAATGCACGTCTTTGGGAAACATTGGTAGGAGGCGAGCGCTCTCACCACTGAGCCATCCCTTTTCCGCCCTTAACCCTATTTAGTTTGGGTTTTTCTCGTTCCTGAGTCTCGGAGGGGGTGATTCTCTCCCCCCCCCCCCCACCCTCAGAACGTCAAGGACAATGGAATTTAACATGCATTTCGTCCTTTCGTCTTACTGTCTTACTGAAAGAGTATCTCTATTCAATGTTTCCAAGAGTATGCTGGAGCTTGTCTCGTATAAATTGGCTTCGCGATCACCCTAACTGCACGGTTTTTAATTCAGTTATAATTTTTTTAACAGTTTTATCCCAAATCGGTACCCGACCTATCCCAGACGCGTACGGGTTTACAGTAGTCGAAAAGGGACTGCAGTAAGACACTGTAGATTTGTATTGCAGTGGATTGAGAGATGAAAGACCAAATGCGAAGACCGAATGCGCTTGAGAGCACAGCATTTTACAGCCCCCGAAATGATCCCGACCCCGAAATGCTCCCGAAATCGAGCTTTTTAGAGTCTTAAATGTCGAGCTTTTTAGAGCCCTTGAAAGTCGAGCTTTTTAGAGTCCTTAAAAGTCGAGCTATTTATAGTCCTTAAATGTTGGGCTTCTAAGAGTCCTTAAAAGTCTTTAGAGTCTTTAAAAGTTGGGCGTTTTAGAGTCTTAAAAGTCGAGCTTTTTATACTCCTTAAAAGTCGAGCTTTTTAGACTCCATAAAAGTTGATCTTTTAAGAACATTTAAAAGTCCTTGGAAGTTGAAGCTGGGATACCCTTAAGGTTAAAATTTTTAGACTCTATAAAAGCTTTTAATTATTGTGTAAGAATGCAGCTTTCAAGATTTTGTTTCAATTGTAACCTTAAATAAGTTTTAAGAGTGGAGCTTGCATAAGTCTTTTAAGCAGAGTTTTTTTAAATCCCTTGTTGACAATCGTAGTTTGTATCATTTTGTACGGGTCCTAAAGTGGCCACTGTTAGTCCTTGTTCATACAGTGTGCGTTGCATATTTCATTAAGGTTACTCGATTTCCCAAAACTACTGAGCAATATTACCTATAAGGACTAATGTATATTATAACTGGACTTTAATATACGTACTACCAAAACCAAAAAACCAACGGCCACTGAAAAACTATATATATATTAAGAGCTTAACGCATACTGAATATAATTCGTAAATAGGGACTTCATTGTATTTAGCTATCAGAACTGGTCGTTGCGGAAGAGAACTTGATCCTTACTCATTTTGAAAATTCTGCCACTACTACTTTATCCCAGAATAAGAGCACTGAGAATTTACACTACAAATGGGATTTGACACGTTAGGATCACTGAAATACTACTATATTCTAGATAGTGCACACATATCACGAAAAAAAAAGAGTGCCTATTCTGCATGGTTGTTCTTATTCCGGAATCAGGAGCTAATCGAACGCATCATTTGACATGATGCTGAAGATATGTTTTGAGCTACGACATTATCGTATGTAACTCAAAGTCATAAAAATATCGTAGATCCGTTAAATTGCCCCTTTTTGTACTCCATAATTGCCATAGCGATTGCCATTGTTTTAGTGTATTATTTTCAGTTTTATGTAGCTTTATGGTCTGATAAACCTTTATGTGTTATATAGAAAGGGAAATATTGACCTTCTGGTGATCCATTTTGCTCTGAAGCGAAATTTAGTGACGAGAAAGTGATGGCCCGGCAATCGCGATTACATGGTAAATTTTCAGCCCGTCTAGCCGGGATCCTGGCGTCGCGATGGTGGGATCTCAGCTAGCCGGGCTGAGATTTTTCTATGGAATCGTGACGTTCGGTGTTTAACAGACGTGCGGCGAAAAACCGGCTAACCTCATGTAGACCATGTAATCAGCCCCTAGATTTGCTGTTTTAGGGCCAAATTTCAGAACTCTTTCTCCCGAATAAGGGGATATATAGCCTTTTCAAACTGAGGTGGTTGGATACTGGGCAACATACTGTAACGTATACGTACCATTTAGCTAGTGTTTTTGTGCCAGGACCGGACTAGAACCGCTCGCAATAAAATGACTTATTGGCCAGTTTAACTTCGAGAGCCATTTCATCTATTTTAAAAAATCACAGCTCGCCCCTAACTCACCTTCTCTGCACAAACACTTCGGACCAATTTTGCCGCTAATAACGAGAATCACTAAAACCAGTGCTGTTACAGAAACAACAAGAATAAGAAACAGAGAAAACTTCCTTTGGCGGGTCTTCACAGGCTCGATTCGATTTTCGTCCATTATTATTAGAGGCTCCATTATGAAAGACTCCCTCTCTCCTCTGCAGAGGCCTCCAAAATGCGCGTAAATGCGTGTATCCTAGTGCCAACTGATTTCTTACGAGACAGGGAAATGGAATTCAAACTTCCTCTTTCCGTTTTTCCACGCCCATGGAAGACACAATTCGCACTTCCATCTGTTTCCGATTACTTGGTTTAATGGCCATATCGAGTAACGGAGACTTACTTGTAGACGCCGCCGCTCTGTTTGGATGAGTAAAACGTCGAGGACTAAATTTAACGTTTTTCACTTGCGCGGTGAAATTCCCGTTGTTCAAATGAGGGTTTGTTACATGCGAGATTTGGCTTTATTGGAATTTAAGAGATAAAGTGTTCAGAGCCTAATCGAATTTCTAATTAGATTCAAAGTTTTTAGCAAAACAGGAGTTTAAGTACTGTTTACTGAGTTTCGAGCTAAGGTGCCCAGTATCCGACCAGTTTTCCGGCGATTTATTGCCTTGTTCCCCGGGTTAAGTCCCGCTCAGGTATATTAAGGACTGGGTCATTTGAGGTGGTCTGTCTCAGTAAGTATGCAACCTATTGACATGAAATTAAGGAAAAAGATGAAACTTGTTACGAAGGCTCATTTTGATAAACAGCTGCCACAATAGGGATCACGTGACTAATTAAGGTATTGAATTTCGATATTGTTCTTTAGGCGAGATGCAGGAGAACTTATGCAAACCTAACTTATAAAATGACGTCTTAATAGTTTTCCTTGCATTAAGTTCTACACGAAATTAACTGGAAGGCGTGTCCAGGTCACGTGGTCATTGAAATGTCACGATTTTGCTGTCACGCAATAGCCATAAGACCCTCATCCAGGGTAGGGAGACCAACTTTCCAGTTACATTTGGAAAGTACCTCATAAAGGTAGAAACGCAATCACTGGAAATACCAGGTAAACGTATTTTTTCCTAATGTGCAGAAGCCCTAAAGAACAAAACCGGAAGTAAAACCTTAATTGGTCACGCAATGTGTTGCCATGGAAATATCAATGTCAAAAATACTATATCAACAGGATAAAGGCCATGGCCAAGTCTAATACTTATCAAATGTTTCCTTTCGAAGGTAGACCATCCCCATTACTTTCTGGATCAGATTCTTGCAGACCCAGTCCTTAATATACCTGAGCGACCGAGGATAATATGTCTACAATAAGCATATACCCGAAAATTGAAGGCATTTACAGTCGAAAATCATTTCATAATGGAGATGGGAAAGTTGTCCACATTTGTTTGCCATTGATTGAGCCTTGGTTAGATACGTGCTCTGATGTCGTGACCACAGGACATCAGAGCACGTATCTAAAAATATTCATATATGACAAGACTTGAGCTGATAAAGTGCGATAGTATCACGTAATATGACCACAACATAAGGGCAAATACATACTCTGATGCCATAACCACAAGTTTATTTATGTTAATTTAGATGCTTGCTTTGATCCGCTCCGGATAATTGAGTGTGTAATGTGATTGAGCTGCTGTACAACGTATTCAGTGAGGAAGGTCGATAAAAAGGAAGCCCCCAGTGCAGCAAAGAATGCCAAAGCTTTTGCCGAACTGGTCCAGTGCTTGGACGATAGGAGTTTGTCTCTCGTCACAAGAGAAGCAAAAGATGACGAAAGAAAAGCTCTCGGAGTGCTAAGAGAGCACTACCAAGGGAAGGGCAACCCTCGTATTATCGCCCTTTATACCGAAACGACTTCGCTGCAAATAGCAAAAGGAGAAAGTACGACTGACTACATTATCAGGGCCGAAACTGCAGCAACTGCCTTAACCTGGCTCTACTTCGCTTTCTTTCTCTACTCCAAGGGCACATGGAGTTGACTTAGGTTTACAACTGGTCATCTCAAACTTGGGTGGAACTTTGTCAATGTATTGGCTTTGACTCATTTCGATAGTACTCTCACCACATTTGAATTCGCTTCCCAAAAACCATGAGAGTTCACCAAGATCTTTCATTTTGAATTTCTTACATACAGCTTCTTTGAGGCTCTCCAACAATTTTGAGCTGGTCGCAGATATCATGATATCATCCACCCAAGCAATTAGGCCGATGATACATCCATCAGTCTCAGAATTCCTTACGTATACACATGGGGCAGCGAGTGACTGTGAAAATTTCCCATCGCACAAACAACTATGCAACATGTTGTTCCAATTTTTCCCTCTCTGTTTGAGACCGTAAAATGACTTCTTTAACTTACAAACTAACTTCTCGCTGTTTCTGCCTAGTTTTTCAAAACCTTCTGGCGGTTCCATGTAAATATCGCAATCTATTGACGCTGATGAGTGCTCATGTTATTTTGTACTGCACGTTACAGCATCCGAACTGAACTCATGCGTGCTGTAGGGGCAAATGTTTCCTGACAGTCTATTTCCGCAATTTGAGAATATCCTTTTGCTACGTAACGCGCTTTATGAGTTTCCTCCCCGTTAGGTCCGTTTTTTTTCTGCTTAGACCCATCCCCCCACCACCCCACTATTTGTCTACCTTCCCGTGGGGTGACTAGATCGTACGTGTCATTTTCTCCTAGGGCTGTTATTTCGTCTTTCATGGCCTTTTGCCATTTATTCGCCACATGCGAGTTTACAACCTTGTCGTAAGTCGTCGGTATGTTTGCAACCCTGTAACAATAGGCTACTGTGTAGTTAACATTGTCTTCTATGCTACAGTCTAAAACATACTCGTCCAGATGCTTGGGCTTGTCACGAACCCTAGTGGGGTACCTAGTGTTGTCGTTGTTCTCTGTAACGTTCTCGTCCTGTTTTGTTTGTTCAGCCTGTTAATTATTTACCTCAGTCTCAACTCTTGGTACTTAGTAGAAATTCTTCCCCTGGCTCGGTTTCTGGTTGGAAAAAGCTCTGTACACTTCACCCTATCGACCCTGTTTACCTCAGGATAATAAACTAGGTACGCTGGACTTTCCTTGTCGTAGCCTACGAAAAATACCTCTTTGCTTCGCGCGTCTAGCTTCTTGGCCTTCTGCACATAAGCATAACATGTGGAGCTAAAAACGTGCATATTACTCAAGTTCGGTCGCTTTTCTGTTAGTGTCTTAACCTACCCTGGCGTTAAAACATCGATTTCGTTTGTATGCGGACGTCATTACAGCGTATGTCCAAAGCTCCTTAGGTAATTTTGCCTCTAGCAATAAGCACTGTGCCATGTCAAATACTGTAGGCTTCGCCACGCCCTCTCTACGGTCCCATTTTGGTGTGGGGAATACGGCGCGCTGGTTTCATGTTTGATTGCATTCTTGCGCAGTAAAGATTTGAAATGTTGGCTCTCATGAATTCCGTTCCGTTGTCACTCCCAATCACTTTACCGAACGGGAGGGTGTCAGCTATAAACTTCTGCGTTGCTTCTACGGTATCACTCTTCTGTTTGAGAAAATACACCACGAATACCTGTGTAATCATCCACGAATGACAACGCATACTGAAAGCCATCTTTAGCCACTGGATCGATTGGGCCGGTCAAATCACAATGAACAAATTCTAAAGGTTCTTTTGCTCTTTCATCTGGCCTGCGATTCCGAAATTGGCATATTTTGCCTTGCGTGCAGATAGCGCACTAAAAAGTTTGCGCAAATCGCCAAAATTGCGGTGGCCTTGGCTAGTTCTTAGACGTCCTTACTTCGTCGCGGTCAAACCGCTTCGGGTCACATTCGTCTCGGATATGTCACCGAAATTGGATTGACCATAAAGGCCTGGGAAAATGCCATATAGGAACTAGGTAAGCAGTGGCCCATAGACTTATGCCACTCCATTAGAGTACTGGCGTTATTTTGGGAAGGGAGAAAGCGCTATTCAAATAAAACAAACGCCCTCGTTGTTCTATGTCAAACAATGTGCCATCAGGTGCTCTGAAATCCTTCACGTCCTTATCAAGGCTAATACTGGCCCCTGTTTGTATCGCGGCACTTGTTTAATCATACACGATAAGACTTCAGCTGATAAAGTGTGATATGTAATATGACTGATACCCAAAGAATGATAATTTAGACGCTTGCTTTGATCCGCTTCGGATGATTAAGTGTATAAATGTGATTGAGCAGATGAAATAAAGTAGTACTCCTGAAAGTGTGTGTGGTGCACTGCGTTGAGCCGATGTCGGCATCCGGCACAAAACATTACAATTTCGCACGTATCATAACAAGAAAACGTGTTTCTCGACCATATTCCGAGAAATCGCCAAGTCAACATTATGGAGCTAATCCAAGCTGTGCTCACGGGCACGCTTATCCCAAAAAGTCCCACTAACTAGGTAAGAACGTTAATTTTCGACTGTTGTCAGATATTTTACAGATTTTATCTAACTTTCTTCTTGTTTTGTCATAATTTGTAGCCACACTTGTACGCATTAACGTACCGCTTATTTTTACAATGACAATGTATAAGTGGAAAAAAAATGAAACTATCCGTTGAGGTTTGGACTTGACAGTTTGTTAGGCGGCCGTCGTGCTCGCAGGCGCACGTCGCCGACTCATAAAATGGACGTTTTTTTTTGTTTTTCATTTTCGTCGTCGTCGTCGTCGTCCTAAGTCAATTCACTTAGTCTTCTTGGGGTCGCGCGGCCTCTGAACAATGGCCTTGCTGTTATAATCAATCAATCAATCAATTAATCAATCAATCGATCAATCAATCAATCAATCAAAACCTTTATTTATACACGATGACATTTAAAGCTTAGTAGCTTGAGGGGTCGTGTAACAAACAAATAAGTTTTTAGTACCCGACTAAAACGCATTCGATTTTCAGATCAGTTTCGAAAACCAACCTCTCAAATACCGGACATTCTCCTTGTGAATGAACAATAACATGACCTTTGCTGAAGATTTTTGAAGTTGAATTTTCCATCTATAATCGCAGAAAACTTCAGGGGATGTATTGACAAACTACATTAGAATAGCTGCAGACGTGTTAAATCGTGTTTTTAAAGGGAATACGCCATATCGGAAGTCCGTAAGCACGTAGCTCACGCTTCATCGCGAGCCAAGGTTACAACATAGCCAAAATATTGCATCACACTTTCACGGTTTTCGTCACGCAGGTTTACATGTTGTCTCCTTATGGGGGAAGGGGGGACGCCGTTGAATCACCATGGGTCGCCTGTAAATTCTTCAGAATACCCAAAATATCTTTCACGATAGTGTCACAACATTAGTCAAAATATTGCTTCAAATTAGAGTGTTCTTGAGGGTCCACCGGAGAAAGAGCGGGCAGAGTTACCATCGGCCGCCTGTAAATTCTTCAGAATTTCTTGTTGTTTTTCATTTTCGTCGTCTTCGTCGTCGTCGTCGTAAGTCACTTGACTTAGTCTTCTTGGTGTCGCGGGGCCAACAGACACAACTGCAAATCACGGGCTTACTAAGGGAATAGGTTACGACATTAGCTTTTTTTGCTAGCTTTATCAAGACAATTTTCCCTTTTTATAGTGTCCATTTTCTCGATTTCGGAAAAGAAGTCACCGGATTCCCGTGAATATCTGAACTTCGCTGCCTTCAATGATGAGGCTAATTAAATATTCAAAATTAAAATGGACCTTTGAATGACAATGGCATCACTGTTGTAACAAGAAGTTGCAAGTAACCTGCACTCGGGTCGTTAGGATCTAAATGGAACCCTTGCCTGAAGGCTGAAAAATTCAAAACAACTAGAACAGTGTTGACTTGTCATACGTAAACAGTTACATTTTCACCAAACACACTTTAGAAACCGAATCGATTTTATCAGTTTTCAAAACCAATCTGTCAAATACCGGACATTCTCCTCACTAGTTACATTAAATTAAGGTGGTCTTTCACAGAAAAAGTGAATTTTTTTAGAACAGAACTTTGTGGGAAACTTCTACCATCATTTTATAGGGCTTCATGCCGTGACCTCAATATAAATCTTTGCAGGTCACTTGTCGTGGTTGTTGATGATTAACTAGCCTCGTAAGTTAGAAAAAGTGATGTTCATGTTAACAACGATAACTCACTAAAACACGTTTGCAAAAGCGTCAAACCAACTCTAATGTGTACATAAATAGCATGATTGTGCAATAAACCTCAAAAATTGACCAGTTTTTTTCCGTCGATTTTTTCCCCAGAACATGAGGTAACAGGAAATAATAATGGGAAAAAGAATCGCTTAATGAGACGTATTTCAAACCTATATACACTTTTTTTTCATTGTGTTGGTGGCTACGATACGCTGACGAGCTCCAATTAGAGCGAAACAACGTTGTCCGTATCTGCCTTCTAGTCATGAGCGCTTATCATGCCGGGTCTTGTTGACTGTGGTGTTGTGTTAAGAACTGCGTTGCCTTCGGGCAATGCTTTTTTTACGTCGTTTGATCAGTCCTTGCAGGGTACAGTTTACTTTTTTAGGTTCATTGCACCAAGAAAAAGGTGCCTCATATTGATGAAAATTTCAAAACAGTAGGTTGAAATGGAAGGGAGATATCATTTGTAACAGTTCCTTATGATTTCAAGAAATTTTTTTTTCGAGAAAAACGGAAGGGAGCGGGAAATTAGACAGTTTATCCGTCTCTCATTATCCTAAAACTATTGTCAATTTCAAGTTGCCACACTAAAACACATGGTAATTCGATGCAAAAGCCTTCCTTTCTGTGATATTTGGTCATGTTTTGTCGGCTAAAACTCGGACCTCGGGACTCTCTCCTCAGTCAGGTGTTTATCCACAGTAGGTACCTGATGTCATTTTACAGAGAAGCGGGGGGTGGGGGCGGGGAGTGTTCTTAATGAGGATTGTTTGTGAGCATTTAATAAAAGTAAACAGTTGTTGCTATGACCATTGCTATGGAAAAAGTCACATACTGCCGATTTTGCCATTTAAAAAGTGACTTTTGCAACCAAACATCACCTTTTTTTTAGGGTAGAGTAGAGAAGAGTAGAGTAGAGTTTCTCTCGCGTTCTTTCGTAAAACGAGTGAATTAGTAGCCCAAACCTGGAATTGATTTAAAAAATAATAATAAAAAAGCAGTGTCGAGTCTGAGAGCAGTTTCTTTCCTCTCGCGCGAATCGTGAGTCTCCTTCTCCCCAGTCCCTTCTCGTTTTTACCGTTGATTTGCAGGATCTGAGGAAAATACGACGGCTACTCGCGGTTTAACCATAAAACTGATACACGTGACTGTAGTCATCACATTACCGATTTTTATCCATCTTGATGTGAAACTCGGATTCATGTGAAAGGTCGCGTGACTTTGGCACATGACAAATCACGCAGTGCTATGGTATGACGCATGGTGTGACGCATGGGCTGATCGATATTTAGTTCACAGGCCTGGATCGTGAAGTGCATGTGGAGTTGCAGACTTTTTAAACGGCCAGGTCTTCAAAATGAAAAGTGTGATTGAAGCGAACAACAGATTTTCTGTGGATCTTCACAAAGCTCTCAGAAATGAAGAACAATTCGTGGGGCAAAACCTGTTTTATTCCCCGAGCAGTTTGAGTGTTGCACTTGCTATGACTTCCATGGGTGCAAGAGGCAACACAGCTGTGCAGATGGCTAAAGCTCTGCATTGGGAAACGTTGCCTCAAGATCAACTCCACACTGAAGAACAACACTTTCTTAATGCTCTGCAAGCATCAAACGCCGCAGGCAACGAATTGCTGGCCGCGAATCGACTTTTCGTGCAAAAGAACTTTAGCTTGGTGCAAGAGTTCGTCGAGGGAACGAAAAAGTTCTACGAGGCCGAGATAGCCTTGGTTGATTACCAGAAAGACGCCGAGGGTGCAAGGAAAGAGGTGAATGGCTGGGTGGAAGAGAAAACCAAACAGAGAATTAAGAATTTGATTCCCGAGGGAGTGTTTAACTCGCGCACTCGACTGACTTTGGTGAATGCAATTTACTTCAAGGGATTTTGGCAAAACCAGTTCGACAAAGAGGCCACTTTCCCTCAGCAATTTTTTGTCTCCGAAACTGAAAAGGTGGAAGTACAAATGATGCACTTAACGAAGAAATTCAAACATGTTGACGATGTCGCAGAGCTTGGGTGTCAAGTGCTTGAGTTGCCCTACCAAGGGGAGGGTCTTTCCATGATATTACTGCTACCCCATGACACCCATGGGTTGGCCAAGTTAGAGGAAAGCATCACCCATGACAAGCTGCAGAAGGCCCTTGAATCTGTGTCACGGTCATACCCTCACATGGTGCAGGTGTCCCTGCCAAGATTTGAGCTGACACAGCAGTTTTTTCTTAAAAACGTCCTGGCAAAAATGGGAGCAACAAATATGTTTGATGAGTTTAAAGCTGATTTTTCAGAGATCACACTGGGCCCTGAGAGGCTGTACGTGTCCCACGTCATTCACAAGGCATTTGTAGAGGTAAATGAGAAGGGTACAGAGGCTGCCACAGCTACTGCAGTGGTGATGATGGCACCAGCTGGAATGGTGGTAATGAAACCTATCTTCTGTGCTGACCACCCATTTCTTTTTTTGATTTGTCTCAAAAATTCGGGTGCAATTTTGTTCATGGGACGTGTAACAAATCCAGAATCATGTAACAAATGAGTCAAGAAATGGTACCACTAGACTCCAATGCAGACTTTCTTTTGGTTTGTCATGCATTTCTTCCCAATGGATTGCGTGATGAACACTAAAGGACAACTTCGCTGGAGGCTTTGGTACCGCTGTATTGGTTGTGGTTAATTGGTTTCAAATTAATACTTAATATGGACTGATTGGCTTACATGGAAACAAGGAACATGATCTTGCAACCTTATTGTTACGAAAATAAGAGGAAACTTTTCTTTTTTTTTTCTTTAATACCCCCTCCCCAGTCTATCCTTCTTTACATAAAATTGTGAAAAATTAAGACAGATTTATGGGACCTTGCAACTAAAATACTATGACAGCAATTTTGGTTTACATGAGATGTGAAGGAGATATTTAGAAATGACTTGGAATGACTTGGAAAACAGGATCTAACTGTAATTCCTCCTGACCTAAAAAGAAGTCAGACATTATAATTTTATTGCTCGTTTTATTACCAGTTGAAAAGACAGAAGCTTTATGGCAAACGTTGGTGGGATGTATGTATAAGCAATTCAGAAAATAATAATTATGTACATGCTTTCAGCAATTTACAGCAAACTAGTCTTGAAAGATGCTCCTGACACTTGAAAAAACACTTTAAATGAAGAGTGCATGACAAATAATGAAACATTTCACGCAAAAGTGTCAGTTCCAGAATATTTTGAATGGAACATTTTCATGACTGCATCATTTTACTTAACTACTATAATTCATTTTGTTGCATCTTTGTTATTAAAATTTTGTAATCCCAGTGAGGGTAAAATAACAATAGACCTAATTTGCACCAAAAAACAAAAAAAACAAAAAAACTGACTCTGGCATGGTAGTGTAATGAAGTCACCACGAAACTGACCCGTTCCTAGCAAATAACCTTGATTTGTGGTTAAACCAGTTCTAACTAAAGCCTAGATTCGTTATTTCCACCATCGGTTACTTGATAGCTGGAAAAGTGATAGCGACTGAAATGACCATAATTTTATGAAAAAGTGACATGTAATGATTCAGGAATCAAATAGACTGCAGTGACAATTGCTCAGTTGTGGTAAACGCAATAATCATTGGCGATCATTAGTGATGAACACATTTACAAGTTACATTATGAGTTAAATTCCTGTATTGCAGATCAGTTTTCATTGTCGTTGCTCTCTGAAGTACTACTGTCACTTTCACTCCTGTTACGCTGTTTCTTTTCCTTGTATTTGCTGTGTTGTTTGTGTTTTTTCTTGGACTTCCGCTTATGACTGTGTTTGACTGATGAACGACACTTGCGTTTCCTGTTCTCAAGCTTCTCTTTTGGTTCAGGTGAATGCCTGCTGTCTTTATTCCCACTTATGCTGTCATCATTTTTCTCAACACTTGGGGAGAGTCTGAGAAAAAAATAACAAACTTGTTCAGTCCTACACTTGATATATCAATTCTCACAACTGATTCTCCATACATTTGTTTAATGTAAAGTTTGGGGAAATTGTTAGCACATCAGTGATGGTGGGTCATCATTAATAGCAGATTGAAAAACTGAGTGCACAACCTGCCTGAGTGACTTTTGAAAATCTTTTTTTCCTGTTTTTTTCTTAGATTTGACTTTTTATTTTAACATATGGCCTCACATTCAGCAGCAAAACAATGCTGCAGTTTTGTATGATTTTTTCTAAATATCTGGAGGAAAGAACAAACAAATGGAGAAATGTTTTACTTTTAAGTTCCCCGCAGCACGTAAAAAAAAACAACAACAAATAAACAAAAAAAGATTCCCCACCTTTTTATTAAAACTACAACAACAACAGCTTTTGAAAAAGTATAAGCTTATTTTGCACTTCTTTCATCAAGAAGCTACTCTGCATAGCCTATACAACCTTTAACACATGAGAACAACATTTTAATGATGTGGTATGAGTCAACATGGTAAATGAGGAACGTATCCTGTCTTGGCCCACACTAAAATAAAGAAATCAATAAATAAATTCAAGCCACCTTTACATAAGCATTTACAAACCTTACCTTTCAGACAAATGTTTGCTCTCTTTTTCTGTATCACTTTTCTCGTCACTGCTGTAGTTTCTTTTCCTTCTCTTTTCTTCTCGTTTTTCATATCTCTCCCTGCTGTGTTCTCTCTCCTTACTTCGTCTGCGACGCCTGTCACGCCTATCATCTCGTTCTCTGCTCCAGTCCCTTTCCTGTTGCTTCCTACGTCTTTCTTGTTCCCAATCTCTCTCCCGTGACCTGTCTCGGTCCAGATCTCTGCGTCTGCTCGACTGACTTCGTCTCCAGTCCCTGTCTGATCTTTCAGATCCCCAGCCATTGTGTGGGGTGCGGCCTGGGGAGAGGTCATCTCTGTGATTAAACTCGTTTCTCGGGTTTTGATAGACATGAAGGAAGTTGCAGTTCTTTCCTCTTGGACAGCGGTTTCGCTCAAAGAGACCTACAAACAGATAATACCTTAATACACTTACTATACCACTGCAATGTCTTGTCATGTGATTAAAGAGTTAAAAACAACTGGCTAGGTGCACAGTTTAAAAAGGTAACTTTAAATGATATAAACTGAGTCTTTTCAAGACCCCTGTTTAAAAACCTGAGCCCGAGATTTTACTTCCAAGATACACTGTTGGAAAATTTCAAACTGGGAAAGTACCAAGAGCACTTCAGAATCTTCAGGGAATGTTTTTTTGATTAGCTTAAAGATCAACCTGAGTCTGACCAGTTTAAGGCTCCCAGAGTAGAAGGGAATGCCAAAAGTACAAAGGTCAGTGCCCAGCCCCCATGCATTTTATTGACGCATTGCGTCTGCTTTCTGTATTAATTTTTGCCGTCTTTATTATCTTGGAGCCTGAAACAGGCTTCTCTGATTCTTGTTAAATTACTGTCCTGACTAACAGCATTTCAGTCTAAATTCACACAAGATTTGCCTAACTCAGAAATTTGTAGATCTGAGGTTTTGGGGGGATGGGGGACGGGCGTAGAACACATTTTGTCCACATACCACAGATAGCTGACTTCCACTTGGTTACGGGTGAGAATTCACAAGAGAGCTGCTTTGATGCATACCAGCGAGCATTAAACAATGCAAAGGCTTTGGCACATTCCTCTTCACTGTGAATCAAACAATTATTAAACACTTCAAGTAACTGAAATCATACAGTTTGCCACACAGAAGTATACAAACACACTACTGCTCAGTACAGAAATGAATATACACACCTAGTATACTGCACATAGACATTCCCTCTCAAGTGTGGCTCATGATTACAGCAAACCTAAAAAGATAACAATTTTATGAATGAATCAGGCTTCCAAAGGGTTTTAGGGCTCCAGTGTTCCAGCCTAAAAGATGCAGAGCTCTAGGGCTCCATTGCCTTACTCCAGGGCTCCATTTAGCCAGAAACAGTATTAATTATTTTTGGCAGGGGGCTTCAAGTTGAGAAAGGCTTCAGCTCCAGGCTCCATGACAAAACTTTCAGGGCTCCAAAGACCCACCCTTCCCCCTTGAAATCCTGATGAATCCTGCCTTGTTATCTCAGTTTTGTAGGGCACCAGACAGCAGTGCCAGACTTCATGAATTTGAACCTGGCTGGACCAGGAATCAGGACCTTAAAATAACTGGTAAGATCATTGGCAGATGAACATTATTCGTTTGCTGAGTCACAATGGGGTCACTTTAAGATCATGGTGGCTATTCTCAACAACCTGTCTCAATTCAGAGGATTGCAGTGATGTTAGGTTATTGGTATTGACTTTCAGCCCTTATCAAAAATGGTGAGATCATGTTGGCTGTTCTCAGCAACTTCTTTCAGTTGAAATGATCTTATCACTACACGGTGACATTAGGCCTAAGCCTTGTCTCTACATTTTTCAGACTTACGTTGTTGGAAAATGATTCACTTAGTTTAGCTGTGAAAATAACTGTGGACAATGTGCCTGTAAAGGCATTAACTGGCAACATAACCTGTCCCAATTCAGATGACTGCATTGATGTTAAGCTGTTAGCATTGCCCATTACATAGCCCTTGTAAAACCAAATACATTATACATGTACACTTTATGTTGGAGAGGTTAAAGAAAATGTTGGGGATGTAGTTCCTAACATTGTGGTCTGACTTTTTACACTTATTCTTGGGTTGGGTGGGAAAGTGGGTTGGACCACTAAGGGGATTTTCTCACAGGACCCACACCTGACACAAAAAAGGAGCCATGTTTAACTGCTGAATTCAGGGCTATATGCCAAAAACCCACCAAAAAACAAACAATCAAACACGAAGAAAAAAGAAGAAGAAGCAAGGATTCATTCCATTCTGAGCAAACAAAAAGAAAAGGGAGGGGTGGGGGGGGGGGGGTACATCGGCATAGACACTTAATACCCCAAGCCCTTTAACTGATACTTCACTCTCTGTCAAATTGTGAGATCTTGCCAACAAGTAAATGGCTCCTTACAGCTTATCTTTACCTTGAACTGCACCACGGTACCAGCTTTACGGAACTCTGGCAGTGTGTCTTCATAAAACTGCTTGAAGTTTTCATAAGCTTCCTTTTCGTCATACTATCCAGAAAAAACAACAACAACAACACTGAGAGGATATTTAAGGAGCACTTGTCATGAATTCCATGATGAATGAGAGTTCCTATTGCCATTGACAAGAACTTACTTTAACAAATCACAATAATAGTGACATATCTATATGTCTGAGTAAAGTTCAAACCTGGCAGGCTGTAACTGATGTCAGAGGAACACAATCAAGCACAAGAAGACTTCTAGTGGATCTACTGACTTAACAACAGATGTTACCTCAAGACTGGTATCCTGGTCTGCTTCATCCAGCATAGACTGAGACAGACGAATGTCATTATACATGGCTGGAATCATCAGTGTCACACTTGACGATGGTCGGGGATGCTGCCGTGAACACCTGTGTATCAACCGCAGAGAACTATACTACAACTAAATGATTAGCTGTTACCAATAATAACTAGTTGTTGCATAAGTCCTGGTTTAGCCATTTCCATGAAACGTTGTTTCCCATTACACTCTTGGCAGTGCATAGTCTCATTGGCTGTGAGTTCAAGTATGACTCAGTTCTATCTGTGTATTACGTAGGATTTTTACCAGGGAAGTTGATAAGAAGAAGCCCCCCGCCCCCCGCCTGGCTGCTATCCCTTAAGAACATTAACACAACAAATTTCCCTACCCTTTTGTGTACTGCAACTGCAAAAAAGGCACCCTATTTAAGCAGAGCTTCCTCACGTAGTCAACTGTAGGGAGCAACCCCACCCCCCCCCCCCCTCCCTGGAAGTAGCGTGACAAAATACTGGAGAGGATAACAAGTACATCAGGCCCCAAAAACCTTGCTATAACTAGGGGAATTCAAAGCATTTTGTCACCTTTCTCCAAATCTGCAGGCTCCTGTCTTCAGGTAGAAGGAACAATTCACCGTATCCTGCAGAAATTAATAAGCAAATCCACATCCTTTACTGTATCCTGTAGAAAATAAACTAATCCACTGGCTCTTGCATGCTTATCTTTATACAGACAAGTAGTGGTAAGAAGTCTGAAGTATTGACAAAAACATTGTAGTAATTGTTTTCGCTAAGTAATTTTGATTCTTTTCAGTAGCATCACACCTTCAGATTGTTTGCATACGCTTATTAATGTCATTGCATCATTATGTAACTTTGTTTACAGTACAAATGAAGAGACATCAAAAATGTGGTTTAGTTGTCACTTGGTCCTGTGGTGAAGCCCATATCCAGCTAATAATTAACTATATTAATCACTACACTAATTTATTGTGTATTAATATGTTATTTAGGGATTAGTTCACTAATGTTTGTTTATAACATAACTACATTTTACAGTTTTGTTAAACAGATCATAACTTGTGAATACCAGCATTATCTCTGAACATCGTTGTGAACGAAAACCAATTAGATGCAAAAAAAAAAAACAAGCTGCAAGTTGTTACAGTTATAGTTTTTTCATGTGGTTTGACCCCCTGTCTGACAGGCTGCTGCATATGTTTTGGCTTTTTTTTAATTGCACAGTAAACAAGCACCAACCTGCTCTGTACCGTAAGATTTACCAGGATCCGAAGGGGCAAGAGGGTTATGCCATGCTTCACTATTCTGAAAATAAAAACACAATAATAATAATAATAATAATAATAATAATAATAATAATAATAATAATAATAATAATAATAATAATAATAATAATAATAATAATAATAATAATAAATAAAAACAATAATAATAATAATAATAATAATAATAATAATAATAATGGTCATGTCATTAAAAGGTGGTCGTTGTTCATTCTGGTAGATACAATAACAATGAATTTTATAACTGTTTGTCCCACCAAGCAGTCAGTTAAGATGGAGAACCTCACGTTTTGACTGCTTACTGCTAGTTACACTACATGATGAGGTCAATTAGTTAGGCACCACTATTTATTACAACAGTCAACTTTGATTGGCGCATCTCTAAGCCAAACAGTCAGGTGAGAAGTTGTTCCCTAGCTTCTCCCAACAGACAATTGTTAATATCAATCGTAAATAATCAGCTCTGTCTTGGAACACACTAAGAAGAGGACAGTGATTATCGGGGCAAATATTCAAGAGTTGCAGCCAAGTTGGCTATTGCGGAGGTGTGGTGCTCTTGTGATTAGTGTGTTCGACAGTCCGACTTTTGACTAGAAAGTTAATCAGAAGATGGGAGGTTAATTTGTCCATTGCTGTGTTGTTTCCTTTCACAAGAAACTCCACTCTACATTGCTTCTCTCTACCCAGGTGTATAAATGGATACTGACAAAAACTGCTAAGGCTTACACGGCCACTTAATTAGTAACCTTTTCCTGACTATTAAGTAAAGGTTTCGTTATTCAAAAACAAGTAAAAATCAACGCTGGTAAAATCAAACTATGTTTCGGTGTCATCATAATGCCATTTTCAAGTTCAAAAATGATTCGAATAAACTGTCAGGAATAGTAGCTGGAGATTAATTATTTATGTTAATCTCCAGCTACTATTCCTGACAGTTTATTCGAATCATTTTTGAACTTTAAAATGGCGTCATGACGACACCGAAACGTCGTTCGATTTTACCAGTGTTGATTTTTACTTGTTCCTGACTACTGCTCCTAGAAAACTTGGTCAAAATTTTACTTCTTTTAACTGTTTGCAAGATGTTCTTAGAATTTAATTATAATTTAGGACAATTCTCCTAGCTGGTGAGTCACCTATCTGTTGAACAATGAATTGATCCTGCAATAAGAATTAAAACATTGATCAATAGAAGTGCAGACAGTTACCTCAGAAGTGGAGGGTTTATCCAACTCTCTGAACAAGGCATCCTATTGAAACGAACAGTCCAAACAAATGGCTTGAGGTGAGGTTAAGAGCTTTGCATCAACAACATACTGTCAACAATACTTAAAGCTTGGGTGTGTGTCACCCAGCCCTCAAACCCATCTTCCTGCTAACATAATTATAACATTAAATTCATATCCTATGCTACAACTCTTTAACCTAGAATCTAAACCAAAGTAAGAACATAGTCAGAAAAATACCCTCTTAATGAAAATAATAATAATAATAATAATAATAATAATAATAATAATAATAATAAGCATACAGACATACATCAGGCAGACAGACGTGAATTCTGCTATAATAATAATTATAATAATAAGAAGAATAATAAGAATAAGAATAATAATTTAACAATGCTCAAAATTTACTCCCTACTACATGCCAAATGTATGGCTTGCTTAAAAAACCTGTACTCTTTGAACTTGATCATACCTCCTCCACTTAAAACTTCTTATATGTATAATACAGTTGTCATTTAATATATTTGGATAATATAGCATTAAATTGTCAGAAAGGAATTTAAAAGTTGTACCCTAAAAACTTCTTCCATCAAGTTAACACCCCCCCCCCCCCACCAATTAATCTTAGGGCCGTACATACCTGGCCATAAAGTTAACTCAAGGATGAACATTTGCAAAATGACAAGATAATAAGTTCAATAACCACATATATATGAGATGCTTGTAAAAATTAAGCTTTAGCACACTTTCAAACACTAACGCCTACATTTGTGGTTACAACCTTGACTAGTAAGCAATAATGTTGAAGTTTAAAAATAATGCCTCTATCTTTAAAAAGATACAAATACATCTTTGATGTGACAGACCCAATGTTTCACTGATGTGGACTTGTGTGAGAACATCTCTGATGTTGTTCCAAGTTTGTTAAGGATTATTAGAAATCTCCTTTAATTTCCTATCAGTCAAACTCCAAAGTAACAGACAAAACATGTACTTAGTATCAAAAGGGATTTTTTTTTTGCACTGGCTGAGCTTGGAAAAGAAGCAGGAAATGAGATTCTCATGCAAATATTAAGCGAAGATGTTTTGTTTCCATACAAGCAACAGTCTTTTCACCTCTGCACTGTTTGTTACATTGGCTTTCCACTGCATCAATAAAATTAATTTGGTAATAGTTCATACAATCGACATATAATCTAAAATGTTCTTAAAAGAGTGAAAGTATACATCTGATGTCTTCTAAATTCCAACCGAATGGGTGCCACCTTATTGTTAGTAGTACCTGAAATTACTGTAGAATTAATACTGCTTTTTAATTTTGTTGTTGGTTTAATTTTATCTTCCTTAGTTTCAAATTTAATACCATAAATACCTGAGTGAAAGACATAAGAAAGAAAATCTATTAAATAAACAAATTTAAACACTTAACAATGTTTAGGGACCTTTAAACTGTAAGATTAATAATCATGGGAGAACAACATTTTTCTTACAATGAGATCTCATAAAGGTTCCACAACAAGGCTATTGGTCCTTGAACTCATCAAATACATTTCCTCCACTATTTATTTACTTATTTTTTAAATGGAAGTACATTTCTTGATTCCAATGTACAGTACATAGTAAACTTGGGGTTGTCTCTGAAATGTGATACTTATAAAAAGTACAGATGGGACACACATGTAAAACAAAATGCAGTTTACTTAATTAATCCTAACTTGATTTATGTATTATCTATTTTAACAGAATAAAATGGATATACATGTAATTTAAATCAGTTGGGATACAAGCTTTTCAATGAATACCCAATTCCATCAACAGTGATATCACCTCTTTCTCTTTGATTGCTTTTTGTTTTCGTTCTTCTTTCTCCTTTTCTCGTCTCTGTTCTTCTTCCCATTCTCTTTTAATTCTCTCCTGCAACACAGACATGGTTAAATGTAGATCACATCATGAACATGTTTATTAAACAAAATCCCTCCCCACTCCTGAGCCCACACCGAACCAAGAACAACGTAATAATAAAATAATGAATATAGCCATCATGTGATTATTCTATTTCAAATACAATCTGTTACAAGTTGTGGATACAAGTTAAGAATTACTGAGCAATCAGACAGTGAAAATCATTGACCTATTATTTGTATTTGCCCAGCAGGGTTTATATTCACGTGGGTAAGCAGGCGAGCACTCACTTCCAAAAGTGTGCATGACTGAATGGCATGGACATTACAACTAAAAATTAATACATATTGTAATGACCAATATTATATTTGGGCTTAAAGGGCTAAAACAAGTAATCACCTCTTGTTCCTGTTTTTCTCTTAATTTTCTCTCCTCGTCTTCCCTTTTCTTTCGAAATCTCTCTTGTGCAATGGCTTCCCTCTCTAACCACAAACGATGCTGAATTTTTCTAAAAATGAAAAGTGCAAAGTTTAACTATGTTTAACTTAACGGGGTCACATGACCATTTTTAGTGTTACTTTAACCCTTTGAGCCCTGATATGAAAAGGTACATTCTCCTTACTGTTCTCCATACATTTTGTATGGAGCTAGTAAGGAGAATTTGTCTAAATGTCAAGACATCTTATCCTTGGTGATTGTTTCTTTGTTCTCACAACTTGAATGTTTGAACAAGCTGTGATGATGTAAAGAGAAATTTCATTTTTGTTATTGTTAGGACTTAAAGGGTTAAAATACCAATTAAAAAAGACATATTGCAATCACCCTGGTAGAAATCTTTTTTAGGTTCCTACAGGATTTCTTACAGGATCCTGTACGTTCACACAGGATCCTACCCAGGATCCTAAATGGCAATAATCCTAACCATGTTTTATAAGATCCTACTCAGAGCCCGAGGATCATGTAAAATCTTTCAGGATCCTGCTCAGATCCTATCGGTGTTTAGGATTCTACAAGATCCTATTTGGACCCTAATTAAGAATTTCTACCAGGGCAAAGGAAGCCAAAAAAGTAATGGTTCGGTTGTGTTTAAAAATATTACAATAAGTTCTCTCAAACTAGTGTCTTTTGCTGAAGATGGTCAGTACGAAATGGATAGCAACTTGAGATAATTGGGCCAATTTTTTCACATGCTTTTCTTGCATCCTGAAAAACTCCCTAAAAACTTGTTATGGTTTGTTCTCCCTTGGAAAACCTCACTTGATACCTTCCCCTTGGTGTTCTAGAAGCATTTTCTGTATAGTGATCAGCATTAATTTTCTCCTCATCATATCTGCATACTATAACACACACAGGTAATGAAAATTTAGGAAATGACCACAAGAGATGAATTATTGTCTTGATGTTTAAACAAGTTCTCCCAAATAGTACTCAATGAAATTTATGAAGACCAGTAAAGAAAATTTGAATATTGATGCCAGGCCTTTAAGGCTTAATTTCAGTACAGTTTTGAATGTGGCAACTGTAAACATACACACATAGGTAAAAGGTAAAGTCGCACATGAGCCAAGGAGGCCCAAACAGCCAGAGCTTAACCCAGTTTCTGTAGCATGAAGTAACTGAGAGTATTGCTACTCCTCCCTGGATGGGATGCTAGTACATCGCAGTATTGCCCCCCAGCAGTACACCTGGGTGGAGGGAGATAATGCGGGGTTAAGTTTCTCGTCTAGGGCAGGGACTGGGCGTCGAACCACCGACCTTCAGATCTGAAGTCCAACGTGCTAACCACTACACAACCGTGCCCCCACAAACACATAAGATTGACTTATGTGGCGTTGATCCCTGAACATCAATAATCAAATCAGCCTTAGTCACCTAGGTAACAGATCAGCCTATAATGCAATTCCTCTTTTTCATACTCAACTTCAGACAAGCTCCAGCCCCCTCCCCCTAACAACCCAGTCCCCAGATGAAAATTCCATGACAGTTTTAGTTTATGCACCTCTCTTCCTCCTCTCCCAGCAATCTTTTCTTTTCTTCTCTTTCCTTTGCTTCTAATTTGGCTCTGATAAAAACATCAAGGTAAGTATTATCAGGTCCAAACGTTCAACATATTTAATTTGTACAGTATCTTGATAACTTGATGACTGGCTAACTCAAACTATGGTTAACTTAGACTGAATACAGCATTCACTGCCTTACTAGGGCTGTATTACTGTGATATAGTCCATTACATAATGAACGAGACAAGAGACAAGTTCTACTTTGTCTAGAGAGAGGGCAATAATAGAGTGGTTATCTGTGAACAAAATGAAACAGTCAAAAGGTAGTGTCAACAGTTAACACTTTTTGTAGTATGTATTTTAATGTTCGCGCTTTTTATTCATCACTAGTCAAAGATTGCAGACTGGCAATCGAAAGCTCAGACTTTTAAATTTTTAACCAGAGAACGCTCAAAATCTTATTAATGAAATTCGTGTTTATTAGTGTTCAATTTAGTCATTTCTATTGAGTTGTTCCAAATGTTGACATTTGGGTCCTGCCTCCCCTTGGAATTCCCAATCACCATCCTGGAGCGGATATAAATATTTTCTGGAACTGCACATTTCGTGGGTTTCGTAAAATCATCTGTCTGCTCGTTATCAGCTAAATCACAACCTATACTGTTAAAAAGGTAATCCAAAAGATATAAAGAACAGAATCAAGAGAGACAGAGCTTTACACTAACATTTACAAAGAGAAGGTTAACAATTTTTCTATGTTTTTTATATCCCTAAAATTACAGTATGACTCACTTCAAGACGGGATCATTTTCTATCCTCCATTTTTCTGTGATTACAATAGACAGAGAAACCTCATTTAGAAAGATTTCATCAACAAAAGAAAAATTAACATTTCTACATACTTTGCAGTATGAAGATGTTTGGGAGCTCTTGGCATTAGATTATATCTGATTTGTCTTACTCAGGTTAATTTTTTGTTGCAAAAAAAACCTGTTTTGGCTTCTCCGTTTAAGAATCACAACTAGACGTTAATAGAAATTAACTTGGATAGCAAATGTAACATATTACTAGACAATCAGCTAGTAAGTTCAGTAGTTAGTCCTTATACTAGACACTAAGCACTAGATGCTAGGCTAGTACTGTAAGTTCCATAGTAACTTTTAAACTAGACACTGGGCACTAGACACTAGGGTAGCAAGTTCAATAGCTACAACTTCATCACATTGTGTTGGAACACTTCTCTCAATGTCACCGTTCACCTGCCTGAATCTGCGGCTCTCCCTCCCCTCAATGTTGAGTGAACCAATTCTGGCCATGCAGCAAGTCATTGCTATCAATATTGGGGGCAGACAGGAAAGTGTTCCTAAAAATGTGTCTGGAATTGTAGTGAATGTAATCCTTCTATTAGATTGATTTACCAGTAAACATTTTTACCTTCAAGTGCCTCTTGCTCTCTCTTCTTTGCTGCTTGCTGTCTTTTTTGCCGTCGCCTTTCCTTCTTAACAAGCCTTCTGAATTGTTTATGGCTGAAACATGTTAACAGGACAGTGACATGACCGTGATCAAGAGGCGTTGTTGTGTCCTAAGGTCTTAAGATGGCATTTTAATGCATAGGCAAATGCATAAAAAACTTCAGTGTGTGTGTGGGAATCAAATTGAAATGTCTAACAATTTTTATGAATTCCAAAAGCAGGGCCATACAGTGGAAGTAAGTAAAATGACTTATTTCCTTAATAATAATAATAATAACAATAATAATAATAATAATAATAATAATAATAATAATAATAATAATAATAAACTTTATTAATGTGTGACCTCTCACGGGTAAACGTACACTAACGGATATCTGTTCAACGGCAAAACGCATGGCTTCTGAACGGATGAAAAACGGATGGCCAAGCCGTTTAAAACGGTTTCCATGAACGGCTGAACGGCCAAAGAAAAATTTCGAACGGCTTGCGGTGAACGGCTGAACGGCCAAAGAAAAATTTAGAACGGCTTGCGGTGAACGGGTGAACGGCTAGGAAAAATTTGCAAACGGCTCGCGGTGAACGGGTGAACGGCCATCAAAAAATTTCGAACGGTTGGCTGTGAACAGCTGAAAGGCTATTGTCCGTTCAAATAACATTATCATTCGAACGGAGAAGAAGAAGGAGAGAGAGAACGCGACGGGAAAAAACTTTCAACTGATAACAAGAGTTAACGCAACCGGCCAGCTAATTGATCACCACAGAATAGCCAAATAAAAACAATTTTGAAAGAAAAGTCGACACACGGTTTAATGAAAACTGACTAAGACCCAAACTGATCAAGGGGCCTCTAAAGCTATAATAAATAAATGATGGAATTAAAACGAGATGGTTCATTCCCGAATTTTCTGAAGGAAATGCAAACTAAACTATCAACAATTATCCGAAATGTAGTAGCTGTTTGCGACGGTAAACGTACTGAGAGATTTTCTTTCCAGCAGCTTCTGTTGTTATAAAAAACGCTATTCCACACTGATGTTTAAACTGTTGGTCTTTAAAACGGATTCCAAGGACTTTAATCAAGGAACAAAACTCAACTGAAAAGCGAACTTGTTTGTACTCACAGAAGCATGACTTTACGAACTTACCAAAATTTGCATACGATTTGCCAAGTCACAAGTTGTGTCACGCACGCATTATTGAAAAAATTCGCTTGTGTGTGCTTTCAGCCACAAATAAATTCATCACGTCAATAACATGTACTGTATCTTAATGTTTATCTCTTTAGAAGCCCATGATGCATAGAATTCAGAAAACTCACGACTTTGTGCGGTTTTAGTTCGAACGAGTCAGAATTAATTTTATAAAAAATAATTGGGTGAGTGTCAAAGTGAAAGCGTGAAACTTTGTAAAGCTGCTGCGAAGACGCAAGGAGCTTTCGATTTGAAGCCTGTAAATCAAAAGTTATTACCGGAAAAATGAAAATGGTCAATGAAGATTATGAGGGTAGTTAAAGAGCATACATAGCTCAAAACCTTTATCTTAGGAAACGAGCCGACAGTGTAATCCCACGGGAGATATTTTTAGACCTCTAATCAAAAGCGCTTCAAATTTGCATACTGTAAAAGATGGAAACATTTTCGGGAAAGTCAATTTTGAATAAAACTTGAGTCTTAGATAAAATGTACATCGATAATCGAACGTTATGACAGCGAAGATAGCTAAGAAGCAGATAAAGAACCTTGACTATTCACGAGGCAAGTTTGTAGACAACGCATATTCAGTCGTAAACAGCAAGCGTAAACAGCTGTCGCAATCAAAACTGTGTAACGCAACCATCTGAAACATATCGGTAGCATATTGGTGGATAGTCCAAGGCAGACTTGAATTTTAGCTTCTGATAAGTTTTGAAGAGATTATTCAAACTTACAAGGCATAGACAGTTCGTAAGGCATACCAGAAGTTTACAAAGTTCGTATAGACGTGACCGCCTGCGAAGGGTACTAGACTTTTTCATTTGACAAGTCGTTCCACATGAACGGCTGAATTTTTGGAACGGATAGCACTAGCTCGGACAGCTCGAGCCGTTCTCCTTCGAACGGCTGGCGAATTCTTTTAAACGGATAGCCAGAGCCGTTCGAACGGCTGACAATTGTTTTTGAACGGATAGCTCGAGCCGTTTGAACGGCTGACAATTTTTTTTGAACGGATAGCTCGAGCCGTTCGAACGGCTGACAATTTTTTTTTAACGGATAGCTCGAGCCGTTCGAACGACTGACAATTTTTTTTGAACGGATAGCTCGAGCCGTTCAAACGGCTGAGAATGTTTTTTGAACGGATACTGCGAGCCGTTCGAACGGCTTCCCATCCCGTTCGAACGGCTGACGAACGGCTATCCGTTTCAAAACGGATATCCGTTAGTGTACGTTTTCGCGTGAGAGGTCACATGTGTCAAGAAACTTTAGCATGTGTGCTAATTGATGACACAAAGTAATTAAAGTAACTAAAATAATTAAATACAAAACATAAGTGCGTATCCAATAATATAATAATATAAGAAAATTGCTAATGGTAATATTCTAATAATATTCTATTTTTTCAACATTTCGCCTTGATTTGCTTCATCTACGTAAATACATACATATCTGCTAAACATCATAGTGGCAGGAGATCCTTAAACCTTTAGCTGTCATATGCACACTGCATTCTTGGATTACGGGCAATATCGATTATTGTTATCTGCGTAGTTCTGCCGACATAATGCCGACATAAGACGACAACGCTGTTAGTTGATGGGCATTCTGCAAGAACTCTACAGACATATGCATGTTGATCATGTTGTGACTTGTGAGACGTGCAGGTTTTATAGGACATCGAGGCAACGATGAACAATAAACTTACACAAGAGGGAGCTTGAAGATAGTATGAAGTATCTGGATTAGCTAGTAGGACCCTACCTTAGCTTAACAGGCTTAACATCATGTTTAGAATCCTTCTCTCTCTTATTCTCTGACTCTTCTTCTTCGACCGCCATCTTGGTGAATTGGTACCAGGCTTCCCACGGTTTGCCTCGTTATTGTCAAAATTCTCCCCAGTCCTCCTCGAGAATTCTGAACTCGTTGACAACAAAAATGGCGTCGTGTTTTTAACGTTTCAAGTCTTGTAGCCTAAATTAGAAAAGGTTTACATCGTTATCTATTCTCAGAAATTGTTGCTAGTAAAAAGAAGTAGCCTATGGCAAAGATGGCTACCATGATAAACGGGCAGTTGATTCTGGAAGAGGAATATGACGAGAACTACCAACCAACAGAACATGGTAAGTTGAAGAAGTACAACGTAGGATCAAATTTACACTTAAAAGTTTCTTTTATTTCTTTCCATTTTTAATTATAATTTAAGTGCATCTGATCCATTGCGCTCATTGTCTGAATGGATTATCAAGGCGGTCGAAGTTGCAAGTGTTGCAACAATGTAGTTGACCTTGGTGGACCTTTTCATTGCATACCAAAATAACATAGTTATTACGTACACATATAGGGGGTATTTTAAACTAAATTCTCACTCTAAAACCGAAACTATGGATAAAATCGGTATAGATTCTCTCATTTTGTTTGATTGTTTTTTAATCTAGCCCATTGGCGTGAAAAATGCACATAATTCATTAACTCCTGCTTGTTTTAAACGTTGAGTATAAAAAGACGTGCATACATACATTATAGTTTATGAAAACACAGTACAGTTATCGACAAAAATTACAACGTGTGATATCAAAATATATGACTGTACTTTTTATATTTAAATGTTCATTTGCAGAGGTGTTTGAGTATGCACAATCAATTGGTATAGATCCTTACAAGGAAAAAGATCTTCTGTTTATTGCACGAGAAGGAATAGTTGCTCCTTTGCCTCCTGACTGGAAACCTTGGTAAGTCATGGAGTACCAAAAAAGTGAAATCCTAGATAACACTTGAAAATTAGGGATACCAATTAGTAGTCAAAGAGACAAGTTTGCATAAAACCCCCTTAGTGTCTCTCTTAATTAAATGAACTTAGACCTTTGTCAAGGGACAAATGGTTGACCTTATTCAGTCCTAGCCAAAAGTTCACATTCAAAGTCTGGTTTTGATGAAGGGGACCTGCCTCAGATTTTGATGAAGCCATTTTTTGTATCAGGAAATTATCTTTCCTCATTGTGTTCTTATTGCTGTCATTGGACACATAATGGCCTGGTTTAATACCTGAGATGTTCCCCATCCCTCCTGGCTCCTGCTGTTACTGTTCTCTAACTTATGTTGTCCTGCTCCCTGGATCTCTCACAAAAGCTTTATAGCCACCTGATCAAGTGTGCTCCTCCTGGAATTAGCTTCATATCTTAGACATAGATGTGACTAGCAGTGCTGTAAGCATACTACTGTACAAAATTTTGTTTTTTACCAAGTATCCTATCTATATGAGGAATATGTTCACTCTCCGTGATACTTCCTATAAATTACGTGGTAACTATATTCTGACACTCCCTGTACCTAGAACTACTACTTATGGCCATCATTCTTTTTCTTACCATGCTGCTAAACAATGGCACTTACTGCCAGACTCTGTAAGGACTAGCAATTTTGCTGACTTCAAGAGAATTTTAGCTAACCTTGACATGCAGGCCTTCGTATATATTTATATTATACAAATAGAATGTAAATTTTGTCTTTAACTCTTTTGATATATTTGATATTTTGTGTAGTTTTTTTAAAGTGTATTTTGTTGTTCTTTTCTCAGAAGTATTTTAGCTTTGTAGCTACATGTACTCTCAAATGCGAGAAAAAATAAAGGTTATGTATGCAGGGGCGGACGGAGGATTTTGTGATAGAGAGGGCCGAGAGATATAGTATAGTGTCAATGTGGGCGCGATAGCCCCCATCTGGACTGCCAACGACGCGACATTCTAGGGGGGTCCGGGGGCATGCTCCCCCGGGAAAATGTTCAAATTGAAGTTCTCTGAGATGCAATCTAGTGCATTCTGGACGCTTAAATTCATCAATTGCCTGGATTCCAAATTGAACAAGTAATGCTGAAATATTTAATAAAACACAGGTGTGGTTGTGGTCAAAGAAGTAGTTAACACTTTATGATGCTAGCAGGGGCTGCGAGCGCACAACCTCCCAGCAAAGGCAGCAACATTTTCTCCCTGAAAAATTGACAAATCTAGTTTCATTGAGACTGATATTTACTGCAAGCATTCTGGGAGCATTGGTCATTTGCAACTAAAAATGTAGGCTTCAGACACAGATTCTATGAGGATTTGTCAAAAAATTTGAACAAACGAAATGTATCCCAAGGACATGACTTTAAGAACAATCATAAGAACAGTCATTGCAGGGGTTTAAAAACAATCATAAGAACATTCATTGCAGGGGATTGATAAATGTCATCCTTCTCTGGTTGCGCTTGGCATAGTCGTCAATAATTGCATCATAATCCAGAGCTATGTCCTTGTGAATAAAGAGCAGCAACAGTGTGTTGAGGCGGTCTTCTCTCGTGGTGCTTCTTAAACCACTCTTTACAAGGTGCAGTGATGAGTTGCTAGGTTCCACAGTTGCACTTGTGACAGGGGCGATCATCAGGGGCCGCAGAAAATATATCTAAAGCAGCAAAGCACGAAGTACCATCCGACAGACATTGTTTACAAAAGAAAAAAATTCCCCCACAAAAGGGGGGCCGCGGCCCCCTTGGCCCACCCCCAAATCCACCTCTGTGTATGTATCTGTTGAAAATAATTTAAGGTTAATTAAATTGCTGTTGCATTTCAGCCAAGATTCAACTGGAGAGATTTATTACTTTAATTTCCAAACTGGTGAGAGTGTGTGGGACCATCCCTGTGATGAATATTACAGAAGCATGGTTCTTGAAGAGAGGCGGCGAAGAAGTGCCGTGGGTGCGTCATCAAAAAAGGATAACAAGAAGAAGGAGAAAAAGGATGGTAACAAGAAGAACAAAACACTGGAGGGGCCATTAAAGCAGAAGGTACATGAAACAGTGTAGTTAGTAGTTAGTTTTTGAAACCAGGGAGTCCTACTTGCTGCTTAAAAACTGCTGCACAAATTTTAAGAGTCTTCCATGTGTATGCATTTTACTGGAAAGGCTTCTTGTATTACCTTTTCCATCTAAGTCAGTCCTGACTCATTATTATTTTAATTCGCAAGCATATCTTACAGTAACCCCCTGACCAGTGGAGAAAGTTATAAAAGAGATCCCATCAAGGCATCTTACATACCTTTTGTTACATTTAAAAAAAATAATAACACTTAATTTATTAGGGTGGCCCTTGGAAATGTTGGTTTTTGAGGAGAGGGGAAATTGAAGTACCCGGAGAAAAACCTCTCGGAGCAAGGACGAGAACCAACAACAAACTCAACCCACATATGTCACCGAGTTTGGGAATCAAATCCAGACATTTAACATTTTATTGTCATTTAATTGTCATTCATTTAGTCAGTATTAAGTAATTGCTTTTGTCATAATGAAGCACAAGGCATCATGTTTGAGCTCCCAAACAAATTGTTCTTGACGTACTAAAGATTGAATATGGTCTCTGCATAAACATTAACTACGGCTGGAACACTCTGTTCAGTTAGTTACACGTAATTTGAATGGTTATTAAGAATAAATTCCACAAGACTTTTGTAAGTTCTACCTGAGTAGTGCCAAAGTATATGTGATGGCAAAAGCTTACATCAGACTGGATTCCCTCTGATGAAGGGCCAAAATCCCAGCTTTTAAATCTCTTTGTGGTGTCCAATTTACCTTCTATCAACTCTTTGCTATGAAATTGAACTATTTCATACCCTCACCAGTACAACATCACAGTTAACTTAACAGGGGAACTTATCCCTTTTACTTCAGACTTCATTGTAACCTCCTTCACTTTGAAAATTCTTGCTCTTTGATTTCTCTTTTAACCTGTGGAATCCATTTTAACAGTCAACCTGTATTAGGCAGTCAGTTATCAATTCCCCAAGGCTGTATGTTTCATTGGGATTGACTGTTTAAAGCCCCGGCTAAATGATCGAACATTTTTGTTCAGAATCATGTTTGTCACATAAAATGTTCGGTGGGCAAACAATGTGTGACCAAACATGGGACAAGGTGAACCCACATAATACTTTTTGCATACTACTGCTAAAAAAAAATGATGATGTCACCCAAATTCCATCCCTGATTGGTCACTTTTCCCGCTCAAGAAAGCCTTGTTGGCAGAGGTGGCTAAACGATCAAACATTTGTTCACAAGGGAAAATGTTGTGTGAAAAAGTTTGATCTAGATCAAACGTGGAAACCTTTTAAGTACAAAGTTAAGAGAGACGGCTTAACAGGGAAACAAGTTCTTCCAACACAATGCTGGACAATACTGTTTGATTATTTTGCAGGGGTTTAACTATGTGTTGTTTTTTATCCTTTAGTCTCTTGGTCCTGGTTTGGCACCACTGAAAGGCGAGGGTTCCTTAGCTCCTCTAGGTCGGTCACTTGGGACAGGCTCCACCACTGGAGGGACCCTTGGTGGGGGATCTCTTGGGACAGGGTCTCTTGGAGGGGGCTCTTTAGGAAGAGGTCCTTTAGGAGGAAATTCTCTTGGAAGCTCTATAGGGAAGAGTCCACCAAATGGTAGCAGCGGTACAGGTGCCAAAGGAGGCCTTGGATCTGGTGGAAGATTTCCATCTGCAGAGCGAAACAAAGATCCCTTTCAACAGGCTCCTCTTGGTGGTATCAAGGACTCTCCTGGGGTAAGCAAAAGAATCTTTCTCACTCACAGGAAGGGCTGGGGGGGTATAGCCCCCTAAAGCTGAATTTCAGAACCTTTTTGTGTTTTTTCAGATTATTAGCCTCATTTTCGTATGAGGCCTACAACTAATTTTATTTGAAAAACGAAACCCCTTATTTTTATCTGCATCCAGCTGTAATTTGGTAAAACGCCAGGGATTAAGAGTAGGTTTCTCCCACTGGGATGCCTGCTGCCCCACTGCCCCTTTTTTGTTTTCATTCACATTTTAGGATATTAACAAATGGTTTTCATTATATAACAAAAATGTCTGACCAAAGGTGCAATCACTTTGTTTAAAATGTGCCTATATCTATGGATTTTGTTAACTGATGGCCAAAACCCCAGGCTGAAAAATCAATTTTCTGAAGAGTGAATACAGTTAAGGAGGCTCAAAAGGGTTTTTAGCTGCACGCGTGCGTAGCCTACACACGACATAGCAGGAATGCATGCGTCAGCTGAGTGAATCCAAATTTCTATTAATATGTCGCGCGTGCAAAATACCGCAAGTTAAATGGCGTGTAAAATCGCGCAAACCGGAAATAAATCTTGCACAAAACATTTGTTTTTATCTCGAAATTTTGCTCGGTGACCCATCCTGATTTTTTGCATGCATGTAACACTAAGTGTGCCAATTCAAATAGAAGCTTTTGGAAGAAAGTTATTCGGTGGAATTTTTTTTAACTTATAAAATGGCTTTTCAAATATAACTTAAGTTGTACTGAATAACTTTTTGCCATACCATCAGAGAAGTTAAAGAATTTAAAGAGCTTTCTAAAAATGCAATAAAAAGGGTAGGTCACCAACTTCGTTTTTCGGATAACTGATGAAAACTTAAATTTGGGGCTTCTTTTTGTGTTCTATTAGGGTTGTCATGGTAACGGCTATGACGTCACAATTAGCCTTAAAGTATTGTCCGACAAAAGATTTGTCAAGATATTCATAGATTGCCTACATGCTCAGAAATACTTCCTTGTAATCTTTCCTCGTTTCAAAAGGTTTATAACATTTAAAAACCCTTTCAAGCCACCTTAAATGCCCAAGAAATGAAGTTTTGAGGGCAGCTAATGATGTTACTTTGAGAACAATTTTGTGCCGAGTTTGAAGCATTATTACATTGCCTCAAAAAAGTTAATGATAGTAACAAGCTGCAGTTACTACAGATAACAAGTAATACTTTCTTAACCCTTTAAGCCCTGATATAAAAATGTATATTCTCATTACTGTTCTCCATACATTTCTTATGAAACTAGTGAGGAGAATTTGTCTAAATATCAAGACATCCTATCTTCAGTGATCACTTCCTTCATTCTTGTCACTTGAATGTTTGAACAAGTAGTGATGATGTAAAGAGAAATTTCATTTTCATCGGGGCAAAGGGTTTAAAGGGTTAATATATCACTTTTGCCATACAGAAATTTTCCTTTGATCACGAGCACTTTGGTGGAGGTATTAATGATGCAAGTGGAACAATAACCTTGAGTACTAGGTTGGGTGACAACATCAATCTAAACTTCATGGCTGATCTCTCAGACGATGAAGAAGGACATGAGGTAGGGTTAGTGGAAATGGTTGTGTATGTTGAGATGCTGGAGTAACCATTTCTTCCCAAATGTGCTTCTGATTTGGAAAGGAACCCTCTCAGAAACTAATTATCATCGCTTGCATCTGATCGTGTCTGTTGTAGATTAAACTGAATTTCAGGTCAAAATGATTTCAAACTAGTTTGATGTGTAGTTTCCTTTGTTTCCGTTTGATGATAATGACTACAAAACAAAGGCAATACAAATCAAACTAGTTTGAAATCATTTTGACCTGAAATTCAGTTTAAGCTACAACATGTCCACATCACAAAAACCTCAGTCCTAACAAGTTAACGTGACATGACAGTACTTGCCAGTGAGCAATCATATGAACAAAAATCAAGCCAAAGTGTTTTAACATCTAGCTGGTTCTTGGAGTAGAAGCAAAATAAGCTAACTCAAGCTTTTTGGGCTTCCACTCCAGCTGTGTTTTAACACTTGACAAGCTTAGTTCCCTGGACGTTAAATATGAACTTCCTGGATTCAAATCACCCAATCTGGTCGTTACTAATTGGAACCGAAATTTGGCAAACCCAAGTTCACTGAATGCCTAACCTTCTCCACATTTTATTTTGACCTGCTCCAACATCTATTATCTATGTACACACCTACTATGGTTTGATTTAGTTCTCTTTCAAAAGATAAAAAAGCAAGCGCATTTAAAACAAAACAGAATAAGCAAGCATGATCTCAATAATTGTATCTTGCCCATGTTAATCCCTGTTTTGTTTTCAAATGTCAATAAACTTACATGAAAGTAGTAATAACTTCAAATCTTTTTTATATGCACAGAGTGATTTTGGAAGGCCAACAATTGACCTTGGGATGCATGACATTGCCAACCTTGGCTATGAGGTAAGTGCAAGACAGTAAACTCTAAGTTATGAGGCATTTGAAAGAAATCACTTTGCAATGTTAGACAAAAAAAGGTCAAAAGAGTGGAGGTAGGGGCCTCCATTACTGTGTTTGTGTTTGTTGGTTTGAGTCCTGGTGTGTGTGTCATGATCATTTATCTCAAGCATTGTTCTGTCACAAATTGCAACTTAGCAAGACATTTATCCTGTGAGGTATTACTTTCAGCTATGCTTAATTCCTAAAGTATGACAAATGTTTTCTTTTCTTTTTTTTTAGGATTCAGATGTGGAGGAAACCTCAAACCTGAATGCGCCAGTAACCCCATCCATGAGTGACGTAGATGATGGAGAAGAGGTGGTAAGTACAATGATTGTAACAATAATTCTCTTTACTGGTTGTTATACGTTTCTTTTTATTATGGTGTGAGAGTTTGGTGACCGATCAAGAGAAATATATCTTGAGCTGGTCATGCGAAGCCATTTGGCCGTGAACACATCAACAGGGCCATTGCTGACATCTGTAACTTGTACTAGATCCTGAATATGCTGTTAGGACCTAATGGTGCTGTGGGTTACATTGACAATTTTACAGTCAGTTAAGGCAATATCTATTCACAAAACAATAATTTTGTGATGGGTGTGTACATTAATGCACCGTTTGACTCAGAACTTAATGAGAAGGCAGCAGCAGTTTGTTCACAGTGTATGATCAATTTAAGTAGTTTGCACCCAGGGTTCATTAGATATCCTAAGTCAGAAAAGTGTGATCGTCCAGGTGAGTGTAGTCCTGGGAAGGGGGTTAGTTTCTAAAGAAACTGTGGTGCTGCATTGGTGGGGACGTGAAACACAAAGTTTTGGATTTATAATTGGTTTACGGTGGCCAATTTGCCTTATCAACTCAGTTGATAAATCCAAAATTTTGTGTTTGTAGTCCTGGGAAGGGTTGTTCTTGTGATGACATTGACTGACATTTTGACAACCTGAGCAGAAGTCAGCATCATAGTCAAGTGGATTGTGAATCATCAGTAGATGATATCAAGTCTGTGTAATTGACCTGATTGGTTGACAAAGTCAAGATGCTATTGGTCATCTGTCAGTTAAGCCATGATGTTCTATGCTGTATTTTGCATACAGGACTTTGGTATCAACAAGACATTAACTGACAGGCTGGAAGGAATGAGTGCTGAGTTACTGAGTCCTGCACCCAGTGCAACAAAGGCAGAGGTATGATGTTAATAGATGACAGACCAGCTGACTGACTGACTGATGGACTGATGAACAAACTGACTTATTGACTGACAAGCTGACTGTCTGTCTGAGTGGCTGACTTACTGACTGGCAGACAGATCGACAAACTGACTGACTGTCTGAATGGCAGACTGGCTGGCTCTCTGAGTGACTAACAGACTGACTGATTGAGAGACAGACAGATTTGACTGACCAGGTGACTTACAAAATGGCTCTTTTAGTGGCTGATGGATTGATTGATTGACTGACTGACTGACTGACTAATTGACTGTCTGACTAGGTACTCAATGCACTAAGTGATGTACTGAATCTCACTGCTCACAAACAAACGTATTACATCAGTCTGTTTGAATTGACTCACAGATTGACTTTCAATCAACTATAGCTGACTGACTGGTTGGTCGGCTGCCGCTGATCGATTGACTGGTTGATTCACTGACCAACTGTTGAAGTGGCTGACTAACTGACTGACTGACTTAACTGACTGACTAACTTAACTGACTGACTAACTAAGGGTGCATTGTTTTGGGACTATTCCGGAATAGGAATACTTGGAATAGATGGTATTTGTGTTCTTTTGGGAGCGATTCCATTTTCGGAATGAACGGAATATCATTCCATTCATTCTGCTCCCGATAGCAGAATGAACAGAATGAATGGAATACGGTTTACTCTGAATAGACAGAATACGCGTTCTTTTGGGAAATTTTTGTTGGGAAATCCTATGCGGCTGCCTGCGCACGTGCAGACACAGAAGTTCTCAGGTCACCTCCACCATGGGTATTCCGTTTTCAGAAGTAGCGTTCTTTTCGAAATTGAAATTCTGTGTATTCTGCTATTCCTAAACCGGAATAAGAATAGCCAGAATAGTCCCAAAAGAATGCACCCTAAGTACCTTGCCAGTGGATAGTCTGACCAATTGGCTGAAGATCAGTCACCATGTGTGTACACGTATCGCTAAAGGAGGTCCTACACCTAACACGAGATTGCTTTTTCCACAACAACCATCATAGAAATATAACATGGAATGTTATTGGTTCAGTTCAGCTATCCATGGCGAAGCTGCTAGAGCTCTGCACAGATGAGCCTCAAAAAGTTTAAGTTTACTCCTCAAAAGAGATAATTTCTAATGTGTGTTTGGGTAGATCTTGACTAAAAGTTTACATAAATAAACATGAAAAAATAAAGAAAACAATAAAAGCAAAAAAATGGAATGTTATCGGTTTTTTTTATCTTAAGGTACAAGGAAGAGGTGTGGCAGCTGTTAGTAGTAGTTTAAAGACAGTGTCTGGTGCTAAAAGTGACATCTTGCTTCAAGATTCAAGGACTCCTAGGTAAACCTTGCCCTTCATTGTGAAACTGCTTTTGCTAGCTGCCCAGGCTCATTCAAAGTTGCATCTTGAAAATCTTTGCACACCAGATTGCTCTATTTTTCAGCGCCTGGGAGGCTTCTTCTCCTCACAGAATGTAAAACCCCTTCTAAACAAATTCAACATTTCCATTCAACACAGCTTGAGGTCGATAAATTTGACAAGTTAAGTGTGTTTGTTAAATAGTGTTGTACAGTTTGATTGCCATTAAACACTCTTGCAACAAAGTTGTATTCAAAAGTGAATCTGTTTGACTGTATGTTGACAAGCAGAAATCACTGATGACGACAAGAAATAAATAATTAAGAATACAGGCCTCACTGCTGTTATTGCAACAAATCCATGTGTTGTCAATTCTGTGTTTCATGATATTTAATTTTCTTTCAGTAACAAGGATGATGGTGGAAAAACAGATCAGTATGAAGATGAGAGAGTGCAGAGGGCTAAGCTACAGGCAGAGGCTGCAGAAAGGTTACTTTATTATTTTTAATACCTTTTTTAATCCCCAAGAGAAACAGAGTACAAATGGAACACGACATCCGTGGACGCAAAAGTTAGAGCCACCTTGTACAGCATACTTAATGGCATCACGAGAGAGTACCAATCATACCGTTTTCATTTGAATGGTCACACTTTAGGATTTCATCCACAGACTCAAAAGTTAGAATCACCTTGTACAGCATAATAAACAGCACCACAGGAAAGTACTGCTCAATAGCTTTCATTTGAATGGTCACACTTTAGGATTTCATCCACAGACTCAGGAGGTAGAACCATTTTGTACAGCACAAGAAACAGCACCACAGGTTTAATGGTCACAACACTGCGATTAATTTAATATACAGACTCAGAAGTTAGAACCACATAACAGTTTTGAACCAAGTTTTGTCCCCAGGAGTGAAAGAGAAAAGTTCTTTGAAGTGAAAAGTTTACAAACTTGATATAGGGGTGGATCCAGGGGGGGTGCGGTGGACTGGGTGCTCCCTCCCCCCCCCTCTGGGGTCGTTTAAGCTTGAAATTAAGAAAGAGAACGAAACTATCACTGAGGCGATTTTGTCTCGGTTTGCCCCGATATCGTTCTGTCAGGTCAGCCACCCCCACCTTCAAAAATCCTGGATCTGCCACTGTGATACCTGTTGATGCTCTGTCTAATAGATGATTTTTGTGCCATTTTACAGAAGAGCGGCTCAGCAAAAAGAACAAGAGGCAGCAGAGAGTCAAGAACAAGAGAGGTGACATTTATATGCAGTAATTCTCTTTGATTTCATACAGAGTTTGGAAGTTTGACTACACTCTCCTTTTTATGAATTTCTCAGAACACTGATGCTGAGATTGGCCAGAATTTTAAGAACATGCAAAGAACATATTAACTGAATTTTTGTTACAACTTGTTTATTGCGTCCAGGTTTATAACAGTGAGCTCTATATAACAAATTTAAAGCGAAACGGTTCGGTTGGAGTAAACTTATAGTTCCATGGAGTCCAAAATGCCAGATGAATTTTACTAACGTGGATTTCTTATTGTAATTCTCCATTTAGGTTTCCTGAACTTGTCTATATTGTTGAAGTGAGAAACTACACCGTGAAACTTAAGAACAACTCGAGTTTGTTTCCAGGCTGAAATCGCGGAAAATAAGAAGATCTACACTCGGTTCATCTGCAGCTCAAAGATTAGACCTTGTTACAAAAACGTATTTACAGATATGAGTTGACAACTTTTACTGACACGGGAAATATAAAACTGTGCAGTTGACGAGAGATTGTCTTATTGGGGATTACCTTACCAATAAGAGAAACGCAGTAAATTTCCTTTTGGTTTGAGTAAGGGAAGATTTCAGGTTACTGCTAACCACAATGGGTGTATGAGTTAGTAAGAAAACTTAAGTTGCTGGTTTTATTTTCTCACTTAGACTGGCTAAAGAGGCGGCTAAAGCCATTGAAGACATGAGAAAAGCCACTGAGAAAGAACTAAATGAAGCAAAGCAGAAACTACAGAGAGAAAAAGAAGACGCTTTGGTGAAGCTCAGAGAGCAATATCAAAAGGAACAGGATAACGAGGAAGAACGATTAAAAAAAGAACACGACGCTGTTATGAAAACTCTAGGAGAGAAAGCCAGGGAAGATGCCTTGGAAGAAGAAGCCATGCTTCAGGAAGGCAAACAGGACGCTATGCGGAAACTAAAACAGCAGATTCAGCGACAACAAGATGAAGAGGAAGCTGCACTGAGAAAGAAGAAGGATGAGGCTTTAGATTTGCTAAGAGAAGAACTGCAGGTAGAACTTACAGAACAGAACTACTGTCAATACGCCCCTAAGACAAAACGCTGCGAAAATAATTTCCCCTTAATTGAGACATTATGCCCCCCTAGGACATTTGTGAAGCACTTTCGATGGACAAAAAGTTAATCTGACAGAAATAGGTTTCAACTGGCATACGAAGTAGCGGGGGTTATGTCTGAAGGAATGGGGCATTTTGTCCAGATTGTTTAGTCTGGCAGGAAGAGGGGGGGGGGGGGGAGTCACAATTTGACCTGTTATCATTTATCATATTAAAGTGTACTCTTACCAGGTGTGTGAGCAACAAATTCCCCTCAACGCCCGTCACTCGGGCCCCACTATGAACTTTAGAAGGTTCAAGGGAATTGTCTATCTATTTTGTAAGAGCAATTCAATTGTGGTGTCCCCTGTGGATGAGTGGCTACAGGTGTGGATTTTACCATACACTGGCAAGCTGACTGGCAAGCTGACTGGCAAGCAGACCGTTTGTCCAAAAAATCACTTGTGTCGCCAAGCCTGGGTTACTACAACCTCGTTCCCAGGAACCCTCTTCCTCCCATCGCCTCGTTCTCAGGGTCTTCATCCCCCATTTCGGTTTAACATTTCGCTAATTAGAATTATGGCTACTTTGTTGAATATATTCAGGAACAAGAAGAAGCCGAGAGAGACAAGATGGCGGATGAGCAAGAAATTGCCTTGAGAAGGTTGAGGGAAACGTTTTCCTCTGACATGGAAGAGGAAAAGAAGAAATTGACAGAAGAACAAAAAGAATCTTTAGAGGAGCTGAGAGAGAAACTAGAGAAAGAAAAAGAAATGGTCAGTGAAATAATAGTTTGGTATTTTCCTACTGAACAAGCCTGGGTAAACCAACTAATTTTCCTTAGACGGGTATTGGTTTCAGTGTCATTACTCAAATTGTTGTTAGTCATCGGAATTATTCTTTGTACTTCGTTCCTTCTACACTGCGTTTGTGTTCGAGTCCAAATAAAGTGTTAAAAAAGTGGTTGTGTTAACGGTTTTCCACGTTAAAACCACATCACAGTGACCAGTGTTTGTTTCTAGAAAGGAAAGGGCTCACGCCTGTGCAAGGTTTGTTTTTAAATGGAAGCAAAGTCTGCAACGTAGTTGTCATCGTTATGTTAACTTTTTTTCTCATCTCTCAGGCCTTGGAGGAACTGCATCAAAACAATGAATACGAGCTTCAGCAATTGAAAACAGAATTAATCGAGAAACACGAGAAGGAAATGCAGGAGTTAAAGGATGAGCTAGAAAAGGCACAGAGCGAGGAGATGACTGCTGCCAGAAAATCAGGAATGGAGTCCAGAGCTAACTTTACGATGAGTATGGACTCACTGGATGCTGAGGTACATGAACAGGTTTAATCCAAGTTCAAATCCGCAAATGGGAAATTTCAGATTGCAAAATATTGGAAAGCAAACAGTTCCACCGAATTACTGCACAGTAGCTTTTATTTGAATGGTCACACTTAAGGATTTCATCCACAGACACAAAAGTTAGAACCACCTTGTACAGCATAATAAACAGCACCACAGGAAAGTACTGCTCAGTAGCTTTCATTTGAACGGTCACACTTTAGAATTACATCCACAGACTCAAGAGTTAGAACCACCTTGTACAGCATAATAAACAGCACCACAGGAAAGTACTGCTCAGTAGCTTTCATTTGAATGGTCACACTTTAGAATTTCATCCAGACTCAAGAGTTAGAACCACCTTGTACAGCATAATAAACAGCATCACAGGAAAGTACTGCTCAGTAGCTTTCATTTGAATGGTCACACTTTAGGATTTCATCCACAGACTCAAAAGATAGAACCACCTTATACAGCATAATAAACAGCATCACAGGAAAGTACTGCTCAGTAGCTTTCATTTGAATGATCACACTTAAGAATTTCATCCACAGGCTCAAAAGTTAGAATCACCTGGTACAGCATAATAAACAGCACCACAGGAAAGTGTTACTTGATAGCTTTCAATTGCGTGGTTACATTTTAGGATTTCATCCACAGACTCGAAAGTTAAATTCACCTTTTACAGCGTGATAAAGCACCACAGGAAAGTACTGCTCAACATCTTTGATCCACACACTCAAAATCTACAATTTCAGAGACATTGCGTTGGATGACTTATCTCAGTGTCACAATTCACCTGGATGACTCAGCCTTCCCATCAATGTTAAGTGAAAGTCATTGTTTTCCACATTCAGAAGGCAGACAGGGAAGGTGTTCCAACAAGTATCTCAGAGACTGTAGAAACACCTTAGATGCAACTTGAACTGAGGTTTATCTCTGGGAATTCTCAGTAGTTTCTGGAGTGCGTAATTAGATAGGTTAAAGAAATTATGGATGCATTATCTTTTTTTATACAAAGGTTCAGCAGGACTTCGCCAAAAAGAAAAAGGATTTGGAAGCAAAATACGAGGAGCAGTTGGTAAGTACAGGGCTAATCCTGTTGATTAGTAAAATCTCCTCTCCTTATGAGGCTTCCTCTGTCTGAAAATAACCTATTTACAAATTTGCTTTTCACACATTCTTTTGAATGTTCTTGAGCCTACATTATTACGCCGTTGTGTCATCTCAGATGATGGCTTACGATTGGTTGAAAAATTGTCATTAACACTGCAACCAAAACCTCAGAACTGGTGGCGGAGTTTGAGTTTTTTTTTTTCTAAATAACATAGTTTGAAAACCTTGACTACATTGTACTTCGTCCCTGTAAGCCACATACCTGGACAGATTGCCGTGTATGTCTATGCAATTTTTGTTGAAGGAGCGGCAAACTCAAACATTTTGCTGAAAAACCAGTTGATTGGCCTTGTTCGGGAATTACAAGCGAGATACACACTTCGCGACGGACACAATTCGTTAGTCTTACGGACACACGCTTCGCTATTATGAAGGACAGTTTTCTATTATATTGACCACGTCCTGTTAATACGGACAGTTTTCAGGTCCCGACAGCCTCTGTAGAATGGGGTGAATGGTTCTTCCGTGCAGAAGTGCAAAATTCGGATCCCATTCGGAGTGCTTCTTTTTCTCATTGAACAGTTAAACTTATCATACAACACGTATAAAGTATAAAAAATATTTTTAAGAGAAATTAGATTGTAACAATAACACGGTTGACATTTCCCTATGTGTGTATTTCTTTTTAGGCAACCTTGCAAAGTGATTATGAAAAAAGAATTTACAGGATCAAACAAGACTGGAAAGAACAGGTACTGTCTTGCTTGTATCAGTGTGACATTGCGTGAATTGATGGGTGTCACACCGTCACAACACAATCCATACCCACCTTCACACCCTCTCCCCTAAGGGAGAAGGATGTGTGTTTGGAGGGGCATTCAAAGAAAACACAGTACCCGCTAATCATACTCCCTACAAAAAAGGAAAGAACTTTCTGTTCTTGATTTATTTGGCTTTTTGTTTTGCTTCAATAGGAGACAAAAGAGAGATTTGACTTGAACGAGAAATGGGAAAAAGAGAAGAAAAACTTGACTGAAGATCATAAGAAGAAGATGAACAAACTTCAACAGGACATGGAAGCTGAGAAGAACAAGCTGCAAAACGAGCGGGATCAAATGGTTGGCTTTGCTTTCCAGTTCAAGTTTACAACTTTTTTATTCACGATTTTACCAAACTGACAAGCCAAATCATACATAGGTAACAACGGACTTGCCAAAAGTAACAAAGGCTGATGGATTGCTTGTGTTAGTCTTCGCAGAAGACTTTAATGACTTAGTGAGACCATATGTCACGGGGATTTGGCTATTTGTTTGTTTGTTTATTTTTATGCAAATATGTCTTTATAAAGCTTTCAGCTAGCACTTTATTTCTTGTCAAATCATCAGGAAGCAAGACTGAATAACGAACGAGATAATCTTCAGCAGGAATGCGAAGTTCTCGAGAAAGAAGAGGAAGAATTATCTGCCCAGGTAACACAGCTTGAAACTGTAGAAAGAGTTCATTCGTGTAGTGAGGCTTAGTATTTTACTATGATAAGAAAGTGATAAGACCAAAACCGTATGTATCGCAACGAACCTATCAGAACCCATAGCAGCCGGTGCAAGCGCGGAAAAAGCCGGTGCAGGGGCGAGAAAACATTTTTTAGCGCCAAGCGCGGGAAATCACCCAGTCTATATGCCAAGCGCGGGAAAATATCTTATCGGAGCCAAGCGCGGGAAAATATCAAACAGGGACAGAGCGGAAAAACCGTCGATTGGCTGATCGATAATGACGTAATGGACGCTGCTGAGCATTCATGCGCCTGCTGGTTTTTACGCCCTGTCTCTATCAGGTGTCAAGCGCAGGAAAACATCTAACCGATGCCAAGCGCGGAAAATCAGTATCTTTGTCCTGATTTTGTTGGAGCACATCTCGTGCTAGTTTCTGATTTGGATAATGACAACCACGAACTCGTCGAACAAAAAAGAGACAGTACTGCTTACTGACGAGGGTACACATGACAGTGGTACGGGTTGACACATTATGCTCCCAAAATCGAGTATTATACTTTTCGGAATTACCCCCCAAAACGGACTATTATGCTCCAAATTATGCTCGGCTGTAGCTATAATGCTTGTCATTATGCCCCTCCTTCACCCCTCCCCCCCCCAAAAAAAAAAACTTCCCCCTCCCACTGCGAAACCATGGCATACGAGAAACCTCGTAGAACATTAAAATAGCTTGATACTTTACAGTTTTTACTCAATAAACGGACAATCTTAACTGAAAAAATAAAACGACTGTTATATTGCAAAATGTGACTGTTATGCTCGATACTCCACCTATAGTATTATGCTCGAAATTATGCCGGTATAATGTGTCAATCCCCAGACAGTGGCACTCGGATTCCGGGTCAAATTGCTATTCAGAAATGATAGGAAAACTGCAGGTCCCTGAGGAAAACCTTTGGAGAAAGTCGACAGCCAACAACAAATTCTACACGCTTGGGGCACCGAGTGCGGAATTCAAACTAGCGACAACTTTCTTTTTTTGTCTAAGTGGCTTAGGAATGCGACGGGAAACGGAATAATGGTTTCATGAAAACATAGCAAAATCGTGATAAAGTCGATAATTTTTTCACCAATCACTTTATTGTCTGTGTTTTTATTTAATATTCACTCCCGTTTCTGTTTGGTGTTTTAGAGAAGAGAATTAGAGGAGAATCGACAGCAAATAGAAGAAGAAAGAAGACGACTTCTGCAGCAGAGAGAGGTAGTGAAACAGGAACGGATATTACTGTGACAATTGTCCACTTTGTGCACATTTTGTAATTAGAAATATGTCAGCTACAAAGAGCTTATAGAATTTTAGCAGTTAGCGTTCAAAGGTAACTGTGTCCCGAAAGAACCATCAATTCTGTTTGCTGGATATCCGTATTGAAAGTAAGACAAGGAAAACTAATTTGAACGATACAACTAGTTATCACAATTATTGATGTTTGCGCGCAGTTATCCCAAACAATACTTTCAATGTTGTACATCCTGCTTGGAGTACCCGTGGAGGGCTCGGCTCTAACTTTTGTTACGCGTTAGTGAGAGGTTGAAGATGTCTGAGCCTGTGGGCGTTGCTGGTGATACCGCGACAATAGAGCCACGTGATTTTATGGGGACCTTTATTTCCCGTTTTTGTTGTCTTCTCTCTTTCAGGCTCTATCCCAAGCCGGCGAGGAAGCAGCGGCGTCTGCAGGAGAGGACGAAACCCTTGCAAGGCTTCAGTTGGATGAGATAAAGGCGGCCATCTCGAACAGCGAACAAGAGTTGAGCAAGCTTAACAGGTCAGTCAAGATAATATCAGATGTAGATTACAGCAACACCGTAAGAGTATTGATTTGTATTTTTGTTTGCCTTTGTCCCAGACAAAAGAAAAAACTTGAAGCTGAAATGGAAAAGCTCAAATCTTCTAAGCATGAACTACAGAGTGACATAAGGTTTGTGACAACTTTTTGGTTGCGTGACACTGTTATTTTGCGTGGTGGTCACGCGCCACGTGCAGTTTTACCCTTGGTCTACACCTTTACTTTTACTTATCACCGAAAATCTAAACGTGCTATTATTCCCTGAACAGCAACTTGACGAAAAATCTAAACGAGCTGAAAGAGAGTTGCCGACAACAGAACGAAGAATTACAGGATCTTCTACTTCAACGGGATAAACTTCGAGAGGAACCCATCATAAATGGCGAGTCTGAAGATACTCTGCTTAAGGACAGCCATCAAGAAAAACCCGCAACAGTTGCACCAGCTAAAACCAGGGACACAAGAAAAAGGGCCACAAAAGAAGAGGCTGATCAAGGGTTTGAAGATGAGGCCCTACAAGTAGAGGACCTGGAACCTGCCGGCGTTGCCGCTGCTAAGGTAAGAACCCGACCCGCAGTATTCCTTATACTGTGAGGGGGTGGGTGAGTTCTGCGAAGCTCTTGTAACCCAGATTCAACTTCCGCTTAATATATAGTTCTCTATGTCCTTTTCAGGCCTTTCCTCCAAATTTTGTACTCTGTACATGTCTAGACAACGTATCACTTTGACCCTTTAAGCCCTGATATAAAAATGCATATTCTCCTTACTGTTCTCCATACATTTCTTATGTAACTAGTAAGGAAAATTTGTCTAAATATCAAGACATCTTATTCTTGGTGATCAATTCCTTTATTCTCATCACTTGAATGTTTGAACAAGCTGTGATAATGTAAAGAGAAATTTCATTTTCGTCACTGATAGGGACTCCTCTCTGTCTCGAACAATGTTTGGTTTCTCTTTTGGTGTTCGAGTTAGCAAAAGTTTATTGTAGGTATTTGCGGCCTCGTGATTTTTAAAAATCATATTTCAACAGAAGTGAGTAAATAAAATGTTTTTCTGCTGTTGTTGTTATTTCAGGCCGCCCAACCTCCGGAACTCAAAGGTGAGTTCTTTATAAACATAATTGCTCCATTCAATACGCGAACTCGAAGTTGTGTTTGTTTGTTGGTTGTTTGTTTGCTTGTTTTTCTTTTGTTTGTTGTTGTTTCAGATATATATAATCGTTCTTTTCTGTTTGTAGTTCACCTTGACAGCGACGAAGACCTTTCACCCGGAGAGCTCTCTCCCCGAGCCCCTGTTCATTTGACGGCCAAAAAGGGAAGAGCGGGAGGCCGGGTACCAAATGAAAAGCAGGCTAACGGATTTGCAAGAGCATATGACCTAGGTGAGAAGTGTTACGTCTAATACCAGAAGACGCAAATGTATTGCTGTCAGAACTAACTTCAGAATCAATAATCGGGCGACAGAGCTGCACATGTTCATTACGTCGCTGTCAAAGCTTGTTTCCGAAGTCGTTGCTGTAAAGTTTGTGGTTAGTGAAGGCTTGGCAAAATTAATGCGGGAAATGCGCACGCGTCGCACGTTTCTCCGCTGAGCGACACTGGCGATTGTCAGTTACGTGCATCTTCAGTTGCATTTTCATTCTATTGTCAGCTATTTCAAACCTGAGTGGTGTTTCTCCTTCAAGGGGGAGGGAAAGCTTGTTTTGCTCCTTTGCACGGAGTGTTTTTGGAAAGCCATCAAATGATCTTCTTTGCAACTTCTTCAGTTGCTGAATAACTGCGAAATCTCCTTTCTCTATTTTTTAGTTCGCAGTTGCTATAGCAACTGAGAACTATTGGGGCTGTCCTGGCGTAAAGAGTCGTGTTAGTGTGTTAACTTTTTGGCAACAAGCCCACAAAGCCATTCAAAGTAGAATCCTTCGAGGTGTAATAGACAAGTTTTGAGGGGCTTTTAACCAAGTTTTGCGCAGTCTCTATGGATGAAGAATTAATCGGAGTGTTTGGATCCTCGAAAATATCGTAGATTTTGATTTGGCAAAGACAACGCAGGAAGGAATCGGAAGGAAAAGTTTACTCAGGGGCATGTTAGGACTCGCTGGTCTTCAGTTTAGGTTGGCGTTCGCCAGCGGGTTAGGAACAGCTTGACGAGGAAAGAAATTGGTTGTTAAGTTTAGTTGCTGTCGAAAAGATGGCAAAGAAGTCTTTGTGTGTTGATGTTTCTGATCTACAAGTGGAAACATTTCTTTATGCATATTAAGTTGTCTGGGGGAGATAATTGGTCATAATTAATGAAGTCCACGAAAGGCGATTGTGTACGGGTACGGGTTTAAGTTATAAACTACCAAAAAATCATCCACACCTTACAGAGTTCAAGGACTTTATTGACAGAATTTAGTTTGAGTCTTATGTGGTTTACTTTGAGCTGATAGATAGTGTATGTTGCTCGGAATTATCGGCCAGTCAGGATTTTCCCCGTACGTGCGTATTTAATAAATTTTAAAAATATTCCATGCATCATTGCCAGAAGAGTCCTGACTCTTTCCCGTTATTAAGCTCTCCAGAATCGACCGTTATTGAAGTTTTCTTGGTTTCTGTATTTCATGTCCGCAGTTTAGTTTCGTAGTTCCCGCAGTTGAATGTATTCGTGGTTATGACATTGATGTGACGATTTACTCGTTATTCTGAACTTCCCAAATGATGTTTGTTCTTTGATGATCACCAGAAAGATTCTTGAAATCCTTGTCATTAAGCTGGAAAAATGTTTCGTGTTTTCTCTCGCTTAGCCTTTTAGAACGATCATATTCGTGAGGTTTTCCTGACACGAAAGCTATTTAAATTTGATGTTCATAATTCAATTAGTAGAATGTTTACACAGGTGTAATGTTGGCATGATTTCTGACACGAAAGTAAAGTTTTGTCAATCACAAGTTTTTAAATAAACTCAAACAGCTTATATACACGCAAAAACTAGCCGAACGTCTGTTTCTCTTTAATTATGTAAGTATTCTTCTACATTCATTCTGTTATTACGAAAAAAAGAGAGATTTCCCAGACTTATGATAGCATATTTCTTTTCAAATGCCGGACTACGTTTTCGTGGTCTCCCCGTTATTCTTTAATTTTGAGCTCCCTGTTACCTATTTAATGGTGACGCTCTCTATCATGCAACAAAATCCTGCTCCTGATAACACTGATATACACTGAACAACAAAGACAGCAGAGACAAAATAGAAGTAACATCTAAAAAACAACTGCGAACTATCCGAACGGATCCGCTCGTCTTTCTCCTGTAATTCATTTGCATTCATTTGAAACACACACTATATGTGGTAACTGTGTCGTCACATGTTCTCTTTCGCATGTTAGTTGACGTGTCATCAGATGAAAGTTCTTCTGAAGATGTACAAGGAACTTTCCTTTATCTACGAAAGCAAGCTGAACTTCGAAACAGGTAAGGGTAGATTCCAAAACAGCAAATTTCTATACTCTAATTCAGACTGACAAGAAAAGTATACCCAATTTTGGACCAATATGATAAGAAAATGTATGCCCACTAAGACTAAAACGACAACAAACTAAACTCTTCGTGTACCAAGATAGCTTATTTGAGGGAGTATCCCACCCTCTCCCCCCAGGGGCCGGGAAGCGGTTGCGAGAAAAGTAGACGGTCGCAACAATCGGACAATTCTTGAAGTTCATTTGTGTTTTTGTTGTTTTAGCGACTTAAGGAGTCGGATTGCAATGGAAGGAGATGCCATTACTAGAGCAAAAGAATTTTTACGCCGTCAAAGGCGTTCTGTGCAGCGCAGACAAGTAAGCGTCATAATGTATTCTAAATTGTAGGTTTGGAACCTTTTTTTTGTCCAACACTGTTCGAGTTTTCAATGCATGTGAACCAAGTCATCTGACCATTCACAACAAACGTAAATAAGGCAATGAGCCACTCAGAAGTCGAGCTAGTTACACGCCCGGGAAAACACAACCTGTGCCAAGCGCGGGAAAACACAACCGGTGCCAAGCGCGGGAAAACATGTAACTGGTGCCAAGTGCGGAAAACATATGCAACGGAGGCCAAGCTCAGAGAAACCTGTGTCCAGTGCCGATATCGGGTAACGTTCGTAAGCTAAACCAAGTCACAGCTTATTTAGTTTTACTCCTCATTGGTTGAAACATGCTGGGCGGGTCCTTTGAACAAATTGCAGAGCGGCAAACACTACTTTTTTGTGTACTTTTGATACTGATCATTGAAAAGCTCTCTCTGTTCCTGTATGATTGCCTTATTTATTCTCACCACCTGTCTGCTAAACCATGTTTTAATATTGTAAGGAGAAATTAGATGTTGATTGGTATTTCTCTCACCAGGCCGCTTTGGAACATGCACGAAAGGAATGGACCAATGACATGTCACAAAACTTTGCACGTGGAAAGGTATTTGATCCTCCCTAAGCAATCAACTCATTCAACCCCATTCTCTCTGGTGCGTTTTTAAAGGTCTCCTTCTTAATTTGGCTGAAACGTAGGAAAATATTTATGTCTATACCAGCGTGTTTTACTCCCTTTCTTCCTGCCCAAACGTGTGCGTTTTCGTTCGGACACCTTTCTACCCGTCGATTAATAAAAAAAAGATCGAAAACGACGTTAGGGTTTTCAAGTTTTGTCCTGTCGTCACGAAAATGATGCGTTCGAAAGATCCCATTTTGAAATCGTTAGCGTTTCAGAACGTTAATGTCAGCCAGGAGAATAGGAAAACAGCATCAAAAAGTTTGTTAATATACTGTAAATGGTGTAGAATGTCATAAAATAGCATGACCGAGAGAGACAGAATTGCCTGAAACAGCGTGAAGTCGCGTGCTAAGATCCCCTGTAATAGCGTGACCTTTCACTGTTGTTGCATTTTAGCCGCTGTCAAGTCGGAACGCTGACTTCCTGGAAGATGTCAAGACGCGTTTGGACGAGGTCAGTGGGATTATTTGTTGGTATATATGATAACCCCGTCTTCCCCTCCCCAATTACAACTACGTTCTCCTCTTAACAGCTTCTACTCCTTCATAAGTGCCAAGGAACAAGAATAACAAATGTCTTTAAATTTCCGCTTGGCAAGGAGAAACGTGACAAATGTAACACCCTAGGAAATGGTAACATGTCAGAATCACATGTACAGCGTAAGAAAAACTGAGAATCAGCACCTAAGGAAAGTACTGCTCAGTGGCTTTCCCCTAAAATCACATTTCGGATTTGACAACTACGTTTCTAAATTTAAGGGTTGAGTTGAGGAAGCTGTTAAACCTTGATCAAAGTGGTTAAATAACCGACTCTGTTCATCTTTCCACTACGCCTGGAGGGAAGGTCTAGACTTGTTAATCATTCTTTATTTGATGTGATTTAGGAGGAGGCGGAGCTTGGAGTTGTGATGGACAATATGTCCGCTGGCCAAGAACTTCTACGACAAAAAGAAGAAAGGCTCAAGCTTATGGAGAACGCGCTGCTTGGAGGATTGGTGAGTAATTTATCAGCCCGCTCTCCCTCTGCGGGGGAGTGGGATGGTAGGGGAATTTGGCGACTTGTCTGCTCGTTTGACAGGAGCCTTGACGTGGTAATCACTGGCTCACGTCGGTGATTTGACATCTTCCTGTAACGATATAGTAAAATTTTCCCTCTGACAACCCTCCCTGGAAGTTTGTGTTATCAGATTTTGAAGATGACTTGCTTTAAGTCACTCGTTGTGGCACTGTCGACGAAGCGCTAGAATTTGGTATCGCTGGGTAAAGAGGAGGCCGACTCTAAAGTGGCGGTTGATTCTTCACGTTACGCCTCCTCATATACACACACATTCACAAATTCTGTGCGTGCTTCACTCTTGTGCAATACAATCATCTCGTCCTGGGGCATCAAAACAGTGCTTGTTGTGGAGCGAAAACTCGATGACGTGGAGGAAGTCGAAGTCTAAAGCTGTTCAATATTTTCACCAACAGCTTTACAGTTTTCCTAGCCATAGAAAGTCGCTTAATAGCTAGCGTCCGTCGCCTGTAAACTCTTCTGAATTACTTCTTCCCCCTTTAGTCAACTGCATCAGACTCGGAAGCGACATTTCGTGAAAGCAGGCACGCAAGACACGCTCGTCCGTCAGCAAAAGACAGGCACCGCCCGCGAAAAACGCCGCGCAGAACGCTTGACGATGACGACAGCAGTGGCATCAGCAGCAGTGACTACGGTGACATCGTCAGCGGTAACGTCAGAAGAAGTGACGTCAAGTTGGGAAGCCGGCAGCCCAAGGCAGCGGTGCCCACAGTCTTGAGGAGGCATTCCGCTGGCGATGAGAGTTCAGAAGTGGTGCAGCATTCACTGCAACAAATTAACACGGATTTGGCGCGAATTTTAACATTACTTCGCACGCGCCCGCCAGCGTTCACATACCCATCTGTCACGCCAGTTTCATTGGGAGCTGAACCAGTCACGCAGCCGTTTGCTGATTCCGTCAGAGGGTCTCGTGTCACACCCATTTATCCTGAATCCAGTCATGGCATTCAGTCACAGGTCCCTTACCAGTCTGGCCCTGTGCCGGAACCTTATCAAATGCGAGGCGCTGGGGTTCCTGTACTGCCTATTCGACAAGGACAAGCTCACAGCTTGTAAGTAGTGATCTTTTTATAACGACTCTTAACTGCTTAGCAGCTGTTTTGAAAACCATTCCCTTTCCAAGTGCAGTTATATTAAAGCTAGACGGTGAGCTTTAATATCACCTTTTTGCTTGTTTCATTATGTTCCTTTCCAACAAGATTTTTTTCACCATGTTTAATACTTTAGGTTGCTTCTGTGTTTGTCCTGGTTTCTTTTCCGCTAATCCCTACTAGATCATTTGGCCTACATGCTACAGTTCTTCTCAACAATATTGAACGTGTCCTAATCAATTACAGTAAACACACTTTTTTTAGTAAACACTGGGCAACAATATTTGTCCTACATGTGTCTTCTCAACTTTGAGAGTTTTTCAACTCAGTCCATGTTATCTTCTGTAGCACTCCGGTAGGTACGGCCCCAAGTCAGTTCCAGGCTCCTCCGTACAGAAGTCAAGAGAGCGCCGAGTCTCAGCTAGAAAGGAAGTGGAGATCCTACTTTGGAGGTACAAACTGCTGTACTGCAATTCGCCTTCGTAGTTTTACATGTATCTTGATAAAGGTGAAGTTAGTAAGTTTTACGATTTACTAATATAACACACAAGCTAATCACGTGACCACGTGCCCTTGCTTTGAGTTAACAAGACTTCCTTTCACGCTTTCAGCTCAATCACGTGACTCGCCAGCCTCGCTTTCACTCGGACCTGCCGCGAGCCTTATGGCAGGAAGGTGAAAAAATGTTGTCATTTTCATTTCTTTCTTATTCTGACATTGAAGTTGATTTGTCTTCTTAACCAATCAACTTCTTTCTTGGCCTGTAGGGAACCAGCTAGCATAAAAGACTGGACCTCAGAGAGAGAGCTAAGCACCGCTGAGCGACTGCAGTCTCACACTGAATGGCTTCGAAATTTTCGACGTGACGCAGGACTGCAAGCCAGCAATGCAAGGGGGCTGGAAGAGAGAGTGATGTCGTATCCTTTCTTGTAACGATGGAAGTGCGCGCCTTTTTGTTTCAATAATCTTTCAACAGGGACCTTCGGATTACAGTTCGAGTCAAGACTGGGTACGAGTGCGACTTTTACAATGGTGTGCGCATGTGCATGATTATCACCTGCTAAAATTGATCAACAACGCGGAGGAGCGAGGGCTGTAGGGACGTTTCTGGATTATATTTGATAGACGAACTCGTACTCAATCTCCAACTTATCCCTCCATCTGAAAGTCTGTACTCTCCATACGTTGAGTGCGCAAAAACAATTCCGAAGCTAGGGTGCGAAGACCTGGGAACGAGATTATACAGTCTGAGTTATTTATCCTGCCTCCGTTATTATTTCGATGACCTTGTGTCAAATATCAACCTCCCCTTACCTATGTTCACTTTCATGTAATTTGATACATCCTTTTCCCGCTGTAGTGATATCACAATTGATCCTGCAGTTCAGCGTTTTACGTAATGGACGAAGAATATCTATTGTTCATGACCGCTGGCTGAACTCATATTGACCATCTTTTCTTGTCAATGTTTTCTTAACTTGTCCCCAGATTTCCCGCAAGCCAAGGACCAACGAGCAGCTTTCAAGCTGGAACGTCACGTGGTCATCCATTAACTTCCAGGCCCCCGCGGTTGGGGCTCAGTGAAAATAATCAAATTCGATGGGTCTAAATAACCTAAGTGTGTGTTTAACCTTGTCAGTGTGAACATTCAAAGGCAAAATGGCGTCCAAGTAGTAACGTGTTTTCACTGGAGAAAACTTCCTCTAAAGGGGCCACAATATATCTATCGTTAGCAGTGCCAAAAAATCTGAGTTATCCATGCATGCGTTGTACATAACGATCTCGCTTTCTTGTACAGTTTTAACGAAGTGTTTACATACAAAGTACGTGTAACTTGCGATCAGGCCTTCTCCCTTCCCACAAAAATAGAAAATCCGCGGAAAAACCCCCGCGGATAAAAGTATGTTTTGCATGGTGTGTTTCGATTCCCGAGTGGAAAAAATATTTCAACAGCAGATATTTGCAACATTGTTGTAATAAACGCTTCTGATGGCATAAATTTTAATCTTGACAGTCTCATACCGTAATTCTCTGAAATTACCTGGGGTGGAATGGGGTATTGGCAATGATCCATGAGTTAAAGGTTCAAGATCCACTGTCGACGGGGCCATGTCACCAATTTTAAGCATTAATTTGAGAAGCCAAAAGACATGTTTTTAATAATGGAAACCCAAAATAATGGTCTAGTTTTGCTTAAAACTTCTCTACTGGTGCACTTAAACTGTAAATAAGTGCCTTTGGCTACGGATGGTCAGGATGTAAACGGACTGGAACTTGAAAAAAATCGGGCCGTTCTTTTTTAAGTTTTCTCTGCTGTCTAGCAAAAACCATTATTAACTGATTATATTTTATTCTCCTTTCAAGAATTCACTTTATTTCTTCTTGGAGTTCTCAGAAAACCATTTTGTAGATAAGAAAATGCTCTTAGTTTTAATTTAAGCAGAATTTTGACCCCAAGACACAAAAATTCCTGTGACATAGCCCCTTAGTCAAAAAGCTTGATCAGTTTGCGCACATGTGAACAAGAACTTCACTTCACACACACAAGTTAACGTTGTTGTGTATTTATTTTAAGAGCCGTTACAACTCACAAATAAGAATATAACATCCGGACTTCTCTCTAAACACCATTCCAGTATTTACAATGTATGTATAAACGTTACGCGAACAGAGATATACGCACTTAAAAAACGGTTGATTTTTCACGCAAAATTCAGCTTTGCGAATAACATTTATTTACAAGTTACTGATTGGGAATTGGTGTTTGTCCCGGGGGGAGGGGTGGTTGAGCAGGTGGAAGGATGTGCCCGCCCTTCCGCGACAGAAGCGTTATTTCATCCTTGAGGGCATCAATTTCTTGAGCCTGCAGTTGCACCAACTGGACCAGTCGCTGACGTTCCCGGATGTCGGCTTTCCGGCTTCCGGTGAACTCAGTGCCCTGGGAACGAGAAAAAAAAAGTTAAGAGAAGATTAAAATGTGAGTGGACGTATTAGTTCAGGAAAAAAGAAAACTAACCAAGAGCATGCACCCGACGTTAAAATATAAAAAGATAATTGTCAAGTGATTTGATGACAGGAATTTCTTGAGAAGAAGTGCCTGACTTATGCCAACTCGTACGTGTTTAAAGTGTGCAAGTTGCACATGTGTTTGGTGGTCAAGTTCAAACAAGTTTTTGACCATAATTAACGCCCTTTGATGTGCGTTTGCAGGGGTGGGTGAGGAATTTTTAAGGAGGGAGGAGATAACTGCAAGCGCTAAGACTCCCGAATTGCCATATGGCTAAAGCCGTGCATGGGAGGCGAGGGTTAATGCAAACTCTCAGTTTGTAAAACTGCAAAGAACAGTCGATCGTCGGTTAGTGGCGACCGAAATTTGCCCATCTGCGATGAAATCAAACTGTGGTCAGACAAAATTTTCTTCGGCATTTTTCTATCCGACCGTGCAACACCAGTTTGGGACCGTAAAGGCTTATGTAGAGTGTGAATGCTAGTTGAATTGTTACAAACTACCAACCAGTGATTTCTGTCGTGAGTTAAGCATCTGTTCAAGTTCTTTCTTCTCCTGTAACAGCACCGTGTAGGTATCCAGCCTCTGAGTATTCTCACGAGTCAGCTGGGTTACTTTACTCTTGTACGAGTCAATCTTACTCTGAAATAACAACACAGTGGAGATGAAAATGCAATCGGACAATCTTAGAGTTTCTTCGGAAAGTGGGAGGGCATCTTCGGAATAGAGTACTGTCGGTGATTGTGACTGACTTTTTCGCAAGTTGTGTGGAAGGTGTCTCCAGAATCAAGTGTATAATGTATTGTCCGGTCGTTAACCAGGGGAGGATTCACAAAGCTGTTCTACGTCAAGACGAATCCTGAGTATTGTTTCCTAACGATAGGCTTTTGTTTTCCAACAACACATAGGACATCTTATCTTAGGAGGGCTTCGTGAATCCAGCCCCAGGGTCTTTTAACACTTCAGCAACTGATTATTTTCTTTCTCGCCGTGAGAGACCTGCTAGCAGGGAACTGATTATTCTGTTAAGTCACAATTTTATTGACTGTCAAGACAAAAAAAAGTGACAAGTCTAATAAGCCTCCTGCAGTTGATTGTAGGCGATGCCGAGTGACCATTTTTAACGGTATCAATTACTGTGATTTGTAGCCTTGGAGTAGCCTGTTAGCTAATATCTTCGAGAAATAAAGACGCGGCGGTCTTTATACGGTTTTGTCTCGATAAAACCGTTGACTAATGTTTAGTGGCTACAGACCACCGCAAGTCTCAGCCTGCGACAGGATCCATTTGTTCTCGGCTCCCCCCCCCCCCCCCCCCGCCCCGCCGCTGGTGGGCCGATAAAAACTGAGTGATGTCGCAGCTGTACTTACATTCCATTTAGCGATCTCCGCAGCGCTTTTAGACTCCTGTTGTCTTAGTTTCTCCTTCAATTCCTCCACTGTTCTGTTTACTGTTACAGTTTCAAGCTTCTCTAAGTCAACCAGCCGGCCGAACTTTAACATTAACATGTTACGTACTTTCTCTTCCAACTCGCCAATCTACGGACAAAAACAATGAAATACAATGCACTTAGGTTTGAACGGCTTTTGAATGAGTTACTCATTGCAGAAACACTGCAATGAGCCAATCACAACTCGACACAAATTAAGGGAAGGGCGCAAGAATCAAAGAGAGAACTGGGGTCAAAATGTCTTGACTTAAAAGGATATAATAAAGTAAAAAAAAGGCACGTCATATCGCGAGATTAGTAGACAAAAGTCTACGATACGTTCTACAGTGTCATAAGCAAGGGATGCTGAAATAGTTAACCGAAATCACCAGATTTGCAGGATCACCGTGAATGAGGGCTTCTAAGGCAGAAGTTTGTGGCGAGGCCTAACAGAGAGCTTCATTCTGCAGTGAATGAACGAAGCCTAAATTGGTCCACAATGAGCACGTGTGCTCCCAGTGTTGAGTTGTCAGAATAGTGTTTTGACCAAGAACGCAATATGAGGGAAATGGCCAGGTTTCGAAACCCTCCCTTCAAAAACAAGAGTTAATTGTCAAAAACAAGAGTTAATCGTCAAAAACAAGAGTTAATTGTCAAAAACAAGAGTTAATCGTCAAAAACAAGAGTTAATCGTCAAAAACAAGAGATAATCATCAAAAACAAGAGTTAATTGTCAAAAACAAGAGTTAATCGTCAAAAACAAGAGTTAATCGTCAAAAACAAGAGTTAATTGTCAAAAACAAGAGTTAATTGTCAAAAACAAGAGTTAATTGTGGTATTGTTGGTTATCCTGCAGTTTACCTACCCTGGCTTCCTGTACTTTCTTGTCTCGGATGAGCTGCACATGCGTCTGACGATGCTCCCTGGTGAAAGCAAACACAGCTGATTTAGCGAGTAACTTTTTACGGTTTCCGACAAAGGAATCAAAGGGAAAATATAGTCGCTGACAGAATCCGCTAAATTCGAACGGACATACAGGGGTATACATTATAACTAAGGGGCTCGGACGAAACTATTCTACGAGGAAATTTCAGAACTTTAGCCCTAAATCCAAATTGCTCCAGCTTATCTCTACTTTGGTACACAAACTAGTAAGTAATGTAGTAAGGTATTTATTTTTTCAGCCTGATGGTTTACACTTCAAATGTTTGCCTCTTTTTTTAGCTAAAACCCCCATCAACTAAAAACACAGTTGAGGACCGGATGCGTGGTTGTTTAGTTCTTTTTCAGTTCGACATTGGACATAAGGCCAGAATTCCCGATTAGCATGGTTTTCAACCATGCCTTTTAATTTTCAGTCGTTTACAAGTAACAGCACTTGTAATTTACCTGTAGAGTCGTTTTTGTTCGGCTTTTTCTTTTTCTAATTCCTTGATCCTCTGCTGTAGTCTGACCAGTCCTGGACTATTGAACACCAGACACTGTGACAGGTCTTGCGGCAGAGCACCGTTCAGCATGTATTGAATTTGATGAAGTCTTAGCACAACAACCACGTCCAACTCGTTCAACTTCTGTTGTTTCTCACGCTGAGAAAAAAAAAAGTTTAGTTTAATGCAAATCCAAAAGCGACATTTACATCGATTGAAACCTAGACCTACCAGATTTGCTGAAAAGTCAGTGGTCGCGATGGAAATGGTTTGCAACTTGAAAGAATTCGGTCAGCGTTTTGAAGTTCTGGTGTTGTGATTTGGCAAAACCGCATAAAACTAAAGTGCGTTGAAGAATTCACTTCAATATAGGAGCAGTTTTAGTATGAGTGAGGGAAATAAGCCATTATAATCTCTTGGTTTAGCACAGTTGGACAAAACACTAGCATTCCCTTTGACAGTCCTTCTTCTGAGCAAACACAAGGAAAAGGGGAGTGGGTCTAGCAAAGTGTTGGAAGCACTTGTCTCCTTGGAGTATAACTGGGTTCGAATCCCGGTGTTGACGCCACGTGGGAGGAGTTTGTTATTGGTTGTCGTCCTAGCTCGGAGGGTTTTCCCCGGTTTTTCGTCCCCCACAAAAAAGCAGAAAAGCCAACACTCCAATTTAATCTAGAATAAAAAGCTCTCACGAGAAATAAACAACTGTAGGTCTAAGTATCGAGGAAAATACCTGAAAAGCCTCTAGATCGGCTTCCGCAGTTTTCAGCGCGCTATCGATGATCTTTGCTTTTTTGACGAGGGCGTCGTACTCCTTTTTCAGTGTTTCGCTTGTTTTCTTTTCCTCAGCTAGCTCTTCTTCCAGATCCAAGCGACGCTCTCGCAGCTGACAAACCTTAAGAAACAGCACAACTTTTAGCATGGTAGTTTCTCAAATTATAGCAACCCTGGCATATTTTATCACGACAGTATCTAAAACTCAAAACTTCCATTCCTCGAAAAGGAGCTTTAAAACCTCTTTTGGTTTACCTATTACTATTTTAAGCGATCTTTTCCGCTAAAATTCAATGACTAATGGTTTTAGGGTCAAAAGAATTCAAAGTTTGAGCAACTTTACGTACTGTTTGAGGAAATCTAAAGCTATCAAGTTCCTAAAGTTAGCGGTTTTACCCAAAACTGCTAAATTCATTTAGTTAGTCTTTTTTGGCATTCAAAACGTTTTTGAGTTCAAAGTAGAGGTTTTGGACAAACGGACAGCGTCCATATTTTCGCAAGCAGGGAGCTCATTACGTTCCCTTCCTACCAATAAATGTATTTGTCTGTGAGTCCAAGACAGTGGTACTTTACTAAGAGATCGTTCGCTCGAGATTTACCTGATCAAACAGCGCCTGATCACATCCCGGTGGACACACGCTGTCGTCCAACTCTTCGGCATCCGAATCCTCTTCGTCGCTTGACGACAAATCTTCGTCGCTGTCTTCGTCTTCGCTTTCCTCGTCCGAGCCTTCCTCGGCTTGAGCCTTCTTTTTCGCGCGCTTGATCTTTTTCTTGAACACGCGCGTTAAAAACGACTCGAACTTGTTGTTCTCGCCGAGCGCAGCTGAGAAGGTTGTGTAGAGCGCTTTCTCCTGCTCTTGAAGTTTCTCGATGTCTTGTTTCTTGGAGTCGAGCTTCATTTGGCAATCCTCGACCTACAAGAGAAAGCGAGAAAATTATCAGAGATATAAAAAAAATGCTGGCCTTTTCACTCACAAGCGCAGCCAAGCAAAAATTTCAGCGAAATACCCCCCCCCCCCCCCCACCCAGCATTTTCCCGCCGTTACCCATTTATTCACCGGGGTAAAGAGACGCAATGTGCAGTAAAGTTTGTTGTCCTGGGAATTAAAGCTAACTAAATTATAAGGGCGATAAGTCGGGAAGTTCTACTTTTGTGTATTCACATCAAATGGTAAAATTTCGAGAGACCAAAATTATTCAGTGTGAAATTCTTCGTCACAGAGGCGCTGAGCTAAACCTTTCGAAATTAGGTTCTTGCTCTTAGCCCAACATACTCAACAATTTTGTGACTGGCTGTCGTTCGTCTTACCTTCTCCTGCATCTCTTCTTTCTCGCTGAGTTTTATGTTCACTTTGTTAGCGAAACTGTTTTCTCTTTTTTCAAACTCCTTCAGCAGCATGAACTCTTCAAACAAGGTGACTTGCCTGTCAACAAAGTGGAAAACAAAACGAAATGTGTAAACCAAGAGTAGTCTCCAGATCGGCAGCGGTTCACGTCATGTAAGTTGTGATCGTCACGGTCGAAACGTCGTAGGAACTGGAATTGCGTCTTAAAGTGGACACAACAAAAAATAATTACATTGGTCGCAGTTTTTGACATTTACAGCTATTTCAATTAACGTTGTCGGATCTTAAAGCCTCGAGCCTACGCGACAAGACCGAAAGGTAGTATAGGTGGCTGTGAAACTACCTTACACACTTGACTATGTGATTTATTTTACGCTTCAAATTACCCATATCACCTAGCGGTCTCATCGCGTAGGCTTTCCGACAACGTTCATTGTTACGGGCCTCACCTTAAGTCAGCGCATTTAATAGCCACCTCCAGGTACATTTTATCGTGCCTTAAGTAGCGCAGATCCGCGTCGAATTTCTCCAGTGTACTGTTGATCTTGTCGATTAGGACGTCTTGTTCATATTGCAGTCTGACAGTGTAAGAGAACAGGGTGAGAAAGGTTGATACTACAAAGTTGCCAGAAACAAAGATCAGAAACAAAAATTACCCGACGGAATTAGGGATTTTGACCTTATTTTGGGCTCTAAGACGGGGTATTCGAAAACAAACCTACGCAAAATCAAATGCCCCGCTTCTCCCCCATTCCCGCACAATGGTGACCACAAACTCCCAGGATAGAATTATTCCAGTTCGTTACCACCTCAGTCACGCTACTCGGTTTTTTAACGTTCCTGGACTGGAGAGAGTACCGTCATTTTCAATATTTCTCTCCACTTTTTTCTCGTTTCAAACCAAGAAATGGAGGTGAAAGTTCTCTTCAACAAGATAATTCTTTCTTTCCAACCTTATTTGTTCCTCGTAACGCATCTCCTGTTCCAAAGCAGATGGCTCCTCGCTGACCTCTTCTATCGCAGGCTCAGGACTTCCTTTGTCCGTCAAGGTACTCAAACTGGACTTGGGTCTCCCAGAGGAATGTACAGACACGGAGGATATAGATCGGTCCCTCTGTTGTGTCCCTGGCTTGCTGCCATGAGGGATGTGTTTCGAGGGCTACAATGACCGGGCGAAAGACAGCGATAAATTAACGACCGCTAGTAAACTAACCGTCAGAACTGCAACAATACCGTATGGTGTTTTTGAAATAAGCCTTTTCTAAGTCCTTCGTTCGTAGTTTTTCCCATTCACTCCATTGATTGGTCAGTTAATTGAAGGCTTGGTCAATTATTATAATTGTAACCAATCCTTAATTCATTGCGACCAACAGACCTCGAGATGGCCCGCTTGTGAATCAGTAAGAAGACAACAAAAAAGAAGATAACATCGAGATTTATCACATGAAAGGAAGATAAAACTTGGATAGAGGAACAAATATGCAGGTGGGACTTTAAAGGTTTGCGTGGGTTCAACGTCCACTCCTACAAATTATTGAAGACAACACTGGATTTAAACGGTTCGGTAAGGTGGGGTCTAAAAACAGAAAAAGTCAATTACAAAACGAAGTTTTCGCGAATCGTTTCTCTTTTCATCCTAGTTTTTAAAACAGTACGTTTTGGAAGCGTCAAAACGCGGTTTTCCAACGACTCTTACTGTGTAAAAGCTTTCTGCAAACGTAACTTCGCGCACCCAATTTTCACGGTCACTCTAACGACTCTCACCAGACAGACTACTGCCGCTCTCGAGTTCAAAGATAAAAGAAATTCACGGCAACAAAGAGAGACAATAAATTTATACTTCACTTACCTCGGTCGCCCCTCCGCCAAATCCACCGAAACCTCCAAAGCCCCCTCCCTGCTCCGCGGCGTGACCTCGGCCGACCTTGTCATCCAACTGTTTCTTGAACTCGTGCAGCTGGTCACGTGTGTATTCCAGGCGTCTGAAGATGAAGAGAGTAAAGGACTCTTTAATAAAATCACCTGCTCACATAAGAAACAGTTTGACGTTGATTTTAAAGAAGTAAAGTTTTTGAGAAGGTTCCTCTTCTTCTGTTGACACGTAATTTTGAAATTCCATGACACGCGTACACGTTCCACGCACGCTCGGTGTTTGAATGTTGTGTTTGACGCACGCGCGCGCGCAGAGGTACAGAAACCTCGTCAACAATGCGAAAATGCGATCCATGGCAACCGAACACAAATGATAACAGAAAAAAATTTCTGCCGCGCGAGTGGAAGAAAACACCTTCGCTGAAGATTTCAATTCATTCACAGTCTGAGTAGCAAGAAACTGGAAGATGTCGGTCAACAATCTTCTGGTCAGAGTAAAAGGGTTGCGGGATGTGATGGAGTCATGCCAGGAGAGATTCACGCGTCTGGTTCAAGATTACCAAGTGAATGTTTTACAAACGGCAGCCGTGATCGCCGCAGCTAAAATTAACGAAGAAAAAGCTGAGATTGAAAAGAAAAAACAGTGTCTCCGTGAGCAGATAGAAAAGGAGAAAGAACGAAGTCGCGAAACTGTTAAAGAGGTCTACAAAAGCGCGGAGGAATCCATCGAAGCCTTGCTCAGAGACCAAGAAAAAGAGTTCCAAGAGGCTATGGATCGTGTGGAACGGCAACAAAAGGTAAGGTATAGAGTTTGAGATGTTTCGCCACTCGCTTAAAAGGTAATTTTAAAAATAGGCCGATTGCAGTGGATTATGAAAACAAAAGGATAACGCGAAACATAGGTGAACAAGATTTGTATGGAAAGCGACGAGTTCTCATCCAGTGTATGTTAATCTTCTGAGGGGGAGTCACACTTAGAGCAAAAGCCTTCAATGATGTTTTGATCCATTGCCAACTTTTTCCCTAGGAGGTATTGGTCTTTGTTTACATTGTGAAATACCGATGGATTTTGTCCACCAGTCTTGTTTTCACTGCTTAGCACTGTGCTGCTCTATAGGGCATGGAAAAGGTTTGTTTAAAGGTTGTTTACAGTTCGCAAATGTTCATTTGTAAGTGACCACGAATCCTTGTTATTTAAAGGTAAAGGTGAAAACTGAAACACGAGAAGACACAGTCCAGACGTTTGCTGGAGGTAAGAGAAAATATTCCGAGCTTAAAGAATCGAAAGAATTTGAAGAGGAGGACGAGGAGGGGAAGCTTAGCAAATATGCGGACAATGAGAATGAAGATTTCAAATGCGCAGACTGCGGTAGACTGAGTCCTAACATGTTCATGTGTGACCAGTGCCAGGTCACTACCTACTGCAATGAACTTTGTCAGGCGAGAGACTGGTACAGACACCAACAACACTGCACCGAGGCAACGGACTCCGACTGAGTGTTTACATGATTTCTTGTCTTTGGGAGAACGAATTGAATTTAACTAAATATTGTCACTACTTTAAATTACCTTGCTGAAAAAAAATTGTACGCAAAAAATTCATGTTCCTAATGTTACTTGGGCGCTGCTTTCAATAGCATCTCATTTTTCACTGCATGAGCATTTTCGCTGTTTACTGAGAGATTTCTTTAACCTTACTAATCTAAGCGAAGTAAGTATAGAAATAAGAAACCAAACAGAAAAGAAGACTATCTTGACTTGACTCGGCGTAAGCGTCTCATTTTCCGCGTTTCATATCGTCACGCCGCTTTGAAGGGTATTATCACAGAGAAATCCATTCTAGCCACGTTAACACAGCTGAAAAAAACTTACTTTTCGGGGCATTCGTCGGGCATCATCTCGGGTATTTTAGGGATGGGCCGTTTGGAGTACGGATCAATTTTACGCTGTACCTCCTCAAGTTTTTTCACAGTTTCTTTCATCTGAAAGAGAAATAAGGTTGAGTTCAGAAAGGGTATTTGTTTGGCTGTTGAGGTAAAACATACAAGATACGAGTAAAAATCTTGCCTCACCTCTTTTATAATCTTGACTTTCTTTTCTCGCAGTGCTAAGAACGACTGGTTGAACTCGAACTTGTGATGATGTATCTGGAAAAAAAAACCGCGATGTTGTAAGAAAAGCATAATTTGTTACACGTACGCGCGGAGATTTCGCGGTTATCGCGGACGTTTGACAGAGAGCAGGTCGGTCAACCGAGGAAGACTGGCCTCTGCTGTTGTGTTTTGTCGTTAGACGAGAAAATTTGCTCCACCTTGGTTCTCTCCACCACGGTGTATGGTATATAGTGTATAGTGTATGGTGTTTGTATGGTGTCTGTATGGTGTGTGTATGGTGTATGGTGTATAGTGTGTAGTGTATAGTGCATGGTGTATGGGTTTGTACGGTGTATAGAGAAAACTAACAAAATGCGGGTAACCAAGGCAATTTTTCAAGCAACTTATAACACAACGTTGCAGCCGAAATTGCGCGTGTAACACCCTTTGTTTGCAACTTATATCACAATGGACAATTGCGTTTCAAGTTACAGGAAACGGAAACTAGTCTTCTAATTTTCGCCGCGTTGCGAAATAGGTTAATTGCACCATGTAGCATGGATTCTGTAGCTTGTCTCCCAATCCTCTCGTAACCACTAGAGCGCCAGCTGCAGGACAAATTGCCTCGTGTATTTGACGCTGTCAGTTGCTTCATGTGACAGAGACCGGACCTAAACAATGGTCCCTGATGAACCACCAGGCATGTTGAATACGTCAGATTGGACACAGCGGATTTTACCTTCTGCACACGAGGTATTAGGAAATAGCACAGCTCACCTGGTCAAGCAAGTTCAAAAGCTGAATTCTTTTCTTTTCTGCGTTTACTCTCTGGCTTTCAGGCACAACATAATCTTTGGCCGTTTTCAGCTTGTAGTCGCCCATGTTTTCGCGTGCTTCTTTTATGGCAGCCACGTCTTTTGGATCCTCGTAACCTTCATCTGGTTTGTTACGATAAAGTTCGTCCCACTAAAGCAAATAAAGAGCCTGCTTTAGAGCATTTTCAAACAGCCTAGGTGAGGGATTAACTCTCCATCAAAATATTTGGACAGCACATGTTGATTTAAGGGGCTACCATTGGTGGCAAAATCTTTATATGAGTCTTGTCTGGAATCATGAACTTCTATCGTGAAAATTTAAGGAAATATTAATTCAGCGCACTTCTGCGTTCCTGCTAAGCTTTGTAACTGATCATAAAATTCTTCCAAGACACAATTACTATTCGCGCGGTTGGGAACGGTCATATGGTCGTGGCAGGAGCTATTATTTTCTACTGAATATCTCTGACTTTGCTTTGTTTGTTTTTGCGTGCAATGGATTCAGAATTAGTTTAAAATGCACTCTGACCAGTCAAGGCAAACGAAATTTCGCGATCCGCATCAAAATGACTAAATCGTGCAAACCACGATGAGTAACATCTTTCATGACACAATGCACTTCTTTTCAACCAATCAGGAGCAAAAAAACAAACGTGTGCATTGCATTACAAGCCTTTTCCCGCGCTTGGAACCGGTTACATGGTTTGCCGTCCTTGGCACAGGTTACATGTCTTCCCGCGCTTGGCACAGGTTACAAGTTTCCCGCGCTTAACTTGGCAACGAATGCACATTTCTTTCTTCCAGTCCTGATTGGTTCATGGCATTGTCTACTTTGTTATGATTGGCCAGGTGAAAATATACAAAAGACAAAGTATCTACAAGGTGAATTAGTAGCTTAGAATACCTCAGCTTGTCTGGCGAGTCTCTTTTGTCTGCGCGCCTCAGCTTTCGCCAGTGCATTGGCTACTTTACTTCCCAGCTGACCTTGCGAGGGTGGTGCTTGCTGGTGCTGTTGCTGTTGCTGGTTTAAAGGTATTTTGTCTTGAGTTCCGCGTTTCTTCATCTGCGATAAATATTACAAAAACGATGTCAAATTGCCCTTAATAGGAGAGAAAACCCTTTCCATTACTCTTGGGACACTTTCCTCAAATCGCGTCCCGTTAGTGTCATTTGAAAAACACTCTTGCCTCGCCCCCTCCCCCGGACAATGTTGAAGTTTGGGTTTTGAAACTGATGACTGATCTTCAACATAGTTTGGGGAGGTGGGGAGGGGAGCACAGATAGTCATAAAACTTGTGAAAGACTTCTAACTACAGTGGAGGTTACATTTTCTTACTTCTCATTGAAATATTACCAAGTGTCCCAAGGGCTAATGGCCAGGATTGTACATCGGGAATCCGTCTGGAAGAAACATCTGATATAAATTAAGGACGCTAATGATCACGCATAACAATTTTAATGGTTCAGCCTTTTTTCGTTGTTGCAAACAATTATCCATTCTGACTGTCTCGCTTAAAACGAGATGAATTTGAGAAGTAAACTCGTCCATCACCGGAGACGAGAAACACCGAGGCTTCGCGCGGACGACGAGGCAAGTAAGGATGCCTAGGTACTAGGCTACAACAATCCTGTAACACACACACACACACACACGCCAGAGGCGTACAATGCCTACCTGAGCGGCAGCTTTCGAGCTACTGGAAAAACTTTTTCTCCCGTGTCCTCCCCCATCAGGACCTTCACCACCCCCTACCCCTCCGGCCTCTTGAAGTAGTTGGTGAAGATAGTCCGGCTTAGATGCTCGGAAGGTGGCAACTAAGTGTGGAGAGAGGAACGCACGCAGAACAATCCGGTCACACTCAATTTCATCTTTAAATCTGCCAAGGGAAACAGAAGAGGGTTAAAATGTGTTTTTGATACCTTGATTCAACACTGATCAAAGTTAATACACTGTTTAATAAAAGCAGATAGTTGACCAACGTACGCCAAGTGCAGGAAACATGTGATCGGTGAGAACTGGCAAGCGCAGGCGGGTAAGCCAAATTCGGTCGGTTTAAGTTTGATTGCGATTAGCTGGAAACTTAACTTGTCTATTCTGATTAGTTAAAGCACATTTCAGGACATCTGTGAAACCATCATAAAGCACGGAAAGGGCAGGAAAATGTGCGTAAACCAACTCATGATTGTTTTCGATTTTGTTCCTGACTACTGGAAAGAACAGAATTAACTATCAATTAATTAATTTAATTTATTTATTTATATTGCGTAAATATCAACATGAAGTTTTCAAATGCGCATTACAACAATTAGAATAAACAATACCATTAAATTCTATTGGGCATAAACTATTAAATAAAACAAACGCAGAATCACTTCTGGTTGCCAATCTTAACCCCTTTAACAAATTGTCATACCTTTTCTGCAGTTTTCTCAATCCAATTGAGAGTTTTTCCGCGTCCCAAGCCATCTCCTTACGAACAAGCTCAATCTAAGAACGAATACAAATAGCAAAATGAAAACCAAAGACAAACAGATCGTCTGGAGTGACAGAGAAACAAAAAAAAAATCTTACCTTATTTTCGACCTCCGCTTTCTGTTCTGTTATGAGGTCAGGATCAATTTCGAACTCCTGGAAAATAAGTAGGCGAGGGTGAACTGTCTGATTGCTTAAGTGTAGTTAATGCATTTACAGACAAACGATTTACCTTACAGACACGAGCAAGAGCAAAATCTCACTCGGACCTCGAGCGGCCATTCAGCCGATAAAATGTGAAAACTTTGGCATAATTACCAAATTTCATTGGTCATACTAAGGGTTTCAAGTACAGACCCAGAAACTGGAACCACCTTAACCAGTATAATAAACAGCACTACAGGAAAGTACTGCTCAGTAGCTTTCATTTGAATGGTCACACTTTAGGATTTCATCCACAGACTCAAAAGTTAGAACCACCTTGTACAGCATAATAAACAGCACCACAGGAAAGTACTGCTCAGTAGCTTTCATTTGCTTTCATTTGAGTGGTCACACTTTAGAGTTTTGATGACAGACTCAAGAGTCAGAGCTCCATTAAGTGATTTAACCATTGATCTGAGTAAAAAAGGGTAAACCATTTTTAACTTACATCATGCGTTAGTTGAACATGCGGAGGAAGCTTTTGGTTCTTGGTCATCAACTCCTTGAATGCTCGTCTTAAATTAACAATCTTCCGACGTATATTCTGAAAAAGAACAGGTAAACACGGTTCACGTGACGTTATTAAAGGAAATCTCGGTGAAGCTTTGAGAAAATCTTTAACGTGTTTCAGAGTCGGCCACCCATTTGGTTTTGGTTCCCATGATCCTTAGAGCACGTAGTGCACGCCTTCACGTTCTCGTGAAAAGGTGCATGTCAAGATGTCAAGAAAATCCACTAAAATGGGTTCGCACAATTCTACCACAGAAACCGCACAATCAAAAAACGACCTTGAGAGAAGAACACAAGAAACAGCAATTACCTGTTTTTTCTCTTCGGCCAGCTTTACCATTCGATCGTGCTCTGCTTTCTGTTTTTCAAGTTCGATGCTGTAGTGGTTTGGGTCGTCAATATCATCAATCTTCTTGACTATTTCTTCACCTTCTTCGCCTATTAGTTTCTAAAAGCCGAGAGGAAAACAGAGTTACGTAAATAGAATACTAATAATAAATTTTAAAACAATAAATTAAAAAACAGGTTCATTGTTTCATTTTCGCAAAGGATCACGTTTCACTTTCTAGGGAGTTTACTCAGAATCACAGTCATATATCGCGAAATCTTGTCGAGAAAGAATGATACAGACGAAACTGACTTTTGTCGACAACAGATCGCAAACACGCTACAAGAAGTTTCCGTTTCTTGCCCAGTGGATCATTACTTTAGACTGCGAGTAGTCTCTAATTTTGGAGATGAGGATTGTGGGGCGGGCGAAATACACACGCACGCGCGCGAAATTTCGAGGAGACGCGACGCGAGGGGAGCGCCAAAAATTTTTCTAATTTTCGGCGCTCCCCTCTCGTCTAGCCTTCGTCGCCGACGAAATTTAATCAACGTTATATTACGTTGGCGACACAGGCTACTCTCGTCGCGTCTCCTCGAACTTTCGCGCGCCTGCGCGTGTGTATTTCGCCCGCCCCACAATCGCAGAGACTACTCGCAGTCTATCATTACTTCTGTAGGAAAAATTTGTTCACACACGTAAGAAATGTTTCTGCGCGGGTGTATTTCATTTCTCGCTTCACGTTTCACGTTAGCAAACAGGATTGCTTGTAGCCTTCCAAACATTCAATGCACGTACTTCACTCACTTTAGCCTACAAATACGCACCAGTAATGGGAAAGACAATCTGTGAGCAAGCCCAGTAGGAACATATTGATAGGTACTTCTCACCTTTGCCGATGGTATGGACACCCTGTGTGGAACTTTAAGTCCTTTCACAGCTTTATCCATGAACTTAAACACAAAGAAGTTGCCGTCCGTTCCCGCGGTGAAGACATATTTATCATCAAAGCTCGTCTTGATGTGCGTAATGCCGCCATGATGATTGTCGTGCACGTTTAACGCCCAGTATGAACTGAAGTGTTCAAAATCGTTTCTTCCGTCCAGAGGGTGAATGCGAACGATACCATTGTCCATTCCAAGAAAAAGGAATTTACCTGAGTGACTGAAACACAAACGAGAATAAACAGGGTCAATGAATGCCAGTCAGAGGAAGATGATCTTTACAAAAGTAGAAATAAGAATTGTTTTTGTGTTATGCCACTGATGAAGGGCTAAGCCCGAAACGTTTGGCTTTTAAAAGAACTTTTCTGGCACTTCACTTCATTCTGTTCCTTGCTTACAATTTTAGTGACATTTTGTAAAAGTGCCGGAAGAGACGAATGGTAACAATCAAAAGACGCTTCTGTTAGTTACCGTAAAATTTTCGTACAGACAGAAAATATACCGTTAAATTAAAAGAAAAGATTTCTTTCGCGTCAAATTTTTTATTCGAGTAAATACAGTAACCCATCAACCCGGAGCATAAAGCAACAGGGTGCACAGTCACACCAGTTCAACGTTACGAACACCGTTACACCAAACCAGTGTCCGTATCACAGTCAACCTACTTCATGCGTAATCAGCATTCTGAAGATTGGAAACGAGTCTCCAAACGTAAGCGTCATTTGTAATGAAGAATTGCACCTTAAATTACACGAAAACTCTCAACAATCGACGTAAACTCGAGTAATTTTTATGGAAATTCGGAATCTCGCAACGAATTTTCAATTCTTCTATGAAATTTTGAATTATCCATTCCAACTCACACTTGACTGTAGGCGGGTTTATTTGTAGGAAATGCATGTTTCAGAACCAAAAAAACTGTCCGTAGTAGAGAGGTACCCATAAAGAGGCGTTCAGACCTGTTACCACTCCACCCTTGTCAGGGTTGTTAGTTCTTTGCAAGGTTACCGCCATCGTTATTATTTTCTTTTAACGATTTCTTATAACTGCTACTAAAAAAGACACCTAAACACACTGCTAGTCATTTGTTCCTAATGCATGGGAGAAAAAGAAACAATCAAAGCGATGTAAATGTCTTTTCTAAAGCAATAAACACGCGCGGTTCGACATCGTTTAACCTTGGTGGGCCCTATTGGCAACATTTATCGGTCAACAAATGCTGAACCGGAGAAAAGCCAAACCAGACCACGACTATGGACGTTTTCCATCGCTTAGCAAGGGATGCATATTTTCCCGCGTTTGGCAAAGGCTCTGTGTTTTCCCGCGCTTGGCATCAGTTGTATGTTTTGGTTTACATTCTGAATGGCGGATTTCACTTGTTGAAATTAGTTCGTCAACCGTCTGCTGTTAAAAACAGTGCATAAACTCCGGTCGTTGTGATAAATCACGGTATCAAAAAGAAAGCTCACATTGCAGTGATCTGGCGTCGAGTTCTGATTGGTTCACCGCGTTAGTCGCTTTTTCTCTGATTGGCTAGTTCTAGATGTCATGACTTTCTCTCGCTTACCTAAAGCACACGGATCTGATTGGCGTATCATCGGTGTCGTCTACAGGTATAGACCTCACGGGCTCGTCTCTAGTATCTTCTTGTCCTTCCGCCGGAGCTGGCTTCCTGCCTTCATCAAACTCGCATTCGTACATGTAGCCTGCATCCCAACCGCCCTGAAATGGAAGAAATCAATAGATGGGTGAACTGGAGTAACAAAGCAGAGTTTCATCTCTTAACTGGCCAAACCTTGAGTTGTGTAATGAAGGTCTGAAATCCTCACTTAGATAAAAGCTACTAAGCCGAACTTTCCTGTGGTGCTGTTTCTTGTGCTGTACAAGGTGGTTCTAACTTTTAAGTCGGTGGATGAAATCCTAAAGTGTGACCAATCAAATGAAAGCTACTGAGCAGTACTTTCCTGTGGTGCTGTTTATTATGCTGTACAAGGTGGTTCTAACTTTTAAGTCTGTGGATGAAATCCTAAAGTGTGACCAATCAAATGAAAGCTACTGAGCGGTACTTTCCTGTGGTGCTGTTTATTATGCTGTACAAGGTGGTTCTAACTTTTAAGTCTGTGGATGAAATCCTAAAGTGTGACCATTCAAATGAAAGCGATTGAGCAGTACTATCTTGTGGTTCTGTCTCATTTTCAATATCTACCAAGTTTTTTTTTTCTTTTTTTGAATTGAAGTACTCACAAGCAGAGTCTGAGAGGGCAGAGCAAGTGAGAATTCGCAAGCTGTAGCACAAATAACCAAACAACCTACCATAGACACCCAGAATTTGTCGGTCTTGCCATAATAGAAGCCTTTGATGATTTCTCCTGGTTCACGGTGCTGTTCTTCCTCTGCAGTCTCCTCGCCTTCCTTTTGTTCTTCCTCGCCTTCTTCTCCTTCCTTTTTCTCCTCTTCGTCTTCCTCTTCTTCATCTTCCAAGCCTCGTGCCCGTCGCCGTGCTCGCTCTTCTTCTTTCTTTTTTCGTTTCTCTTCTTCCTCTTTGGCCTTTCGTTCTTCTTCTTCAGCTTTCTGGTGAATAATGATCACTAGATCAGGGCTTGAAAATCACTTCATCTTTTATTTATGATCGTTAAAATAATCCTTCTCCCCACCCCCACCCCCTCCCTCTACAAAAGACGGGAGGACAGGAGTTTTATAGCTGTCCACAAATTAGCCGAATTAATTTTAACGAGGAGAAACTCGCTGAAATGGGAAACTTTTACAAATGTGAATCTGGTGAAGGACGACGTCAGTCACAGCAGACGAAAATAACACAATAACCAATCAGAACTCAAAGCAATAAAATGCGTGCGGGCAAGTCACGGCTTTACCAGTGATTGGTTGAGACAAAGACGCGAGTTTTTTAACCAACTAGAGAGCGCTGTTGAGCAAACCCAAAGCAAACGTCAATTACTTCTTTTACTCTAAAAATCACTCAACCAGTCTTAAATTTTAATAAGTCGGTTATCGGACAAATAAGTGCTGTCTTAGACTCGTTTCTCGGCTTTTAACACGAGTTTTCCCCGGCGTTGAAACAAATGAGACCATCGTCCTACCACTACAACCCCGGCCTGTTAGGAGCTGAAGTGGCCCATTTAAGGACGGTGCCTCCTAATAGAGATGTATTTTTGCAAAGGTTGTTACTATGGGGGAAAAGTAGATCTTAGCAAGGGTTATTGGAATCCAAAAAGAAACGTGGGTAAACACGCATTTTTCAGAGATAACTAAGCAAGCATAATTCTAAAAAGCGTTAAAATACAAAGAATGTATGGCAGTTTCTTTTGCCGTTCGACAGAGTCTTTAAGCTCAATTATCTCTGAAAAAGGTTTATCAGTGTTTATCTCGAGTTTATCAACTCCAGTTGAGAACCTCAGACTCGCATATAAATTGCAACGTTTTAGAGTGAAATGAGATTTGACAGCTCACTATACATTTAGTATCTACATGTACAGCTTATTTTATTCTAGGTTTACTTATTCGTTGTTCGGCGACTTCCATTACAAAATTAGACTGGAACCAACCGAGCGTTTCAAGGGGGCGGAGCCTTCCCTTTTATAGGATCGCTCCGTGTTTAAGAAACCCGAATATCTCGAGATGCGCAGAACGTATGCAGTAACAAAAGGAGGCACCCTCCTTAAATGGTTTGATATTCTGATGCCTCTCACCCTGAGTTTATCCTTGACACTAGTGAAGTGGTATTCCTTGGTCTTGAGATTTGTCAGGGGGAGGTGATAGGTCTTGCTTGTGTCGTATTTATCAGGTGCAGGAGCCTCGACATGAAGCACGGTTCCGTCTTTGCAGCTAACGAGTACGCTCTTTGGGGCCTGGCGACAAAAGTATAAGGTATTAAAATCCCATTCTATGTGTGTGTGCTAAACGCTGAACCATATTAATTGATTGATTGATCGGTCGATTGACTGACTGACTGACTGACTGACTGACTGAATGACTGACTGACTGACTGATTCACTGTTTGATTGATTGGTTGGTTGGCGGGTGGGTGGGTGGGTGGTTGGTTGGTTGGTTAACTGACCGACTGACTAACGGACTGACTGAATGACTGACTGAATGACTGATTGACTGACTGACTCATCAGTTTTCCAATGATAAATTAGGCCTCTCTTCAAAATATGAAAAGTTAATATTTCTAAACAACGACCATGGGAAATTGAGTATTACAGTAAATATGAAACTAAGCCTGAAAATGGCGAAGGCTAATATACCAAACCAATATTTTTACCTTTCCTTTCTTTGACCATTCCATGGAGACAACTGGAGAGGCTGTTTCAATGAAACCGATGGGTTTGTAAGTGTCCCCAACAGTAAAGAAAAACACTGTACAATCATCGCTCTGAAAAAAAATAGAAATCTTTATGTCAGTTCAGCGTCTTAAAGGTCAGTTTAAGGACCAACACTTTATAAAAACGTAAAACCAAGAAAAATATATTGTTTGCTCGTTACATAACCTACAAAGAGCCCAAATTTTAACAGCGCTCTTTTTAATTTGGCGTGGATCGCTCGTGGATTGTTTCACTATTGCCGCGGCAAGTTTTTTCCAAGCTTGCAGTTTATCTCTTACACACGTCACATCATGCCATACTTTCACCCATTTCAAAATGGTGCAACTAAAAAGAAACATGTATTCTCCAAACAGGAGTTAAATGTTTTCCATAAACAGACAAAATCCGCAGAAAAGCAAATTTCATTTAACAATTCAAGATCTCAAAGTACTTTCCAGTAGCTAAGACGTAGAAAATAGTAAAAGTCACAAATACTGAAAGGACTTACCCCAGTAGCCAGAAGTTCTGCTTGATCATCAATAGCTAGAACATTAACTGATTTTGTGTGAGGTTTGAAGACCTGTTCAAGATTAAGCTCATACTTCAGCTTGGATTTTTTACTCCTCAGTTGTGACGGGTCAACTTTATTAAGAGCCAGCAAACGGACCACACCATCAGCAAAACCAGCAAGTAGTTTAGTACCTGTGGATTCGACCTAAAAAAATAACATTTCCTTGTGACTTACTCATTTACGTGTCATTACGCCATGGCCACATAAGGACCCAGCTAAATCCTAAATGGGGGGGGGGGGGGGGGGGCAAGGGGTTCTGAAACCGGAGAGTGGAAAGTAGAAGAAAAGGGTTGTGTAGGAATTGGATGGAAGAAGGGAAGAGAAATTACATGCAAAAATTGAACAATATTGTGTAATATAATAAAGAAATAATTCTGGGGGAGAATGTCTCATGAAACAGAATTGTTGAAATGGAGTTAACTATCATTATATTTTCTTGTTATCAGTTGTTTACTCTTCTCACCTCCTTGGGAACCCACAATAAGCTTGATCCACCGGAGTTGTACTTGGCCTGGCACATGGGTGTCTTTGTAACATAGTCATAGACTCGAACAGTGTCTGTAAAACATGGTGAAGGTGTCATTACTTAAACTCACAATCTTGGTTACTGTGCTTTTCAATAACATTCGAATATCTAAAGTTCAGCAGTTACGTTTTTCACTGCCATCAGTCATCATAGCTGCTCTTTAACCCTTTAAGCTTCAACTGTGATAAGTACCTAACTTCTCCTTACAATGTCACAGGTCACGAGAATGAAAGAAATGATCATTAAAGACAAAATGTCTTGATGTTTAAGGAATTTCTCCCAACACATATCATAGAAAAGATATGAAGGCTAGTGAGGAGAATATGCATAATGATGTGGGGCTTAGAGGGTTAAGCTAGAAGTTCAGCACAGTGGGTTCACAAGGTCAAATTGTGTGCTATGATTGGTGGATTTGATCCATTTAATTGATTTCTGTTTTTAACCATTTTTTGTTGTTGTTGTACATTTGAATTACATTGTTATTGATGGCAGTAAAAAGGACATCGTCAGTAGAGTTTTGTAGTTCAGAGTTCACATGTATGTTGTTTCTCCAAAAAGTGAGTTCCCCAAGACTTTTGTGAAAAAATAAAATGACGGTAGACTTCTGCCCCATCCTTAAGATCAGTGTTAAAGAAAATGCTGTGCTTTAATCCACTTACGGTCAACTCCTGTTGTGGCCACAAAATGAGCGACGGGAGATGTATCCAGGCCTGTGATTGGTCCAGCATGATAGGAGTACATCCTCTCTGGAGCATGGCTCTGTCACAGAAAAGATAGACATTATTGAGCCTCAAACATGATTTGAGCGATTGTTGTGCAATTGTGGTGTCCATCTTTGAGAGGTGTTCATCTTAGAGGTGTACACCTTAGAGAGGTGTGTCTCAGAGAGGTGTCCACCATAGAGAGGCATCCATCTTAGAGAGGTGTCCATCATAGAGAGATGTCCATCTTAGAGAGGTGTTCATCTTAGAGAAGTGTCTGTCTTAGAGAGGTGTCTGTCTTAGAGAGGTGTCTGTCTTAGAGAGGTGTCCACCTTAGAGAGTTGCCTGTCTTAGAGAGGTATTCATCTTAGAGAGAGGTGTCTATCTTAGAGAGGTGTCTGTCTTAGTGGTGTCTATCTTAAGAGAGATGTCTGTCTTAGAGAGGTGTCCATCTTAGAGAGGCATCCATTTTAAGAAGTGTATGCCTTAGAGAGGTGTCTGTCTTAAAGAGGTGTCCATCTTAGAGAGGTGTCGATTTTAGAGAGGTGTCTGTCTTAGAGAGATGTCTGTCTTAAAGAGGTGTCCATCTTAGAGAGGTGTCCATCTGAGAGAGGTGTCTGTCTTAGAGGTGTCCACCTTAGAGAGGTGTCCATCTTAGAGATGTGACTGTCTTAGAGAGCTGTCCATCTTAAAGGTGTCCATCTTAGAGAGGTGTCTGTCTTAGAGAGGTGTCCATCATAGAGAGGTGTCCATCTTAAGAGGTGTCCATTCTACAGAGGTGTCTATTTGAGAGAGGTGTCCATCTTAGAGAAGGGTCCACTTTAGAGTTGTTCATGTAAGAGAGGAGTCCATATTAGAGAAGTGTCAATCTTAAAAAAGGCATTATGTTAGAAAGGTGTTTGTATCTGGACAAGTGTCTGCCTGAGACAAGTGTCTATCATAGAGAGAAATGCTACAAAGACCTGAAGTACTGGTCTTGACTGGCTTATGGTGTCAGTGAAGAGAATGTTGACTAAGTAATTGTTGACAACTGCATTGATAGGGTAAGAAGAGAAATGATGTTGACCACAAGATTAGCAGTAACGATAGATGGTACTTACAGTGTGTGTAAATGACAGATCCAGCTTCCAAATGCCACCAGTAGCATCCTGAAATTTGTTGCAAAAATTACCAACAACTTTTAAACGTTTTTTGCATGAAATAAATGTCATATACAGAATGAAATATTTGGAAGAAATTGAGAGGAAAAGGACCAATGTGTAACATACTCATTAAATAAGGCATGACCAAAGTTTAAAGACAAATAATGACAGTACACATATATCCTGTAGACCACAGTTTGTGAAAACACAAAAATCTTTCCTTGGGACTGTACTGTGCCTCTGTTTTGACTGTTAATAGGGTCTATGTGTTTATAAGACATAAATTCCCGGGAGATGGCAACTGACAACCCATTGAAGTGTGTGTTTAAAAGCGTGCTTAAAGCAGGTTGTTGTTTTCTTGTCAGGGGAAGCTAAATGAAATTATAAAATTATAAAATTAGGTTGGACTGTTCATACCTATTGTATTTATGTCTTCAAGATAATGTCATGTCATATTTACCTGAGCATACCAGATTGGAGCTTCAGTGTTAACAGCTTTAACCATTGACATGAGTTTGACATCTGTACCAACCTATAAACAATGAAATAAAATTAAATATTCCATACTAATGACTGCTGTAAAGAGCAGGGTAAGTTGGTGAACATGATAGTGTGCATGGTCCACAGCACAAAATGTCCCCAAAAACATGGGTATACTCTCACCTTCAGCTCATACATTGGGTCCATTTCAAACAGCTGACCCTCTTCTGTAGTGTCAGCATTGTCAATGCTTTCAAAATCCCAAACTTTCACAAACCCATCTGCACCAATGGTCATTAGCTCTCCTTCGTCCATGAAGAACTGTTCTATCATGCCGACGTGACATGGCTTTCTGCCTTTCTTGGAAATCTCCACTTTAATTAAACCACCATCCCAAAGCAGCATGTTACCCCATTCAGAGCCAGACAATACTTTGCCGTCAGGAAGCTCAACGAAACCTGTGGGTTACAACCATTTTAATCGTTTGGGGTAAGAAAGTTAACATGTCACTACAAAGAATGGCAAAGTGATTATTTAGTGGAATCTTGCCTTACAATCACCTATTTAATACTGCCAATTCATTCTAAGGTCAGTTTATTTTGGCCCAAAATAAAGCTCATGCAGTGATATTCTTATGTTAAGAACCCCTTTGAACTGGACGCCTAGTTAGTACATGACTGTACACCCAGATTTTCTTGACCAATTGATTGCTAAATTAAGGAAGGTAGACTGCAGCCTAATTTCTACTGAGTGATACACACTCACAGTTAGCCTAAGGTTTCTGCCATTAGAGTAGTGGCCTACATACAAGTTAAACATAAAACAACATGAGAGATCTTCCTTAATTGCAGGCAAATGTAACATCATTTGGTAGTTTTCTTATAGTAGCTAAATCGGTGGTAATAATATTAGTTATAGCTGTAGGCATTTTGATTTATTTAAAATTTGCCCTGTGTGCTCTAGAAATTTTTGATCAGACAGTAAAAAAAAATGCAAATGTGACCCTGACCTTCTATGTCTGATAGCTCCTTGGCGCCAAACTTTCCAATTTGTCCTTGTAACTTTAATCCAGTAAAAGTGTTTGCCATGGTCCAAAATCTGGCAAAGTGAAAAACAACAACTAATGACAACTTTATTTAATTTCTGCCTCTTCTGGCAGAAATTTGTATATCTTCAACTAAATCACAGTTTTATGGTGGGGTTCACAGAAAATAGGCTCTTAGCACAACCGTGTGACGTGACCTTGTCAATCATAATAAATGGTTGTGGCTCGAAATTGAAATTAGTAGGATTTTCCATTTTGAGGCCACTAACATTTAAGTGCAAGATTTTAGGACAGTTTGAAAATTATAAAAGATTTGTATGCTGGATGGCAAAGCTTGCCACCCAGCAGCTTTTTTCCCTATTAGTCTTGGTAATTTTTTGAACATTAAAATAACCGTAAAATGTCGCACTTTAACATTCAGTGACCTCAAAATTGAAAACCTTACTAATTTTGTCATGCTCTTTCCATTTCTGATATCTATTTCGTACTATTACCAGTTTTTATGATTGACAAGGTCACGTGACACAGTTATGCAATTAAGGGCCTATTGGCTGCTCTTAAAATTGGGTAAGGGAGTGGTGGGGATGTCTGTCAGAAACATGGAAAGGAACCCCTAAAAACGTGTTGTTTTCAGGACATCAGTCGTTCCAAAAGGAGATGATGATCAACTCTGTTTCTGTTATAAGGGAAGGAACTATTCAGTTTCTTATTGAATCATACTCATACCACCTGTCAGTGTTGTTGTGTATGCTTGACGATTTCAATCTGACGTTACTTAATACTATGTTGAAACAGCTGTATAGTACTAATAATACGTCCCAATTCAAACACTCTTTTTGACTGAGCTTGAGAGTCACTTGATGCTCATGACTCTCTACACAACAACCCCCTGAGGCAAGCATTAGCACTACATACCTAATATGACCTGAGCCACTTGTACACAAATGGCCTTCATCTTCAGGAGAAAATGCCACCTTATAAACATCCTGTGAGAAGGCCTTGGACCTTAAAATGACTTGCTCATTTTTCCAGTCCCACACTGTGAGCATATAATCTGGTGCACTGCCGACAGACGCAAGTTTATCACCCTTAGGTGAGAAGTCAAGATGAGAATAAGCTTCTTCTGTCCCATCACGAAGAATACGGTGGAGCTTAAGCGAGGGGTACTCAAATATATTGACGTTTGGTTTTATGCCTTTTTCAGCTACTGCGAAGTATTTCCTACTGGGATGGACCTGTCCAAAGACAACAAAAGTTTTGACATTAATTTAAAGACGTGGTGGTACATAGCTTGCAAATACAGCCACCTTTCATCACTCCCAGTTGCTAGGGCTTGAAAGCCCTTAGCCACCAGATGCCCATTTCTCTTAAGTCCTGATAACTTTTAAGGCCCAGAAAGTTATTTTATGAGTGTAAAATTTACCTCTAAGATTCAAATTTTGTTGGTTCTTAAAGCCAAGAAGTAAAATTCTTAGTTAACGAAACAAGCCGAGCTGGTTTGTGGGCTAAAAGCTCCACCACCATTCTATAGATTTTGATTTTAAGATATAGCTCCTGGCCTGAAAAGTTACCAAGACTTTCAAGAAATGGGCCCCAGGAACAGCGAGAAGTGGCTGCATTCACAGGCTAGGTGAAACATTGTTATTATTATTATTATTATTATTATTATTATTATTATTATTATTATTATTATTATTATTATTATTAACAAATCTTCTTATTGGCTGCTCAAATTTGCAAAAACAAACATGCACACACACTTACAGCAACAGCTCCAATTCCACCGCCACCTGTGGTGCGAATGTGTGTCTGCTCCTGTGTTTTGAGATTGAGTATTTCTACTGTGTTGCCAGCTGAGAATAAAACAGAATTCTCATCCAGTACATGAAGGTTTGATCTCTTTGTACACTCATAACCAAATGAGTGGCTAGAGGAAGAACAGTCAAGGAATCAATTTTGTATGGTTTTCTAATGCTGAAAAGCCACAAGCTATCTTATCACAAGGGCAGAGCCCTTTTACCACACTTTTATTAATGCCAGTTAGGGTCCCAACACATGCAGTCTTCTATGTTCACAACTCAGCTAGGTACACCCCCACTTACGTCGTACATAGAGGATATTACACGGCGGCGCAAAGTTATGAATTTTATTTTCTCGTGGTAAAAACAATATTTTACCAAGAGAAAATAAAATTCATATCTTCAAGCCGCTGTGTAATTTTTTTTTCATTATATAGACAAGAGTGTTTTTGCACAAACAACAGTGTAAAAGCAAGAAATGACGTCATCGATATCCTCACTAGTGAGGATATGGAAAATACGCCACTCGAGTCCAGGCCCCAGTTGTTCAAACATTGGATAGCGCTATCCACCGGATAAATCACTATCCAGTGGATAAGTGATAGGGAAACCAATTGCGTTATCCACTGGAGAGTGATCTATCCGGTGGATAGCATTATCCAACTTTTGAACAACTGGGGCCTGGATGTAGTTTCGTATGAACTTTACGAGTGGTCTATTTTCCACTAAAACACTCTTGTCTATATAATAAAAAGCCTGATGTAGACTCACAGAGAGAGTTTATGAGAATTTGAAAGTATATGTGAACCTCAGCAATATAGAAGGGTTTAATAAGTAAAGTGGAACCCAGACATAATGAAGTGCCAAGGGACTGGTAAGCTGTGTTTGCTATAACAGGGGTTCATTATATTGGGTTTCTTTTCCATACATTTTCCTATTACTGGACTGAAGCATGTTGTTCGTTATACTGGGGTCTTCGTTACATAGCGGTTCGTTATATCAAAGTTCCACTGTACTTTCACATTTTCCCAGAATCCCCCTAAGGGGTGCTTCTTGGTATTGCAGACACCAAATGCTTGTTCTTTTACTTTATTGTGCATGTTTTTGCTACAAGCTTTTGTATGACATCACTTGGTGATTGCTACACCAAAAACTGAGTGTTTCAAATTATGTAAGTACAATTCAATTGTTCCCTCATCCAGCTACAGTGCATGCTCCCTAACAGCACTCACAATGTAATTAATCAAAATTTTACAACACTTCATAAAGGATACTGAAAAGATAACAACTCAGGCGGGATGCCTTCTGTTGAAAAAGCCTTTGAGACAAGGTCATCAAAATCATAATGGAAGTCATCTGGAAGAATTCTTTCTGTCTCTTCTTCTTCTTCACCTTCAGCTGAAATGCAGAAAAAATGAAAGAAATTACTTTACCTTACAAGAAGTATGTATGTTGTCACTATTCATGATTTAAGGTATGTTTTCACACGATAAACATTTATCTAACAACATCAGGTGACCATTAATTTTATGAATACTTTATGATAACAACAATGACGCACAACTGAACAGTTGTCATCGCTGTTACTGTACATGTAGCTAAATAAACATTTATTTTAATCCCCTCCCCATACATTGTGGGTACAGGTTTTGAGCATTTCCAGTTTGATCACAAATGGAGCATGTTTTGTCAAGAAAAGGTAAACATCTTTGCAACTTTGGCCTGAATACCAGGGCTTCTAAAATATTCCAAAGATTGGGTCTGACATTAAATATGAAAAATCACATATCTTGGTCTTAGTCTGACATATAAGGGGTTTCACTTCTGGGCTGCACTCCTCCACCTGGTCCCAACACTCCCCTCCCCTACCCCCTTCCACAATCTCCGAGAATTTAACATGCTCAAGGCACTAGACACAACTATTTAAAAGAACTTAAAGTTCTCAATAGTTAACTGTTTTTTTTTAAATTCATCAGAAGCCCTTTTACAGTTTATTAATTAAATAAATATATCTTCTGACTACCTACCTGGTGCATCTTGCTTTGGTTGGGTTGTCTGTGCTTCTCCATCAGTTTTCTCTGTTTCTTCATCTTCTTCATCTTCCTCATCCTCAATGTCCCCTTCCTGTCCTTTACTCTCCTTCTTAACTTTTTTCTTCTTTTTTTTTATTTCACCACCATCTTCTTTCTTTCCATCAGCTGTATCTGCTGCATCAGCACCCTTTTTGCTTTCTGCAGTTTGTTTATCAGATGATTCCTCTGCGTCGCCTTTTTCACCAGCTCCAAGATTTGTCTGTGCACCTGGCTGATCACTTTCAGCGTCCTCAGCTTTGTGTGCATCACCTTCTTGTGTTTGACCAGGAAGTTTTCTATCTCCAGAGGAATCAGCCCCAGATCCATCCTTATCACCTGTGTTAGCTTCCCCTTCCTGCAGACCTCCAGTGGTATTTTTATCCTTTGAACCTTCCTCTTCCTGTAAAGCTTTTGACCCATCTTTTTGTTCACCAGCATCTGTTTCACCTTTTCCTGCCTGATCAGAACTGCTTGTATTTTCCTTGTCATCTTTAACACTGCCAGAGTGCTCCTCTTCCTTAGCATCTTTTCCAGATTCTGTCACTTCAGCATCCTGTTTATCATTAGAAAGAGAATCAGAGCTTTGTTTAGAATCAGCACCCTGATCTTTGGAACTCGCTTCCTCATTCATAGGAGGTGACACCTCATCACTTATTTTATTTTCATCTCCTTCCTGTTTGGATTCAGGTTTATTATCCCCACTTAATGTTTGCGCAGATGCGTTATCAGCAGATTTATTATTTACAGTTAAATTTGATGTATCACCATGGTGTTTTTTCCCCTGTTCTCCTGACTCAGTGCCTAGTGTTTGTGAAGTACCCTCAATTATATTACTTGAAGAAACTGTCTCTCCATTGGTTGAACCATCCCCTTCTCCATCCCTGCTTGCCTCCACACAAGAAATGTCTCCTTTAAGTTTATTTCCTTCATCATCAAAAGATGCACTGTCTTTCTTTATGGTCCCTTCTCCAGTACCTCCGCTAGAGGATCCATCTGGTCCAAGCGTTCCCCCTTCACTGCCCTCGGCTTCTCTTTTGCTTCCTGACTGAGGTCTAGACCTGCTAGCTGCAGCTGAACCAGGTCTACTACTGGATTGCTTTTCATGTTGTGCTCTCTTAGACCCCGATCCGGGTCTAGACCTGCTACCACTTCCAGAACCAGGTCTACTGCCAGGTTTCTGTTGACTTCCTTCCCGTTTACCTGGTCCCTTGGACGCTGATCCCGGTCTTGCTCCTCTTGACCCAGGTCGTGAGCTAACCGATGCTCCCTCCTGCCCTTGTGAACTTGAAGGTCTTGTGTCTTTACTAGACGGTTTATCAGAGTCGATTTCTTTTGCGTTTTCGCCTTGGCTTGACAATACATTACCTTTCTTTACACTTTGATCCTTAACCTCGGAGCCTATTTCATCACCTTCGTTTGCTAATACATCAGACCGTTGCTTGTTTTGGTGATGTGCATCTTCTACGTTGTCCCCTGCATGTACAGAATCCGCTAAAATATCGTCGTTTGGTTTCGCTGAATCCCCACTGGAACCTCCAATTACCCCAGTTTCGTCGACATTTAAACGACTATCATTACGATCAGTACCGTCTACATTGCTCTCTTTCTCCTTACTCGAAACATCAGATTTTTCTGGTTGAATTTCGCTCCGATCACTGTTATCAACTCCCGAGGTTTCTGGTACATTCGAGTCGTCGTTTTGAGACGAACCTTGGCGCGTTTCGTCAGTTTTGGCGCCTTCGCTCTCGTATTCGGCACCTCCAAGCTGCAATCGTCTCAAAGCCTCAGCTTTTAGTTTATGAGTTGCATCTTTTAACGATGGTCCCTTTGAACTATCAACCCTCTCTCCCTCTTGTGAGTCTGGTTTAGAATCCGAACCTTCGGGTTTGTCCGACATTTTGAAAACGACTGCACGAATTGTCATCACCATGGTGACACTTTGTATTTATAGTTCTACAAGATATGACTTCCCTACAACTCTGTAAATATCTACAATCCCAAAACAAAATCTAGGCACACGCAAACAATGAGTATTATTGTTAGAACTTAGTTAGTTCTGGCAAAGGTTGCTTATAGCTTAATTTTTATAAAAGTAAAAATTGAGTACCAGTTGTATCTGGTACCGTTTGAGGCGTCAAGAGAAATTTCACCTTTCCGCTTAATCTTCGTACATTGCAACTTGCAATATTCACGAGAAAAAAAGGCTTTATCGGAGAAACACGTTCAGGAAAGATACTTCAAAGCTCAATTTCCCCCAACTGTATTTTTGTGAGGTCTTTCTGACAATAATATTTTGCTTTTTACGAATCATCAAGCCCACGATTTTCATGTTTTTCTCTCTCTCTCTCTCAAAAAAAAATTAAACATGCGCTAAACAAAAATAGTAGCTTTTACAAGCTTTCCATTAGGATCTGACGCTACAATTTGAACACCATAAATTAAAAAAAATTACATGTAATTGAAAGTAAAAATAGCATATAAGCTTACTACTTTTGTTTTCCAAGAGTTAAGAGGTAAGACTTATAACCGGGTTGAATGAAACCCGCTTCAATCCACTTAAGCTTACCATTTTTCCCACTGTCAAATTGAGAAAACGTTTTCCAGACAACAGTTCTCAACCGAGAAGTTTTCGTTTTGAAGAAAGTAGCAACTATTTCTTCTGTTAGCCCGAGAAAGAAAAGTGATTTGCCTGCATGCTCGTCGCACTGATGTAGAGTCTACAAATCCGTCGACGATGAGCGCGAAGCTGTCAGTTATCACACAGGATGCACCTGCGAGAGCGCGCGCGTGACAATGAGGCATTACACGTAACAAGAATTACCATCTTCATCAATTTATTCTACATATAAAAAAGCAAATTTGAACGAAATAATTATCTGATACTACTCGCTAATTTAATCAATATGGCAAAAATTTCTGTTATTCACCCGCTGTGCAAAACTTGATGTAGATAGCCTTTTCTACGGTGTCCAAAATGGGGAAAAAAGAGCGATTGACGTTTATTTTCTCCTAGCCTGTTCCAGGCGTTCAGATAGTGGAGCGCGAGCGAAAAATAAAGCGAACGAAAGAGCGGGAAAAAACGAGGGGAGACTCGTCCTCTTCCCCAGTCTTCCCTCGTTTTTTTCCCGCTCTTTCGCTCGCTTTCTTTTTCGCTCGCACTCCACTATCTGAACGCCTGGAACAGGCTAATTTTCTCCTAACTAAGTCGCGGACATCACGTTCAAGCGTAATCACACAACTAGCTGAAAAGTTGTGTCTCAGTTCTTTTCGTCCCTTTTCAAAAATTTCAAAACCTGTTTCATATACTTTATTACTTATAGATGCCTTTGAAATCCGTAACAAGGGATAGCTGGAGAATGGGAAGCAGGGTCATAATTTCATTCTGTACAAACGGCCACGTCTCAGGGGATTAAGGCATGTTAAGGCATTATATTGTTCACTCAAAAAAGGGAGGGGGTGGTCTATCTTTGAACGCTTTTGCGTCAGAAAGCTGAAACCTTGCCAGATAGATACACTGATAGTTTGTGTTAATTTGGTTCTTTTTCATTTATGGAAATTTGTCACGTGACCTTACATGGTCAGAAAGTAATAAACAATCTTCAAGCAAAAATGGCAACACTTCTTGTTGTGAGTTATTAAACCAGACTGGTATAAGACAATATTTAAGGTAAGCATCTAAAAAACTGCGCTTGGCAACTTTTGAATTTGTAAATAATTTAGAAAATAAACGTTTTTTTTATTAGAACCCAGTCCCCCAGGGCATTTTTAACCGGCCGTCGCTATAGCGACCGCCGGTTTATAAAATGGGCACGGTTTTCTCGTGATAGTCAGTTGGCTTAACATTCGAACAAAGTGCTGTAAAGCTTGTGGTACGGGTACTCAAGAGCGGTACTGTCTTATATAAGACGCATACGCATATTAGTCTGCTGAATGTTACCTTCGTGTGTTCTTGTCTTTTAATTTACAGTATTTAAGATATGAACGGCGAAGGGTTGTTAAGTTTGGGGTTTTTTGTTTTTGTCTTGTATAACGCATGCGCAATTGAGTAAAGCAGCTAATAGGATTGAATGCGAAATTGGCTGTGTTGTCTGATCTAGTTAGTGGTTATGGTGAAAATTTTTTTAGCGCAGGAGTTTTTTTATTGGGATTGACATTTTGAGGGATGTAAAAATGTGGAAGTCAGAAGGATTTGTGAATGTCCGGAGCATATCACGCTTCTGTGAATGTGATTTGCTTTGCGTTGCGTTTTGTATAGGAGCGGTGTAATATTGTGCTACGTGAGAGGCGGTTTCCCTTGGCGTTTTATGGGGAGGGGGGGTGGTGGTTTGTGAAGTGGATTGTAAGGTTTCTGATTGGCTAACTTGTATTTCGCAGCAGACAAAAAGGACAGTTGCGTTTTGCCGGCGTGGGTTAGGAAGAGAAGGAATTGGTACTAGTATGATGATGCAATATTAGTGGATTGCACCATCAGTACATGATAGTTCTTGTGAACGGAGAGAGATGAGCGTTTATTTGAGGCGAGAAGTTGATACGAAGGAATCGTCATTAATAAGGAGATCAATTAATAAGGTAGGTGTTACGAGTTTTTTTGCATTGAAAGAACGAAAATATCAAAACAAGCGAGTGAGCGCGAAATCGATTGCGGCTTGACAGGCGCGTTAGCTTTCAAAGGCGTGGGCGACTTTGGTCCCCGCTCGCTTGTTTACTTTTGCAAGGGGATTCCCGGGTTAGCAAACCGGATTTAAACATCACGTCATGAGATATGCCTTGACGTGCCCCCTACTCTGACGATCTGCTCGAGCTCGTGTTTACCAAGCGTTATATTTTGATTCTACTGCTATGTTCACTGTTTGTATTTAAGGTCTAGGCACAACAGTTAATACTTCGTCGTCCCTGTGTGAGCATTCTCAGTTGTGGACAAATTTATATCGACATTCAACGTTTGAGTGAATTTGCGTTTTTCAGCACAAATAAAAGCGATAAGAAAGATAAGCTGAGTCATCAGAGTTTAAACATTACGTCATCCAGTAACGCTATAGTCAAAATATTGTGTCACACAATCACACTTTTCGTCACGCCGGTTCGTATAAATAGAGGATCGCGCTAACATTTGTGAAACCTAGGGGTGGGGAGGGTCAGAATGGCCGGTTAAAATGCCCAATGGGCTTTCTTGTTATCCCTACTTCACGCCTTTGCTTTTATTTATCTTAAAAAGGCCAAGCACAGAAGGGATATATTGAACGGTCTTAATATTATGGAACTGGTAAATAAATTAAGGACACAAGAAAAAGTGTTGCCATTTTAAGAAAAAGCTTTTTCAGGCGATGGAAGTCACGTGACCTAATTTGCATACATTAAAAGTGCGAAATTGCCACAAACTAGCATTGTAAGTATCTGGCAAAGTTTTATTTGTCTATGTCCAAAGGGTTTAGAGATAGACCATTCCCCTTTCTTTTTACCAGAAAAATTGAGGGCCCATGCCTTAATTCACTTGAGACTTCTTAGTTAAACATTTTTGCCTTTGAGAGTTCTCTCCGAACTGTCTTGACTGCTGTCTCTGAGAATTGATTTCGTTTTTCTTATCTAAATTTGTAACAAAACAATATATAAAGTTAAGAAACTTGAAACCTAAGTTTTTGTTGTCCATATGCAGTTTGCGCACCATTCTCTCTTGAAAATCATTTTCAGGAATTGATTCACTGGTCAAACAGGAAAAGAAACAGTTACATCAATGAAAGATATTGGTAAGTAGTGACTAGTCTAAGCAGTACTCTTATTTGTTTACCAATGAGAGAAGGGAGAGACTTGGCAACCCGCCGTCTTGGCAGCATAGGCGTACGGGCCGGGGGGGCGGGGGGGGGCTGCAGCCCCCCCAGTTTCGAAAATTTTCGGGCAAAACGCTTGTGATTCGGGCAAAAGCACTTGGGATAAAATATTTATTGAATAAATATTTATTTATCTACTTATTTTATACATTGATTAAAATATGTATCTATTTATTGAGTCCGGCTTCTACAACACGACCAAACGGTCCATCTTGAAACGTTTGAATGGCTTTGCTGCTGACCTGCCGATCGCTAGCAGCTTGGCATTTGCTCCAATTCGCGCCAACGTTCACGCCAATTCACATAAGGCGGGAGAACGCGTACGCTTTGTGAATCGCGTGCTGCTCACATGTAGTTGAGTTTCGGTTGAGGCCTTCGTGGAGTCAAAGTAAACGTTGTTTAAGAAGAAAAAAAGTTCAAATTCAAGATCAAGAAAAGAGTTCAAGTTCAAGATCAAGTAGAAAGTGCCTTAAGGTCAAGCGGTCGACAAGACGAAAGGTAAATGATTGGTACTGAATTAAGTCAAGGCATTTTGTCGGCTTGTACTAACTACCAAAGCGTGGAGATAAAGATTTGCAAAAATAGCTCTTCGGGTTTTTGCCCGAGTGTTTTTATTTTTTTCTTTGGTGTAATCTTAATTAAAAGGGTTTATCTTAAGCGTTAAACCTGGTCGAACTGTCCGTCATTGTCAAGCTAGGTGAAAAATTTTGGAAAACTCTCCAAATTTGCGTGAATGGAGATTAAAAGCAACAACGTGAGCGCGTTGCAAATTTGACAGTTGATTTTAGATTAGAAGAAACGCTTATTCCAATCTCACCAAAACGGCATAAGTTGGGTGTTTTTGTTCGATTTTGGTGGGGTGCACTTTAGCGTGTTAAAAGGCGAAATTACTTCTCATTCAGTGAAAGCTTATATATTTTTGGACCGCTGCGTAAATGATCTATTATGTATAGCAAAATGCCGGCCACGTGTGCAAAAGCTGTGTTTTATCTTAGTTTTATCGTGTACAGTCCCGTGCGATTTGCATTAGAAATACATGAAAAATTTTTGGCAAAAAGAAATCCTTGAATCAAAACTTACAATCTTGAATTTTTAAAAAACATTACTAATCAGTACGTATAAAAACATCACACTGCACTATGCTCCGCAATTTAGTTTTATTATGGAATGCGTTACGGTCTTTTTGTCACGCTTGAAATCAAAAGAACAGCATCCGATGCTTCAACTTCATAATTTAAAGCGATTTATTCAGAAAGTAAACGGATACCTTAAAGTGCTCTATTCAACGTCCCATTTTTAGACTGCAGATCGAGAGGTAGAGGTGAACCTTGAATTATGACGGATCAAGAGCCTGATAGAGGAAAAAGAAAACGCCCTTATCGCCAGCGCGTTATTTGTGGTGTATGTAAGAAGGAACTCGATTCCGATTATAAAGATAATCATGCCAAAACTGTGCACAAAGGACAGAAAGTTGCTTTCACTATGGTACGTGAGCGTAATCAGAGTCAGCTTGCTTTTTTCACCAAGAGCTCCGCGGAGTCGCGGCCGTCACAGAAGCTCTTCAGATCAGACAACCAGACTGACGCACATGACCAAGATAACACTGGTTCCTGTTCCAATGTACAAACTGATGGCATTGAAAGAGTTGAAATCTCGCCTGTGTCGGTGGTTCTGGAACTGCAGGATGACCAAGATGAACACGTCCCTATTCAGGAAGCTACTGAAGAACCTCAACCATTCTCGCCTCAAACCGTGGAAGTAGCGATGGAGCCTGAAGTAGAGATGACTGTGCCGTTACAAAGAGATGATAACGCAGTACGTGAATCAGGGCTGGCCACAAGTGAGGGGCCGCAGCAACCGCCTCTCCGCGAATATAACCCGCAAAGATTTGCGAACGAAACATTCACCAGAGATTTCCAGCCAAAGTGGTTCAAACAATATCCTTGGTTAAATTACTCAGTAGATGGAAAGGTTGCAACTTGCTATGCGTGTTCCACGGTTTTAAAGGATAACGCTTTCACGTTTTCCAATTGGAAGAAACCTGAGCGCCTTACAAAACACCATCAAAGTGACGCGCACTCTCTGGCGATGACAAAGTGGTTGGAATACCGCCAGATGGAGAGGAAATCCTCTTCTATCATCAGCATCATTGATGATGGTCATCGTAAGTACGTCCAACGCAACCGCGAGTTTTTACGTGTGATCACCGAATGTCTTTTTTACACTGCCCAACAAAACATCGCTCAAAGAGGTCACGAAGAGGACCGATCGAATCTCGGACAAAGATCAGATGTCAACAGGGGTAATTTTCTAGAGCTTTTGCACCTTCGGTGTAAAGACATTACTTGGCTGTAACAGACATTGAACACTCAGTTACAAAACCACGCTCAGTGGACCTCGCCATCCATCCAGAATGAGCTGCTGGAAATTTTTGCTGACCTCATTATTGAACTTATCTGTAAGGATGTAAGAGATAGCGGCTGGTATGGGATCATAATTGATGAAACGTCCGATTTAAGCCGAGCCGAGCAAGTGTCCTTTTGTCTCAGCTACATAGCGAATGGCAGTAAGAAAGAAGCATTTGTTGGATTTCATGCGACGAAAACAACAGACGGTGAAACTCTTTACCAACTAGTCAAAGAAGTTATCAACAAGCTGCAGTTAGAGCTCCAGAATATCGTGGGTGAGTGCTTTGACGGCGCAAGTTACATGAGTGGTGTAAATAAGGGACTCAGTGCGCGAATGAAAGAATGCTCTCCCCTCGCGATTTATGTGCACTGCTATGGCCACTTGTTAAATTTGGCACTGCAAGACACCATGCCAACAGTGGAACCATTGCGAAATACTCTGGGCACAATTCAGAGCCTGTACAATTTTCTAGAGGCTAGTCCAAAGCGACACGCTTTGTTTGGAGACATTGAGACTGAAGAAGGTAGTCTGCTTAAGACATTGAAGTCTCAAAGTGTAACAAGATGGGCATGTCGGTGGGAAGTGGTGAAAGCCGTCGACCAGCAGCTCGAGCGAATAGTGAAGGCATTGTTAGTACTATCCACCGACAAGGACACTAAAACATACTCGGAAAGTCGCTCCCTTCTGCATGGAATCTGTGATTTCCAGTTTGTCCTCGGTCTGCGTGTTTTGAAGATTATTTTATCTAATACAAGCAGCCTGAGTGCTTACCTTCAGGGAAAAACTATGGATGTTATCACGGCGAGGCGGAATGCTAATTTGACTTTGGCGACTCTACGAAGCTGCCGAAATGAGGAGAGTTTCACCTCAGAGTGGAAACTGTGTGAATTCATCAGTATTAAGATGAAATCGTGGATTTCTGACTCGGAGTTTTCATTCCGCGATGCTAGCTCGTGTGCCGCGACGACAACCCTCAACTCGCTTACAAGCTTTAGTCGGGGAAACCGTGCAAAACGTCAATGCAGCGCCTCCGCCATCAAAACCAGAGGACTACCATCGTGTGAACACCTTTTACATCTCTCTGGATAAGGTACTGGCAGAAATTGAAACTCGATTCAGTGGCAATGATCAAGATGTTCTTTGTGCGTTAGGTGACATCACCCTAAGTGATTCGCCCACCAGTGCTAGCTTCGACCGGGTTGCCAGGTACTATAACCTCGACAGGGAGCTACTCCAGGCAGACCAACGCCTGTTCTGTCAGTTTAAGGCAGCACACGTGGGGAAATCGATAAAAACACCTGCAGAAGTCATCGAAGTGTTGAACGCAAACAGCCTGTATGAAATGACCCCAGAATTTTCAAAGGTCGCGTCCATTCTGGCCGTCATCCCCGCAACGTCCTGCTCAGCGGAGCGCTCATTCAGCGGACTCCGACGCCTGAAGACCTACCTTCGGAGCACGATGGGTCAAAATAGGCTGAACAGCCTCGCTATCGTGTGCATTGAGCGCTCTTATGGGAACAAAGTTATTGTTAACAGTATGGACAAGATTATTAACACTTTCGGACAGCGCCACGGAAGGAAAAACTTTTTCTTTTAATAACTTTTAAATTTTAACAAGATTGATAGCATGAGTAGACTTGTCAATAGAGTTCATAGAGTATGCGAGGTTTGAAAACAACTGTTTTTGGAGTTATAACAGTTTCAGTAGACGTGAGAATTGTGAACGTTTTTGTTTTTCTTGCAATTTAAGTTCGTTTATATCCAAATTCAACGCTTACATATTCGGGCATTGTGTAATTTTTTCGGACAAGAAGATCACCGCCCCCCCAAGTCCGAATGTGCCCGTACGCCTACGCTTGGCAGCACGAGACCTTTCAATAGACTCACGTTCTGAGCAGCACTGTATACCCAGCCACGGCTTGTTGCAACGGTTGCCAAATACTGCGGCAAGATTGTTACAAAAGTGAAAAAGACTGATCATATTACGCCAGTTCTGCGTAATCTCCACTGGCTCCCTGTACAGTCTAGGATAACCTATAAAATACTGCTTCTAACCCGAGGTAAGACTTTGAACGGCGTGGCTCCTATATATATATCTGAACTATTCCATATTTATAAACCATCTCGGACTTTAAGATCACTGAGCCAATCAGAATCTTCTTGTAATACCCAGAAGTAATACTGCAACATACGGTGATAGGGCATTCTCGATCTTTGCCCCAAAACTGTGGAATTCCCTTCCAGCCACCATCAGAGGGGCGCAAAGTCTTAGTAGCTTTAAGTCCCAACAAAAAAACCTATCTTTTTTAGCCATGTTCTTTTTCATTTTCATGTCTATGTCTAACTTTATAGTAGTTTTTACAAGTTGTACTGATCATTAAGATGTTTCATTTTTATATTTTTTTATGATTACTTGTAAGAGCATTGAGACTTTGTTAAATGCTCCTAGGACTTGTATTATTATTATTATTATTATTATTATTATTATCATTATTATTATTATTATTATTATTATTATTATTATTATTTCATAAGTGTTTGTGAAACTTCCTCTAGGATTGTGTATTGGCTCGGTAACCATGCGGACGAATACCTGTAATACGTGTGAAATGGTAATTTCTTTTTGCCAGGGTCAGAAAATGCAGCTGTATTTGTTTATAGACTGTGTTTAAACGTGATTTTCGAGGTCTGCGGCCCGTCTAACTTCGTTCGTTGTAATCCCACACATTGTAAATGATGTCGTTCCCAGGCTCTCTATCCTGAATTGGGAAGCATTTGGACCTTATCTGGACCAAGTCCCGGTTGTTCAAAGAAGAATTAAGCTAAACCAGGACGATATTCAATTGATAAGGATTCCTGTAAATCCTTTTCGCCCTACGTTTTAACTCATTTCAACAAGATAAACGAGAACCTTGTTTAAATTTTAACCCTACGTAAGCGACCCTCTTTTTAAAGTACGAAGTTACATGTGGAGTTCACGCTTCTCATACGCTTTTGCTATTTATTTTGCAAGATACGCATAATATTGCTATATTTCAAAAATACGATACTTTTATTTCTCCCGTTTCCCCGCCATCCCGCAAATTCACAAACCATTTTGCCCCATCTTCTACCCGCATTTTCTCCCGGTTCCCTCTCGCTTCCCTTTCAGTTTCCCGTCATTCCCTGGTCTCACCTTTCCCTCTGATCATTTAATCTGTGGAAACTTTGAGGTTTTTTTCCATGGAAATCATTTGACAATCAAGTAGCACATCATATATCGGGGTATATTTGCCCCTAAAATAGACGCCACATTTGTTAAAAAATTAGAAATAAAGAACTTTGCGTGAGTGAAAGAACGCAATCGAATAAGAAGTCATTGTAAGAGAATAGCGGTCTTCAAGCAGAACATTCCGTGGGAATTTGATTATTTAATGAGTTAAGTTTTTAATGATCAGAAAAGAAGAATGAGAAACTATGAGATATAGATACATCAGGGAAGGAACAGTTAAATACCGTAAATATATATTTCATTATTCCTATTCACCCTTGTGGAAACAGTAATCAATCAATACACTTGATGACTCCAGAAACCGTCAAATTTACTGAAGAGGGTTTTTCCCAAATATAAACCCATATTCGTGCTCTCAAAATCATTGACAAATATTTGCTAAAATGTGTCCACGTGTGCTCTTAAATGTGAGTATAAAATATAAGAATATGACGTTTTGCTTTAGAAATATTACTAACTAGTTTCGTTGCGTTTACGTCACTGTTCAAAGTACGTTTTTAAATACAAAGAACATTTTTGAGCTATATTTAATTGGAAATGATAAATCACATATCATGATATCGGCAAGGACAAGAAATTTTAAAACTTTGGTAGAAAACGTAACACTTTGACGTCGTTTAAAACGTTACCTGTACGCCCTTTGATAGTATGTTGGTTTGAAAGTTACATTTCTTTCTAACCGGCTTTGTGTTTAAATCAGGGTGACAAGAAATAAAAAGAATAGTCTGTCAACTATTCCATTAAGAGTACATAAAAGGAAGGGGAAATATAACACTGTCTTTGAGCTGTGGCAGACATTTTGTCACCCTATCAAATCTGTCGACAGGGCCGACATAAAAAGAGTGATATTTATGCAGCAGAGGACCCTAGCCTCCCCTCCCATTTAACAATAGTATTGGTGCCTTGAAAAAGAGTGGTCACGTGGTCTTTGCCGCTGTTTCGCGTGGTGAGGCTTGCAAGATGGCGTACGCTAAGCAGGGACAAGAAGGAAAGAGCGCACTTGAACGTTTACAGGATACTGCCCGAAATTTTGGGCACTTTCTGTACAACAGAGATAATGAAAATAACGAGGTTCAAGTCATGGGCAGAAATGGCAAGAGCTGGGGTGAGTTTTGTTAGATCTGTTGGAAGTTCTGTTGAATTGGATATTGGTGAATGCATGTTGGTTGTGCCACCGCTGTTGTAATGAATTACACCAAAAACAGTAGCTTTGAAGCATAAAATGATTTTCTTTCCTTTTCTGTTTCATTTCAGCAAAGATCACGGTATTCTTTTTGATATTTTATGGCTGTTTGGCGGCCTTCTTCGCTGCCATGCTGACTATATTCCTGACCACAGTACCGGAACGAGAGAGTGGCCCCAAGATGACAAAATATTTAGCAGGAAAACCAGGTTTCTCTTTCTTTTTTGTTTTAATTTTCTTTTTCTTTTAAAGCTATGTTAACCAGATCGGCTGTCGATTATACTTCCGAAGGTCAAGACAGAGAAACTGTAATTAAATATGCCGGTCGCCTGTATATGTTGTACGCATGCATGTGGTTTTACGCTCATTTGCAATTCAAACGAAGAAAGATACCTCACAATGATTGCTAAGCCGCAAACATTCAATTTCTGTCGTTTAAATCTTTCCTATTTTGGAAAATCCGGTAGCTTTCAATTCACCCTACGTCGAGGAAAATCATGAAATATGATTCGACATGTTGGGAACGCGCATGAATCAATTTCGTAAGATTTCCAACCTCGAGCAGTGGAGTATTTGCATTTTAAAATACAAATTCATAGGTAGAATAGCATTACGTAAGAGAAACAACCGCTTTTCAGATATTCTTTGAAATTTACTGTGAATCTGCTCAAATTGTTCGCGTGAAAACGTTGAAAAAGATATGAAGGGGTGGGTCGCCTGAATGTGCATAAATGTGATGTCCCGAGAAGAAAAGCAATCTGTCAATGTCTTTGTTATAAATAAACCAGAATCTAATCCTGTTGTTTATTACATATATTAATTTAAAAGGTGGTTCCGTAGCTCTTTGCAGATTTCGGATTTTAAAGCGTTGCCGGTTTCGTGATTAATCGAAGTATACGTAATCCGTGTGGTTTTTTTGCATATTGCTCCCGACAACTAATATGATTCAGCAATTTGTTTGATTGGTTTTCGATATTGCTCAAAGTACACGTTCAGTCATATTGATTTCGCGCATGATTTGTTGTAATGTGTCTTCTGTTGAGAGCTATATTGTCATTCCTATATAGTTGTAGAACTGTAGATATTTGTTTTAGTCGTGTTCATTTTGCCTATATAAATTGTGACATATGGGATGCTTTTCAAAGCTTGCAATCACGAAAGTAATATTATGTATGCAAGGACAGAAGTCTCCTTAGAGTGAGTTTTAAGTTCTCCTTCTGTTTTCACTGAGTATACAAATTCATTAAACTTGTTATGGCATGGCCTCAATGGTTGTTAGTTGAAAATGTTTGAAATGATTTACTGGAACCCACTCTTAAAGCCTAGTTATCTTATGCTGATGAAGTATAGTGTTCTGGCATGTGGAAACATCTGCCATCAATATCAGAAGCTGGTTTCCAGCAAGTTTGCAAGAAAATTCCTTTATGATCACATTCCTGTGGCATGGTTTTGTTCCAAAATCTGCACGTGTTTGTTCAGTCTACCCTATAGCAGACCCTTTGCTTGATTAGGCAAAAAGAGGTGACAGCCATTCAGATTTTATTAAAAATTCCATTGTTTTCTGGTGCCCCACTGTGCCATTTGCTATCCAGCATAGCAGATTTTAAACCATTTGACCAAGTAATGCAAAGGGCCCATTCATTAGTTTTCCAACGTTGTTTTTCCCTCCTTTGCTTTTTCTTTGGTACAATGCTGCATACCTGCAATAAACCTGGGACTTTCTTGGGAGAAATTGTTTAAAGTACCAGAGATGTTTTTGCAGGCGTGCTTACAGTATCCAAGTGGGTCTGTTGAGTTAATAACTTATAGTGGTGTCTTCCTTTCAATTGAACTCAAGCTTTAAGATGGGCATATTTTCGTAAAACAAAGATGATTGATGTAGAAAGTGCAAGAAATACTGGGGTCACCGTGTAATTAAGAGAATTGAAGGTCCGGTGGAAAAAGAGCGTAAGTGATGATTATAGGCTGAAAATCTAAATTGGTGCTATTTAGCTGAACATCGGCACACAGGCTGGTTTTCGTGTAACGTACATTGTTGTGCATTTATTTCTTGACCTGAGAGCCTCAATTCAAAGAATTAGTATATTAATTTTGCTTAAAACTGACACAAAGAAAACAGCAGGACTGCAGATTCAAGGTTGAATTCCTTTGATTTAGTTCAGGCAGAGAACAATAGAAATCATTCACACTTCACTTGAGCGAGTTCAGTTCAACAAAACTTTTTACGCAAAAGTAATACGCTGATTCTTCAAATTTTAGATCTCAGGTCAAGAAATAAATGCACAACAGTGTTCCTTACATGAAAACTAGCCTGTGTGCCAATGTTCAGCTGAATAGCACCAATTTCAATTTTCACCTCAAATCATCACTTACACCCTTTTTCCAGTGAGCCCTTCAGTAAGTGTCCACAGATTCCACATTACCTGCCTGCCTCAGGTCACCCACTCAATACTTAATGTACCATGACATTGGAACTTGAACTGTGTGTGTTGTATGGATGCATGCAACTAGTGCAAACGTCCTTAATCATCAAATATAGATTTATGTTTATGCCCCTTTCTATTTGGTTTTGTTTTATTATAGGTCTTATTCCCATACCAACTGAAGTAAAATCTGAAGGCTATGATACACAAGTGGAAGACATCAACAAGTTTTTGGACCGTAAGTTACTGTCAAGTTTTGTGGAAATAAAGCAATCCTGATTCAGTGTACTGGTATGTAGGTTAAGGAAAAAGATACCAAGGGTAGTATTTTTCAGGTTACACTATCATCTTAACCTAAAATTAATATACACATTGCAAGGCTGTGCTCTAAGAAAAATCACAGGGTGCCCAAAGGCTCTCAACCATGAATTCTGGGGTGCCCAGCCCTTAAGCATTATGCAAAAAATGAGTTTTTCTAGTCACCCAAAAATAAAAGTTAGTAGCCTGAGGCCCCTGGGCACTGCTAGAGCACAGTCCTGCATTGGCACCAAAAGTAGTGACTGTGTCATTATTGCACTGTGTATAACAGTGTAGCAGGTATTGGAATTAATTGTCAAGTGATGTCATCAATTTACTGTTGATTTGCTTCTTAATAAATTACAGAGTCTGAAGTCCAAAACCCAACTATTAATTCATTTTACCCATCAGCCAATCATAATTACATGTACAACCACAACCAATGCATCCCCAGATAACGGAATCAGGCAAAATGGATCAAAAATTTTAAAAATTGATCTTTTGAACCCATGATTTTCAACTTTGTTTTCTGATCTTGTAATATGTCAGCTTAGATTGCACACAAGCTTTTGTGTTCAAGAACTTGAAAGTTTGGTACTGATGGTTTCAAACTAGTAAGATGTACAGTGATTGAGTCCTATTTTAATTGATCTATTTTAAACGTCCAAAAAGACTTCTCTCCTAGTCCAGATTAATTTTGGGGCTAGATTGCAGGTACCCTGTATTTCATTTGCAAAGGTGCCTTTTGTTTTTCACCCCGTTTTACAAAGGGTTCCTACGTGTCATGTGGTAGTTGCAGGGTGTTCTGCAATCGATTCCAATTTTGGCAAGACCAGAGAATAGACCGGTTTACGCTCTTAGTTGCATCATGGGTAATCAGGGCAAGATGGCGGGAAATTCAAAGGTTTGTATGGGATTTCAAAGCCAACTAATTCTTCCTGAATTAATATATTTGACACTTTCTCTTTGAGAAGTGTAACTAATGAATTCAAAGAGACAATACACTAAATCTGGGGTGCATAGAAGTCCATGATCAGTTTTTCGAAAACTTGATTTCTCCCATACATTTTCTGTAATTCGACAGTACAAAAATTACAGAAAATGTATGGGAGAAATCAAGTTTTCGAAAACTGATCATGGACTTCTATGCACCCCAGATTTAGTGTAATGTTTCTTTGAATTTACAAGTTACACTTTTCAAGGAGAAAGAGTCAAATATATTAATTCAGGAAGAATTAGTTGGCTTTGAAATCCCATACAAACCTTTGAATTTCCCGCCATCTTGCCCTGATTACCCATGATGCAACTAAGAGCGTGAACCGGCCTATTGATAATATGGTTACCTGTGGTGCAGTGTAGGCAGTGTTTGTTTGTTAAAAATGAACCGTTAAAAATTGTGTCTCAGCTGAAGTACAAAGATTGAACTTTTACAATTATCTACATTTAGGCTACAGGAAAGCAAATCCAAGCGACTACGAAAACTGTACAAGTGACACGCGTGACAAGGGTTCCAAGCCATGTGCTGTAGATCTCAGTACCCTTGGTCCATGCTATAGTAATGAAAGCAAATTTCAATATGGCTATGATGAAGGAAAACCATGCATCTTTTTTAAGATGAATAAGGCAAGTTTCTATTTTGTATGAAGAGGTTTTATTGTAAATCAACATCACATCCTTATTTTGTCACTGAGCTTTAAATATACCATCTTTATTTCTTGATCATGGTACAGGACGTTTTCTTCACTGTTGATCACAGCAGTATGCAGGAAGCTAATTGCAACAAACTTAGTAAAATAAAATGAACAAGCCCACCATGGGTCTCTCAGTAGCTCAGTGCATAGATCATCTTTTCCACACTCATCACTGACATACTGAATAGTACATCATTCTTGTTGTAAAGAAATTTGATTCTTTCAGGGTTTGAGTCCTCAAAATATTCTGGAAAGTATGGCATTTTGTGTCAGAGAGTTCAGTTTTTAGAGGGGGCAGGGGGAATACCCAGCTTCAGCAATCACATTTTATGCTATATTAGTTAATTTGGAGCCTGGGAAAATCTGCATGAGTCCTGGAAAAGTTCTGCAAAAGCACTGGAAGATTGTTTCCGAGAAACAATACCCAACCTTTCTTTTTGTGCTTGTTTCTGTGTGCAGCCCAAATATATGTATGTATGTATGTATGTATGTATGTATGTATGTATGTATGTATGTATGTATGTATGTATGTATGTATGTATGTATGTATGTATGTATGTATGTATGTATATATATATATATATATATATATATATATATATATATATATATATAAATAGTAATGAGGAGCTGGATTATTTCGTCCAAGACATTTAATTGCTACTCAGAGTTTCATGTTTCCTCCAAAGCAATCATCAGGCAACTGCCAGAAATAACGGTTACAATCAGAGATGTTTCAAAAATACAGAACAATACATAATTATTGTTCTGAAACATCTCTGATTGTAACCATTATTTCTGGCAGTTGCCTGATGATTGCTTTGGAAGAAACATGAAACTCTGAGTAGCAATTAAATGTCTTGGACCAAATAATCCAGCTGCTCATTTCTACTTATTCATTGCTCTAGTCTTATCTATTGAGCACTGTAATAGCCGATGAGGATTTCAATTCACTAAATATTTTGTTATATATATATATATATATAAGTCATTGTTTGGTACCACATCGTAACAACATTTTTTTTTCTCACTTCCAGGTGTACGGTTGGTCACCAGAACCTGAGGATGGCAAAGACTATGTTGAACTAACCTGCAAGTTTGAGAAAGATGAAAGCAAGGTAAGGCTACATGTATTATTTGTTTGGGAAAATAATTTGTTATTTGTAGTGAGATGACAATATTTCTTTATTTTTTGGTGAATCTTATGAAAATAAATTAATGCCTTTTAAACAACAAGTTGGAGGTCTTTGTTGACCTTAAACTTATTGTTCATTGAGACACTCATTTTAACTTCTTTTCTTTGGCAGACCAACCTGGATATTCTGCCAGCGGACAAGCCTGGTTTCCTTGCGAATTTCTACCCGTTCTTTTCTGAGAAACAATGGCTTCCTCCAATTGCTGCCCTCAAGGTTAATACTACGCAAGCAGGTGTTGTTCTCTGTGAGGTCAAAGCCAAGAATATTGAGTTGTCTGACACATACCGTCTCAACCGAGGTGCAACTGGAAAAACACGCATTGAAATTAAGCAGTAAAACACAACTTTGAATTGTAGCATGCAGGGATTGATTCCCCTTGCACTGTGTGCTGATGTGATCTGTATACTTTTTTCAATCTGGCACTTCTCTTGCTACAGGGGCTGAGAATTTTGTTTCATTTTTTAGGACTTGTTTGTCTTTCTCTTGCAAAATTAGAAAGAAAAGAACATGGTTTGCTCCTTGAAATTATGTTCAAGGTTTGATAAATTTGCCCCGTTTTGATGAGTTTGTGCACATCTAGTTCTAAGGAATTGAAACTCAAGCAATAAGTGAGACTGAAACAATAGGCATAAAAGTTTCTTTGTTGTATAAGCAATCATTTGGACATTCCTTCCTTTGCTCTAACAGAAAATTGTTTTACAGCTGGGAATGAATTCTATCAACTTGCATTTTCTAATTAATGAGTGGCTTCAACATAAGATTAATTTCATCTGTTTGTTGAACTCACTGTTGTGATATTCCAACTCTTCTAACATGTACTGATACTGTCTTTTAACTGGATGAAAAAAAATTCAGTTTTAGTTTTGGTAATACTGAAGGTGTATTCAGTCATAATACTACCACAGTTCACTCCTGTTTTGTCAATTTTAAGGGAGTTCTATCTTACCCCTCTTAGCCCCAAAAGCAATCAGCATCCAATTTTTTCCCTGTAATGTCAATCTATGATCAAACATATAGGTCATTAGAGTGAATGGGTTCACCATCAAAAAAATTGTTTTTGTTGATTGTTGTTGGGCCTTAAAAAGTTACTTTTGTAGCCTGAGAAAACAAGTGAAGTATTCGTGTCCTGCTACAAAGTATCATTGTGAAATTATTGATAAAATTCATACAGAAACACCACTTTGGTCTGTAAATTGTATTTGGAAAGTTGTCAACAACCCAGTGTTATGTTCAGTTATTTGCCATCTCACACTGGATCATCAGGAAGGCAACAGGACTCAGCTGTCCCTGCTTGTTATTGCTTGGCTGCCTACTGCTGCTACCAAAATGATTAATAGGGTCAAGAGCATAATGAACGCATCATAAGAAAGTAAGTTGCTAGTTTGCCAGACTTTGGATCAGGAAGTTAACAGAGCCACGGAATACCTCCTGTTTTCTCAGGCTTGAGATTATAAAGCTTCCTATTTAATCACTTTCCATGAATCTAACCACACAAGATTTTTCTAATTTTTGTATCCATTTTGTGAAGGTAACTTGGAGAATCAAGTGCTTTTTAGGTGCAAGCTGTTAGCCAAACTCTGTTTGTAAACTGCACCGCTATTTTTCAAGGTTATCTGCTTAAATGCTTTTCTACTTGAAAAGACAAAGAAATTTTCAGTGGGTAGCGTTGAAGATTAGCTTTTTATCTTATTTGCACACATTTTATTAACATTTAGTGATACATATTAACGTTCCATTGTAGTAATAATTATTGTTAACCCTTTGATCAGTGTTGAAGGTGGATTGATGTTGTCATTGGGCAGTCAGTATTGGCCAACTAGTTCCATATACTTTGTTCCCCTGGGCTCAGAAGTTTTTTCTCACCTTTCGTACTTGTTACTATACAAAGAGATCTGTTTGCATCTTTGGCTGTACAAGCATAATCTCTGTTGCCTGGGGTAGCATTTTATCATCCAGCGTTTAAAAAATCCTCAGTTTTGATATATTTGCTTTCATGCTGTTTTCTTGATGATTTGAGATCTCAGTCTATCAATCTCTATTAAGTCTGAACAATACCGGTTTCATGTTTTAGCAATATATTTCAATAATCAAACAAGTTCATTAGGGAGGTGTCTACTGAGTAGAACTGAAGTGCAGCAGTTGATTGTCTGAGCATATCAATCAAGTCTCACACTGAAGCACTCATTCTTCCACCACACCAACACTACTTTGAGCCTCTGCAGATATCCTTCCATTTGGAAAATCAGGTTCTTTCATCAAGACCTGTGGAAAATTGATAGTGATCTCTGCTGGGGATAAAACGTTGTCAAGTACATCTGCAATCAAGGAAATCTGCCAGCCTTTGAATGTAGCTGTCTCCTGGGCACCAGCTCAGCGACCAGGAGCGATAACAAACAGCTCTATTTGCAGGCTAATTATTTAATTGATTAGTTTGAAAAGAAGTCAAGGAAAAGGAGAGCATTAAGAAATGCTGATTAATGCCAGGGTTAGTTTACGTTCTTACTCCTTTAAGTGTTGATTAAGTGTCATTACTAACCCTTGAGCTGTAATTATTTCACTGGGTGTAATTTGTTCTGTAATATTATATCATTCTCAGTGATGTGTTTTTATGGCCTTGACGGTTGTTATGAATGGTCTTTCTAAAGGTGTGTTGCACTGACAATAAACTCGTGACAGTTTCCTCGATTTATCTTTTATCAAGGGGCTGGGTTTACCCCGTAAGTGGTGGGTATGGTATGGTCGGGCTTGATTTCGCCACTCTCTCGGGTCCGGTCTTTTCCTCCCAGAAAGGGGGTTTTAGCGCGGGCTCGTTTTCTCCGACAAGGCTAGTGTATGTTGCGGTCAAGGGAAGGTTAACTTTTCATTGTACTTGCCAAGGCTCCAGACTTCTTCTTTGCTTCTATTTATCCTCCTCCGCAGGCAATATAATCGACGCGAGCAGCCGAACATAACTGCAAGTGGGATGTACCGTGGGTAACTTGTGACACAAAGAGAGGCGTCCAGAGGGAAACACACTCTCAATTTTCCTCGCCACAGTCTCCTCTACTTTTCGTAGCCACAGGTTATGCCTACTGGGCCCGGTTGTTGAAAACAGGATTAAGCTAACCCAGGATTGGCGTCAATTTTTGATTCCGTTTTATAGCCAAACGATAGGGATTCCTGTAAATCTTATTCTTTTTTGCCCTACATTTTGACTTCGGTTAAACAATCGCTTGTTATTTGCTGTGAAAACTCTTTTGAAATAAGAGGAACGGCAACCTTTAAATTTTAATCCCAGGTTTTCGGACAACTGGGCCATGGTGGCCGTTAATTTGGCAATGGTTGTTTATAAAGGCACAGTGAAAGTAATTTCTACTTTCGTACATTAATAATATTGTATCAGTTTTGCTTCTGATTGGCTGAGAATTTTTAGCCATTCACAGAGCGTAGTAACGCATCACCAAAGCAACGCAAGCGTATGAGAAATAGAGATTTCCAAAAAATAATAATATATAAATGATGATGACGATGATGATGATGATGATGATGATGATGAGATGATGATGATGATGATGATGATGACTTTGACCAATCACAACAGGCACGAAAAACAATGAACCAGTCAGGACTAGAAGCAAACACATGTAACTAACCAGCGATCAGGTGTTCTTTTCTTTCAGTTTTTTTTTAACGCACGCGCAGATTAACATGTACCTTGCCTCAAGCGCGTGAAACGAGTGCGAACAAGTCACGGTTGGTTTTGATTGTACATCTGAGAAAGCAAGAAGGTGGTGCGAGTCTGAAACAATCACAGAGCCTAGTAAACTAGGAGTAAACTAAGTAATGCATCAGTCAATTCCAACTGCGCCCATGCCCCCCCCCCCCCCCGGGCATTAGCATTTTTTTTCTCTTGAATGGCAAATTCCCGGGGGTGGGGACACTTTAGCTGCCAAATGCCCCGCGGCGGGGACTAAGGAAGAGGGCAAATGCCCCGGCCCCGGGATCGTACGTCCCCAATCAACACTGCAGCAGTTTTCATTTATTGCACAATAATGCCACTTTCAGCATTTTTATGTGTGATTTTTCATTTCTGTGGGCCTGCCTCTCAGTTTTCTATTGTTTGTAATGGAACTATCCGGTGTTTAACATAATAATATAGTTAGTATAAATGCCAAGCGATGATATTTTAATACTTCACAGACAACAATGCTACCTGAATTACATGAAGTTGATTGTTACTTTAATGTTTTGTTTTAAACAGTTCGCTAGTACACAAAAATCTTGACATTATAAGTCTGTTGTAACGTCATCTGTTATGAATATTTTAATAATATGCAAAAGTATAAAACAACGATCCCTATACACATGTTTAGAATTCAACAATCGATCGTAATAGTTTAAGAATCATCGCAATCAAATTTTGCTTAAATCCTTGTTCAAAGAAGCATGCGTTAGTCGATTCACGTTGATCGTTCCCGATCTCGCTATATAAAGTGATAGTTGTGCCTTGATAAGCGATGAAGAAATGCATAAAATCGGGAAAACCTCCACAAGTTTGTCCAGTCCTTAACGGACGATCCAATCTGCGACGAACTGCTGGTCCTTTGCGATAAAATCCTCCATGTTTGGATTTCGAGTCGGAAACCCCGTGTGTGTCAAAAGCCCGGGGGTAGGCAAATGCCCGACCCCCGGGCCGAGCCAGATTTGCTAATGCCCCACCACCGGGACTGACAAGGCACGCAAATGCCCCGCAGTTGCCCGGGGGGGGGGGGGTGGGCGCAGCTGGAATTGACTGATGCATAAAGCGAAGCCAAAGCAAACGGCAAACGTAAATCACTTTCTCACTGCCTGCACCCCGAGCACAAAGCTGGCCTATCAAAGACTGTTGATTGTCATAGACATAAGCCACTAAAACGTCGTGTCTAACCAGAATCTTTTTTGTGTTCTCTATGGGCGTGACTATGATTGAACAAGACGACATTTGTGGATTTTAAATACCATCCGGCAGCCATCTGGGCTGGATTGTCGACCAGTCTCGTCCGTAGCTCAGAGCAGATGGTTCCTTTTCTTCAGAGGGATTCCTCATGTTATTTTTTAAACCGAGAATTATACATAACCATTTTTTTTTTTGGAAGACAGACTTTTTAAATACACACAGGGCCTAAGCAAATTCTTTTTAAACCCTACTGAACGTGACATTAGTAAAACCAAATAATGCTCCCTCTTTAAATCCCTGTCTGAATTCCCGCAAATCAATATAATTTTACGTTTGGGACAACAAACAATTTGTGCAGACCTCAACGGATTGAAAAAAATGTCCAGGCCCTGAAAAGAACAAGAAAGCCCATTGGGCATTTTAATCGGCCATTCTGACCCTCCCCACTCCTAGGTTTCACAAATGTCAGTGCGATCCTCTATTTATACGAACCGGCGTGACGAAAAGTGTGATTGTGTGACAATATTTTGACTATAACGTTACTGGATGACGTAATGTTTAAACTCTGATGACTCAGCTTATCTTTCTTATCGCTTTTATTTGTGCTGAAAAACGTAAATTCACTCAAACGTTGAATGTCGATATAAATTCGTCCACAACTGAGAATGCTCACACCGGGACGACGAAGTATTTACTGTTGTGCCTGGACCTTAAATACAAACAGTGAACATAGCAGTAGAATCAAAATATAACGCTTGATAAACACGAGCTCGAGCAGATCGTCAGAGTATGGGGCACGTCAAGGCATATCTCATGACGTGATGTTTAAATCCGGTTTGCTAACCCAGGAATCCCCTTGCAAAAGTAAACAAGCGAGCGGGGACTAGACTGCGAGCAGTCTCTCTTTTGCTCTAAAATGATTCCCTGCCGGAGGAGCGGCGAGAAAGCGAGTGCGATATTCGAGCCGCGAGCCGCGAGTAGGGTGGGCGGGAGAGTGAGCGAAGAGCGAAAAGACTGCCCTGCTTTCATACTGCATTTCTGAGGCCCTTTGACAGTTCGCATCAATGACATAACACGCCCATTTTCGAACATGATACGCCGGTGTCAAATTTTTCCCGCGAATTTTAGAGCAAAAGAGAGACTACTCGCAGTCTAGCGAATCGATCGAAGCGTAGTTCCATACCAAAGAAGCCTGTATTGAACGGGGCGAAGAAAGAAATCCTGATTAGCCGTCTGGGTCGGATTTTGTCTGCGTTTGTGTAAGTGCTCTTTAACTGAATACAGCCGTTAAAATTTAAGGCACGGCTTAGAGACTGTTACTGTATAAGGGTCATATCTGATATTTGTATGATGGACTCCTGTGGCTTTACGCCTGTTCATTTGTAATTCGCAGTAAAATTTGATCTTTGATCGTCTGTAAAGCGACTTTTTAATGCCGCGATCGTTGAATTTGGCTCGTCTACGGACTTGATAGGTTTTTCAGCCTCTTATGTTTAAATTTCTGACAATAAAGGATCTGAAATATTATCCGCAACGTGACGAGTTTCTTTGTTTGTAACGCCGGGCCTGGCTTATTGTCTTAAAAAGTCTGTTGCAGGATGTTGTGTTTCGCATCACGGAGTGTGATCTATAGACCCATTTCGTCAAGAAACTGAAGTTGTAGCTTCTTTAGAGCTACGTAACTTGTAATAGATGGCTGAACTCGGCTTCAGTCAAATGTGTGAATAACTCCTCTTGAAACTGCGAGTTTGGTGTCTAGGAGCTTGATATGTTTCCTCCTGTTGCGGTCAGCAATTCTATTGACGGCAGCCGTTGGCGCGCACCGCATGTCTCCAAGTGATGATGACAGATACCCGCCATCGGGTCATAGACCGACCAATCAAAATACTCCGTCACCAGAGTGCCGGGCTTCAGAAATGCAGTATGAAAGCAGGGCAGTCTCTCTTTTCGCTCTTCGCCCACTCTCCCGCCCACGCTACTCGCGGCTCGCGGCTTCGCCGCTCGCCGCTCGAATATCGCCCCGTGACTTTGCCGTTCATCCAGCACGGATTTTAGAGCAAAAGAGAGACTGCTCGCAGTCTAAGCGGGGACGAAAGTCGCCCACGTCTTTGAAAGCTAACGCGCCTGTCGAGCCGCAATCGATTTGGCGCTCACTCGCTTGTTTTTCTTTTCCTTCACTATCTCTGAACGGAAAGAGAGACTGGTCGTAGCCTTTAGCGTACACCACACGCAAACCACACAAATCCGTCGATAATATTCAGATATTTTCGTTCTTTCAATGCAAAAAGACTCGTAACACCTACCCTATTAATTGATCTCCTTATTAATGACGATTCCTTCGTATCAACTTCTCGCCTCAAATAAACACTCATCTCTCTCCGTTCACAAGTCAGAACTATCGTGTACTGATGGTGCAATCCACTAATATTGCATCATCATACTAGTACCAATTCCTTCTCTTCCTAGCCCACGCCGGCAAAACGCAACTGTCCTTTTTGTCCGCTGCGAAATACAAGTTAGCCAATCAGAAACCTTACAATCCACTTCGCAAACCACCCCCCCCCCCCCCCCCATAAAACGCCAAGGGAAACCCCCTCTCACGCAGCACAATGTTACACCGCTCCTATACAAAACGCAACTTTCAAAGCAAATCACATTCACAGAAGCGTGATATGCTTCTGACATTCACAAATCCTTCTGACTCCCACATTTTTTACACCCTCAAAATGTCAATCCCAATAAAAAAACTCCTGCGCTCAAAAAATTTTCACCATAACCACTAACTAGATCAGACAACACAGCCGATTTCGCATTCCATCCTATTAGCTGCTTTACTCAATTGCGCATGCGTTATACAAGACAAATACAAAAAAGCCCAAACTTAACAACCCTTCGTCGTTGATATCTTAAATACTGTAAATTAAAACACAAGAACACACGAAGGTAACATTCAGCAGACTAATATGCACATGCATCTTATATAAGACCGAGTACCGCTCTTGAGTACCCGTACCACAAGCTTTACAGCACTTTGTTCGTATCTTAAGCCAACTGACCATCACGACAAAACCGTGCCCATTTTATAAACCGGCGGTCGCCATAGCGACGGCCGGTTAATAAACACATAGCGACTTTGGAGCTGGGGGTATTTTGAGGGCCACATGGCCACTTGGTACGCAAGGAGATAAGGGTGGGTAACCGCGCGACGTAAGTGTTAACGTAAGTGAAAGCAGACGTGTGCTCACGCATGCGTAAGCACAAGCACCAGATGACACAGGCAATGACTTAAAAGTATGATCACTGCCGCACTTTAGTAACATCAGCCGCTGTACATGATAAGTCATCAACCAAACTGTCAGTGAATTGTTTAAATGTAGATTATGTAATATTTACATACTTAGTTACTTCCTCCCTTGTTATACTAGACTTATTATTTAGTTATTAATTTTCTATTTTGTAAGATTTTTTTATTATACGTTGTAATAATTTTACATCTTTCTCAAAATCTTGTAAATTTTAGTAGTTATCTTTTAGTTAGGAGAGCAGGTTTTATATGGGAATTCAGTTTCCCCCTATTGGTTTCCTTTACCTACTGTACTTTTCTTTCTTTCTTTCCTTCTTATACGTTTCCCAAAATTTTTACTTCCAAATTTGAACATGTTCTAGCATGATTTTATCAATCAAATTTTGGCTGTTGTATCTGTTCAGTATAGAGAGTCATAAGATGCTTTGGCATATTTTATTCATCCTTTACGTGGCTTTTTAACTTACTTTTATTTTTGAGCACTGTTCCCATTTTTGCTTTGGGAACGTTCCGATTAAGAGATGATTGTTCCTCTTTGGAGTGGTCCTTTTAGCATCAAAAGGAACAAATTGCTGTTAAAAATAGGAACAAAGTGTTCATTTAGAGCTAAAAAGAACCTTTTGTTCCTAATTTTTAACATTGAAAGGAACTTTTTGTTCCTAAATGAGTGGCCTAGGAACAGGTGTTCCCAATGGTATTGTTCCTCTTTTATCGTTTTGGTCCTTTTTAATCGCTTGAGGAACAATTTGTTCCTATCAATGCGTTCCCTTTTAGAGTGGCTGTTCCTTTATGCTGACACGAGGAACTTTGGTTCCCAATTAATTACGTTCCTTTTTTTGTAAAGGAACGTTTGTTCCTTTCTAACATTGTTCCTGCTTTGAAAAATTGGTTCCTTTTTGTTCACTTGAGGAACAATTGTTCCCATTAACAGGTTCCGTTTTGAACGAAATGTTCCTTTTCATTGGCACGTGGAACAGTTTGTTCCTAACCATTAGTTCCTATTTATGTAAAACGGTTCCTATTTAGAAATGACAGTTCCTTTATACATCTTGTTCAACAGAAACATTCTTCTTTTCTTGCCATCTATGATTTTATCGCTTTTTAATTGGCAAAAACATTTGGTGTAGCGTTTTAAGTTTCAAACAACACGAAGCAGTGTCAATAGCAGATTTTTAAAGACTTTTCGAGGCCCTTATAAACTTGCCCGGGCAAGGTTGAATATAATCGCACCACGCCATATATCACCTCAAATTTGTAAGCTTACTTAAGAATAATAAACAGTGTCGAGGAGACACATGCCTGAGCAAGCAGGGGCAAGTTGGGGCAGGTTGGGGGCAAGTTTAAACTTGCACAATGCAGCCATTGTTTTTTTTGTCGCCTTTGTGTTTTGTTCACTATTTATGTAAGTGGGACAAATTGTGTGGATCACTCAGATGTCCGACATGAACAAAAAGGGTAAGGTTGACTGGTCGAAAATTGATGGCTCATCACCAAAACCAAAACGGCTTCACTTGGAAAAAGAAGAAACAGATAGCTTGTATCACTGTCCAATACAAACGTGTGATCACGATGGATTTAAAAGTCAACGTGGCTGCAGGAAACATGTGAACACCAAGCACAGTTGGTTCTTTTTCTTTGACGAAAAACCCGACGTTTCAAGTACCAAAGAACTTGCCGATGATGATACATCGGGTGAAATCACAAAACAAACTGCCAGGGTAATGCCTTCGTTTTCAGTTTCCAGCCAAATTGGCGAGTTATTCAGGAAATGGTTGACTGGAAGTGGTGGGGGTTGCAAGAAAGATCGTGCAGCTCAGCAGATAGCCAAGAGATGCTTTAAATTTCTCAAATTTTGCTGCGAAGATGAAGATGAATTGAGTTTTGAAGTGCTGGACTTTAGCCTGTGTTCGCATAGTCTGTTGTTCAAGTTTATCGACTACTTGCAAGATGAATGCAAACTCGGACACGGTGGCCGATTGGGCTACATTGATGCGATCTCCGAATTAATCGACTTCAGAAAAATAAACGGCGCATCAGACACAGTTCTTCGAAATTTGTCCTCAACGGAGCTGTACCTTAAACGAGCGCGCAAGACGGTGGCAAAGATGATGAGACTGCAGTGGACACAAGATCTAGACATTGAAACTTTGGATACTAGGGGGCACTGGGCAACCATGGAAGAACTGTTAGAAGTGGTGACATTTCATTTGCCTCGTTACGAGAACACTGTGAAGACGTGCAAAACTATTCCAGGTCAAGTTAATCCTTCGGACTTAACATTTGCCACGAAATTTGTCGCAGTGTATTTGTTCATCAAGGTGAAGGGGTCTCGCCCTATGACTTATCAGTATTTGACAGTGGACATGGTCAGAACAGCTAAGGAGAACGGGGGATTCATCGACCAGAAAAAGTTCAAGACTGCTAGCAAATATGGATTTGACTCCTTAATTCTGACCGATGCAAGCATGCAGGTGCTCGATAGCTACATAAATTTCGTAAGGCCATTGCTAAAACCCCATGCAGTGCGAGTTCGTTCTGGTCACGAGAAATGGAGGCCAGCACAGCAAATTGGGCGACGTCATGAGTAAACTAGTGTTTGATGCAATCGGAAAGTTCATTCATCCGACGCGCTATCGTCAAATTGTCGAGACGCAAAGCCTCAATCTGCTCACAAGCAAGGAGCAACAAATTTTGTCCGAAGACCAAAAACACAGTTCTGCCGTTGCAAAAGTTCACTATCAAAAGCAAAGATCGCGCGAAGTTGCTGTCAAAGCTCACGAGTATCTACAAAAGCTACAAGGTACCAAGGGATCGGAAGTGGACAAGGAATTCCACACGAGATTTGGCTGTTCAACTTCAAGCTCGTCGCCATCAGTTGAAACTGCAGGAAGAACACTCATGCCTCCCACAAAGGTTGTCTCCTCAACTACGCCCTTGCGCATTCAACGGAGCCATCGTCGGATCTTAAAATTTACAGCCGACGAGGACAAATTTCTACAAGAAGGCATAGATAAACACGGATTTGGACAGTGGACTGCCATCTTGAGAGACTCCGAATTCAAATTTCGAGGGAAGAATGGCAGACTCTTTAAAGAAAAGGGCCGAGCTCAAATTCATGTAAAACGAATTGCTTTAGTGTACATGCAAAACATGCAGTACATGCTGTTTGTTGGAAACTCGAGATTGTGAGTAGCGCAACAGGAAATCTTTATTGTGGACTTAGGTAATTATGTAATACACTTTCAATATCACTTAATTCTTGGACCCAAACAAATTATTGCAAACTTTAACCCACAAAAAAATAAGAGAGTAAGGAATGAAAATGTAAGCTAAGTGTAGGAATCGCACATCAAATTACAATATTAACATTTATAACGTCAATGTGATTAATCTAATAATTGATTCGATAATTCCACTAGATGTTTCTTTCAAACTTTCAAACCAAAACACACTACATTTTTTTACTTTTGACTTGCAAAGTAGTTGAACAGCGTCTTTTGGCGCTTTGTGGTTTGAGTCTGACTATACGAACGACCTCTGCGTCTCTTGGTGTTGTGCGCTGCACCTGTGGTTAACTGTGCACCACTTGGTTCGGGAGTCACAAACAACCACTCGTCTTCACAGTGATCTTCAGGTGGTGGGGCTTCTGTGGCGCTTGAGACCACGAACGGTGATAGAGGACAGTACAGTTCCGCGTCTTGGTGTGGGACGTACGATGGCGTTTTGGGGGTGAAAAAAATACCTTCGTCTTCTTCGCCGAAGGTATGTATCACGCTTGCAAGTGGGAGGGGCTCCGTCAAGCTAGCCACTAAGTGTTCGTCTTCTTTACTTAGCAGTCCCAGCGCCCTGCAAACCCTCTTTCGTTCGTTTAAGGCTTCCTGACACCTAAGAGTGCCGAGGTTTCGGTGGTGATTTGCAAGCTTGTCTTGTATCACTTCTCGAAGTGCGTCCATCGAAGCTCTTGTGTCAGGATCTGTGCTGGATTGCAGAACCTCCACGCACTCTTTCAGCTCCTTTTCAGTATTTCGCAACCACGGCGATTGAAACACTTCTTTAGCTCTTGTTTTCCTTTTCTCGAGCTCTTCTTTGCGTTTTCGCTCTTCAATCACGGCCAGATCTTCTCTTATGGGCGTGGGAAAGGGTTCTTCAGGATTGCGAGGCAGCAGTGCTGCATGGTCGCTGGACACACCCCTGGAGATCAGTTGCTCCACTCTACCTTGGTACCGCCATTCTTCTTGTTCCTTTAGACGTTCCTTTTCTTGGAGTCGATTTTCCAAGATGTGGCTGAGCTGACGGTGACGAAGCGAAGACGGCGAACTCTGGACCAGTGCTGTCCTGAGGGCCACTATACTGGTGTCTTGGTCTTCATCTTCACGCGCAGGTGAGATTTCGGCACCTTCTGTGCTGCATTCGAGCAGGTTGTCTTCCACTATAGATACAAACAAAATTCTTTGAATGTCTTCACTTTCCAAACCATCGTCGCGCCCTGCCAAGACCCTTTCAGTCAGTGCGGCACTGGAGTCGGTGGCGGCCATCTTTTGTGCCCACACAATGCAATCCATTGCATGCTCTCGAAGCCAGTGGTTGGCCTCCGGGTCAACGTGCGGTAGGCTTTTAAAGTAATACTTGTGAAGTCTTCTGTTCATCGCATCATTGTGAGCCTTGCCAAAGTCCATTTCCTGCTGACATGTGATGTACATACTAGCACGGCAGTGAAATCCTTTCGCTTGTTTCCATTTTACATCATGGGAAGTGAAGCCGCCTTGGCAGATTATCTTCCAGTCATCTATGTCAAGGAGATTCGCGTACGCCTCATCCAGAAAGATCACTTCTGTCGAGCTATCGATCATTGATTTATTGAAGCTCTTCTGTTTCGTGACGCGGGCTATTCGACTTAAGGGCACAATCTGAAAAACGGGACTGAAGAGGCTCGTCTTTCCGCTGTCGGAAGCCCCAATGGCACATGGCACGGGTTGCTTGTGTTCTTTCTCTCGAAACAGTGCAAGGAAATCAGCGCAAAACTGCTTTATCTGCTCTTCAGGAAGGCTGTTCTTAAGTATTTGCTCGAAGTATTTAGGATCAGGATCATCAAGGCTGTTATAGTGGACATACGCTCTTGGAGATGTGAGACCATGCTATAGAGAGACAAAAAAAAGTTGTTAAAATCTCAATATCAATGACTAAATAAACAAATAAATAAATATAACAATTATTTAATAATAATACAAATATATTGTTCATAAAGTATCATGACAATAGCTAAAAAGTTGACACGAGAATTAAGTTCATGAAAAACGGCAATTAATTAAGATCACAAAGATAGGTCATATTTTAAAATCGAACAATTAAGGATTCTTACTCTTGAAGGGGTTATCTCTTTATCTCAGTCCGCAAACAAATTATATGGAATAAGTGCTTCACGAACTGTGAAAATTGTAAGTGGCAACTGGATTAAACCATCTGTTATTGTTGCGATTATGTGTTCGTCTTACCTGTGATTCCGGGATAACACCTCGTACAAATGCACCAGCCGAAAAAGACCATAACCAGCCATCCTGTACTTCCACCAAGTTTCGATCGATTTCAAGTTGACCAATGAGAGAACATTCCGGCTCACTCAAAAGTGGTAGTACTCGTTGAAAATGTTGAACAAGCCTGTCTTTGAAGCACTCGTTCGCCATAAGATTGAGCAGAAATGACTTCATGGAACAAAGAAACTTGTACGTAAATTGCGACTCAGCGACTTTCTTATAAACGTCCCCCCGGTATACGCTAAACTGAAGCTTTTTCATCGCAGCGTGAATGTCATTACAGAGAATTGTTACTGGGCAAGACAGTGGCTTGTGTGGTGTACATGGTAACGACACGCTCGAGGTACTGTGTTCGTTTTCACGGAGACCAAAACAATCGACTTTTAAACCAGCCCGGCGTAATTCTTGAATAGATGCAGCCATCATGGGTTTAAAGTCCTCATGAAGCACTCGCACACGAACCACATTTTCTGTTGACGATACCTCTTGAGACTGCTCGTCGTCACTAATTTCGATCTGCTCTTGAAGGGCTCTGCAATATAGCAATCTTATTAGCAATCTTATAGCGATCTTAGAGTGTAAAGCGAGATAAGCGTAGATCACGGGTATGGTCTGAATACCAATGACAAGGGTCTTGAAATTACTTACCGATCTTAGAGTGTAAAGCGAGATAAGCGTAGATCACGGGTATGGTCTGAATACCAATGACAAGGGTCTTGAAATTACTTACCGATCTTAGAGTGTAAAGCGAGATAAGCGTAAACCACGGGTATGGTCTGAATTACATTAATAAAATCAAGAAATAATAGAAATAAATAAAAATAAATAATAATAATAATATAAATAAGGATAATAATTATTATTTATATTATTATTATTATTATTATTATTATTATTATTATTATTATTATTATCATTATTATGTTATTGTTTTTATTTATTTCTATTATTTCTTGATTTAATTAATGTAATTCAGACCATACCCGTGGTTTACGCTTATCTCGCTTTACACTCTAAGATCGGTAAGTAATTTCAAGACCCTTGTCATTGGTATTCAGACCATACCCGTGATCTACGCTTATCTCGCTTTACACTCTAAGATCGGTAAGTAATTTCAAGACCCTTGTCATTAGTATTCAGACCATACCCGTGGTTTACGCTTATCTTTCTGTACACTCTAGCATCAGAAAAAACTTCATGATCTTTGTTATCAGGATTCAACCAAACCCACGGGTATAGGTCTAAATACTAATGACAAGGGTCTCGAAATGATGTTCTAATGTTAAAGTGTACAGCGAGATAAGCGTAAACCACGGGTATGGTCTGAATACTAATGACAAGAGTCATGAAGTTGCTTTCTGATGTTAAAGTGTAAAGCGAGATAGGCGTAAACCACGGGTATGGGATGGCAAGGATCTTGAAGGTACTTTATTATGTTTAACACTTTATCATCCTAGAAAAAAATAGTTGTAGAAGTACCAGTTAAAAGATTCCGTTCAAATACGTTGAAGAACAACGAGGACCGAATTATGTCTGTTCCCTTTGGTGTGTTACAGTAAGAGCAATATCTTGAAACCAATTGTGTTTTTCTGCTCGATTTGCCATTTCAACATCGATATGAAAACTGTCACATCATGCCAGAACATAATAAGTAATCAGTTTCGAAAACAAGTCGCACCGTGGCTTCAACGAGGGAAGGAACAAGAAGTTTGGGAAACGATCTTTCTTTCTTTCCTTCTTTCTTTCTTTCCTTCTTTCTTTCTTTCCTTCTTTCTTTCTTTCTTTCTTTCTTTCTTTCTTTCTTTCTTTCTTCCTTCCTTTCTTTCTTTCTTTCTTTCTTTCTTTCTTTCTTTCTTTCTTTCTTTCTTTCTTTCTTTCTTTCTTTCTTTCTTTCTTTCTTTCTCATGTATTATATTATTGTTCGGTTGGTAAAAAAAGTACTATTAAACGTAAACTTAAACTTAATAGAGAGACCAATATGGCAGACGCTGCTGGCGTGTACTCAAATTGTGCCTAGGGTTGTGTTTGCGTTATCAGTAGTTTGCGCAAAGGTGCAACTGTAAGCTCAAGCACAAGAAAGGGAAAGAGCTCCTTTTCTTGTGGGAGTAATATCGTTCCTCTGCAAATATCTGTGTTTTTCATGTTCGCCCTGTCTTCTCTACTAGCCTATGAACAGACTGCGTCTTGAAGCACAGGTCGCGAGATAAATCGGCTAGCCTCCATAAGCAACGCGCCGCTCTCCGCATTCGCTGATTTTTCTCGCTTTTTATTCTCCATTTAAGGAACCTGTTCACAGGCCAGTAGCTGTGTTCCCCACAGGCCCTTGACACTGATTTGAACGAGTGCGAAGAGCGACTTGAAACTTCAGCGCGTACTTATTTGCATGAATAGTGTGATTCCTGGGTACAAGGTTTAGGTTTATATTGGTCTATATATACTTGCGTCGCACGATGCGTCGCACCCGGGTTTCAACTGGACACTTAAGTTATGCCTGCATGGTACAAGTCCATGTAAAGCATCTTTTTTACCTTAGGAAACGAAATTGATGAATATATTCATAGCATACTTCAATCGGTTGCTTAGTCATAACTGATTAGTTTGTGCAATGGCACGGTTTACATTTCATTGCCGTCATTTTGTGCCTGAAATAGAAACAGATTTTAAAATGACGACGTACAATGACGTTAATAAGAAAAGCCTAGCAACTGGTAACGCTTGAGAACCTGAAAAGACAAAACATCTGCTTGCGAGCTCCTAAACGCGTTGGATTTGAGGGAGAGATCTTTCAGTGCATGAAGTGCGCTTTGGAGACAGTTTAAGCACACAAGGGTATGTATGGAATGTTTTCTATTAATCGTGCGGGGTGTTTTTTATTATCACACCCACATCAGCGCTCTTTCTGGCTGCACAACATCATTTTCCTTTCATCTAAGTCGTTATACGGCAATTACTAAAGTGCATTGCAGACATAAACGGAACTTTTCAGACTCCCCTGCTTAGCTCAACGGACGTATCGAGAACGTAACATAGAAAAGAGAAGAAATTAGTTAACAAATCTTTAATTCCGACATGCTAGAGGGAGAAGTTGGGAAAAGTCCCAGAATTTTTGTTTAAAGAACCCTAAGCTTGAAACGCTGACCTTATTTTACACCAAAGTATGTGATTTTTCATCATGTAAGGCCAATGATAAATACATGATTTATATATATCATTTCTCATAGATATTTTTCTAGATGTAAAGCCATATGAGCCCATAAAACTGGGCCCCTCTTCTAGCCAAAACGAGAAAATGAGTACTCTGTTTCATAAAATGAAGTTAGGAAAACATTTTAGACAATTAGTCTAAGCCTAATCCCTGGTTTCGGAGCAGCAGGCAAAACCTGCCTTGTTTCAAGCCAACATGCTCAAAATCCATGCCCTGTTTCAGATTATGAACCAAACACGATAGTAACAATTCATCATACCCTATTTCAGGCAAATGATAATTTAAAAAAACACAAACTTCGGAGGCCGCATTCCCCCGAACAACTTTGCTGATGGAAATACCGTGTATAAATAAAGTTATCTTACCTTATCTCATCTTATCTCATCTTATCTCATCTTATCTTACCTTTCAGCCAACGATACTAGCGAGGGGTATAGGTTATATTCATGAGTCCTGAAAAGCGATATTTACTTGGTGTGAAACGTGAAGTGGCTGTTTTCTTTCTTGTGAAACCGGCGTGATTTGCTAACCATCCGTAAGCCGTGATTTACCATGGTTATTACCCGTGAAGCAAGATCGGTGAATTGTGATTTTGTAGCCATCACGCAAAATGTCGTGCGTGACGAACTGGAATTCACGTGAAATGACTAAATTATTTTCAGTGAAACATGATCTGGACCCCCCACCCCACCCCCCTCATACTACAGGCCTCGATTCATCAGGTCGAGTAGACTGGTTGTGAAAGCGTACCGAAATGTTTGGTTATTTTACAGTTTTAAATGACCAAACTGAGGACCTGATTATTGGCACCTGTTACGAACATTGTTTTTCTCGAAACAGTTGGACTGACGACAAAACCTCGAGGTCCTCGAGTGAATTCAGCAAATGTTACACCTTTACATGAACCTATTAATTTAGAGAAATATCCCTGATCGCATTTGCGCTAAAACGTAATTCATTATACCAAGAAAGCTACAACTGATTAACAAATAGATTCCATGTTGACCACAGATGACGTCAAAATGTGGTAAGAACAAAAAAGTGGTACATGAGCCGTTAGGCGAGTGTGTCACTGATATTCTTACCACATTTTGACGTCTTCTGTGATCTATTACTGAACAGATGCACGGCAACATGAAATCTATTTGTTTTATATAAAAAAGAGACAAAAAGTTTCCAATAATGACGTCATCTATGCGTCTGTCCTCTAATAGATCATAGCTAAGAACCAATAAAAATGCGCGTAGAAGTCAGCAAATTATATAATATTTGCTATATCACGGCTGATGTATTTGTAAAGCCGGAAAACACATTCATGACTCAATTAATGGTGTAAAACCTTGCATTTTATTGCCATCATTCTGTGTCTGAAATAGAAATAGATTTTAAAATGACAATCCAATATAACGTTAATTGGGGGAAAGCCTTGGTAACGCAGTGTACCCGGAAAAGAGGGACAAAACCCCCTTGCGAGCTTCTAAATGCGTTGAGCTAGCGACGGAGATCTTTAAGTCAAGTACGCTGTAAAAACATTTTGACTACACAACGGTAAGTAAGGCGAAATCTCTTTTATCACTTCTGCGTGTGATTTTGTTTTTTGATTGCCATACTACCTCGGAACTCTTTCCGGTTGTACAACATCATTTTCGTTTCTTGCAAATCGTTGAACGCCAATTACTTAAGTGCTTAGCACGCACAAATGGATCTTTTCAGACTTTCAGCTGTTTAGTTGAACACAACTGTAGAGTTAAGGAAGAAATGTTAGAGTCAAAACTTTTAACTTGGACGTTTCAGAAGTCGGTTGGGGGGAAGAAAGGGAAATTGGATTTTTCTTCAAGGATTTGCAACTCTGACCTTCAAACTCAAACCTTATTTCACACCAGAGTGCATGACTTTTCATTAACACCATTTTTACCACCTGTAAGTCGTATAGTGTCTATAATCTTTGCACCTTTTCTAGCCAAAACGACCAAAATGTGTTCCCTGTCTCACTCAAGCAGGTAAAACATGCATATTTCCTTTCTGATATAAACGGTCAAAATCTGTGTGGTATTTCGGACCAGGACTGGAATGACATGGACTATTTCAGTCCAGATGGTTAAAATCTATACCTCATTTCAAAACAGCAGAGAAAATTTAGCCTACCTCGGACCAAAATTATTGCAATCTCCGTCCTGTTCCAAACCAAAAATGAACGCAATTCATACCCCTATTTTTAAAAGACGAGTGGGCAGAACAAAACAATATTAATGTAAATCATATCTCAGACCTCATAAGCAAAACATTCCTAGCTGTCAAAGAAGTCAAAACAAACTATGCACCCACCTGTGTTAGGCCCGGTTCAAACGTGGAACTTTACATGTGCCGAACCTAATTGCTCTTTGGGTCGACCTAAATGATTAAGTTCGACAATTGATTCAGACGTCGACCTTAACTAGTCGAACTTAATTCTGCAAAACAGCGGTAAACAATCATCAATTGCGAAATTTCGGGTCTCAGAAAGCAAAGGAAAACAATTCACCGAAAAAAAAGCAATCTTCCATTGTAATAATAGTAGTATTTGGATATTAGTTTGCACCGTTCGTCAACTTTGGATCAGAATGCAGTTTCTCTCGTTTTTGTTATTTTCAGATTAGCTATCCATAAAAAATAGCAAGCGAAACCAATTCGACGTTCATGCAATCCGTTATGAAGTTATGATTCTTGTCTACAGAGCAGTTACAGTTTGCGCGGCCTAGTTCTCTTTTTAATGAGATGCAAGAATATTCAATGCGTGCCTGGTCACGGGTTAATGGATGACTAGTCATGCTTATCAGTTTTAAGGCAATCACTAACGCTGTTATATTCAGAAATACATTATTGTAATTTATGATCATTTGTGCATTAGGTTCGGCACATGTGAAAGTTCGACGTATGACTCGAAGTCGATCCTTTGCCTTTCTATTCGACAAGCTCAGTCGAAAGGTCGGCAAGGTCGACCCAAATAAAAATCTGTCGATCTTAATTGATTCATACGTCGAACTTCACATGTTCTTAATACCGATATTAGGTTCGGCACATGTAAAGTTCGACGTTTGAACCGGGCCTTAGACAGTAAACAAACCATATAATACCCTAAGGGGCTGGTCGTTTATTACCTTGAGAAAGCTTATGCATCAGTCAATTCCAGCTGCGCCCATCCCCCCCCGGGCAACTGCGGGGCATTTGCGCACCCTGTCAGTTCCGGGGGCTGGGCATTAGCAAATTTGGCACGGCCCGGGGGTCGGGCATTTGCCTACCCCGGGGCTACCCCCGGGGTTTTGACACACTCGTGGTTTCCGACTCGAAAATCCAAACATGGAGCATTTAATCGCAAAGGACCAGCAATTCGTCGCAGATTGGATCGACCGTCATGGACTGGACAAACTGGTGGAGGTTTTCTCGATTTTATGGATTTCTTCATTGCTTATCAAGGCACAACTTAAACTATCACTATATATAGCCAGATTGGGAACGATCAACGTGAATCGACGTACGCATGCTTCTTTGCTCAAGGATTTAAATGAATTTTAGTCGCGATAACTCTTAAACTATAATGATCGATTATTAAATTCTAAAAACGTGTATAGGGATCGACGTTTTATACTTTCGCATATTATTCACAACTGATGACTTTTATAATGTCAAGATTTTTGTTTACTAGCGAACTGTTTTCAAACATTTAAGGAACAGTCAACTATCATGTAGTGTTGTCTGTGAAGTATTAAAATACCATGTTTGGCGTTATTAAGTTTATTAACATCGGATAGTATATTACAAACAATAGAAGACGGAGAGGCAGGCCTACAGAAACAAAAAATCACACATTTAATGCTGAAAGTGGCATTATTATGCAATGTATGAAAACTGCTGCAGTGTTGATTGGGGACGTACGATCCCGGGGGCGGGGCATTTGCCCTCTTTCTTCGTCCCCACCGCGGGGCATTTGGTAGCTAAAGTGTCCCCACCCCCGGAGAATTTGCCATCCAAGAGAAAAAAATGCTAATGCCCGGGGTTAGCCCGGGGGGGGGGGGGCATGGGCGCAGCTGAAATTGACTGATGCATTAGGGGCCGATTACATGAGGCGGGCTGGCCCGCTTAGCCGGGCTGGCTCGGTTTGCCGGGATCTCGGCACGTCTGTGAAACGCACTAAAAATCAACTTCGCGATTACATGGAAAAATTTCAGCCCGGCTAGCTGGGATCCCGGCATGGCGATGCCGGGATCCCGGCTAGTCGGGATAAAAATTTACCATGTAATCGCGATTGCCGGGCCAGCCCGGCTAGCCTGGCCAACACTTTCTCGTCACTAAATTTCGCTTCAGAGCAGAATGGCTCACCAGAAGATCGATATTTCTCTTTCTACATAACACATAAAGGCTTATCAGACCATAAAGCTACGTAAAACTGAAAATGATACGCCAAAATAATGGATTAGCGAGAATAAAAACACTTGATTCATGCTCTTCGATATAGCCATCTTTTCATGCGACAGCTTCTAAATTTAGCCGCAGGTGGGCTGGCCCGCCTCATGTAACACCGGGCTGAACAGTCATCTCGGCAGACAGAGCCAGCACTTCTACCGAGCCAGCCCGGCTCATGTAATCGGTCCCTTTGAATATTTTCAAACTGACCCCCCACTCCATCCTAGTTTCTTAGATGTGACCCCCCCCCCCCATTAAGTTTAAATATTGTGAAAGTGACCCCCAAGCGATTGCTGTGGAAACTACGAATATTCTAGCTACAAATCGATCGTGCCGAAGTTCACCACATGCTTTATCTACAGTTGTGTTTAGAAAGATCGGTGTTTACTGTTCACGCGGCTGTTTAATACATCCAAAACTTACCTTTCAATTCACGCTCGTTAACTGCTACCCTGAATGTTCTGCTTGATATGATCGGAAGCAGATACTACTGTCACTACTGATTGTTGATGTTCATGCTAAACTTTAAAGATAATTTCCAAATGGTGTTTATCGTTTATTGCTATTTTAGCAACCTGAGCAACAGCGCTACTCTAACTCATAACGCGTGCTCAAGAATGGAGTTTTTGATCGCTTTGGCAACATGTCGAGTTAGAAGCACTGTGTAACCACTACTAAGCATAGTCTGAACGAGTCATCGATTCAGTATATTTATCTATCAGGCTTGTTGTGGTTAATCAAAAGCGACAACCGGATATACGTCTGCTCTCGATCTCGCAGCCGGGCTAAGTAGTCTCAGCTATCCGGAAGATCAATATACCTACATCGCTCTCTTTAACAAAGAGATGTTGTTTAAATACCACTTTCATAAGAGTTAAGTGTGCCCCAAGTAACGCTCCCCTTATCTGAAAATGACCCCCCCCCCAAAAAACAATCAAGATTTTGAAAATGACCACCCAGCAAAATAGCCGGCCCCCCCTCACAGGTAACAAACGACCAGCCCCTAACAAAGATTTCGGAACAAAATGATGAAAATTCTCATCCTACTCAGTCACTGACCTGAAGGCAAAAATTATTCTATATTCCATTTTCGACCAAAATGATCGTAAGCTAGACACTGGCCATGTTGGACCAAAATTAAACGGCAACAAAACACAACTTAATTTCAGCCACAGATATTACTGAGAAGTTTCGATTGATTAGGGAAGGTACGTTTTTTTTCTTGGGTGGGGGGGGGGGGGGAGGGCTGGGGAATTTTGGGATTTTTTTCCCAAAAAAGTGTTGGCCCTCCCTTGCGTTTTAATGAAAACACTCCTGACGCCCCACCTTTAGGTGACTGACAAAAGTGCGACCCTCCCCTCACTACTACATGGTATGTTCCATGCTGTAGAAACCTCAGAACGTTTCGCTTGTGAACGCAAAGTGTTTGAATATGAATATGTCTCGATATTGAATGTGTGCACGCTGAAACAAAGAAAATGCGAACAATCAGTGTGGGATATTTACGTTTTATAGCTGAAGTTTGAATATGGAAGTATTTGAGTATTATAAAAGTTTTGAACATAAAATATCTAAGGGAAAATACACGCGCTTCTTTCTCCGACTAGCCGGCATTGCTGTTGGTTATTTTAACAGAAAGGTTTATTTGTTTAGCATGCGAAATCTGCCTCTCAAAAACAAATATTTCCTACATTTCCGACAGGGTAGAGCGCATTGTTGCATTGGATCTACTAGTACCTCTTCAGAACTAAACGACTCAGGAGATCAGGCAGCGGATAGCCAACAGCAAAAAGCTGAAGAAACGATACCTGAGTCAAGTACTTCTCGATACGGACGCAAAAGGACACGAGTCCTCCGAGAAAAACTATGTGCCATGGCATAATATACATGTACAAATGCAACCTAGTACCTGTAACAAAACACCAAATTAAATCAAAGTTGGTGAAAAGAAAAACTTAATCTGTAAGAAAAATGGAAAGCAACATCACAAAAATTCTCATTAAAAAATTCCGGAAAAGATGTGTGACCCTCCCTTGAATAGCTCACATGAGGTATGGCCCTCCCCTTTTGGTGCTCACTTTCACTGATGACCCTCCCCTCTGAGGCCCCAGCCCTCCCCCCCCCCCAAGAAAAAACGTACCTTCCCCTTAGTTTGACGGGAAGAATGGTCGTGAAAAGCTTTTGACTTTCCGAAATAACTTGTTGGTTTACAGTTTTAAGCAGATGCAAAGACAGTGCGTGGGCATCCGTGATATTTGGTATATCCCGGATGATGTATTTGTAAAGCCGGAAAAACACATTCATGACTCAATTTATGGTGTAAAACCTTGCATTTTATTGCCATCATTCTGTGCCTGAAATAGAAATAGATTTTAAATGACAATCCAATATGAGTTACCGGTATATGACGTTAATGAGGGATAGCCTTGGTAACGCAGTGTACCCGGAAAAGAGGGACAAAACCCGCTTGCGAGCTTCCAAATGCGTTGAGTTAGCGACGGAGATCTTAAGTCAAGTACGCTGTAAAAACATTTTGACTACACAAGGGTACGTAAGGAATCTCACGTTTATCACTCCTGTATGTGATTTTGTTTTTTAATTGCCATACTACCTCAGAACACTTTCTGGTTGTACAACATCATTTTCGTTTCTTGCAAATCGTCGAGCGGCAATTACATAAGTGCTTAGCACGCACAAATGGATCTTTTCTGACTTTCAGCGGTTTAGTTGAACGCAACTTTGGAACTAAGGGAGAAATTTTAGGGTCAAAATGTGCAACTCTGAGCTTGAAACTCAAACCATATTTCACACCAGAGTGCATGATATTTCATTGTAAACATTTTTCCCAAAAGTAAGTCATATAACCTCTATAATATTTGTCCCTTTTCTAGCCAAGACGACCAAAATGTGTTCCCTATTTCACTCAAGCAGGTAAACATGCATATTTCCGTTATGATAGAGGTCAAAATCTATGCCGTATTTCGTATTTCGCATTGTATGTCGTATTTCGTATTTCGTATTTCGGACCAGGAGGAATGTCATAGACTATTTCAGTCCAAATGGTTAAAATCCATACCTCATTTCAAACCAGCAGAGAAATTTTAGCCTTCTTCGGACCAAAATTACTGCAATCTTCGTCCTGTTCCAAACCATAACTGAACGCAACTCATACTCTATTTTTAAAAGATGAGTCGGCAGAACAAAACAATACAAATGTATATCATTTCTCAGACCCATGCAGTAGGCAAAACATTACTATCAAAGAATTCAAAACAAACTATGCTCCAAATCCATGCTCTACCTGTGTTCGACAGTAAACAAAATACATCATACCCTAACAATTATTTCAGGACAAAATGCTCAGACCAAAATGATCGTAAGGTAGACTTTGGCTATGTCAGACCGAATCGGCACAACTGATAACTTACTTTCAGCCACAGATAATAGAGGCCTTCATTGATCAGTTTGGGTGGGTTGGTGGCTATTGACTTTCCGAAATAACTAGTTTTTTTACAGTTTTAGGTAGACAACAATACAATACAATACAATACAATACATGGCAATACAATACAATACAATAGTTTTTTTATCGCGTAACAATGAGGAGCTTACAAAAACTTGTTAAAACGTGTACGTGCACAATAAGCTATACTATATACAAACAAACAATAAAGCTATAATACAATGTCTCTTAAGAACGAACTGACTACCTCTAACCAAAAGTATTAAACCCTTAAAAATGATGTATATGTAGATATAGAGAAATAAATAAACAGATGCGCAGAGAAAGATGCTCAGAGACACTGCATGGACATTCATCCTTATTTCGTTTATATAAATGAAAACACTCCTTCAGGAGTATTGGGTGTCACTAGCTGCTACTACTGTCTGCTACAACTTTTTGCGGAATTTTTGGGTAACAAAATCTCGAGTTAATTGACTACAAGCAAGAAATCATCTAACCTAGAACCCAATATATCCTAAAGGCTACGATTTTACCGTCAACGCTCTATTAATAAGGCTGTCAAGATGGATAACACTGTAAATGGCTGGGTTCCTGAATTTCTTAGTTCTCGCTTTCTTCAGCATCCCAATACCTTGATCTATGAATTGAGAGATAGGAAATGTAGGCTCGCCATACCACAACCACATGTTAATTATTGTAAAAGAAGCTTAAGTTATTGGGAGGCTCGGCTGTGGAAGAGTTCAGTTTTGGATATTATGCAGTCGCTCTCCTCCTCTGATGAATTTAATGCAAAATTGAAGAATCATAATTTCCAGAGCAAGCTACTATATATTTATAGAAATCGCTAACTGACTGAGATTTGAAGGGGTGGGTAGGGAGGGTTAATAGTCAAAGGCTATGTTTACCCAACATTCCAGCCACTCGTCTTAAAACTACTCGATGTTTCATTCATCCCAACTCCATCAACAGTTTTGCAGAGCGAGGTCCAACAAATCTGTCAGAATTTCTTCCATGTTTTAAAAATGTATGTGAAGAAGAGAGATGGGGTGAGGGGGCATTGACGAATGTTAGGAAAATTAAGAAATGTTAGCTAATTTTAAAATTTTAAGTTCATAATGAGATGTACACCATGTGGTGTGTCCAACATTTTTCCTCTGTTATCTCTATCTATAATCACATCCTATTTCATTAAAATTCAAGTGTATCCCCCCTTTCAACAACAAATTCAGTTGTGTAGCGTAAAAATGAGAGTTGGACAATTTTTCTGCGTGCAATTGGCAACAAGAATTCGCGAACTTGGTCTTTAGAGTACGTTACTCCACCCAAAGGAACGAACACATATATTATTAGAAAATATTCACCCTAAAGAAATTCCTAACAGAACAAACATTTTTATAAACAAACAAAGAAATAAAACAAACTGAAACAAAGTAACTAACAAACAGCAGCTGCGGTCACTTCGTAAAACAGAGAAAATCAGAATAAAGGAAGTGACAAGCGTGTCAGCATGTCTCCGCTTTCACTTATTTTGAGCGCCGTATTTATGCAACTTTCTGGTGTGCAACTTGGTTCTAACTTTTGGATCTCTGGATGAAATCCTAAAGTGTGACCATTCAAATGAAAGCTACTGAGCAGTACTTTCCTGTGGTGCTGTTTATTATGCTGTACAAGGTGGTTCTAACGTTTGAGTCTGTGGATGAAATCCTAAAGTGCGACCACTCAAATGAAAGCTACTGAGCAGTACTTTCCCGTGGTGCTGTTTATTATGCTGTACAAGGTGGTTCTAACATTTTAGTTTGTGGATGAAATCCTAAACTGTGACCATTGAAATGAAAGCTACTGAGCACAGCGAGCAGTACTTTTCTGTGGCTTCGTTTATTATGCTGTAGGAGGTGGATCTAACTTTTGAATCTTTTGTTAAAAATCATAAAATCCTGAAAGCTGACCATTAAAAGGAAAGCTGTTATATAGTACTTGCCTGTGACGTTGTTTATTTTTTAATTCGCGTTAATCATTTTCTAAGTAGTTTGATCTTGGCCCAGTCTTGAGGGAATGAAACAGAGTATTGTCAATTCATCATGACAACGTGTTTTTCAAAACCACGCCAGTATTAATGAACATTCTTTATTCGCCCCCATGAGGAAATGCTTTTTCAACAACGTGAGACATAACAGTATCCTCTAAAAATAGGTAATTTATAGTCAAATCCTGTGCAAATAAAATGTAAATCGAATGCAGGTAGTCGCGAACTGAAACAAGTCATGCCGTTTCTCATGACTAGAAAACGATTTACCTGATGGAGGGCACGTGCGAGTAACTGATTGCTGCACCTCATGCAGTTTAAGGCTATACCTGACGACCGAGTATACGAGACTGCGGTTTTGCTACGGCCAAGTAGTTCCGATTCTTATTGCACAAGCCATATGGCGGTTACTGCTAGTAACAGTGGATTCCAAAGCAATATGAACCCAAAAAAAAAAAAGATCGAGAAGTTATCAAAAGTTGTTACTAGCGAATTATTTTTTTGTTTATTATGGCCTGAACATCGTAGTATGAAATTTTTCTTTGGTTTCTAGCGAGAAAAGAAATTTCTGAGAAAATTAATTGACAATAAGGTTCCATCCACGCGTGTCTTTGACGTCAAAGTGACGTCACTGTGGATGAGTCAAAGCGATATATACATATGCAAAACTATTTCGCGCTGTGCGTTCTTTTTAATAACTTAATCGTTAAAGAAATAAAAGAAGTTGTCCTCATAATCCTCTTTTTTGTTAAATTCATAAACTTTGAAATTATCAAGTACTTTTTTAAAGTGAGTGTTTGCAAGCATCTATAGGAATTATGGATCGGGCGCTTTTTTAATGTTCATGGTATAGCGAATTAAGTTCAAATGTGCGAATTTGAATTTTTTATGCAAGGAATAACGCAATGATTATTAAACAGGTAAATTAACAGATGGTTGGCTGATTAGTTGACCTAACCTAACGTCAACTGAAACAAAAAACACGCAACAAATTTCCAACACTCGAACGCAATCAGCCTGCAAGTCAGCAAGGTACCTTTATAGGTAGCTGAAAAATATATTATTTTCACGACTTTTTATTTAGAATTGAACTCATTGTCATTCAAAAACTGCCGTTTTATTATCGTGAGAAAAGTATCTACGTCAAAAGGAAATATTCTCCACGTCTTTGAGGTAGGTTTTTGCTTTTAACCGTCCAATTAAATTTGCATGAAATTCTAAATGGCTGTGTTGTCGACCTAAGGCGAGCTTGTGCGTTAGTATTTCTTGAGGTCTTTCTCCTGCCGACCGGAATGTTGCTTCCTGTAGGTTGCTCATTGACGTATAAAGGTTTCATTTTGTGAGGTTTTTTCTGCAGTCGTGGGTAGCTCAGTTTACAGTTCAGGGAAGCATTGCGTTTTTATAGTCTGACGAACCGGTGTCATCGATAGAATGGATCTAGTGATTCAAAATTTACTGTTGAAAAACTGACGAAACTTGGAGGAGGGGATTAGGAATGAGGGTGCAAAGACACCTTTAGCAAAGTTATAAATATTATTAAGCGGACAACAAAACGTGATGAGTTAATAATAGTATAGCTTAGTGCACATCAGAAGAGCTGTCAGAAGATATCATTTATGAGATCTTTTATTGATAAGGGAACAATTTCGGACAAAAACAAGCTTAGTCAGTCAATGGTGAGAGCCTAAACTAAGTATAGACTCACTTGGTTTTCGTTGTTTTGTTGTTCAGACTTGTCAATTATTGATTCGGTTTTGATTACTGTAGTTTAATTTTGCCCATTTTTTTTTTCCTTTTTACGGTTCATTGAAAGCCTTGAACTGTGTATTCCTTTCCCCTGAAATGCCCAGTTTTTCTTTAATTTCAGGGGGAGGTAGACAAGCGGAAGTGAGGTCACGCAAACGTCTCGATTGGTTGTTGTATCACGTGGGCACATAAAATAATGGCGGACATTATGCAGCTTGCGATCGACTTCTCCGAAAAGATGACATGAAAAGGATGGCTTGGAGGAGATCGTATGATTTTTCTCCGCGAGTAGAAGAAAGTGAATTCGATTCATCGGACGAGAGTGACTCTGAAGGGGGAACCGAAACGCTTAAGTTATATCACCGAAGGAAATCAACAGTAACTGCAGTCAAGGCCAGGGTAAGATTTACTCGCTGTTGTGCTACAAATATTTCTGAACCGGCGAAAGATGCAGAGCATTTCTCGAGTTGTCAGCCACGCTAGCGCCTTCTAGTGCTTTAAAAGCCCCTCTGGGATTATTTACATGATTTGTTCTCTCGACTTTTTAGCGCTAGAATTATTAATTTGCAGTTTGTTCTGTTTACAAAACATGACTACAGTTTGCTATGTATAATAGTCGTTTCGATATAAGTCCTAGAAACATCCTCATGCTTTTGTTCCCCTTGTGAGTTTAAGAATAACTCCTGCCTTACGTCAAAGATAATTATTTTTAAAATATATTTGTTCCTTCATGTTCATGGAGAAGAAAATCTGATTTAAGCCAAAGATTGCCAAGTAATCTATTTCTGCTATTTATTTTTATGTGTCTGTTGACTTCTCCCCCGTTGAGATCGACTTAGAGGTTACTCTCTACAGCCTGGAACACATGAATATTAAATCGCATCTTCCTCTGTTTTATATTTAGCCTCCCTGAAAATGTCTGATTTAGCTTGCTTTCTCCTTCAAATGAACAGTTCACTGCATTTTTTTTTTTTTTTTAGATGAAAAATGACTTGTAGCCTAGATGAATTTACTCGAGTTAATATTCAATTTGCTGTTTTAGCATTGTGTGCCTTATACAGCGAGGATTTTCTTTCATCAAAGGGAAATAGCCGTGATCAATCCAGTTATATTACTTTTATTGGCTGATTTTAAGTTGGATCTGTGTTTGGTTGCCTCTGGTTTTTTTGTAATAAACATGTGTCGGTTTATAATTTATTGGCTAAGAGAATTTTTGATTAGCGAACCGCTAGATATTCGGTATTAAATTGGTGCACCTGTGAACAGTCGGGGTGTTTTCTTTGAGTTGCTGCTGTGAGTGTTCTTGTGGCTTTGCGTCACGGCTGATTGAATGTGTCTAATTTGTGATGGCCACAAAGAGCAGCAAAAAATTTGCCATTTTTATGAGCAACAGACCTGAAATTAGACGGTATTTGTTCTTTAGTCACTGCTTTGATGAACGCCTGTCAAACGGTTTCTTTAGAATTATTTACTTTTCAATCATTGTTTCTGACGCCAATCGATTGCATATTTAATTCCACTACCGTCGTTAAAATGGAGAACCGTTCTTATAATTCCTGACCCAAAGAACTGCACTACTGTGTTACTTGATGGCAGATTCTGCAGTGGAAAAGGTCTAGATTATTATTATTTATTTGCTCAACATATTTTAATTTATGCTTAAGCTTATCTCAAATGGAATTTTTCTTGTACAATTATTATCGTTTGGTACATTAACGCATGGACGTGTGTGTCAATTTCAGAGGTGTATAAAAGAGGGATTTTTGCTGAAACAGACTGGATCGTTTCAGGTAAGTTATTTTACCTTGAAATAAACCGAAATTTAAAATCTTGCAGGTGCCATGAGTACAAATTATATGTGAGACTTTATCAATGTACATAGAAAATTATCCTTTAAATTTTATTTTTGTTTTCATGTAGCAAAGGAAGATAATTATTTATTTAAATGTCACTCACAGTTACTGTTGTAGTCATCGCAGTTTGTGGAAAAACGTTTGATTTGTCAAGTGACGGTGTAGGTTTAATTTTTGTTGTCATTCCAGATAAAACATTTTGACCAAACTGTAATAAATATTAACTAAAAACAAAATTTCCCCATAAAATATAATATAAGCTGCCTATCTTTTTTCTCCACATTTTCTTCTGTTTTAGTTAATAATTTATGCTTTTTTCCAATCAGGATTTAAATCCCAATTAAGGATGAAATTTCTGAAAATTTAGCCATGAGGAATAAGGGCTGGGAAATGTTGATCCCTTTAAACTGTCTCTTATTATTTACTTGCCTAGCTTGTGTAACTTGTGTAGCATGGAGAACTTATTATCAAAATTGTACAACAGTCCACTAAATCTCTTCATGGTCTCTGAAAACAGGGGTTTTTTAATTGAGAAAAATCTCTCATATATTCCATAGAAGATAAAACAAAAATATTATTCTTGTTACAGTTCATTCCTGATATTTATGTGGGTAGGAATATCAGTATTTTTGTAAATTCTGAATATTGCCTTGCATATTAGCATCTTTTTGTATTGTGTGGTAATTTATTTTTTAGCCTGACATGACAGGGGTTTTCCAATGATTGAGCCTGTTTCATGTAGTTCTTGTTATTAACCATAGCCAATGCCATGATAATATTTTAAATTATTATATGGCCGTGTCTCAAAAGGACTGGAAGCAACCAAATAGAAGAATTTGATTGGCTAAAATCGATATTGACCGCGGTCTAGATTTTCCCATCTAGACCGGCATCTAGACCGATGTTGTTCTAACATTTGCCTTCAAAAAGTTACAAACAAAAAAGTACAAACAAATTGGCTTATTCCTGTTAGTAATACTAAATGGAAGAACCAGTAGACAGCGAGGAAATTTAGCAAGTAAAGAGAATGAGCAAACGTTGGCAAATTTGAGTTCAGCCGAGGAAGCTACGCGCGAAGATGAAGTCGAAATTGAGAAGCTTTTGCAAGCACAGAAATCCAGAAACACTCAGTACAAAACTAAGAGCGACTTAAACGCATGGACGAAATTCTGTGAGTTACTGAAAGAGTCTAGAGCAATTGTAAACATACCTGCCAAAGAGCTCGTCCTTCTTTTGTCCAAAATTTTCATCTCCGTTCGCAAAACAAGATGACACCGAGTACGAACCGTGTATACATTAAGCCAAACTCGATGACAAAAACAAGAAGAAGGTTTCTAATCACTCCGTTAGGAGGACCAGTGTTGGACGACTCCTTGAAGCAGACGTTCAGCCAAAATTCGTTGCACAGCTTAGCGGTGATAAAAATTTGAAAACCCTCTACAGCTACAGTCAGCATCTCTGAAGCGACAGCGATAAATGTCTCCTGTCTTGAATCGTGGGCCAGGTACATCCGCTCAGTCCGAAGAAAACCAAGTCAGTGCTTCCACTACAACACATCAAAATGTCTTCACAGTCCAACAAATCCAGCCTCAGGCAATTTTTGCCGGAGCGCATATTGACAAGTTCGAAGGCTGCACATTCAACAGCAACGTTTTTTGTGGTGATCAGATCGCAAGGCTAAATGAGAACTGATCGCTGATCGATCGATTAAAATTCGTCGCACCTTTGGTCACTTTCCATACATTGTTGTTTAACCACAAGCTTTTTCATTGAGCCCATATCAAAAAGAACGGTTATTTTGTCTTCGTTCATTGACGAAGTTTGTACAAAGCTGGACTTTTGTCCCGTTTGGACTGGAGACTAGTGACAGAAGTAAGCCAGCTAAATGCTTGAGCCCGCGCAGGGAAAAAAATAAATTTTTATTTTTTGTCCTTTTGATTTCTTGTTTGGCCATATAATAAACATCTTATTAACCGAGCTAGGTCGGTCTGTATGGAAGAATCTTGACCTCGGTCGCTGGTACAGACCTCACTGCGTTCGGTCTGTACTGGCGACCTCGGTCAAGATTCTCCCATACAGACCTCCCGCTCGGTTAATAAGAACTAAATAAAAATTATCTGTGAAGACAAGGAACAGTGTTTTGCCATCCTGGTTATAGCATTCTCAAGTTCAGATCAGGCAAATTAATGTTTTTTTCACTGCGGAGGGCTTGAGATTTGAGTAGACCACAAGCTAAAGACTAGTAATAAAGAACTCTGGTTTTCCTTGTGGATTTTGCATTTCTACTGTGGATAATATTGCTATGAAATCAAACTTTTAATGGGTGTGAATTGCTGTGAAAAAGCTGAATGACAAGGGACAGGCACTGAAAGAAAATGTTTAATTCATGGTGCATCTACAACATTCCTTACACATTTTCCAGCATGAACAGGCTTGAGAGAACTCAGAAAGCATATATCTGCTTTGAAAAATGCGGCTTATAAGTTTGCACAAAACAAAACTTTGACACTGTTTTTACACTTCATGAATGTACACAACTTGTGAAAATTTATTTTGTATAGTAACGTATGACATTAGCCACTAAGTTGGTGGTAAGTTCAAAAGTAATTTCTGTTATAGGCTGACCAGTGTAATAACTTGTGAAAATTTATTTTGTATAGTAAAACATGACAGTAGCCACTAAGTTGGTAAGTTCAAAAGTAATTTCTGTTATAGGCTGACTGGTGTAATCAAACAGTTGACCCTGTCAGTTCATGTTTTTGTCTTTTTTGTAAATCTCCATTGGGTTACCATAGCTACCTATTTTGATCCAAGGCATTTTTCAAAATGGCTTGAATGTTATTTTGATCCCAGACATTAAAAAGCAATGAAAGCTCTGACTATTAAGCCCCCCCTTTTGGAAGTTTCATTTTGTAATACCCCTCCCTATTCCGGATTCAGAATTGAAATTACTGGTACTGGTTGAGTTGCTAGGAAAGCAGTTAAGATTTATGTTAGGGACAGGCAAATGGTCAAAACCAAGTCATGCCTGTGTATAAAATTATTACATTTCAGTCAATCTGAAGGGAAAAATGGTTTGGCAATGTCCAGAAGTATTATTAGGTATAAGTGACACTGTAGTTGTAAAATGGTGATACACACCCGATTTTTTGTTCTGTTGTAGTTAGTGCATGGTTTTTTTGAAATTCCAGGAAAAATGAAGCTGTGTTTTCTCTGAAATTTATGATTTAAGGAAACCTTTCTCTGCATTAACACCCCCCTCGATAAGCCACACCCACTCCCCCATTGGGTCTGGTGTAAGAAATTCAAGATGACGAATGTTGTAAGGTACCTGCCTAGAATGAATGGCAGACAGCTCGCTCCATTGTCATAGTGTAGTGATCAAAGTATTGTCAGGTGCTGAAGACTGAATATTTTTGAAAATGTTTGAAAACAACAACAACAGCAACAACAAAAGTTTACTGAACAAATGTTGTTTGCATTATCACTAAACTGCTGGTAACTTGAGACGGGTTATTATTTGCTATGGTTAGGTAATTAGACCATAGATATATGTTTACTTATTGAACTAGCGTGAGGTCCATATTGGGAAGATATATTGGTCGACGAGTTCCTTTTTTTTTGGAAGTTTATGGGCGAGGTCCACAAAAAAGAGCGAGACCAATATCTTCCCAATACGAACTGAACTAGCTAGTTCAATAAAGGATTAATTTTATTATTATGGCTCATTACAAATTTGTGAACAGCAAAGCATATTTCTATTAGTAAGCGTGCGCTACAAAGAGGAAAGAAGGGAACAAACGACTTTCATAAGGTCATTTTCGCAGAGGTTTTTGCCAAAATTATAGGCAAGAAAGCAAGAACAAGGTTTCTACTTCATACAAAACTGTCCTCTCTTCTGAAATGTTTCCAAAACATGCTTTAGTGAGATCTGTTCGTGAGCGGTCCATCTTAGTGGTCCGTGTTGGAAAATTTGGACCGCTCAGAGAACCAATCAGAAAGCTCCTTTTCAGTGCGGACCTGTTCAGCCATATGATAAATGTACTTTAATGCAGATGGTTGGAAAAAAGGAGAAAAATCAAGGACAAAAATAACCTGCGATCAGGCTCTATTTTCGTTTCGCTCGGTAAAACATTCCGGCGGGAAGGGCGAAACGAAAAATAGGGCCTGATACAATTCTTCTACGGAACGTCTGCCGCCCACTTTTTTGATTGATTGACATTCAACAAAACGGCCAATCAAAATTTGTTTTGCTTGCACACTCCTCGGTATGCAAATTTCCCATATGTGTATGTAATAGTATTCGCAAAAAGTCTTCAAATGTCGGCAAAAATAAGAAAATCACAGGCTACGATAAATCTTGGCACAGCGTTCAAATTTACAACTTGAAGGTACGCGCTCCGGTATTGTACATGGTTGCTCTGTCTGAGCTGAAACTGAATGAAAATTCAGAACACGACGAGGTTGTCATGTACCAAAATATGCTGCATGTTTGAATCCTTTCTCATTTCAGGTGGTATCCGGAAATATTCTCTACGCATTTGTCACCGATTTTCTGCGTAAAATACCTTGGGAAATTAAGAGAAATACCTTCAGTTTCACTCTTTAGAAAAAAGATATCAATAAACCCGTTTATAAACAAACGAGTGTTTTGTAATTTAATTTAGTTCCAGAAGTGATAAATATTTGAGATTACCAGCGAATTTCATCTCTAAACAGCAGCGAATTTATTATAAGCCTAGTCAGATCCTTTGATATCAATGTCAGAGATCATTAAAACGACATTATTAACACTGAATGAATAAAATGAAAGTCTTTATTACTTAGGTAAAAATGAATACAGCATCTCGCTGAGTGCGGCTCTCACTGAACATCAGCTTATCGTTAAGTTTACGGAATTATCGGTTGACTTGTTGATCACTCTTGGCAAAAGATACTTGCTGTTCGTTTTGTTTCGTAAAACGCGGAAACAACCACTACTCTGCTTATATTTTCAATACTAGCTGAAAGCCTTCAAATGAAAATTTGGAGACACGATGCGATAAAACAGGATACATACTTCACTGTTGCTGTACTTCTCTGCTCCGAGTGAGAGACAGCTTGCGTCAAACAGGACGCCATTCTCAGGAGAGAAAGAAATGATGACAATTCTCCTAGAACGACGAGAATATCTTTGAGCGACACGTTTACCTTGGCAGACTTGTTCCTTGGCCATGGCGGTCGGATTGAAAATTGTGAGCAAGTCTCGTAGACAATTTACTTCCGTTGACAGCTCTATTGTTAAAGGGCCAATCAGATTGCGAGATTGCCGCGGCCAAAATTTGGCCGCCAACACGGACTCTTGTGAGAGATTGTATCAGGCCCTATTTTAGCGAGCGAACCACGTAAGAGAATATGAGAGCGATGCTAAAATTCGGCCTGATCGCAGGTTAGGACAAAAATGAATGAGGAAACACAGACATAATGGGTCAAATAACTAAGCAACAGGCACTTGGGCATTTTTTTTGATTATCATCATGGTGCAGTGAATATAGTCATCCTCGTTTTTCAGTGTAATCATAAGGTATTCACAAAATTTAATATTATCTTGAAATTAACTTTTACGTTTTTTTGTGCATTTGAGGTGATGTATGAGGTATATAGTGATGAATATAGTCTTATGGAAGCAAGATCTAGATCAGGAGTCCCAAAATCATGACCCTGTTGGGCGGCACATCCCCATATAGGTTTTGTGAGGGAGTCCCCCCCTCCCCCCTCCCCCCGGGTTGTGTGGGAGCTAATATGCTGTGTTAGCAGCTCGTGAAATCTCCTTTTCTTCTTTGTGGTTTTTCCTTTTTTTCCATTATTTTTTGGGGGTTAAAACTTCCTATTCTCCTATGTTTTTTGAGCCCGCATGCTGCTTAAAACTTTGCATTGCATGATGGAATTAATTATTGAAGGTTTTCAGCTAATACTTTGCCTGTTTTCTTTTTTTTTCTAAATTTAGAGATGGAAAAGAAGATATTTCAAGCTGAGGGAGGGAAACAAGTTATATTATGCAAAGTCTAGTGAGGTAAGAAAGGCCTGCAACAAAATAGGTCAAGAAACTTGTGAAAAATGAACTGCCATATTATAAACTTAAGGTAAGAAAAAGTTGCACTTGAGTCACAGGACTCCCACATGACCAGTGCTTACTGGTATTCCTGTTTCTGTAGCATGAAGCAACTGAGAGTATTGCTACTGCCCCCTGGATGGGATGCTAGTCCATAGCAGGGTTGCCCTAAGCACTACATTGCCGGTAACCATTTAATATACTTCTGAGGAGAGAGAGATGATGTTAAGCAAAGTTTCTTGTCTAAGGAACTAACACAAAGGTAGAGACCAGGCCGTCAACCATCAACCCTTAGATCTGAGTCCAACATGCTAACTGCTTCACCATTGCAACCCCATAAAAAGTGGAGATTTTAGCAATGTTACAAGGCCGGTAGCCCCTTACGACTGGTTTTGGCTGGTGAAGAAGTCAGTGATTTACGCTAACAATATTGCAATTCTCTGTTTCTAGGAAACGCTATTTACTGAAATCGATCTACAAGATTTCAGTGTGGCAGCATCGTGCATTAAAACTGACAACACATGCTTCACGGTTAGTGCAAATTTGATGTTATTGACAGTGCAGACCAGAAAATTGTGAACAAAAAAATTACTTCTGAAGTGTCATTGTGAACTGAGAGGGGTGAATAGGGGTATGAAAATTCGGCGATCCTTTATAATTTACTACCCGAAACCGCCGATCCACAAAAAAGATTCTCAAATCTGAATCCGTAAATTATTTCACGTGTAAATAGTTGAGCCTTCATAATAATAATAATAATAATAATAATAATAATAATAATAATAATAATAATAATAAAACTGAAAAGCTGAATTAACCGTTCCATGTACTATGCAGACAAGATGACATAAGAATCAATAGACATACTTCAACCCTTTTCACCCCAATGTCAATATGCATATTCTCCTTAGTGTTCTCCATATATTACTCATGGTACTAGTTGGGGGAATTTGCACAAACATCAAGACATTTCATCTTTGGTGATCATTTCCTTTATTCTCGTGACCTGTATGTTTGATCAAGAAGGGATGTTGTAGGGAGAAATTAGATGTTTGTCACTAACTCACTATTGGGACTTCAAGGGTTATTACACCTTAAAATCAGTTATGGAGACAAACATACTTAGTTTTAGGATGTCATAGTCATCAGTTGAAATCACTGGCAGAAACCCGAACAAAAGCTCATTGACAAAAGCTGGTACAGTGGCTACAGTGTGTTGCCCAGTTCTCGTACACTTTAGTTTGTAATCGCTATATCTTTTTGTCTGTGAGATGAAAATTTCTGAAATTTCTTTGAAAGGTAGCCCATTTACTTACCTTCAGTATATAAAACGATTGGCCGCTTGATCGACGTATGTTCAAAATTATGCCATTTTTCCCAAAACTCCTAAGTTGCCCAGTCTTCGTACACCTGGCCCAGTTTTCGTACATCGACAAAACAACATTTCTCCACGAAAATGCTCGACGCAAACTGATGTGCCAGCCACCCTGCCGAGCGCTTATCGTGTTTTTTCTTCGATTTGTGAATAAATACTGGCTTAGCGACCAATGTTTGGTGTACAAAGCAAATGGTTATTCAGGAAGTGGATGTTTAATCGATCCTGCGGTGTTGATTTCTTGGTCCCTCACTTTTGGGCGGCTTTTCTTACGCTCAATCCACTGTCTCGTACGTCATTTACTGCCTTGGTAAACGTAATTGACAGGTTACTATTCTGCGTATTACAACTGTTAAGAAAAGGCCTGTATAAGATTCGACGTTTTCCTTCCGTTTCCGCTTACGCCTTTAGAATAGCAAACGCTTTACTTCCGTTTCCCCTTACGCTTGCTTTTCTTAGCTACTTTTGTAAATGTTTATTAGAATCGCAACGGAGTAGGAAAAAATCGGTAAAACCGGTAAGCTAACGATGTCAACATTCTATGCATAGACATCTACCTTAGTTAATTATTTGACGAGTTAGATTGTTTGCGTGGGACTAAGTATATTAAATATTCGTGACCTTTGCATGACCTGGATGTAAAGCGTCGCTGTTACACCACAACAAATACTTGTAGTGTATCATACTTTGCAAGGATTGTTGTATAATCTTTACTGCACTTGAGAATTATTATTTTTCGAACAGTAAAGTTTAAAATTCAGTTCTTTAACTTATTTAAAAATAGGTTTTGAGAAAGGCGCAGCTAAGTGTACGAAAACTGGCACAGTAGGTCGAAATGTACGCGAAGATTCTCACCGCTAAAATTCAGGAGCAGTTAAATCTAAGCTGGCGTTAAGAGTTCTTCCATTCACTTTCTTCTTTTATCTATCATCTGTCCAAAAATCATGAGGTTCCTTGCAAAATTACCTACAAAACGGGCTATTTGTTCATCTACAATACCTTTACTGTGCAGTGAAAAGTGCAAATATTAGCTGCTAAACTTTTACTCACCTCAAAAGAAATTGTCCGCACTGACCTGCTTCTTCGTCAAAAAGCCCAGCAAAACCGGCAATTTATAGCTGAAATGTTCCTTTTACTTTTGGAATTCTTCGGTTGACGAAGATTTAAATGACCGACGAAAATAATCAAATAAAGTTCTTTCTGTACGAAAACTGGGCCCGTACGAAAACTGGGCAACATACTGTAGTGCCCGAGGGTACGGGGAGGGAAGTTGAGACACCTGACCCTATTTAAGATACAACTCTGATAGTCCTACCATGGTTCAGGCAGAATTATGATTTTTATACCCTGGGGACCAGAGGTTTCTCTTGCTTACATTCTCAGTTGGCCAGAGGCCAATCAATGAGTGGCGTAAGCCATCAAAAGAAAGTGTGAGATGCCAGGAGCCCATGGAGACACTAAAGTTTGTGCGTGTTCGAGCTCGCAAGAAAAGCTTCTGGCACCCAGAAGACTAATATATCTGATATGACCCTAAGACTGAGCCACTAGTTCAATTAAGCTTGGCATCATTGCTGAAGCCAATGGAAGGGAGTACATCCTTCCCCCCACCTTTCCTGGAACTGATAGATAAAGGTTTTCAAATATGAGAGAGATGTGAGCACAAGATAATTTTACATAAAGCTGAAGTCACTCAAGCAATAAGGAGGGGTGTTTCTCGTTCTCTAATGTGTTACATTCATATCTAGTGAGCTGAGACTGAAGCAGACAAAGCATTTCTGGAGAGAGTTGAAATCCACAATCTGAACTATATAACAAGCAAAGTCCAAAATCTGGGCCAAGAAAATGAATAAAACTGGGTTCCGCTGGGATTGCAGGATCTGCAAATCCATTAAAATTTTACTCTAAATCCAAAATCTGGGCAAAATTATTTGCAAAATCTGCCAATCCATAGACCTATTCACCCGTCCCTGAACCAGTCACAAGTTAAATGAATAAATTACCTAATATGTAATAAATTTTCCCCTTGGTTACCAGCCCTGGAAAGGAAACTTCGGTCAACAGGAACAAAGAAAATCTTTGACCTATTAATATTATGTAGATCTCATGTGCATTAGTAATTCACTGAAGTTTTCATTTTTTGTTTCATTTTTGTCAGGTCATTACAGCATTTCAGAATGTGGAACTTAGTGCCGACTCTCGCAAGGAAATGGAAGAGTGGATAAGCGCTTTAAAATCTGTTAGTTCACAGTCATCTTCAGTAAGTTATTATTCATTATATTTATTTTATTAAGCATTAGAAAACTAATTTTGTGTAGATTATGTACTTAAGCAAAGTGAAACGATATTAATAGAATGATTGTGCTGAAACACTCTTCTGTTTAAGCATTTAATCTTACCTCTATTACTACACTGAGAGCAAAACCTGTAATGCATCCACAAGACAATTGACCTTCCTTTACACTGGCTATGATACTTTTTTCACTGGAAATGAATTCTCTAGGTTATTCTATGCTAAAGATAGTGTAGATTTGAGATTCATAAGTGTGTTTGCTTGTTAAGGAATGGATGTTTGTACAAACACAGGCAGCCCAAGCTCATGTCTTGAGAAAGTGCTAAAAAAATTAATTACTGGTATTCATCATTCATAAAAGTGTTGTGTGAGTTGGTCAATGTGACCTTTCAGCGAAAGTGCTATTGGGTTACACGGTGGCCGTTGAGAATTTGAATGTTTATAACACATTGTATGGAGAATAAAATGTCATAGATTTCAAATGTTAAATAAAGCAAAATTTCAATGCAAATTCCATAAAATAAATAAAACAAACATACCTCTTATTGTTCATTGGGTGGTTTGGGATTATTTTGCCATTTAGAGCTTTTCTTGCCACCTCTGCCTCTATTACTCCCTTCATAATAAAATGGCAAGGCCATAGTTTACTCTAAGGCCTATTGTGTCCCGAAAAAGTCCATCTGATTTGCAGTAAACAGCCAACTGTTTACTGGTTACTGTTTGTCCCTGAACCTTCGGAAATGTCTGGCCTCTGAAAATCCTGGCACTAACTTGATACGGCTTTCACAAAGTAATGAAAGTTATAAATATTGCAATTGAATTGCTAAAACTGAATGAAATCTGTATCCCTATCATTTTCTAGACATACCCTAATTGTAGTTTTATCTGAATGAAAATCAATGGTGAGTTAGACAGACAAATGTCATTTCAATGGAAAATTACATGTATTTGCAGCCTCAAGTAAATATGCCTAATAACAGTTATGATGATAGGTTTCTTAATTACTGGTCACATGATGTAGTCAATTTAAGGCAGATTGCTTGATCAGTTCAAAGCACGATGAGTAACCACATCTATTACAACAAGAGATATGATAAGACTAGTCCATACATTCTATGTTCTGGTATATGGTTAATTGAATGCAGCATTAGTTGTTGTTTGTTGAAGGTGGTGTCATAATTTGTGATGTTAAAATGTTTTGTATCCTACAGCAGTCAGATCTATTAGACACACTATCTGGAGCTCATAACTGGTATTCATGTTCTCACGCTAAACCCACCTTTTGCAATGTTTGTCGGGACTTGTTGTCTGGGGTCACATCTAAGGGATTATCTTGTGAAGGTCAGTTCTACACAGTTGCAAGTTATTACAATTTATTTAGGGGAGCAGGGATGGTGCAGTGAGAGCACTCGCCTCCCACCAATGTGGCCTGGGGTTCAAATCCCTGAGGTGATGCCATATGTGGGCTGAGATTGTGTTGGTTCTCAACCCTGCTCCGACAGTTTTTCTCCAGGTACTCTGGTTTTCATCCTTCAGTAAAAACCAGCATGCAGCTTATTTGAGCTGGCTGTTGGCTGTGCTCCGAGGTCAATCATGGACCATATAGCGGCCGCCAGAATTCACCTATAAGTGCTTTTGTTCCGACCTTGTCAAGCTATGATGTCCTTGCTGATGATTAGCGAGACAATTATTATTATTATTATTATTATTATTATTATTAGCTGGCTGCCTTAGGTGTGGCCAGCTCTAGCCTTAAGTGTGTTTTTTCGCTTCATGAGCAACTTGCCCTGGGCATCTCATTTTCACTTGGCCAACAAAGTAATCGTCATAGACACCTGGGTCTGGTTGTTTCATGCAAGGTATAGTCCCTGGTAGAATTATTCTACACAGGATCTTAATTGCATTCTAATAGGATCTTGTAGGATCCTAACCCAGGACCCTGTTAAAGTCTTACTTAAGTTCCTACAGGATAGGATCCTAAGTACAGGTTCTTAATAGGATGCTATAAGACCTTGTAGAGGATCTTGTGCAGAATCCTAAAAGATTTTACAGGATACTGATTAGGATGCTATTAAACAAGATTAAGATTATTGCTTTTTAAGATCCTAGGTTGGATCCTGCTTGATCTTACAGGATGCTACAAAGTCATGTATAGGATTTCTACCAGGGGCTTAATGATTTGGATTATTAATTAAATTATTTTTGTTTTGCATTTTGACTTTGCCTGCTGTTAAACTGTTGCTTAAAATTAGCAGTGGTCAGCTATTCCAGGGTTAATATCGAGTGGCTTTTAAGCAACTACAGGACCCTGATTTGCATTATTTTGTCCAAAAGTACAAGTAACTTGACAAAACATAGCTTAAAACAATTATTACAATCTGAATGATCACATTTTTAACATAATGTCACAGAGTCACACGAAAGAGTGTGTCTCACACATGCAAATTGTCACACAGGTTCAAACTTTTAAGTGAAAGTGTGGTAGTGGTCACAAGCAAGCAGCTTTGAGTCCATAAAGACTTATTGTTAAGTGATCCTGCTGAAACTACTGGTTTTTACAGGCACTAGTAATGTAGCAACCTTATTTAACCACAGCATCCATTCATCACAACATCAATTGAAAGTGCTTTTCCAAGGAGCCCTGCTAGTCTTGTTACCTTAATAAAGCTTAGAGTGAACTGATAATGCCTAATCTACTCATAGTATTTTCCAGTCAATTGAAAAAAAACCGTGCTATTTCTCCCCAGTGATTAGGTTGTGTATTCAGCTGTAACACTAAACAAAAAGAGGGATTGCATTCTATTATTTTGTCCAGTTTGTAGATTTAAAGTTCACAGAAGATGTGCTGTTCGTGCAAAGAACAACTGCAAATGGACAACATTTTATTCACTCAAGAGAGAAGATATCAACTTTGATGAATCAGATCCTGTAAGTTGACATTTTAATGCAGATGTTAGTTGTAAAGCAAAGAGTGCTAAAACTGGGATATTTAGAGTATTGCAAGCTAACTGTGGCCAAAGAGGTGGAAGATAATGATGAATGAGTGAATGAAGAAAGGAAGGAATAAGTGAGTAAATGAATGATTGGATGGTTGGATGGATGAATGCATGAATGAAGGAAGGAAGGAAGGAAGGAAGGAAGAAGGGAGGGAGGGAGGGAGGGAGGAAGGAAGGAAGGAAGGAAGGAAGGAAGGAATAAGTGAGTAAATGAATGTTTGGATGGTTGGATGGATGAATGTATGAATGAAGGAAGGAAGGAAGGAAGGAAGGAGGGAGGGAGGGAGGGAGGAAGGAAGGAAGGAAGGAAGGAAGGAAGGAATAAGTGAGTAAATGAATGTTTGGATGGTTGGATGGATGAATGTATGAATGAAGGAAGGAAGGAAGGAAGGAAGGAAGGAGGGAGGGAGGGAGGGAGGGAGGGAGGAAGGAAGGAAGGAAGGAGGAAAGGACAGAAGGAAGGAGGGAGGGAGGGAAGGAAGGAAGAAAGGAAGGAAGGAGGGAGGGAGGGAGGGAGGAAGAAAGGAAGGAAGGAGGGAGGGAGGGAGGAAGGAAGGAAGGAAGAAAGGAAGGAAGGAGGAAAGGACAGAAGGAAGGAGGGAGGGAGGGAAGGAAGGAAGAAAGGAAGGTGGGAGGGAGGGAGAGAGGAAGGAAGGAAGGAAGGAAGGAAGGAGGAAAGGACAGAAGGAAGGAGGGAGGGAGGGAAGGAAGGAAGAAAGGAAGGAGGGAGGGAGGAAGGAAGGAAGGAAGGAAGGAAGGAAGGAGGGAGGGAGGAAGGAAGGAAGGAAGAAAGGAAGGAAGGAGGGAGGGAGGGAGGAAGGAAGGAAGGAAGGAATGAATGAGGAAAGGACAGAAGGAGGGAGGGAGGGAGGGAAGGAAGGAAAAAAGGAAGGAGGAAGGAAGGAAGGAAGGAAGGAGGAAAGGACAGAAGGAAGGAGGGAGGGAGGGAAGGAAGGAAGAAAGGAAGGAGGGAGGGAGGGAGGAAGGAAGGAGGGAAGGAAGGAAGGAAGGAGGAAAGGACAGAAGGAAGGAGGGAGGAAGGAAGGAAGGAAGGAAGGAGGGAGGGAGGGAAGGAAGGAAGAAAGGAAGGAAGGAGGGAGGGAGGGAGGAAGGAAGGAAGGAAGGAAGGAGGGAGGGAAGGAAGGGAGGGAAGGAAGGGAGGAAGGAAGGAAGGAAGGAAGGGAGGGAGGGAGGAAGGAAGGGAGGGACGGAGGGAGGGAGGAAGGAGGGGAGGGAGGGAGGGAGGGAGGGAGGAAGGAAGGAAGGAAGGTGGAAAGGACAGAAGGAAAGAGGGAGGGAGGGAAGGAAGGAAGAAAGGAAGGAAGGAAGGAAGGAGGGAGGGAGGGAAGGAAGGAAGGAAGGGAGGGAGGAAGGAAGGAAGGAAGGAAGGGAGGGAGGAAGGAAGGGAGGGAGGGAGGGAGGAAAGGAGGGAGGGAGGGAGGGAGGGATGGATGAGTGAATACATGAATGGATGTACATGTATGAGTGAATGATTGGATGGTTGGATGCATGCGTGAATGGATGGATAAGTGAATGAATGAATGAAGGAATGAACAAAAGAACAAATGATTGAATAAACAAACAGAGGAAATATGGTATGAGTAAGTAAACGAATGAAAGATTGAATGAATGAGTGATTAAATGATTGAGTGAATGAATGAACGAATGAATGAATGAATGAACGAATGAATGAATGAACTTTTTTCAGGTTTCTTCTTTTCAACCGCTTAGGTTGAAACACCTTCACTGCGATGATCTACATATAATTCAATCTTTATCCGCAGTTCAAATATATGAATTTCATACATTCATGTTCATTTATTCTCCATCTACAGGATAAATACGAACTCTCAATTGACCAGCTCCCAGTTGGCTTGATAGCTCAGTTGGTTAGAGCGCTGCACTGGTATTGCAGAGGTCATGGGTTCGATTCCCGTTCAAGCCTGAATTTTTTCAGGTTTCTTCTTTTCAACCGCTTAGGTTGAAACACCTTCACTGCGATGTTCTACATATAATTCTATCTTTATCCGCAGTTTAAATATATGAATTTCATATATTCATGTTCATTTATTCTCCATCTACGGGATAAATACGAACTCTCAATTGACCAGCTCCCAGTTGGCTTGATAGCTCAGTTGGTTAGAGCGCTGCATTGGTATCGCAGAGGTCATGGGTTCGATTCCCGTTCAAGCCTGAATTTTTTCAGGTTTCTTCTTTTCAACTGCTTAGGTTGAAACACCTTCACTGCGATGTTCTACATATAATTGGAGAAATGTTGAGAAGTCATATCAAACACGTTGGTTGCAAATGCACTACAGTAGGGAGAAATGCTGCCAACGTACCAAGATACAGAGACTAATAAAATACACAACTACTAACTTGTGGAGAAAAGTTATTGGACAAAACTAATTCTGTAAGAATGTGTGTGACGTACGGAAGAATGCCGAATGGACAAACTGAACTATTGCAGAGGGACAATAAATTACAGAGAAACGAAAAAGAGACAACTAAAATCGCACTAATGTACTGATAAATGTAAGAAGACAAGACTGATACCGTATGAACATACTAACATACAGAGAAACACTAAGCAGCGCTGACTTATCCTACTAATGTTCTAACACGCTGAAAACCTTAGGAACACCAGAACAATGTTGTGCGAACATGCTAATGTATGAAGAAATGTTGTGAAGGCTAGACTAATAAATCGACGAATCTACTTACGTATAGAGAAATGTTGTGAAGACGTTACGTAGAGAGAAACGCTGGGAAGGGAAACTGTTGTACGAACATAGCAATTAATGGAAAAAAGTCGATAAGAGAAGACTAAAGAATTGTGTGAATGTACTAACGTCTAGACAAATATCATATGAATGCACTAATGGACCTTTCAAGGAAACATATGGTGAAACGTTCTGAAGACGGCTAATTTCATTCGAGCGTAGTTATGACGGAGAAAACGTTGCCATCTGAGACAAGAATTAGTAGGGAAAAACGTTGAGAGGACAAAACAAGTATCATAGGAACATTATGATTTCCTTTTACAGAATAAGTTTTAGTTTCTGTTCACTCAATTTGCTTTTGGGATCTGATGATCAGAAGTAATATTTAGTTTGGTTTCCATCCGGTGCTTTAAGGCTTTGAAAATTTTCACTAGCCAAAATGGCTCTTGAAAGTGCAAAACTTACTAGCCAAAACAGAATTTCTACTAGTCTGTGACTAGTTGGCTGCTGTTAGTCTCAAGCCCTGCCACCAGAGTGGTCTGAGGGGCAGTTTTTTTTTAACCTAGTACCTCCGGATTTCAAGTCCAGAGCCCTAACCACTTGGCCACGCTGCTTCCAGCAGCACACCTTTGTTTTGACCAAGTACCCCTCTCCCAGGGACTTGACGTATGTACCCCTGTGATGAATAAATTACTGGTATTTGACTTCCCTCTTCAGCTATCCACTCCACATCAATGGCTCGAAGGAAATCTCCCTCCCTCTGCGAAGTGTGGTATATGCGATGAAACATGTGGTAGTAAAAGGCGCCTTCAGGGTTTTCGATGTCTTTGGTGTGGCTTAATGGTATGTACCGTAATTTTGGAATAATTGTATAAGAGAACTAAAGTCCATTCTGTGGCTGTGTCTCAGCCAAGTGTATCCAAAAGTTTCTAGTGATTAAGTGGGCTGAAGTTGAGATCAAAAGAGAGATCAGTTCTCCCACTTCTTAGGACCAGGTTGTCTGAAAACCAACTAATACTTGTCCAGGATTAATAGATTAACCAGCTGCTGGTGGTTTTTGCACAGGTATTTTATAACCAGATCAAATTGGAATTTGAGAATGTTACTTTGTTGTGCTAGCAGAGGGAAAATACTCTAGAACCACAGCAAGAACCAACAACAATCTCAACCCACATATGATACTGAGTCTGGGATTCAAACTAGGGTTCAGCTAGTCCTTGTTTAGCACAAATTTTGAAATCCGTTTTGTAGCTTAACAATGTGGATTCCTTTAAAGTTTTTCCCTCTGGAAATTGCCTTTGGCTGCTTTCAATCTGTCACCGAAAATTTGCAAGAGAAACGGACAGCTTGGCCCACTTTTAACCCACGATTAGTTCTGTGTTAATTAGCTTTCAAACAGGCAGGTCCGGAACCCTAATTGGTGAGAGGCGAGTACTTTCCCCACTGTACTGCACCTGCCCTTGTTTCTCAGTGTGTTAGTAGTAAAACAGTCCTATGCTTTTTCAGTGATATATTAGAGAATTTTTGTTAGCATGTTTTTAAAGCTATTTTTTTTTTTCATTTTGCAATACACATTTGATCATCTTTCCATGTTAATTTGTGCCTGATATAAATGTCATTGTACTTGTCTCCACAGGTTCATCAATTTTGTCGATTGCAGACACCTAACTGTTCTTATGGTGAAAATGCTCTCTTCACGTTACCGCCTGTATCAGTGTTAAATTCGTCTGGCTCCCTTGTGTGGAATGTAAGTTAACTTAATGACGTAGACATTCTAACCTCAAAAAGCAGAGTAAACTGTTGACATTCCACCAACCCAGCAGAACATGTTTTAGTTTCTACTGAACTTCTCAAGTCAAACAATACCTACATAATGGGCTATAATAATAGTGGTAATTGCTTTATCAGGGTCAACATAATGTAAGATAAGATAAGATGAGCTGAGCTGAGCTTCAGCTGAGTTGAGCTAAGATAAGGGTTTTTACGTTGTGTCCAGGATAATACGAGGGAAAACTAGATGGAAAATGTTACAAAATAGAGAAGTTTTGAGCAATTCAATGATCACAAATAACATTTACGAGATGAGTATGATTCTAGATGCGCTAAGAGGTTTTGTTCATATCAGATTGCATACTGTGTAATGCAACATGTTTTACGTGTTCTTTATGATGTCATGAAGTCTTGGCAGAAACATTGGATGTGGGACTAGAGAGTAGTTTTCGAATAGTTCTGACACCTGATAAGTGAATTGGCGACTTCAGTGAAATGAAAATAAATGAAATTGTGCTCTCAAGTCGAATAATCAGGAAAAAATTCTGAGTCCTCTCAACGGGAGTCGAACCTATGACCTTCCAGTTTCCAGTTAGATGCTCTAATCACTGAGCTATGGGGGACTCGTGGTGAGCGAGGCCATTCAACTAGGTTCAAATGCGACACATGTCCCACCCATCTGCAGGCTCAAATTTGTCTACAATAAAGTGAGAAATGAATATATGATAAGTGAAATGGTGAATTGGATTAAATGAAAATAAATGAAATTGCATTAATTAAGTTCTGACACCATTTCTTTTGCTGTACCCGCAGGCTGTCAGACCATCTGGATGTCTTCCCATGCTTGTATTCGTCAATTCTAAAAGTGGTGATAACCAGGTTGGTGATAAACATTTACTTATAGTATGAGACGTTAGTAGACATGTCAAAACCTTTTCTTGGAAATTATACCTAGGGACCTTACTAAGGATTTCTTTCAGTATTATGATTCTTGGTAGCTGACACATCTGCTATCAAGAGCTTTACTTCGTTTCTGACCTGTTGTTTTTAACTAAATTGCATCCAATATTTTATTGTTTTCAGGGTGTTAAATTTATTAGAAGATTTAAACAATTAATAAATCCGCTTCAAGTGTTTGACTTAGCACTAGGAGGTCCTTCAAAAGGGTGAGTAGCAAGGCTGTTTTTTGGCCAGTCCATTATATATCATTACACTCCATTACACTACTAGTCTAATAGAGCTGAGAAGTACTCAAATTTTTAAGACATTTTGAAGGAATTTTGTAATTAGAAAAACAGGTTAAGCTTGGTGATTGGGGTTTAAGACTTTTCTTTGCACATTTTGATGGCTAAATTTGTTTCTTCATTGTTTGGCAAAGGGAAAAATTTGCCCTAAAGTTAACTGCAAAGACTCGGCTAGTAATAAGTTTTTATGACGATGTAATGAACATGTGCATTGTGCTATTTAACTCTCTTGATGGCACTTATTATACCCCAAATTATTTATCTACACACTGTTTTGTTGTTGTTGTGTTAACAGACTCAAGCTGTTCCAAAATTTTGATCATTTTCGAATTCTGGTGTGTGGAGGAGATGGCTCTGTTGGCTGGGTTATGAATGAAGTCGACCAGCGGAACCTGTCAAGTCAGGTATGCTTCAAAAGAAATGTTAATAATAATAATAATAATAATAATAATAATAATAATAATAATAATAATAATAATAAATAAACTATTATGTTAAAACAGAAACAGAAATAAAGTAATGAAATTCACCAATCGGAACCCAGCAATTGTGATCTTTGAACCTGTTGAACTAAGATAACTGACAGCAGTGTAAAATGCAACCCTTGGTTGGAATTTTTATTTATTTTCAGGGTTTGTGTGTTATTATACACCGTATGATGCAGTAAGTGTGTCAGGCAGTTAACAGTGGAACCTCAGTATAACAAAGTGCTAAGGGACTGGCTAAATATGTTGGTTACAAAGTATAATGGGGGCTCATTATATCGGGGTCCTTTTCCATACATTTTACTATCACTGGGCTGAAGTATGTGGTTCGTTATACCAAGGTTTTCGTTATACAGGGGTTCCACTGTAGCGTGATTTAAAAATCAGAAATAAAGAACTTTTTACTGCGCTTTTCAAAGACATGCAAACTCTGCGCAAGTTCAAAAGTCAAACAACAGGTGTGTTTTTGACTACTGCTAGTCATTGTTGCAAAGTCTCGTAAAAACAGAACATTTAGGGCTGACACTAACTTTTGAATTAGGCGGTGAAATGAAATTTAAGTAGCCTGAGATTTTTTCCTGGAGTTGTCAGTCCTTTGTTTTTCTGGACGTGGAATTGAAATCATAATAGCAGAGGGAAATTCCCGGCCCCTATCCCTTATTAACGGTCCTGAGAGTGGGTTAGTAGGTTCAAGATGTCAGATTCCTGCTTTCTGATTGGTGCCAGGTTGATTTTGGTATACGTTATTTTTCATGGTCCATTGATTGTCAATATAAGCTTAATAATTAGACCTTTTTACTAATACAGCATCCATATTGATTTTGCCCCCTGAGCATCCCGTAGTACTCACTGACAAAATCAATATGGCTGCTGAATCGGTAAAAAGGTCTATTGTGATTGATGGCTGTAAAAATGTAATCATTTGTGTGTTTTAACCCTTTAAGCCCTGATATGAAAATGCATATTCTCATTACTGATCTCCATACATTTCTTATGGAACTAGTAAGGAAAATTTGTCTAAATATCAAGACATCTCATCCCTTGAATGTTCAAACAAGTTAGTGATCATGTAAAGAGAAATTTCATTTTCGGCTTAAAGGGTTAAAGTTCAGAGTTTGCTTGTTATTTTAGGATGCAGTAAGAAGGCAACAAAGTTGTATCAAACTGTAAAATGTTATTATCGAGGGAGAAAGAACTGGTTATTGGTTATTCTAAACCTTGTCACTTTTGTCTGCAGTGTCAACTTGGTGTGTTACCGCTAGGAACAGGAAATGATCTGTCCAGAGTGCTAGGATGGGGCACTTCATTTGATGACGACAATGCCCTGACACAGTTTCTCCGGCATCTTGAAAGAGCAAAAGCTGCAGTACTTGATAGGTATTGCTAAAATGTATTAAAAATATGTAAAGGGTGAACAAAGAAAATCATAAGATAGGTGCTTCTGAAACTTATTAATATTCTGTAAGGGTGAATATCATAAACTTGATGGAGATTTGCTCAGATTTTGGCAGTTTGGTTTCTTTACTGCCCCTTTGTTTGATGGCCTGTTTGAAAAGAGGTGCCAAGAACAAAAAGTTTCATTAGGATTTCTCATGCTTGTTAATGATTCAAACGGAGGTTTGGAAACCTGATCTTTATTACAAAAGATTTTGACGATTTTGTTTCATTGTTTTCTCGTTCAGTATTTAGTGATTTGCTTGGGAAGATATATCACACACTCCAGAGGCCTTGTCATCAATATGTCAAACACTTTAATTTTCTTCCAAAAAAAACTTCACTATGCGTTGTTTTTTTTTTGTTTTTTTTCAACTGTCCCATTGGAAATCCCGATAAAACACATCCCCTCTCTCGTGTTTGACGTATTACATCAAGCATTTACATCACTTTATTTGGTTTGGGTTGGGCATTCATTATGTGCTTGTATCAATGCAGTAGGATGGTTTATTTGACATCCATATTCCCCCGGCATATTCCCTTCTGGATAGAAGAAAATAATTGTTTATAGTCTTTAATATATATTGGTTTTTTTTTGGGTCCCTTTTTCATAGATGGAGTATCATGACAGAAGAACGCCCCTTATCAGCATCTAGAAGTTCATCAATAGAAACACTAGATACCCCCGTAAGTTGCTAAATGGGCACATCAGTTCTGAATCTCATTTTGTCCCGGAGAAGAATGTTAGCTTCCTGAACACCAGTTCCTTTTAGATAAATGTACGGTGCTATAAGACCAGAATATCTTCATGGCATTTGGCCACTTACAAGAGTTTAAGAAGCGGGAAAGGATTTATTTATTTATTTATTTATTTGCCACACATGCAAGTGAAAGAATAAAAAAGAAATAAATGGAAATAGTGGCGAGGAGGCTTAGAAGAAACCATAGGGCTTATGAATATTACGCCTCCTCGATCTTAGAATGCAGAAGTTGGTAGATTAATCAAATTTACATCATCAAAGGGACGGCAACATATAATCTAGTAGTCTCTAAAAATACAAGACTTAAGTTTTTTCTTAAAAGAAGTAATGGAAATCACATCAACTATGTCAGAGTCCAGAGAATTATAAGACTTCAGACAACGTTGATTTGCTTGCCTTCCCGTAACTTCCAACATTTTATTCGTAAAATAACCTGTACGATTGTGCAAGCATGAGTGAAATGTTAGCTTTGTTCACATTGTAAGGCCTGCAAGCATGAGCTGTCGTTGTATTGCATTTCATGTTACTGTTCATTTATTTTTCCCATTTGTTTTCTCTCTCTATACACAGCAGTACAGACAAGAGGTTGACAGCATGGACATGTTTGAGAACAACGTGGCAACACATTTAACAAGAATACTTTATTCCAGTAAACATTCCGAAGTCATCTCCTCCGCAAGGTATTTTATTCATGTTTTGCAATTTTATTTTGAGTTTAAGGCTGACAGATGGAAACATTAAGTAAACAATTATGGATTTTTTTAGAGTCCTATGCGAGACAGTCAAGGATTTTGTTTCGAAAGTTGGAACTGCTTCAGCTAACTCTGATCCATCCCAAGCGGATGAACCCGACTCGTTAACACAAAAGGTAAGTACACTAAACTAAAACATAAGAGCACATGTAGAAGGAATACACGTAGAATCAAAGGCGCTTTCGGGTGACCTCGTTCTTTAAGCTCGTTGTTAGCCTTGTCGGGACGTCATTTATCATATCCTCTGTCGATACACATGGCCACTGTGCGGCTAGCTACTTGTAAGCGCTGATTATAACCGATGATGTAACTGTTATCTTTGCTTAATCAAAGTCTTCTATGAGTCAACTAGTGAGTGCAAGGAAGAAAGGTAAAAAAATAAGTAAATAAATAAATAAATAAATAAATGAATAAATAAATAAATAAATAGCGAATTCGATTAAATTCCGGTTAAGTTAATGTAACGTTGAAAGGAATTGACCGAGCGAGCGAGTCAAATTCCCCCCAACTGGTATAACTCATTCGTTTCTAACGCATTCATGATTCTTGTTTTCAAACTTCGACATCATTTCACTGGTATCATTATCATCATTTTCAATTATTTTTCCCATTTATAAGATAAGAAAATTCGTTAGATTTGTAGCTAAGAATTTGTTCAAATAACTGTTTTTTTTCTTCTTTTAGTGCGCAGTTCTTAACGAGAAGCTGAATCTTCTGCTGAACACGTTAAGCATAGAATCTGAAGCCCTTCCCACCCCCGCTAAGGAGACCATGTCACTAGAGAGCGCAAGGAACTCTGGGAATAGCAACGGAAATGGAAAGCCAAAAGTATTCGTGCCCAGGGAAGCTCTGATGTCGAGAGCGAACAGTCTGAAAAAGGCACTGAAGCAGATTATAGAGCATGCAGAACTAGGTATGTACAACGCCTCGGGGAGGGAGTGCAATTTTCAGTTTTTTTTTTTTTCGTGTGGGGGTGTGTGTGGTCCACCTCTTAAAACTCTTTCTTCTTTTCTGACCATAATGTGTGGTTTTCTTAACCCAAGACCTGATATTAATAAACAGGGTTGCAACAGGTCAGGAAATGGTCAGGAAAAAAAAATTCTTTAAGGTCAGGGAAAAGTCAGGAAATCCTATTTTGAGTCAGGGAAAATTGACATTTTGAAGAAAAGTCAGGGAAAATTGAATTACAATTCCATATACCATTGATGACTGTAAGAAATATTTCAGGTCACTGTGATCTCTCCTTTTTCTTGTCTCGTTGTTTTGTTAAAACCGTCGTTGAAATGCCCTTATTGTTGTGATTTGTTGGAAACTTACCAGTGACCTAATGAATATATGAATTAATGGGTGGAAAGGACTGGTGTATGGGAGGCTGGAGGCCGCTACTGTATCGACATTTTGTATTTATTTGGTCAGGGAAATTTTATTTTTATCAGGGAAAAGTCACTAAAAAATCAGGGAATTTTGAAAACTGATGTCTGTGGCAACCATGTTAAAGCAATACCCATTTGCAGACAAACACCTAATTTTCTCTACTCACCTTGAGATCAAAATATCTAATTTTCTCTACCTCATTTTCAGATTTCAATCCTGAAATAATCGTTATCCACGTTCAGCCCGAAAGTCGCTTCGGGCTGACTTCACACTGTATTTTGAAAACAAAGAAGTTTCTAAGCGTGAAACTTTGCTATAAGTTAAACATTTCTAAAATAACAGCTTTATAGAATGAATGGTTCATATTTTTACAAATGGCTTTTCTGGGCTCTTCAGAAACCCACGCTTGAGTCCTCAATGGATACAACATATCCCACTTTTGTGTTACCTACAACCTCGGACAAAACTACTTGAGACAAATTGGAAACACACCCGTATTTTCCTATTGTTTTTAATTAAACCTCTCACACTGCTGCATAAGTATCTGTCCTCCCCCCTCCCCTCTTTCAATGTTGTTTTGAAGACCACAGGATTTGTATCGGCAAGCATCATGGCCAAAACAACATTGTACGGGAGTGGGGAGGGGAGCAATTTGTACAGGTCTCGCAGTGTCTGATTAAGGCGTCGATATTGGAAAACAGGCGGATCTGTCTCGAGTTTTGACCAAGGTTGTAGCTCACAAATTACAATAAAACACTGGTAGTAATCACAGATTAGTGGAGTGTGTTCAACTGCAACCCTTGTCGACACCGGAATTAGGGCAAGAAAGAGTCTGCTCAGCTTTCTGATCTTTCTTGACCCTTCCCCTGGTTGTTATCAGTTGATATATTTTTCATAGTGCTGTTGTTACCACACAAGTTATGTTGCAATCTAATGAACACCCATTCGTTGCAAGTACAGTGTTTCTAAGAAATCTAAAATTCTTATAGATGAATTTCTCCACGGGCAAAATCCTGTTAAACATTCGCTGTAGAAAAGTTGCGTGACACCTGCGTTTTGATAATCTCAAGTAACATAAGCTATAAACTATCTCCTCGTCTTTGGTTTGTAGCCGTGGATGAGCAGAATGCACAGACAAGTGCCTCTACCAGCTCCTTAGCAGAGGCTATAGTGACCGTGGCCACATCTGCCGCTGGAGGAGTGGTAACTACATCTACAGCCTGTATCGACGAGGGACTGGAACCTATTCAGGGTATGTAATTTCGTCTCTCTTGTGGTACAGCGTGATAAGGAAATGTGTGACCACTTCTTAGTTTGCATATATTGCGAGAGCCACTATCCACTCAGAGTTCAGGAGATATTATCCAATTCTGATTAAACTGTATGTAACCTTTGCGTCAAGTGAGGGAATTGAATTAAATTCAGGCTTAAATGAGATTCGAACCGACGACCTTTGCGATGCTAAAGGCTAATTTACACGCTGCGATTTGTCGGCCCGATTTGTCGGCCATGATAAATCGGGAAGCGAATCGGTTTATGTACAATGCAAGCACTGCACATGCATTTTTTACAGTCAAAACTTTTTTATAAAACGTTTTGAAAAACAAAATGGTAGGTGATAACTAGTTAGTTTGTTTTAAGCTAAAATACCGCAGATATAATTTGTTTTGCGCCAATTCTTTTGCAGGTTGTGTTTTGTTCTTAAAATCGAGCCCGACACGCCAAAATCTGTGAAGCAGTCACAGATTTTTCTGAATCGGCCGACTTGTCGGATTGGAGTCGCGCGCGCATCCGATCGTCATTCACACGCGCCGATTCGCTCCCTGATTTGTCGTGGCGGACAAATCGGCCCGAAAAATCGGAGCGTGTAAATTAGCCTTAACATAGCTATTGTAGGACACGATCAATTTCAATAAAAATGTCATTTTCCCTTCATGGTGACCTTAAGACACCACATTCTGCAAAACCTAATTTTGTTGACAAGAACTTGTGTCAACGCATTTACCCTCAACGAATATGTTATTCACGTTCCTATTGATTTTAATTTATTTTAGATAACGAAGGCAACCTTATCGGTCCTGATTCATGCGGGCTAGAATCCGATCCAGGCCCCTCAGACAACAGATTTCTAGATCCAGACCCCTCTCCTGCACTCTGGACGTCCTCTGAACAGCAAAGGTCACCTCAGCCTCGTTGCATCAGTAGGGGCAGCTTGTCCCCTTTCAACTTTACCCCGGCGATAGATGAAAAGCTGATAGGGTCGGGAAACAGGCCCACGGTTCAGTTTAATGGCTGCATCATCGCTAGGGCGTTTCTTAAGGAGAGGCCGAGCGAGGGACTGGTTGGTTCTCTGATTGGTCGGGCTCTGTTAGCCAATGCTGATGCACTGTGTGCCGCCGCCACACCCATGATGAACAACGCGTTTGATGTGTGAGTTAATTAAAGAATAGAGTTCTTCTGTAGAAGGCACTATGGTGTGATAGGTCGCCCGAGCCAATTTGATGTTCACAACAAATATTAGCCGAAGAACGTATCTCGAGGGCTCATATGAAGTTTGAACATCAAATTTCCGAGGGAACCTGTCACACAGGACGTGAGAAAGAAGGACTCTATTGTTTTTATAGTACAACGTTAAATTTTGAGCGAAAATTGCCGAAACGGGCACTATGCGCTAGGCGCGATAGGCGCCCGCTGAGGAGAGACACTAGCGCGTGACGTGGTCGATTTCGACCAATGGAAACACGCCAAAATTTAGCGTTTTATTATAACGAGCATTAGTACATACATGGGATAACACTGGTTGAACGCCACCAATAGTTTCCCATTGTGTTGGCTGACTAAAGGTTTTGTTATAAGGGCTCTTGAACAAAATTGCCGACAGTGTAGGAAAAGCGCGCGACAATAACGAAAGTTTAGGGCAAAGTAACCTAATTTTTACGTGGCTTTCGTGGGAGATCCATCAAAGTTTGTAGGGCAGACACAAAGGAAAAAGTTGCTATCTTCCTGGTGAAATTTGAGGCCACATTCATTCCACCAGCCATTTACGTGTTTCCGTTGGTCGCCCCTTTTTCAACTTATAACTGATTCCAGGTTTAAATTATTCTTCATTTCTAGGGAGGGTTACTCTGAAAAATGTGTGATGAATAACTACTTTGGAATCGGACTCGACGCCAAGATTGCGCTGGATTTTCATACGAGGAGAGAAGAACACCCCGAGAAATTCAGGTTCGTTGCTTCTTGTGCAATCACAAAATTCCTCCAACACTCGCGTATGCGAAGTCTAGTTTTATGATCGAGAATGTTTGTCAAGTTTAATGGTTTTCTTTCCTCTGTATTTCTAGACATCGGGCCCTGAATTTGCTTTATTATGGCTTGTTGGGAGGAAGAGAGCTGTTACAGAGAACTTACAAGAATTTAGATCAAAGAGTCAGGCTTGAGGTATGAAAATTGAAAAAAAAAAGGAAAACGGTGAAACTCTTTACACCTGGTTTAAGGTTGAATCGAAGTAAATATATTTGTATCATTATTAGAACTTAAACGAGCTGCAGATTACAAAGACCACGTGTAAACGTGGTTCAACAAATGTGGCTAATCAAGCTGACACTGTTAAATTTGTTTCAATCGCGTTTTTTTTAACGCTGTTTAAACTTGTTTACAATCGGCTGTTCAAGTTGTCCTGGAAATCCCTCAAAAGGATGGATTTACAATGGTATAAATCCTCTAAAAAGGAAAAGGGACAGGGAATGGAAAAACCATTTTGACGTCAAGGCGGGTCTCACTGTACATTTGTTTTCTGTTTTCTTTACAGTGTGACGGACACAAAATCAATCTTCCAAGCCTCCAAGGAATTGTCGTACTTAACATAAACAGGTACATAATCTGTGAAATACCTAACTTGAGGGAATTTTCACGGCAGAAAGTTTCGCTTTCTCGACCATCTGTTCGAATTGCGATCTAATCAGTGTTGCAAAAAGGGAAACGTCGTTTATTATTTAGTGGTATTTGTTAATGGAAGAACGTTGTGGCCGAAATGTTCATGTTCACAAAAATTTAGTATACCTAAATGAGCCTCCACCCCCCGAAATAATGAAGATAAGTTGTCATGCACGTTTTATTTCTTTATGATCAGTGCTATTCTTAAAATTGCGACTGTTTTCTTTATATTCAGTTACATGGGCGGAGCCAATTTCTGGGGAACAAGTCGAGATGATGTGAGTGTTCATTATTTTGTTATTTTTCCAATTCAAGAGCCTTGTTAATACAGTCGGACCTTGATCATTTGAAGTGGTAGAACCACAGTTAGTCCAGATAATCCAGAAAATAGACTGGATTATCTAGACTCTCGGTAATTGAGAAGAATGAATCCTTTTTTAGATAACTCTAGACTGATCAGTCAAGGTTTAGGTGAGCAAGCATTTTGGTTATTTTTAACGGAAACTATATTCACAGAGTGCTAAAATATTTATAGCCGTAGGCTTGACTTCGTCTTTTCTGATAAGTATTCATTGAGGAAACCTTTGGTAAACAAGGCCTGTTTCACGTTTTTGTCCCTCAAAGTTGTTGCGACTGTCACTCGTAAACGTTCGTAAATAAATCAGACAACAGAGAAAAGTTCGGATAATGAAATTGACTGTAATAGCCGTAATGAGAGGTTTCAAGACGATTCCACTGGTATAAGAGCCTATTATTTTGATTGTATAAATCGTATGTCTGCAAACTGCAGGGTTTTATGGAGCCATCTAATGACGACAACATACTGGAAGTGGTTGCCGTTCTTGGTGCAAGCCAAATGGTGGGTAGATCTCTTACACGTGTTAACTCGTTACATTATCACTACTTGTTCAAACATTCAAGTGACGAGAATAAAGGAAGTGATCGCTAAGCAGAAGATGTCTTGATATTTAGACAAATTCTCCCTACTAGTTCCATAAGAATTGTATGGAGAACAATAGTAATGAGAACATGCATTTTTATATCAGGGCTTAAAGTGTTAAAATTCAAGCATGTAAGGTAGATAATGGCCGGCCCTTGGTCAATTTTCCGTCTATGACGTTGTCATGGACCATCTATTCTTCTACGTGAAACTATACGTTTGTGTCATCCTTGTTTGTTCAAATTCCTAGTTTTGTTCGCTTTATAAGTTTGCTCCAGAATTAGGTTACTGAAATAACTTTGTTATACTCGGGAAGGGCGCAAAAACACAGGGTTTTTGGAGACTTAAGTTAATACTTGCAACTTTTTCTTCCAAGCATTTATGTGAGAAGAATGGCTGCTTGCGATAGTCGATACCGTTACTGCTTGCGAATATCGAAATTTTGCTTAGGCGTGCGAATATCGATAGTTCAAGCAGTTTTCAAATCAGTGTCGAAAGTAATGTTGTGTTTGCTTTGGTTTTGCTTTCATACGCTCTCTGATTGGTTAAAAAAGCTCGCGCCATTTTCTCAACCAATCAGACGAAAACCAACTGTGGCTTGCTCGCACGCGTTTTCTCGCGCTTAACGCTTATTAGTTGTATTTGTTTCAATTTCTGATTGGTTCATTTTGTTTTTTGTTCCTGTTGTGATTGGTTAGAGTTGTTACTTTGGTTTTGGTTTTACGCCACTCATTTGAAAACCGCTCTGTCGAGTATTTACCATCGATATCGACCCACACATATCATTCAATTTTAATTGTCGGGATCCTGACAGTGAAACTTATTTTTCTCTAAATATTAAACTGCGCGACATTCTTTTTTCATCCAGGGTATGATTAAAGTATTTGGTGGGATGCAGCACTACAGGATTGCACAGGTAAGTTTTATTCCCACCAATCTCGTCAAAGCTTGACAGCGTTAACAACAATCTTCATTGAGGATACCTACTTACCTTGAAAGTGCTTTACAGAAGGGTCCTCCGTGGTTTGACACCTTTTCTTATTTTTTCTTGCGTTGTGGACCGGTTGTTTGACTTAACTTGTTTGTTTGCCTTGCTTGGCACAGGTTGCATGTTGTTTTCCCGCGCTTTGCACAGGTTGCATGTTGTTTTCCCGCGCTTTGCACAGGTTGCATGTTGTTTTCCCGCGCTTTGCACAGGTCGCATGTTGTTTTCGCGCACTTTGCACAGGTTGCATGTTGTTTTCCCGCGCTTTGCACAGGTCGCATGTCATTTTCGCACGCTTTGCACAGATTGCTTGTTGTTTTCCCGCGATTTGCACCGGTTGCATGTTGTTTTCCAGCGCTTTGCACAGGTTGCATGTTGTTTTGCCGCGCTTTGCACAGATTGCATGTTGTTTTCCCGCGATTTGCACAGGTTGCATGTTGTTTTCCCGCGCTTTGCACAGGTCGCATGTTGTTTTCGCGCACTTTGCACAGGTGACATGTTGTTTTCCCGCGCTTTGCACAGGTTGCATGTTGTTTTTGCGCGCTTTGCACAGGTTGCAGGTTGTTTTCGCACGCTTCACACGGGATGCATGTTTTCCCGCGCTTTGCACCTGTTGCATGTTTACCTGTGGTTGGCAATGGCTGCATCACTAGCCAGCATTTTTGCGCTTGACACTGCCTTCATGTTTTCCTTCGTGTGGCATTAGTTGCGCGTTTTTTTATCTCACGTTTTGATTGCTTGTGCTATTTCCGTTTGGCTGAAATCGTTAATTGACGCACAGGTGTACTATACCATCAACATAGCGTGACAAAACAGCCAAGTTTGAGAACTTTTCAATACTTCGAAAGTGCTGGAGTAAATTTGATGGGCCAATTTATGAGGTGTTTTTCATTCAAGAACTTACATGATGATGTTAACAATAACAAACAATCCTAAGACACCTTTACGGAAAAACATGTATTTGCATATGTATTTTGGGGTGTGTGAACGTGGTATGAACATTCACAAGATATATTTTCAGATCGTTTTTGTCACGTTCAACACACGCCAGCTTGTATCTGAGAACTTGCAAAACTTCAGTTTATCTTGACTTGTGAAGGTGCCTGACCAACTCCTTTGCTTGTTTTCAGTGTCGGGCGGTCAAAATCTCCATATTCGGTGAACCTGTGCCCGTTCAAGTGGACGGGGAGGCCTGGATGCAACCTCCAGGATATATCAAGATTGTTCACAAGAACCGAGCGCAGATGCTAGTTCGAGATAGGGTAAGATGACCAAGTGAATTAAAGAAACATTTGCAAAACGATGTTATATTGCCTGTTAGCAGCTATTTTTTTAATCTTTCAAAAACGAAATTCTGCGAGTGTTCCTTTTTTGTAAGGAAGTGAAAGGAAAGACTTCGTTCGTTTGCCCTCTACAAATGACCCAAATATAGAAAAGAACTAATTGTTCGACTGTCCCATCAGAATTGATTTCTAGAAAGTGCTGGAGAGCAAATCGAGCTCCCGGATCGAACTGTGAGTGCTTGTTCGAAAGCCAACCAAAGCCTCCAGCGTCTGTCTCCTTTCTCTAAAAAAATAAAATTGCTGCTTTTCCAACTCGTTGCTTTGGTTGTTAAGTGTAATCATTTCAAACGAAAATCATTCTATTACTTCCCGTTTTGTTCTATCGATACTACAGTTGAAAGCAGAGTGACTGAAAGACCCTGTGTTCTGTGATTGGCAGTGCTTAAATGTATTGTCTTCAATTTCTGATTCGCTCATTCGTTGTTTGCCGTTTGTGTGAATTAGCCTGAGTGGTTACTGTAGTTTTGGTTTTACGACTGTTCTCATGTTCTCACAGGTTTGCCTGGTTTCAAACGGAAAAACTTTCATTTTATCCGCAGGAATTTGAGACAACATTGAAAGAGTGGGAAATCCAGCAAGAGAAGATCAGTTCTAGTGTAACGAGCGTTCAAGCTGAAGTGCTGACTTCACTTGTGCAAAGTCTGAGTATTTTAGTCAACTGGTAAGGGCTGTAACACATGTTCAATTAGCAGAATGTTACAAAACGTGCAGCACCACGTGGAAGTACTCCATGAGAGCTTTCGTTTGCCGGAATGGTTCGCTGCAGGATTTCATCCATAGACTCAACAGTTAGAACCACCTTGTACAGCATAATAAACTACACCACAGGAAAGTACTGATCAGTAGCTTTCACTCGAATGGTCACACTTTAAGATTTTATCCACAGACTCAAAAGTCAGAACGACATTGCACGACATAATAAACAACATCACAGGAAAGTACTGCACAGTAGCTTTCATTTGAATAGTCACACTTTAGGATTTCATCCACAGTTAATAAGTTAGAACCACCTTGTAAAGAATAATAAATAGCACCACAAGAAAGTAACCTCATTGAACAACACAGTGAACAGCATCGAAAACAGCACCACAGGAAAGTGCTATTCGATGGCATTCACAAACTCATTGCATGGTCTCGTAATGTAACGTTTCATTATTTTCTTTTTTTTCAGCGTTAAGTCCGTGTGTGAGGCTCGTGGAACAGAACTTCAGAATTTGCTATGTTTAGCAGAGTCTGCCGTGACGTCAATCGAGAGGCTTGTCCTTGATGGAAAAATACCCGAGGTGGGTTGATTAGAACGCCGTTTTAACATTCGTAAGGTAAACAGATGAAATTCCGAAATGTAACATAGGCAGAGGGTTTTGCAGGAATCCGCACGCCCTGTACCTAGCTTGTGAACAGGCTCCTTAGTGAGAAATAAGATGCGGTAAAAATGGGTATCCTGTGCTTCAGTAAGGAGCCTGTACACAGGCTACCCATTATACATCCGAAACATCTCACCCTCTAACAACTTGCTGAACAACTAATTTTAGCAAATTTAGCGGCTTTTTTGTGAACATGCATATCTAGTTGCTAAAATTACTTAAATTAAAATTAAGGACGTTAATTCACATTCTAAAAGGTGTCACATGAGTTCACAATAACTGTAAAAGCTGCTCCCTTGTTTTTCTACCCAGGCTCCCAGTAAAGGGAAGGTGACGGATCTTGTTACGACCGGGAGGGCCTTGGTTCAAGAAGTCACAGATTTTCTTCAATTTGCTGTTCCAAAGCTTGAACCAGTAAGTACACGGCAGCAGCTAAACTATAACTAGTAATCGCAGATTAGTGGAGTGCGTTCGACTGCAACCCTTGTCGACACCGAAATTAGGGAAAGAAAGAGTCTGCTCAGCTTTCTGCTCTTTCTCGACCCTCGGTTGTTATCGGTTGATATATTCTCGATAGAAAATGGAACATGGTCAGATACGAAATACATGTACTGTAAATCTTAAAATAACAAAGTTGCGTGACATGTTATTTTTCAGGCGGACATATTTAGTTACATGACCGCTTGTAGGTACTCATCGAAAGTTTCACATGTAAATACAGAATTAAACTAAAATGTTACAACTACCGTTGAACTCTTTACCTTTGATAACCTCCATGAATATTCGCGCAATGGTCCTTTCAACCTCTTTTAGTTCGCGGCTTCGTTAATAAACGTCGATTTCTGAAATAAGCAGACAACGCGATTTCTAAATTTAAAAGTGGCAGCATGGACATTACACAAAACTTCGAGAGTGACTCGCCAAGGCATTGTTCGAGAGAGAAATGATTTAAGTATCAAGTAAATTCAAATAGCGTGTTTTTTTCACGGACATATAAATTTGAATGTTGTGTGCGGAGTGGTTCTTCATCGAAGGCGAGAAGGTTAGAATGCCACCAAGGAGTCGTGCATACTTCTCTAAGACTTCGATCAAGGATTTACAATAACTCATTGGGCGGAAGGTTGCTTTTTCGAGCCTGGAACTTCCCTCGTTCGAAACAAGCTTCTCTGCAACAAAGGCGCCTTTTGATAAGCGAGGTCATTTGGTTCCATGAAAGCGAGTCAAAGTATACACCAGTTCCCGGCTGACGTTATGCCCCTGCAAAAATCTTCAGGGGGCTAAATTGGTGTCCGTCCATCCACCATCCATCCACTACAGAGAAAATCTCGATTTCACTCCGGCCGGGATTAGGGTTGCGTTCTCCTATCGTCGAACGCAATTATAGTTTTCATCCGTTAGTCTCTTATAAATTAATGGACTAAGAAATGAACGAACGAACTGCCCAATCTCCCAAGATCACTTTCATTCATTCTTATCCTGAGTTCGTACTTATTATGTCTTTCATGTAAACATAAGAAGTCTTACATCTAAACAGTATTTTACGCGGTAAAGTCACACTCGACCCAGATGTATATAGACAATTTACAGTCAATGTTATGGTTCACGCCGTTATAACACACTCGTTCGGAGGAAGCACGGTTATGAAGTGATTAGCGCACCAGTCAGTCGTTCTTTAGACAAGAAACTTTGTTTCTCATTTTCAGTCTCTTCAAGTGCGTTGTCTCTCATAGCCATGACTATTATCACTCTTTTCTCCATGAGGGAGTCAAAGATTTTTCTAAAAAGATTTCTTGTTTTTCTTCAGGCACTGCTACCTGAAACGGAAAGAACTTTATGCTCAGCCATTTCAACGGTCAAACCGCTGGTCAGCAGGACGGTGGAAGCTTATGGACTAACGAATCTTACAGAAGAAGAGGTTGGTTATTAAATCATTTCGTTATTTTGAGTCACTGGTTATGAAAACGCTTAGCAAAAGAGAGCATTTATACACACAGCAATCAAACGCAAATGTCAACGCCACTTCGGTTTTCCAACGCTGTGAAATATTTCTCAGTACCAATCCCAAGGTTTGTAGAAAAACTTTGGAAGAAACGGAGCAAGAAACTGAACTCTATGTCGACAAAAGTGGTGGCCCAATTTTGCGTTAACCGTGGAAAATCTAAAATCTGCAGTTTTTTTGTTTTTACGAAAAGCATGCAACGTTTTGGGGTAAGCTGCGAACTTGTACTTTTGACAACTTCGAAACTGCTGCAAATTGAAGACCATGCAAAATATGTAGAAGCCTTCTAGAGCTGTTACGTAACTGACAAAAAATGCATCAGTAATCAACGATGGGAACGCTTTCAGTTCAGTGACTGTCGATATTAATTTGCGTTGTTTTTTTGCTACGCTCTGTGATTGGTTGAAAAACTCGCGCTACTTTCTTAGAGCTTCAGAGTGTGGTAAACCATTCCCAAAGTAATTTAACTGACCAGTCACAGCAAACGCAACCAGTAACATCAATCAACCAGACTCGAAGCAAATACAAACGCGGGAAAACGCGTTCGAGCAAGTCATGATTGGTTTTGGTTTTACTTCTGGCTTCTGATTGGTCGCGAAAGTGGCGCGAGATTTTTTAACCAACCACAGAGCGTAATAAAGCAAAGCCAAAGCAAGTGCAAACTGCATTGGATATTTAATTGAAAACTGCTCTGACCAATTGGGAGTAAAGGTAAAACCAATCGTGAGTTGCTCACATAAGTTTTCTCGGGCTTAGCGCCGGTTTCACGTTGTAGGCTGTTTACATCTGTGTAGATGGGCCAGAGTGGTAACTTTGGTATTTTTTACGACACTCAGTTAAAGTGTTGTAAATGCCCTTCTCTCCATTTCTAATCTTTGCTGGATTGAATTTGAAGGTTGAAAGGCAGTCGTCAAGTAAAGGAAAAGGCAAATTCAAACTTGGGTTCCTGAGAACATCCAAGAAACCGGAAATGACGAAAGTGGGCTCCGCTCCTTCAGGTGTGTAAACGAAATAAAATTATGTAAGCAATTTTTTTAGAGGCACCGGCTTGGTTTTGAGGAGCTGAAAAAGCAGTCCTAGAATACAAACGCCAAAATAGTGGACTGAGTTTGTGGAGCAGTACTAAACAGAGTTTGAACGACCAGAAAAAGGACCAGTTTCCTGTGTAGTGTCCGTGTTAGAAAAGGGGTCCGCTTTAAGTAGGTGTCCTTCTCAGAGTGGTGGCCGCTAAGAACTAGCTTGTGAACAGACGTCTTAGTGTTGGCTAAAGTGTAAAGTGAAGCATGAAAAGACTCGCTTTCTGAGAACACTATACCGTGCATAAGTTTGAGTCATCGACACACCCCATTTTCGACAAGATTGATGCTATGTACATTCAATGATTCTGAAAGTACATGCTAAGTGTGGGTTCACTGTTTCACCCTTGCCATTCGTGGCCAAAGATACTTCAGTTTCCGAGTACTAGTATAGTAATTTTTAACAGGCCCAGCGTGCGAATATACGCCTAGCGTCTGGGAGCGATGAGAGGCCGCTGTATTCACAAGCTATGTCAAAACTGGCGCATTATTATTAGATTTTCATTGCTGCAATCGTCTCGGCTTCTTGCAGTGTTTCTAGAAGCAGACTCGTACCCAGTCGCCACTTATTTATTCCTTTTCGCATTGGAATATGGGAAGGCGATCAATGATGCACCGCGAACTCATCAAATCCTACCCATGAACCTTAGCGCGGAGAAGAGAAGCGACTGGGTACGAGTCTGTTCTAGAAGTGGCTGGCATAGGCAAAAGAACATTTGCGTTCGTTGTCGATGTTAATTGCAGTTTTTTTTTGTTCCCAGGTCGCATGATAAAGTTTTGGGGTGTAGATGACGTCGGGAATTGGCTTGAGAGCCTGGGACTTTCAGAATACAAGGAGCTGTTTGCTCGACATGACATTCGGGGACCTGAACTGTTAGCTCTGGACAGACCTGACTTGAAGGTGAGTTTATAGATCCGCAATGTGTGCAAAATAGATAAGATTAAATGGCCCAACTACTATAAGAAATGAATAGAGATAAGTGGAGAGCAATTGACTAGCTGTTTATTAAGGGAGTGGAGGGTGTATGATGCCAGTTCCCATTCACATAGCTGAGGGACAAAGACTGAATGCCCTATCCAGTTTGACTTAAGGCCTTTAGAAACTTGGTCGGTAATTGTTGGCACGGATTTCTTTCATCTATGGTTGATAAACATGTAACCGCTGCCAAGCGCGGGAAAAATCTGGAGACCTAAAACAGCCTTGGTTTAAATCTAAAATCTGATTGGCCCAGAAAACAATATTCATGTTCTGATTGGCTAGTGATTTTTGAACCAATGGTAACGCCCGGCAATGACTGACAAAACTAAAGCAAGTGAATACCCTTCTAATGCTTACCCTTGCGGCCTGACTCTAAAGTTTGCGTTACTTTGTTAGGAACTTGGCGTGACAAAAGTAGGTCACGTGAAACGCATTCTTCATGGCGTTAAAGCTTTGTGTGGTGGAGTATCACCAAAAACAGCGGCAAGAATTGAGCGGACAGCGAAAGCTGAAGAAAAGGCGGGAAGGAGTAAGAAGGCTATTGATAAGGAGGATAGCCACTAACAAAATGAACCAAGTTAACATTTAGAATCACACACAAAAGATAGAGAACAAACAGCACCACAAGGAAGTACTGCTCAATCGTTATCCTCGTCCACAAACTCAAACGTGAGAGCTAACGTGTACAGCGTCTTTGACAGTATAACAAGAAAGTACTGCTCAGTAGCTTTCATTTGAATGGTCACACTTTAGGATTTCACCCACAGACTCAACGTTAAAACCATTTGATGCAACATAAACAGTCCGACAGGAAAGTTCTCCTCAGTAACAGTCACCTGAGTTGTTACAAGTTAGGATTTCACAAAAGTTAGAACCACCTTGTACATACCACAGGAAATTACTGCTCAATAGCTTTCATTTGACACTTGAGAATTTCAGATACAAAAGAATGGGAGAAATCGAGATGCGGCTTACAGCATCAACACTTTCGCACTGCAGTCGTCTAGACCCTATGCGACGGTAGGAAATTAAAGATGTTATCTTAGGCTTAACCCTTCAAGCCCCGGTGACAAGCATCTAATTTCTCCTTTCAATGTCACCACTTTATCAAACATACAGGTCTTAATTCTCCCAACTTGTACCATAAGAAATGTATGGAGAACAGTAAGGAGAATACACATGTTGATACTGGGGCTTAAAAGGTAAAAGTAATAAATCCAATACAGATTGTACTGAGGGTAGATGTTGAGTCCAAGTTTTTCGTTGAAGCCTGCGTAGTATTAAATTCGTGGATAAACACGCTTTAATGGCTATAAAATCAACATTGTACAATTAAATTTAAAAAATCATATGCTATATTTATATTCCTTGCGGTATGATAACGTTAAAGAGAAAAAAGCAAGGAACGCTTATTACATGCATTTTTTATTCAGTTTAACGAAAGCTTTAACTCCTGCGTTTTGTTAATTAAATAAATATTGGAAATATATGAAATTTAAAAGAATGACCTTTTTGAAACTGAAGATTCATGCGCTGGAACTATCGCTTTCTTTTAAAACTTTTTTTTTTATTTCAATGTGAAAATTCGCCTGGTGTTATTTGATGTGAAATGCAAAGGATGTTGTAAGGCTACCTTTGTACAATTCGGTTTCATATATTATCCCTAATTATCCTAAATTCTATATTAAACGTATTACTTTATATTTATAAATATAATGTGAGCTTCTCCAAGTCAATTTGGGCACATTCAGTTTAAAAACTTCGAAAGCCTCGGTTATTTTGATCTTTTCCCACTTGTTAACAAATATGAATTCACTTCGCGCATGTTGCGGGAAATTTACGCGCGTGAGCCCTCGCTTGAGCCTCACGGGTGGCGTCGACATCGCGCAGTCAAACTAATCAAAATCATGTTTAATCATAAGCATCTTCTGTCTTGCCTAAAATGCTTGTAAAACGCCAAGAAGTCAAAGTATCAAGTGAAGAGAAGCAGAGTACTCAGTGATTTTTCCAATACAAACGGTCAGAAATTTAAAACGACACATCGTGGGCATCCGTGGCCAAAGCCCATTGGTAAAAGTCTCATTGCTTTGTAGTCTAGTCATTATTTGCCTGTTTTCATTGAAGCGAGATGTTTTTTACTTGACAAATTGTTTGCAAATATAGCTGATATAGTTCCTTTAATATATGAGATCTTTTTTACGTTTTTTTTTATTTTCAAACACAATCTGTTGTAGACATTTTGAGCTTTTGTGCACGCGAGAGGTCGCGCGAGGACCGTCGATTTGGTTCACAGAACAAGTAAAAGGCTCCCTCCGAGGCTCGCTGATGTCTCAAATTGATGTACGCTTTAGAAAGCTTTCTAGTATAGTGGGAATCCGGAATCACAATTGGACTACTCGGTGACAAAATATAAAGTTTTATATGGAATGTTACTGCTTCTAAAATACTAAATCATGGATCCAAAACAGCCAAAGAGCAACAATCAACAACAACATTGTTCAAAGAGGTATTTCTCGCTTTTTTTCCTATTGGAGATCCGTAGTGACATTAAGATTCCATACACATTCTTTTACTTTGTTATAGATTAGTTTTTCTGTGAGCGTGGGTGTCCTGCGTTAAGTGTTGAGCCTCTGACAGGTCAGGTAACCTGGTCAGCTGTTGTACAGTAAAGTGCAGAGACACAATAGAGATTCGAAATGTTTATTAATTTTGTATAAAATTTAAAGGAGAAAAGAAAAATTCTTAAGCATACTAGTAAGTAAATTCTGTAAAACAGAGAAAGAATATTTATTGTTCCATCCTTGGCTGGATTGTTTTGTTATGTGTATAGTTTTCATAAAGGCATCAGACTTCATAAGCTCATATCATCTTCATTGCGCATCTCCTTCAAAGGTAATCAACAGTTTGCACCTCGCAATCTCCGTCTGGTTTTTTTTTTCGACACAAACCAATCTCGTACCAACATGTCTAAATTTTTTCTTTTCGTGGCCGTTGTTGTAGTCGTTAGGTAACGGCCTAAATAACGGCTGCGAAAAACACTTTACAACACAACAGCTTTGTCTATTGGCTATAACACAGCTTATTTTCTCAATGACGTAAGACGATAAAAACTTTACGGAATATAAACGAACATTTCTTGTGGAGATTGCTATTTCTCCGGTAAAGACAACTTTCCTTTTTGCTAAAAGAAACTGCACTGAGATTGTTAATTTGATGGAGGAAGGTAGTGTATGTGCGACTGTTGGTTACCTTTGGAAGAATGCATGTTTAGATTATTCAATGTAATAGTAGTAATATCTTCATTAAGAGGAGTCCATTTCATGGTACCTCATAATCTCGTACCCAGGTGTTCTCACCCTGCAAAGAGTGAAAAAGATATGGGTACAAACTTTTGGGCGGTTTGATGGTCCAGCATCTCTAAACCTCTTCTAAGCTCTTGTGACTCTGAGTTCCGGTTTGAGGCAAGGCCGAAGCGATAGAAAAGAAATTGAGTTCAGAGACTGGTTTAGAGAAAACACTTCCATCTCGCCTGAAAATTAAATTGTTCTTATTCGTCACGATTGGTCGGTTTGACGCGTAGAAATATAAATGAGATGATTGACCGCAACGAGTTTGTAATTTTAATAATTGTATTGTTATAGTAACTATTAGTCCAATGCAATAAAGAATATGTATATGATAACATTGACAGCTTTCTTGTTCTTGAACGTAAACTGTAAAAACTCCCTTGTCCCCGGCCTCGCCTCGCTAGTTTCAACGTCAGATTTTGTAGTGAACCTACCATCCCCCTCCATTAGTGGTCAGAATGGAAAAACTGATTGAAATTTTGAAAAAAAAAAGAAAGAAAGAAAAACACATACAAAGAAAACATACAAAAAAGAAATGTCCCAACAGTATTTATCACAGATAGCCAAAGCAAACGATGGCTATCTTCAATGTAGGATTTTAAGGACCTTATTTTTGAAAAGAGCGATACGCAATCCTATTGTGGCTGAGTTGTGGTTTTAAACCCTCGGAATTGCTCTTACAAATCATGCGAGGAATGATGACCTACGACAACTAACGTGAACGAGATAGCACTTTCCTCGACAAGATTCCGAAGTGAGGGGGTGGAGGTGGGGAGCAGAAAAGCAGCCTACTGGAACAGAATTATTTAAGAACTGAAGCGTGCAGGATTTACAACGTTCTTGCTGCATCTGGCCTGCACCGCGGGCGCAGGCTGCCTGCATCTTGCTAAGAATTAAATGAATTAACTAGTAAGCATTGGCATATCCACAGAGTGGCTTTACATCCTCTATTTCCAGATTGAAATGGAATTTACACACGTTTGATTTATCTGTAGTATCCACTACCCTCATGTATCCTCAAGTGTCATGTTCTTGTATCCTCAACTGTCCTCAAGTATCCTAAGTTAGTTCAGATCGAATTTTTGCCCTCATATCACAGGACTCATTATACAGATGTATGGGAAAAGACATTTAGCTCATGCTGGTCACCTACCTCTGGGTATGAAATGTGCAGGCGCTCTCTTGACCACCTCGCAAGCCATGTAGGGCACTGGGAACTAAGATCAAATTCAAGCATGGCGCGCGAGCTCATGCGCAAGTACACAGAAGGTGGCAAAACTATCACAGATATTTTAAAATGCGTTCCTTACAGTGGTTTTACTTAACCCGTAAAACAATATCTAACGGTTAGTGTCTAATAGTCAAAGCTGAACAAAACAAAGCAATGGAATTTGTGTGTACATGTAATAGTAGCTAATAGTGGCAAATAATTTAGTATCTATTTCATGGGTATAAAATAAAATGACTGTGAGGTCACTCCTTGCTTCCCCAATATATTGCTAGGTAAAATTTATTTAGTTGTGTTATATTTTCTGAAAATATCAATTATTAAATGGTTACTTTCCACAACCAAGCTGAGGAAATCACTGAACCAGTTTGGCCATGTTTGACTTTAGCTACAGTACCTAGAACGCAAACAAATACCTCAGTTTTCATGCAACTATCTGAACTAGAAGTTGATGAATCATGCTAACGACTGATGGTCGTCAAATCCCTTGTTCTTGCAGTCCATTGCTATCGCTTTAGGGCCATGAAAAAGATACTTCATGACATTCTATTTGAAACAAATTAAACTTCCCGCCATCAACCTGCCATCTTGGGTTCGCCCTGGTCTCAGCTCCACTCGGCTATAATTTGTCGAGGGGGTTGGGATGGGGAAGGTTGAAGTCCCTTATTCTTGTTCGCCAATTTTTTTTTTTAAACAAGCATGAACATAATTTTCGGTAAGAAGGTGATCTGCACTACTCTACTACCCACATAAAAGATTGAAAAACGGGTTCCGTCTCCCGGGAAGCCACAAAAAGGGCATCGGGAAAAATGGAAGGCTGTGCAAACCTGAGACCACAAGCAGCAGGAACTAAGCCCCCCGAAAATTAAGACCCTAAGACCCTAAGACCCGAAAACTAAGACCCTAGAAACCCGAAAACTAAGGCTCGAAAACTAAGACCCCCTCATTTTCTTTGTTTGTTTGTTTGTTTTTTTTTTTTTTTACCGGAATCGTAAGTTTTATGGCGGTGTTATGCAATGCTTTGTTGATAAAATATCCTGTTCATTTTTGAACTCTGTTTGAATAGTAATAAAGCGTGTAATCAAACGTCGGTTTTAGCCCCTAATTTCCCGTCATTTGTTGAAAGTAACCACGCAAGCGACATAAATCTCTGTAAAGTTTGCGTGGTCCACCTTTGCTAAGTTTAGCACACTTAGTCCTAACATGTCCGGATTTGCGTAGGTGTCTGTATTTAATTTCCCTTCAGATTCGCAAAACCCAAAACGGCCATCATCTCTCGGTGTGCGTCAACAGCCAACGACATATGCATTTGTATATGCGAGAAGCGTGCAGATCAAGAAAAACTGGATAACAGAAGGTCGACAAATATCCTTGATCATTCTTTACATTCAATTACCAGACGTAATCGGAGGAAAGAGACGAGGCATACCCGGGTGCAAAGAAAACGTTTTGATGCTTTTCTTAACTGGACTTAGACCTAGCTGAATTGAGTTAGTTCCTCTCGTGTGAAGTACGGCGTTTTACCCGGGCCTTAAGAGCGATCATCTGTAAAAAAATGAACATATACATGGAAGAAAAACTGAAAGAAATCGATTTTTCAACTGTTACCGCTAATCAAAATTTTGCTGGTTTTTCAGACTGACATTCGCTCTTAACGTGTTATGATGAAATATCATCATCATCATCCGGGCAACTTGGCATCAAGATACCAATAGTGCAAGTATGATGAAATAAAACAGTTCAATATGTTGAGCGAAGACGTTGTACCGTAGCGGTGGATTTTCTGTTTTTCAATTTGCAATTACTTTTATTGCAAATTCACTGAGATGATCATTTCTTTACTTTAGAAATTACATGTAAAACTGTAGTAAGATATATCCAATACTAAGGAACGGAGCCCTTAGTCCTTGTGTTTTTTGACAAATATAATAAAAAATGTCGTTAAAAAGAAAAGAAAAGAAGGGGGTCTTAGTTTTCGGGTCTAAGTTTTCGCATAAAAAGGAAAAGAAAAGAAAAACTGGTAGAAAAGAAAGTAACCTGGCAAAAACAAAGAAAATAAGGTAGTCTTAGTTTTCGGGTCTTAGTCTACGTTTCTGCAAAAACTAAGACCCTTGCAAAAACAAAGAAAATGAGAGGGTCTTAGTTTTCGCAAAAACCTAGACAAAGACCAAAAGCTAAGACCCTGGCAAAACAGAAAATAAGGGGGTCGGGTCTTAGGGTCTTAGTTTTCGGGTCTTAGGGTCTTAGGGTCTTAATTTTCGGGGGTCGTAGTTTTCGCAACAACCGGAAGCAGACAACACGAGCAATGGGATGCCAAGCGGCAATCTTGTTTGGAAATTCTTTGGTCAGCTATGAAGATTTCGACTCCCGCCAGGGACTCCCCATAATTCCAGGTTCTCCTTTATTTCCTCGGTTTGGAGTCCTGGCTTCTCTTTTCCTATTAATCCCTCTCTTTCTTCTCCCTTCCTTTCCTCCTCTTTTTTGTGTGGTGTTTTCTGAGTGTTTTGTTTGGGAGGTGGGGGAATGTTTTTTGAGTCGATTGTTTATCAATATTTAATAACCAGGAATGATCCGTGATAAGAAAAGAAAGAATAAGACAACTGATAAGACCAAAAGGGGCTATTCCTGTTGACAAACATAGCAGCAAGGCTGATTTGACTACGTAGAAAGAATTTGACTTTGCAAGACATCAATACGACACTGATAGAACTTCAACAGAGCAGGGTTGCAGCCGTAGACAGCTGTTTCGCTCTTCTTAGAGCTCATCAGTACGGCATAGCAAGATGACGAAAATGCCGTAAAAATACCCGTGCACCCTGTTAAAAGCCCTAAACGGGGACGCACGCCCACCAGATCACGCCACTGGCACCACCTCTTGCTATGCCGTCCTGCAAAGTCAAATCTTTCTACATAGTCAGATCAGCCTTGCTGCTATGTTTGTCATTTGAGTTGTTGTTTTTTGGCTGATTAGGTCTGTCAGTACCAGATCCTACGTACACTTGCAGCATTTTCGTTTGCGGTCCTTTACCTATATTGTTCTGCTATTCCTGTTGATGGGAACTTGAAATTAAGGAAAATTTGTTTACTTTTTGCTCTTTGCTTTCTCAGGAAAATAACTCTAAATTTGCAACAGTCATGTTTGGTACTATGACCCCGAAGAGAAAAATATTTGTTGGAGGAAAAAAAAAAAAAAGACACCTCCGACGGGACTCGAACCCGCAATCTTCGGCTGCCATGTCAGATGTGCTCACCGGGCACTCCGATAGGAGGCCGACGCCTTATCCATTAGGCCACGGAGGCGAGCTGGTTTCTACGGTCAAAAAAGGAACTTATAAAGGTTTCCCAGACAACACTACAACCACAGAAGGCACGGTCACTAAGGCTTCCGATAATCTCGTGATTATTGCAAGGAAGCTGAAATGGTGAGTAGAAAAAGTGGAAGTTTGTAAGATTTTTTTTCCTCATTCACGAAACGATTGCATTAGATGTTGTAGGGTTATAAAAAGAAATCTTTTTTTGTAACAAAGCCTTGAGAAATCCTATAAAACAATAATGTGGAATGTTCAATCACGGTGATGTTTCGATGCTGTTTGATTTACTGCCAAAAATCGAACTTTGAAAATAGTATAGAGAAATTATGAAACTAAAACAGAATTTACCTTAAATGTTATGGGAGAGTTTGTTACGTGGATCACTAGATCTTACTCATAGAAATGAAACCCGAAAACTAGAAAGTAAGCCTAATTTTAATGATCAAGAAAGAACTGATCGCAAGCTAGTGCAAAGTGGTTTGGAAAGAAGACTGAGTAGAGATCTCAAGTTGTGTGACAAAGGAAAGTTTTGTCAGCTGTGTATTTGTCTCCATTGCCGTCTTTCTTCATACCCAGGCTGCCCCTATACCACATGGTTTAGACAAGATTCCAGATGTGCAAGGATACCTTGTGATCAACTCTGACGGAGCAGTGCTTGCTGTAAGTGTTAATATAAGAAATTAAATGACTTTATCCATGGCCCCAAGATGAGCTTTCTTCGGTGAACCAGTGTCTGATAGCTAGGGGTGGAGAATTCTGTAGTAAACCAGTTGGAGCATTCATAGCGCATTCAATAAAAGTTAATTTTCCAACAATGTCTGTCAGGCTTGCATTTCATAGGAAAACTACTGTAGCATGACAGACCCTGATGTGAGTTGTGTTTATACTCCCAGATAAAATTTAGTACAGCTAATTTAAAAGCATTTATTCCAAAAGCACACGTTGGATATATAGAGGATATTACATGTTTGCATGGAGATACAACATTTATCTTCGAGTGTTGAAAAATATTTCACAAGTGAGCGCAGCGAACAAGTGAAATAGTTTTCAACACTCGAAGATAAATGTCATATCTCCAAGTGGCCATGTAATTTTCTGTTTATTATATAGATATCGATGAAATACCAGCATAACGATTTCTTTGACTAATCCTTTATTTGCTGAATCGATTTAATAAAAATTATATAGATCTTACGCACATTGAAATTTTGGTCGAAAAATAGAGAAAATAAGTAGCGTTTATTTGTTTTCTGAACATTGTAGCAATAAGGCACATAAATTTCATAAAAATGATGCTGTGATGCTCTTTTCCTATTGGCTGAGACTAAAGTAGCCATGACAACTGTGACATCTTCACATGTGAAAGATAAAAATCGTATCTTCGCTGGATACGGAAATTTCATCACTGAAAAATCCTAGTATTTCATTGGTGTCTATGTAATGAAAGGTTATAATCATTGAGGTGAATAGTGCCAGGTTGATAATAAGAACCTCAACAAGTGTCTGAAATATAGTGAGGAGATTGAGCACTGTGGGTGACAAGACCCACCTCAAATTCTGGCAGTACATACCCCTCAGCCCCCCAGCATAGAGTGTTGGTCTGATTTTGTTTAAGGCTTAAAACCTCAAATATATCAACAACATACATGTTCTCCTCTCTGCTTCCCATATATTTCTTCTGGTACTAGTTGGGAGAATATGTTCATTAAAGCAAGACATTTTTATCTTGGGTGATCATTTCTTTTATTGTCATGACCTGTATGTTTGATCAACTATACACGTAGCTCGTGATTCTGTAGGTAGAAATGAGATGATTGTCACTATTAGGGCTTAAAGAGTCGAATTCTTGCAGTCTTCAGGTGACCTTGAAAATAACGAGAACATAGCAGGAGTCATAACCAAGATGCTTCAAATGGCTGCCAAAATACCCATCTCGGGGGACAGAACACAGACATTCAAGAGAATGTCAGGTAGGTGTGAGTTAGCGTTTTTACAATTCCTTGTCTCACGCAGATTCTGGACTCAGTTGTTCAAAGTAGCATTAACTCCAGATAAGCATTTGAATTCAGGTAATTTCCATCTAAGCGAGACATAGCATGTTAAACATAGCGGTGGAGAGCAGGGAGGAGACGAGTACCCAAAGGGTTTGGTACGTGAAAGTTATGCACAGAATGACTGCAACAGCAAGTTCTGAGCTCCATTTTTCGGTTTAAGTGTAATTATAAAGATTTTGTGCATGTTGAGCAAACTTCATAAATTGTATATAACCAGGCATAACGTGTTTAAAAAGGAAGCCTAGTGTGAACAATGCAATTACAAACATGTCTACAAGAAATTGTTTTGGTGCTAGTGTGAATGTAACTTTAGTGGCCCACCCAATTTATTATTTGTTAATTTACCAGGGTTGAGATCAGTATTCTGTCGAGTATGATTGTTTTGGTGCTAGTGTGAATGTAACTTTAGTGGCCCACCCAATTTATTATTTGTTAATTTACCAGGGTTGAGATCAGTATTCTGTCGAGTATGATTGTCTGGGTATGGGTAGCCCTTAAAAGATTGTCATTTATGACTGGCATTTCACTCTGATTGGAAGGATTCTTTTAGAGTGAAATGATCAACGTGACCTGATGGGTTGTAATGGTATTAGCTGTCGAGACTCAAAAAAAAATTTTTTTTCCTTTGCAGTTTATTTTGGAGACTTCAGCTTGATGGCAACAGTGTCCAATCAAAGAATATTTGTAGTCAAGAGACCTTTAAAACAAGAGACTGAATAAACAAAGAAACTATTAGATAATGTTGTAAATGTATCACGCAAATTCAGTGGCTGCCTCAGAAAGGGACATAGAAGTTATTAAAGAGATAATAACAGTTCACAAGCTTCAATGATTCCAATTTTATCATGAGAATTTTGCAGATTTTCTGCATATTTTCTCCTGAGCAACAGATTGTGGTCAATACAGCTTTGCATTCCAACGTGAATGTCATCTCAAAGTGGATCAAACCTATTTATATGATAAAGAATGAAACTATTTTGTGTAAAATTATTTTGTGCCAAGTAGGAATAAATTCGATCTTGATAGTGAGTGGTTTTCCCTCTGATTTGCATGAAACTTAAAACTTAAATGCAATTACCACCAAGCTGTGCAGACTGGCTCTTGACAAACTGAGCTTGACAGGTTCAGGCAGTGGTTTGATTTACATGGCAGTGTCATTGGTGTGAAGGAATTTTCTTAGTGGCAAAACCACCTAAACGAGTAGCAAAGCCCCACCATCAATCTCATTACCCAGAGCCCTCGGGCTTCTTGGTCAGCAAGTGGTTGCCAGGAGAGACTGGGGTAATGGAAAAATTTAATTTTTTGAGTGGCTGTTCATTACAACAAAACTAAGAATGATTAACTGCAGGATTCCAAGACCTGTTAACTGCATGATCCCTGCAGTAACATAAGCGGTAACAATGCCATTACTCCAGTCTCTCCCGACAACCACCCACCAACCAAGAAGCCTGAGGACTCGCGGTACAAGATTGCCACACCATGTAACCTCGTCCCCAGGGCCTTCTCCTCGTTCAAAATGGTGGGTCGGAGAAACCCCTGGCCAATGCTGCTAATTAAATGGCTCCAAAAATTCGTTAGAATTTTGTCACGTAAACACGATGAAATGTCTTCATTTAGTTTGAACAACGGTTTCAGATTGCAGAAAACAAACAGGGCCGCCATATGCTGGAAACAGCCTCCGAAAAAGCCATTTAATCATGTGTCACGTGACAAAATACTCCACGATTCTTGAAGTATTTCAGCAGCCTTAGCCAGGGGTTTCTCTGACCTGCCATTTTGACCGAGGAGAAGGCCCTGGGGACAAGGTTGCACACCATGTAACTTGCCTTCTCCCCATTCCCCTTGTGGCTTTGCTGCTTGCACGAATGCTAGTACATTCCTGCCAGCTTAGCAAGGTTACATCTGCATGCAAGGTTACTTTAAAAGCTTTAAAGTTTACAAAGTAAATAATAAACAAAGACATATTGTCAAAAGTTGTAAGCAAAGAGAGCTTTTCACAATGTGTTGGTGTCACACCTGTCAGGAAATTACTGACCTGATAAAATGAAAAAGGGAAGACTAACGTTAAAGGGGCATAGTCACGAGGATTTCGCAGATTTCTGGTCAAAACTGTGCAAAAATTATCGGTAGCTAACTTTATCCATGCCCAACATTGTGTTTGAACATTAAAAGGAACATATTAACTTAATTTATTAAGACAAAACAAACCATGACCTTTTAATATCGATTTAATGTCAACACGCTGAAAGAATTTGAAAAGTTTAGCCTAATTTTTTCAAATTGCCATCCATTTCCATCCGTGCCATCCGTACCAACAGACGACAGAAAATAGTTTCATTGAAGTAATATAGTCTTTGGTAACAAAACTAGACCATTATTTGTGGGCGTTCATTGATGTGAGGACATATTTTTGATTTTTAAAGTGAACCAAAATAGCGTGACTATGCCCCTTTAAGAACACCATGCAAAGGTGACATGTACTGCTTTCATTATGTTTTTATTTTCCTGTCAATAGTACATTCTATCACAAATATATAAATATTATTTCAGAAAATTTGTCCCTGCCTTTACACACTAAAAGTAGAGGAAAATGCATGCTGCAAATATTTGAGTTTGTGATAGTACTGCCTTTCCCCAACCATATTTTATGAGTCTGATTAACCCCATATTTTCATAATATTAATTCGTAAATATCATTGTTCGTTTAAATTATTAAATAGTTGTCTATAAGAAGAAATTCACCATCCTTGAAATGCAGTAATCTATTATATTTCCATAAAATTTTACACTCCTGGCATTTCTTTAGAAGAGGGACTACTTTAACCCTTTAAGCCTTGATATAAAAATGCATATTCTCACTACTGTTCTCCATGCATTTCTTATGGAACTAGTGAGGAGAATTTGTCTAAATATCAAGACATCTTATCCTTGCTGATAACTTTCTTTATTCTCATTGATCACTTGATTATTTGAACAAGTAGTGATAATAGAAAGAGAAATTCATTTTCGTCACTGTTAGGGCTTAAAGAGTTAAAATGTTGGGGTTAAATACCAGATGCCAATAAAAACTAAAAGTGCTCTAATATGGGACATTTTATCAGAAATTATAAATACTACAACTTATGTGAGAACTTATGTGAGTAACTTATGTGAGAAAAGTATGATATGCATGGATTTTCCCATTGACATTGCTTTAAACCATGCCATTGTTGAAAATCAAACATAAACATGAGTGCTGTTAAATTACTAATTGTACTTCAGTAGAACCTCTCTCAAAGGTTAACATCCTTCAGTTCAACAGGGATGGTTTGGTTGCCCACGGAAGAAGCTTCTTTACAAGATATTCTAATACAGTGTTCAGAGCTGCAAGGACACTGAGAGTGGCACTAAACAAAAGGAATTTAATTAGCAAAACAATGACTCTTCATGTGCGTCACATGTTTTAGTAAATTCTTTGCCTTCCTCTACAAAACCATGATGTGAAATATGACCAAACTCAAAGTTTACCTGAGAATGTGAAAACACAAATGATTTTTCCTCTTTTATCTTGAACTTACTGTTTCAACAATTCAGTTCCTAAATAATTTGGTCACATCGTTCTAGTTGAACATGTCGGAATAATCAGGAAGTAGTTTAAGTAACGCGCACTGATGTTTTTTAGTTGATGTTTTTCTTTGTCATGACTGCTTAATAACAGGTGGCCCAACTGCCCGACTGTTGTGGGTCATGACGTTTGGACAAACATTAACACCAATGAAAATCCTTTGTAGATAAATCAAAGAGCATCACTAAGAGAGATTCAACTGCAACAAGTACAAGTCTTCACAAAACTACGATTCGTTTCATCAGTTTGTTTTGATGATGGATTTTGAAAACAATTCGGGAACAGAATGGAAACCTGTTGCGACAAAAATGTACATAACGCATTTCAGTTGTCAGTACTTCCTGTACCAAAAGGTTAAGGTACTCAAATAGGCTAGTGTGAAAGAAGCCAATTTGGGGGACAATAAATTTCAATCAGTCTACAAGGAAGCTTTGCCTTAACTGTCTATAAGTATTGCTGGATTAAGGTATAAACAACATATTAATTTTGGTAAAACAGCACTAAACAACCCCTTCCCTGTTTTGTAAAAATTAGTGTGTTAAGCCATACTTACTTAAAATTAAATAAGCTACCAAAAAGCTCAACACAGCTTTTATCTAATGTATGTTGGCCAGGAACTGCAGAAAAGGCCCCTCCTCTTATATATTATGGACGATTAATTTCAAATCAAACAAGCAAGTTTGTCTTATAAAGATATTGGAGATTCATCTAATCCTTGACTGAATTATAGAGTTGTAATAAATTAATGATATTGTTCTAACTTACTATTATGTGCCTATCAATGTTAAGCTGGAGGGAGACCCGATGGAGAGAACCTGTGCAGATGTGGAGCATTTGACTTTTAAGAAGAATTTTTGACCAGTATCCCCTCCCTGGGGACAAAAAATGGGTCAAATAAGGTCAGATCCCCTCATTTTGGAGAAAAAAAATAAAATAGTTTCTTTTTCAAGTACATACTGGCCATAAATATCACAGTCAAATGCCCAAGGGAAAAACAGATCAAAAGCTACACATCTACTAAGGGAAACCCAGGGCATACTCACAATAATTATAACTGACAGAGAGATACAAATGAAGCCCAAAGATTTTTAAAATTCCCCAAAATACCTAGAGATCAAAACTAAATGCCTAAGAAATATCCATAGCATCCACACCAAGTACATGCCCTTTATAATGTGCAGTCCCAGAAAACATCCATACCCATCCCATAGGTGGTCATTGGAAATTCCGAGGGGGTAGGGAGTCTCAAAAGTCAAAAATATGTTAAAACAAAAGTATGGAGCTAAACTGGACATTCCAGAGGGGTGGGGAGCTCAGACCAAAAAAAACTTTCTGTGGGAGGGGGAATGGATATTTTCTGGAACCACACAACGAAAAAGTATCCAGTTAATCTTCACCTTATCCTCCCCTTCAAAAAAAAAAAATATCCACTGAGATCTCACAATTACCTATGTGCCCACCCCCACCCCTCCCCCACAAAAAAATAATTACACACTTTGAATATAAATGAACCTTTGCAGCTCCCTGTTACTTTTACATCGTAGTCCCTTCTGGAGACCCCCCTTGGGCTTAACATTGATTTGTGGATTATGCGCCAGCAGCTACCTGACACTTGTTACAAATACTTGACATGAGTGTGACACTGCTGTGAGTGCATTTGGTGTTTCAGGAGGACTTCCAGGGAAATTTCTGTCATTTGTCTCACTATGCCATTTGCACTTCATAAACTTACCAACCTGGAAATAAGAAGATGAATATTATAATAGTAACATATTAATAGTGCACACTGATAAATAAAGAAACACCAAAAAGAAATAGCAAAAAAAGGGAATGTTCAGAATGTCACAGGTGTGAGACAGAAAATATCAGAGTCACTGACAGTAAGGCTGCAGCTTCATGAGCAGCTACAGGTTGGTAGGAGGAATAACCACTGATAATGCTACAAATTATTATAAAGTGTATCACAGATTGGTACACGTAGAAAAAAGCTATTTTGTTTGCCCAAACCTTAGCATAAGCCAGCTGCAATCTGATGCAGAAGAGTCCAGTGTTGTGTTAATCAAGACTGAATTCAGAGTACTGAGACAAAATGTTTTGAGAGGGTGGGATTATTGGTTGACAACATTGTACACTGGTGAGATTCATACCTCATGTAGTCCTTCTTGTACTGCTAAGAACTCTATATTTACTGTCAGTGAAGAGCCAGATGGGCAACACCTTCAATGACAAGCAGATGATTGTGAACAATGGCTAGATAAAAGATATTATCACATGGACAGCCCCAGGATAAGAGTATGCATGCAATCTGATAAGCTCCCCTAAGATTGTATGAGTAGTGAAGTTGTGAAGTTGTGTGAAATAGATGGCAAGTAAAATGCTTCTTTTAATGGAAAACTGTTAAGCAAACAATAAATTATTCCTTTCCATTTTGTTGTAAATAAACTCACCCAGCTTTAAGTGCATATGCTACTTAATTTTGTGGACCAACTGTTAATTAGATGGGTATAATAGACTAACGGGAAGGTCTAGAGATGTCAAGTGTTGCGCTGACAGACAGGCACTAAGACAAACTTGTTGTCTGGCAAGTAATTTCAACCCACAGTGAACAACCTGAAGCAGATTTAAACTCCATTAGAGTTCTTGAGGACATCAAGTCAGATGCTTGTACAAAGATTCTAATTACTGACTGGAACAGGTTTTTAAACATAGTCAATAATGTCACAGGTCACTCACACAGATTTAGCTGTACTGCAAGTTACTCTTACCCTATTCTCACATTTGGTTGTAAACACACCAAAGATTGCTCCGCAGCTGAAATTTCCTGTGTTGCAGTTGAGCCGCAATTCAGTGGACTCCAGACCAAGGACACATTGCCATCATCTTTTTCATTGTTTGTCACTGTATACTTCACCTGGAATCTAGAAAGGAGAAAATTTGCTTTTCAGTGTTCAGATTAGTCTGCGAGCAAGCTCTCTCAATGGTGGGGACGCGAACGTGGGAAAAAGTACAGAGAGCATGCAGCGACGTCGCAGGAATTTGAATATCTGCATCGAAAATTTTGATGCAACATGGTGATTGGCCGAGATTTAATTTGGTAATGACATCATCAATCTTCACGCGCAGATGACAAAACAAAGGCCGAATCGCCTGAATGCGATGTAAACAACAAAGCTAAAATTTTCAGAAATGAAATTGCCTATGCCAAACCTGCCGTCAAAAGCGAAACCGTTAAATGTAACTTATACTAAAAATCAAAGGGTATGATGTTAGAAAGACAATTATAGTAAAATAGTGAGTTTTTTTCCTGGGATTATTTTTAGTTCTCAGCGTACTGAATTTGCATACCGTGAGTCTCAAAATAAATCAGTGTGCAAGCGATGTAGGAACAAATTGAACCTTTCTTTCGTGCACTTTATCCTTTGATTTAAAATTGAAATAGTAATAAAATGAAGCTCAAATTGAAACTCAAAGTCAATGACAACTGTTAAAGAACTTGTAAGAAATAGCGTCATAGCAAATATGGTCCGAAGTTAAATAGTTTCAATTCAAAAGCGCATCAAATTTGCATAATGCGTGAAATCTGACCTTCTTTCACCATTTTTTAAAAACATGTTTGTTACATTGAATCTCGTTTCTGGTTTGTGCTGATTGGCCAAAATCTGACAGCTCAGACAGCGGGGAGCCACAGCTGTGCTGGGGATGGAATTCAAATTCCTGAGATGTTGCTGCTCTCTCTCTCTCCTTTTTCCTTCCTTTGCAGCCCCACCCCTGAGACAGCTTGCTTGCAGGCTATGTTCTGATTTTCCTTGATTTCCCCTCACAGATCTTGTATTTTAAAAATACCAGTATATGATTAGATGGTTAGACACTTGTATAAGCCTAATTATACAAGATTACGAGACCACCTTACATTTCTTGCTAAATCTTATAAATTAAAGCTACCAAAACTGACAGTTTGCACCTTCTGTATACATGTGAGATTTGGAGCACAAAGTACCTTGTAAACCCCAATAGGCTCAAACAGACTTTTAGTGGTAACACGTTGAACATGTTCCCTGGTGGAAATCCTATACAGGATTCTACAGGATTTTGTAGGATCCTCTACAAAATCCCACAGGATCCTGTACATTCACACAGGATCCTACCCAGGATCCTGAAAAGATCCTACTTGGGATCCCGTAAAATCTTTCAGGATCCTGTTTAGGATCAGTTCCTATAGGGTCCTAAACAACTACAGGATGTTTATAGGATCCTAAAGGATCTTAAGTAGGATCTCATCGTCAGGATCCTACAAGATCCTGTTAGGATCCTATTAAGATCCTGTGCAGACTTTCTACCAGGGTTTGGCCACCCAGTTGAATGATGTTGAATGAAATTTGATAACCATCAAACTTTCAATCCAATGCCATTCAACATTAATTTTTCTTCTGTTCTCACATGTGGACAACTAATTTGTTAGACTGGCAGCCCAACAATGTCAAACACATCGATGTGCAGCAAACACCTGTTTACATAATTTAACAACATTCAAAAAGATGACCAAATGCATTCAAAAATTTCAATTCAACAACAGTGACCAATGCTGAATGAGATGAGATGTTGAATTCATTTGGTCACTTCTTTCACAACAAAGTTGTATTATTTTGGAAATAATGTTGGATGATCAACCTGAGTGTTGAATTTGCTTGTCTAGGGTATTAGCCTTGTTTTTCAGTCCAAAAATGACAACATATTTGTAATCGCAAGCTGGTCACAACAGGGTGGTTGCAAGGTGAGGTAAGTCAAACTCTCTCGTGTTAATGTGAAGCTTTTGAATCATAGGCATATGATTGTCTATTTTCCAATTCCCATTACCTTTTTCCTTTGTTGACGGTTGATTGACAGCTTGCCCTGACAGTCACAGATGACCTTCTTACAACAAACACTGGGAGACTGTTGAAAGAAGTAGAAACAAAAAAGAGGAACTACATATTGACCTGTAAGCCATGCTGGCAGAAACTTCATACTCATGGGAGGTTCAACCAAGCAATGCAGGAGAAGGTCTGTCTAAATATGACCCTGGTCCCTTGGTTGGGGGACTGGTACAGAGTTAACAACCCCTGCCCAGTCAAAACACTAGTTTATACTCAAACTTTAAGGTTGAGTAAGCAAGTACTACTGTAACAGCTTCCGATAAAGCTGTGAAATATTTTCTGATTTGATTGATGTTACCGTGATTAGTGTATTAGTTACGCAAACATATATAGCTCGTGTTTCAGTTCAAGTTAAGACCCCTTGTAATCAAGACGTTAGAAGACAAGTTAGAACGAAATTCTCGGTAGATAATCAAGACCCGCGAACGTTGGTAAGCAACAATTTACTAATGGTTTTTAGTCATGATGATATGTTAGTTTGTGATTTTACAGTAAGATTTATTGCTAGATTTGACCATTCTTAAGTCTCTTAATTACCACGTGTGCATTGCATAATTTTGATTATGTTCGAGCTATGAACACAATGATAAATTACTGAGGTTTTTCTTAATGTAATGATTTCAGTTGACTGCTTCGATATAAGGATGCCCCAAGGCTAAGAGAATAGGAATAAAGAAAGAATTGGTGATCCTACTGGTAATTTGGTCTGATGGTTTAAATATCGACTGCACGTATATCAACCCGGGAACCGACATTTTCACTCTGGCTTGAAAGAAACATTACATTATTACAAGCAGTCAACCATCTGTCAAGGCTTCCATTATAGTTAATTTGCAATAGGAGCACACACTGGCCAATTTAGAATATAATGTTGGATTTTAAAAATTTCATTGACTGCCAAATTGGACATGGCCATTTGAAAGTGATCAAAGTTCATTTTTAAGAAAATCATTTCTCCCGAATTTCTTATGATTAGCTCCTTATGTACCTGTAGGTAGTGTTAATCCTCTGATTCCGTTCCTTGAGTGCTTCCAAATCCCAAGTTACAGAACCTTTAAGGGCCACTTCCAGGTGCTGAAATAAAACAATTTTTTATTATTGAAAATGCTCAGTCTTAAATAATTGCTACTAAATAAATGTTGTAAACTTGAATGCACACAAAGAGTAAATCAATGATCCACAAAGCAGGTTAAAAAGACCCTTACAGATGTCTGAGTTTGGCAGTGATAGTCAAGGCTCAAAGTTAACTTTGAGGCACTTCTGAGATTTAATGTCCAAGATCCACAAAGCAGGTTAAAAAGACCCTTACAGATGTCTGAGTTTGACAGTGATAGTCAAGGCTCAAAGTTAACTTTGAGGCACTTCTGAGATTTAATGTCCAAGAATAAATTATTAACATAGTTTGAGGCTCAAAGTAGGTCATAAATTCCAAAGTCTACCACCAATCATGGATAGAACAATGAATCATTGACCACATAGTTGATTACTGTTCATTATTCTTATCACATTTCTAATTGACAACGTATAAATACTGGCAATGAGACAATAGATTTTGATCAATCTGTACCTTATGTGAGGCCATTTGATTTTCATGATGGATGATTCTAAACAGAAATGCATAATGTTCCCACGGTCTCAGAAGAATTGGGTGTTCACTTGATAAGCTTTCACTGGTTGCAACTGGAAAAACATCTAAGCAAGAAAACCTGAGAGAAGAGGTGAAATCAAAATAGTCAAATGGAATGTAACTTTTAATTTATTTCAGTCTTTGAGCTTGAAATGGGTGGAGTTTTGTCAAAACATTGCTGGAACTAAGTTCCATGATTCAACATTCCAACAAGGGAAAGTTCTATATTTCCTTGAACAATTAGCCTGGGCCAAAGGAAGGCAATTATACCAAAAGGAGCAATTATCTGTGGTGGGGGGGGGGGGGGGGGGATGTCAATATGGGGCTTTGAATTCTAAAAACCATTAGATAACTAAAATAATTCCATGGCACCAGGAAAATGCAGCAAAATACCATTTGAAAAATAATAAACAATTTGGGAGCAACAACATATCAAATGTTGAGCAAAGGCTTTATCACAAAAATAAATGAAGAGGTTTTGATTACACCAAGACACATCTTTTGAGACAAAAGAAATGAGATTGAGACAGAGAGTTCATAATCTTGCACTCATTTAATAAAACTCTCATTTGATTTCAGTGACTTTTATCTCTCTCAAAGAATCTGAATCCTCAAATTGTCATTAAAATTTATAAGAGTTTAATTTCTTCTACTGTTTGACTTTGAACTCTCATGTACAGACTCTTGATAACATTTGTTTACTCCCAAATAGTTTGAACCTTTACCAGCTCTTGTCACTATCTAGATCATATTAATTTTGTCACCTCACAGTTTCTCTGTAACTAGCTTGTAAAGGAGGTTCATATGGGGTATATTATTTATCATAAATTAAATTTATTATAAGCATTCCCCCGGCCCCACAAAAATAAAAATATTTGCAATTGAAAAGTCTCACCCACACAAACCTCTATTGCAAAATAGTTTCACTTCAACCACAGGAATACCAATATGGCCTATTCTTGTTGTCATGGCTCAGTATAAACCTTTTATTTAAGGCATGCCATTTCCTAATAGTCAACAGTTATTAAAATGCTGCTAGGGCATGCTCATACTTAGCTTTACCTTGGTTTACAGTGTTGTTTTGAATGAAATTGACTGTTGATCATGTTTCTGGCATTCTCTGCAGTTATATCAGAACTTGCATGAACGTCTACTTGACTGAGATTGACTGATTTACCCAAAATGTTGATAACTGGAAGGAAGGAAACAAAAATAAAAGCAGCTTATAAGCTATGGCTTACCCACTGTACATGTCAAATTATTCAGCTTTCAAGAAAGTCACTCCACAAAGAATGTATGTGGCGCCATAACCCAAAGAAAGCCTCTCATAGCTCTTGTTATTTTTTTAGTCATTTCATAACTATAAGTTTCCAGTCATCTTCACTGACGATGCTGGTCAAAACAGCCAGTTGCCAGTTGTTGGCTACCGATCCACAACTGGCATTGTGTCACAACTGGAAAATGTCATGAAAAAAGAACTTGCTTATTGAGAGGTCTTTATTGGAAGATAATTGTGACAAATTCTAACAATTTGCCAAAATTTAGAGCCATCTGACAATCTTGAATATAAAATTAAGAAGGCAAGGCCGAGAACTGAAATCATTGTAAAAACCAAGTTTTGGTTTATTACAAGATAAATAATGCTTAATTACCGTTGATATTTGAGCTGCCTTCTTGTAAACGTATCACACATGACTATGACTCTGTAATAGAGCCGAAATATTGTATTTTAAAACATCATTTATCTTGTAATAAACCAAAAGTTGGTCTTTTACAATGATTTCAGTTCTTGGCCTTGCCTTCTTTATTTGGCAAAATTTAGTGCTGCAAAATGTTGCACCCCCAAATATGGTGAAAATTCCCTTTAATATCAATGGTATTACCCTAGTCCAAGGTTATGTCACTAAGTTACCTTCAATGCAAAGAAAATGCTTGCCAGCCACTTGGAAGTACTTGCATCGAACAGTTGGAGGAGTGACAACTGGAAGGGTAGCATTCACTGAAAATCAAACAACAAGGTAATTTTGGGCATCATTTGAATCACTATGGACTGTAAACAATCAGATTGCATGGTTCAATTTATCTGAACCACTTGTGCAGCAGAAAAATAATAAATATTACAATCTTACCTATACACCTCCATGCATTCCTTGATTCTTCTATAAGCTCTTCAGGGTCATGATCAACTACATATCTTTTATAATCTTGTTTGTGAAGTGATTCTGCTTGGAATGCATCAAGTTCAGGTGTCCAGACATTCACCGACAGACGCATTCTCCGAGTCAATGCAGGTAGTGAGTCCAGTAACACATTTAAAGGGTAAATGATGTCCCCACGAGAGGTGAGTTTTGGTTCTACCTGCTGGGTAATAAGTGGAAGGAAGTGTGATAAATTAGGGGGAGGGTTTCATAGTGTGTCGCATGTGGAAGATATGATGCAAACTAATTGAATCCTATATTTATAAACCAATTGGAAGCAAGTAGACAACTTGTGCATTTGTCCAGAGTAAATCCTTCAGGTGAAAGAATAAATTCGATGGTAAATGCTTATTTCCAAATTTTCCGTGTAAATTGGTTGAAATCTTATTTGAAATTTGGTCATCCACCCTAACTACTAGGACAAGTAAGAGTCCTTGACTACTGAAGAACATATGAGGGGTTAAACAAAAACATGGTAAAAAGAAAAAAGGTATTTTGATGCATCGAGTCTGACAGAACATACAAAGAGAATTCTAATAAAAAATCTCACTTCTCACACCATGTTTTCACTTCTGATTGGAAATTTGCAAAGACATATTCACTTCCGATTGTTTCATGAACAATGGAATTGAATGGGATGTAATGTTACAGCTTGCACACAATGTCATGCTAAACTGCAAAACTGTCCCTTTAACAGTCACATACAGAGATACAAATTACAGAAGGTTACCAAACAATGGCCACTTAAAATTAGCCAGTGTCTGACAAAATCCAACCTGTGATCAGAAAATATGTCCAGAGAAATGTTTCTACTGAATGATGAGCATCAATTGGCTGCTAAGGCGAGTTTTAAGTTCAGTGTTGTTGGCGGTGTTGTTTTTCCTAAAACGGCTACAAATTGTGCCCAAATTACACACAAGACACAAAGACAACCCCATGTTGAGGTCAGCAAGGCTGTGCTCTAGCAGCACCTGGGGGCCTCAGGCTACTAACTTTTATCTTCGGGCGACTAGAAAAACTCATTTTTTGCATAATGCTTAAGGGCTGGGTACCCCAGAATTCATGGTTGGGAGCCTTTGGGGACCCCGTGATTCTTCTTAGAGCACAGCTGTGGTCCGTGAAGTTTACTTCCACATTCATAACTTTATTTTAGCATTTTAAAAACCAAAGTCAATTTCCCATACAAAGTCTCATAGTGCAAGTCATATAACTCGATCGTATTCTCATTTTGAACTTGGGCCACCTGTGGTTATGTAAGTTATTAAATCCAGTTCCTGTCATACAAAAAAAATTTAACAAAAAAAATAATAAATTTAAAGCAATTCATAGCAAAAACAAAATAATTTGTGGTGTTTTCTGTCTTTACACAAGAGAACCAATATCTGCAATGCATATGGTCTCAGGTACTCCACAGAATAATTAAAAATACATAAAATTTACATGCTTATTTTCGGAGGTCACATAACTTAGGGTGACCTTTCTTAATATCAATATTAAACTCAAGTGCCTACTTGAGAATTTTAACATAATCCTCTGAGTTTTTTTGTTAATATCACAATAATTTAATAAGGTGTGGGAAAATGATAAAAATATACACCTGAAATATCACAGACAAAAGGTGACTAGTTTTGAAAACTTGCGAGATATCTACGTATAAATTACAACCCAAACGTTAAAACAAAACCTCGCAGCTGCTGAACTTTTGAATACGGGGCCCCCTTTTTGGCATGTCATTGAATAAGAATGGCTCCGTTTGTTTTTATATATTCCTCGTTCTAAAAACATTCAGACTTATGTAGATAAGTGGCCGGGTATTCTAAAATCGCTCCTTCAGAAATAGAGAAATTTTAATTTTAAAAATAGAATCTACAATAATTTAAATTGAAAAAGTTAATGTCCACATTACATAAGATAAGATGTGCGCATAAATGTAAAGCTTATTTGCGCACAAATTAGCAGTGCGATTTCTAACCTTTTTTCTCAAGTCCGTTTCTTTTCCTTCCACTTTAGAAGAGCTGACAGGCCAACAAGTAATAAGTCCACCTGCATGTGTATCATCTTTCCTGCTCATTAAATCAATGCTACTCACACTCACACAAGTACAAAGACGCAACAAGCGTTTTTGCCACGCTTGGAACTTCGCATCTTCCCGATTCTTCCCACGAAACTGGGCAATCAAGAAAAAGCACAGACGCTCTCCAGCGTAACACGAGTTCCTCGAACCTTGTTCAATATCTGATACAGGGTCATTAGTGAAAACCTGAGGCAAGAAGATAAAAAAGTTGCTATCCAGTTCTTTGCCCGCCATGAAACCCGGTCGCCATGTTTTCTTCTTCTTTTGGCGGTATCCACTGACCAGAGCGACTTAGGCTCGTGCCCAACGTCGCGCGTATCTGCGCAACTCTTCTTCAACGCGTACAACGCGCAATCTGATCAAAATGTGTGGTGTACGATGGAAAGGATTAACCAAACAAAAACAAACAAACGAAAAAAAAATTCCAAGAAAGGATCATTTGCTATGGCAAAGGGGTGGAAGCCCACAAAATTGGTACATGGAACTGTTAAAAGTATTGTTTTGTCTATTGACATGAACTGCAAATACCATCAAGTACTTTATCCTGACAATCTGCTTTTTGGGATTCATGTATCCAGATTTGGATTTAGAGCACAAGGGAGACAAAGAGAGCGCATAATAGTTGCAGAGGACAAACGAGGGCGGCAATATCACAACTTCCTGCTTCCATCGATTCTAATTAAAAATTGGGCAGAAGCTTATCAGGCATGTTGAAAATAAGCAAATTGGAACTCTTCGAGAGCTCACGAGAGTCGCCGAGAGCGCAGGAAAGTTTCATACCAAGGAGGCTCTCCTCTTGTTTTTATTCTCGTCGATGAGGCGCGCTATTTTCGCGTCTTCGTCAGCCTTCACCTCTTAGGTTTCCGCTTATAGGAGGCTAAGAACGTAGAGTTATGCTTGGCTGGGACCACAACTCACTGTCCGCTTTAGCCTCAGTTAGCAGATTGTACACAAAACCTTGGAAATTCTACACAGTGACTGAATGTTATCAGCTTTGATCGCTTTTAATAGAGGTTCAATATTCTACAAAGATGTGTCGTCATAAGTTATAACGTACAAAAAAAAAATCATCTGGCAAGAAGTTAATGTAAATGATCTTGGGTCCACCCTGGTTACCACTAGACGTATTTTTTCAAGGCCTGCGCACACGATGCAAAATTAGGCGCAACTTTGCACACAACTACATCTCAGCAATAGACTTTCTCAAAAGTCCTTCGTTTCTCATTTCCGGTTCCGGTGGTAGGCCCGCGCGGTATTTTGGGGTTTCGAGGTTCCGGAATCGGGTTCCAAAAAAAAACACTCTGAGCTCGACTTGTGGGCAAGTCTATCTCAGCAACTGCCCACTCTTGACTGAATTTCATTATTCTAAGTCTGATGATAAAATCCTACAGTCATTCTCATCAGAACAAGCCCGCTTTACGCCCACTGGCGCGTTTGGGGAAAACAACATCTCTCCATCTTTGAAATTCTGAAGTGTTTACATCCAATGAGAGCTGTTTAGCAGTTTACTGTGGTGATTTTCGTTACGAGTTACACGACAAAGCATTCAGTAAAATAAAACACTGGAACATGAGTCCTCGTCGTCAAAAACAAACTTCTGTTCTTCACGTTTGTTAGTATGCGTATGATTGTTAGAGTTTAACAAAGAAGTGTTCGTATCAGCTTGATGTCCCTCCGCAAATTCATCTTCGTAATAGTCATCAATATCCTCTTCAACAATTTCGATATCTTTTTTATTGTTTTCCTCCAACTGAGCAATGTCCCCGTAATAATTCACTCCCAGAAACTGATTTCTTCGCACAGCGAAGCGTTTTAATTCAAAATCGCGCGCCCGTAAACGAACTTTCTTTTGCATTCGGAGTTTCCCTGATCTCTGACAACAGGCACAAAACCTGCTCAAAAATATCACCAGCAGGAACACAAACAACGCAGCAAATATCGTGCCAAACAGCACATATACGATAAAAACCAACTTTTTCCTTTCGTGTTTGGAAATCTCTGTAGGCGTTGAAAGAGACGTAGGAAAGTTTGTCACTGTCGCAGTAGGTTTGGAGATCACCTTTAGATCAAAAGCTTTAAAAACCGTCCCGTCATATTTAATTACAAACGATACGTTCTTAATCATTGCCAAGAGTTCCCCTTTTATGTTTTTGTCAAGCGCGTTTCTGATCGTGAAAACAACATTCACTGAACCGCAGATTACGTCACGAACTATGACGTCAGATGTTGAAAGCTTTAGTAGATGGGCCAGCGTTGCTATAAAACTGAGTTTGAAGGATTCCTTGTTTGCAATCACGCTACAATTTCCACTGAATTTCACCATAAATGTTTTGGTAAATATTGGCGATGTTGTACTCAGCTTTGACGAGGAGAATTCCAGAGATCTGGAAGAAGCGGTCGTTGAGAGATTGCTGAACGTATCTCCCGAAGAAGACAATATTGTTCCTTTAGAGGTTATTAATAAAGGCTGTTTCGTACTTTGAGAAGAAAGTGAAATTCTCATGGTCAAAGTCGAGTTCCGAACCGTAGGTACAGGTGAGAATGCATGCGACGGTGTCGGTGTGAGTGAAGACAGTTTTAAATCTGATGTGACAGTATTGGAGAGCTTGAGATAATTCGTTGAAAACCTCCCTCCACTGCCTCCCGTTGTATATGATGTTAACATTGTATCATCGCTTGAGGTTGCCCTCGAAAGTGTCCCTGTCGATAGCGATGCTGATGAGGATAATAAACGTGACGATGGCGGAAACGTAAAGAATGAAATCGAAAATTGCAATGAAGGCAATGCAGTTGTTATTTTTGTATTTATTGTTGGTTTTAATTCTGTCAGTAATGACAACGACGATAATGATGATGATGATGATGATGATGATGATGATGATGATGATGTCGTTTTCCGTTCCTGTGGGTAAATTATTGAAGAAAGCAGAATAAAATTGGCCGCTGAAGATCTACGTGACTGCTCCCGAGAATATGACGGCATTTGTGCCAAGGCTGGTGGTGTTGAATCGGATGGTAAAAGCGCAAGTAACGAAACAGGTGCGGTAGAATTAAACAATGACGGTGGCGACGAAGACATGGACGATTCCAGCAGTCTTGACGACGATAACGAAGGTAATAGGGTTGTTGTTGTTGTTGTTGTTGTTGTTGATGATGATGATGATGATGATGACGATGACGATTTTTGTAGTGATGGTGGAAGTGCTGCTGCTGTTGATGATATTGCTGTTGTTGTAGATGATGATGGCAATGGTGATAGTGACGATGGTGGTGGTGATGGTGGTGATAATAACGATGATGATGATGATGATGATGATGATGATGATGATGATGATGATGATGACGACGACGACAATGGTGATAGTGGTAATGATGATGTTGTTGTTAACGTCGACGATGATGAAAGTGATGCTGCTGTTGTTCTTGTGAATGACGTTGGTAATGATGGAGACGATGATATCGACGACAGAGTTAGTGATGTCGCCGAAAATGCCCACAAAGGTGCAGTTGATAACGAAACTGACACAAATGGCTGACTTGATTGTGACGCCAGTATAAAAGACGATGACGATAGTATCACATACCTCCTGCTGCTTTGGCTTGAAGAACGTTGGTGCACAAGTTCTGTTTTGGATGTTTCTGGGTTAGCTACTGAAGATGTTATGAAGCAAGTCATCACGGAATCAACAGTAGTAACTCTCAATGTATCTTCAGTACTCTGCTTTCCAAACGCAACCCCACTTAAACTTCCTTTTGAAACTGAATATGCTGTCAACGAGCTCTTAGTCGACTGTGACTCTACACTACGAGGTGATGTTTGTTCTGAAGGCAGCACAGACGACTTTCCCAGGTCAAGAGTAGAGCTGGTTGATGTCAAAGAGACCTTCTTACGTGCTATTCTAGTTACAGACGTTGAAAACGGCTCTTCTTGCTTGGATATTGTTCTCTGTTCAGCCACTGGAGGCGTCGTGTAAGGAGACCCAAAAAGTGACGGTGACACCTCTCCTGAATAAGAACTCCATTTCCCTAACGTAACGGAGGATTTCCATGACTGACTGGCGGATGGAAAGAGAGACGGGATGAGAGAGGGCGTCGAGGAAGATCTAACGCGGGAACTCGAAACGAGTACACGGACTGTCTTTTCTCGAGAACTTTGTGAGCCAGTAATGGTTGTTAACATCACTGACTTGACATTCTTTTGACTTGTGCTGCGTCCAAACAATGGTGTTTTTGAGGACACAAGGTGTTTCTTTGATGTGCTTGTCTTTTCCCGCGCTTCAAACAACGAAGTTTCTTCCAAATTCACGGCCAGAGATGGAGATGAAACCACGCCGATATCTACGAGAATAACCATGTGATATTTATTACTGTTGCGCTGCCTTATTGCAAAGAGGGCGCTTTTAAGGCATGTGACCATGGAAGTCCGATGATCGGTGACATATTCACTCACCGTTAGCTCACTTAAGTGGTAAAAGTTCTAAGAGCTAAAATTTGAGGTCGGTTATCTGCGCCTTACCAATTCCCCGAAAAAAAAATTACAAAAAAACGTGTAGAAAAGTCAAAAGCTAATTCTGTAATTCCTATCGCCTCTTTCACGGAAAAAACCTTCCTTTCGTGCCACGCTTGTTCCAGTTCAAAATGACGGTCAGAAAGTACTGAAAGGGCCTACAGAACAACCACTCAATTGAATGATGACTAATACACTGTTGCAAATTATAAATACTAAGCATTACGATGGCTTTTGGCGTGAGGCTACCTTAAAATCAAGTTAGTGATTTGAGTGGAGCACATGAAATCACGAATACGAAAAAAAATTGAAAACTATTACATTTGTATTTAGGCGTTGTATTGTAACTGAAATCTTCAAGTTGAAGGTAAAGGCGATAAAGCTGGGGTTATATTGTGTTGGCAATCTCTCCAACACAGTCTGCATCATTCAAACTGGATCAGTAAAGTCTTTTACAAGGATTTTCCAATATTAAAATGGCGAACTAGGAACATACAATGAAACAGTTTCGTTCACTTTGAAATCGGTCGTCACCCAACGGCGATGACAAACCTGTTATCAATCGATTAAAGATTCATTTATACTATTCCTTAATTATTTTATGTCTCCTCCACCAGCCAGATGGCAAATCTCAACAGGCGAATTCGAAAAGACATATTCATTTGTCCTTGAGGGCTTTTGCTTTTTGTTTCAATATCTCTCATTTTTATTTGCGATAAATTATTCGGATAAGTAATACACCCCACGCTATTACAGCGAAGTGTCATCTTCTATCAACAAAACCTGCCAATCTTCTTTTCACTTTTTCATCGCCCCATCTTTGTTATTCGCTAAATCACTTTCGATGAAGAATTAGCATTCTTTCATCTTGGAAATGAGCAAATATTTTTCACTAATATCATCAGTGATTAAGCAATACGCATTTATCACCCTTCGGCCCCCGGGAAACATTTAATCCCTTCTAGGAAGGTTAAACGATTTTAAATTGAAACAGTAGAAAGATTAGCACTCGTGAGCATTTTTATACGCCAAATCTCAACGAGCATTTTCCTGAAAGAAAAAAAAACGACTTTCGGCGAAATGACTTATGCATAAAAGACAACGCATAATGCTTTTCAAAACATCATCGGATATTCGGCGAACTGTCATAAATCAAGCGATTGTTAGAGTTAATTCACTTATGATAATTACGTTATAGTCTATTTTTATTTCCTTACAGAAAGACTGCAGATATTTCAGCGATAAGAAATCGGTACCGCACAAAAACAATGAATTCGGAATTTTTGCAGCTCAAACACATTCCACAGTAATTTGTTTATATGAAAACGCTACCGGTTGTAAACAACTCTTTGAAAACATAAGCTAAAAAGCTATTTGAATAATTTCTTCTTACCTTGAATGCACGAGGACGATCGGCAAATTACAGTAGTTTTAAGGCCAATATCTCTTCTCTCCCTCTTTTTATCTTCACATCCCTTCAGTATACGATGTATAATGCCTTCACATTTCGCTTTGAAGCTTTTGCACCATTGGGTCTGTTGGAGTCCATAGCTCAAATATGTTGTCCAATTGTCTATGCCATTATCTGTCAAAGTGATTTTCGTCAAATTCGCGATTTCTTCCGCCTTTACGCTGTAGAAAATTTCTTCTAAGACCTGTTGTAGGGAACAACATAAGTTAGGAAAGAACGGTAATCTTTTAGTCGCCTCTTTACGAGCTTGTTCTATGATGAAAGCAAACAGATTGTTCAATTGTTCCTCGTTCAAACATGGTACTTTCGTACAATCACAGCTTTGGTTCCAAAGCGTCAAAGGACTGTTGACGAACTCTTTAAAATTCGCTTCAACGAATTCAAAAGCCACTTTTGTAGAGCCGTCATCTCTAAATCGGAATTCACTTCCAATGTATTTAGCTTTTGTTTCGCTGCCGAAGAAGAAAACACAAGGTTTTCGAACCCACTTCGACGCTGAACTTCCAACTTCAAAATGACACATTCGACAAACTGACGTTGTGAAGGCTTGAAACAGGACTGATAAAACCATAACTTTGCCGATTGACTCCATATTCATTCCTATACAAGTATTACTGCCAGATGGAACGCAGATCGAAGTGATTATGATCACAAGGCGACAACTTTCAATTTGCACATGGTGTTCTCGCTCGCGCTAAAATTCAAATTGCAAATGTCAAGTAACTGAAGCGTGACTACGCCTTCAGGGCTGTTGGGAATATTATAGTTACAGAAACCACTCCATTCCTAATCTCTTGAGATCACTTATGTTCTGAAAGAATTGGAGTTTAATTCGCTTTTCACCTCTTTTAACAGATGATATCCGGAAACATGATATCTGTCTTTGTAAAGAGTCATAAACACTTTGACTTCACACGCCGCGCCTAAAATATAAACACACAAAACTCAAGCCGAATTCTGTGAAGTTTTGTTTTGCTTTCAGCCAAACCAGATAAAAAGAAAAACACTGGGCGGTCGTATTGTCAGAAAAATGTTTTTATTGGTGTTTGAAAAGGCGACTGACTGTTTGTGGTTTGTAAAAAAAAAAACTCAGTTGAGAAGAGATCGAGAGAAGAAAAAAAATTTAACAGGAATTTTTTTCTCAGTGGGTAAAGTTCTTTTTTAGACCGAACTCATTTTCAACAGAAGACTCTTTTATTGGTTTTAATCTCTTTTGTGCTCCGAACCATATGTAAAATAGAAAGAATTCGTCAGACATATTACAAACCAATGCTACTATCACGTATGTATGTAACTTTTATTCACTGGAGAGTGTTCGTCCTGATTTGTGAGTTCTCGAGAGTTCTATTCATCTGTTCATATGTAAGCTAAATAACGGACTTTTTTGCAGGAGTTTTTCAGAATGCTCGAGGCCTTTATAATCCTCTTAAATGGGTATGTCGCTTATTTTTGTATCAATTTAAAAAGGTGAAAGACATATTTCAATAAAAGGAACCCCCCCCCCCCCAGTTTTTTCAGTTTTGTTTTAAATTCTTCTACGAGTTTCTGAAACCATAAATAAGTGTGTTTCCGGTTTGGCTGCGGATGTCTAGGCTGCAAAAGAATTACAACGTGAAAATATTGGGCCCATCGTAATAATAAGTGGTAGGGCCCCTTTAACTGGGATAACTGCTTTATTATATTGCCAATCTTTGGATTGGCAATATCATATACAACTGTTGTCGAAAAAAGTATTTATTTTCGCAATGTTGCAGGCCACTTTCTCTCCAGTCCTACCACAAGTAGCCCAAGCTCTAAAGGGAGCCGTCAACATGCGATTGCGTAACAGCGTTATATTTATAAGAGTTTGTATGGGAATAGAACGATCGTACAAAATAGTTCAAATAGGGGAAAGAGATTTAATAAAATCGACTTACCCTCCCATCTTCTGTGTATAACTTGTGTTTCTACGGCATTCGGAGGCGTTTCAAAGCGATTCCAGTGGGTTTTTGGTTCTCTGTTTTCCCGGGGTCTGTTTTCCTCTCCATATATAGGGAATTATATATGGAGAGGAAAACAGAGAACCAAAAACCCACTGGAATCGCTTTGAAACGCCTCCGAATGGCGTAGAAACACAAGTTATACACAGAAGATGGGAGGGTAAGTCGATTTTATTAAATCTCTTTCTCCTATTTTGAACTATTTTGTACGATCGTTCTATTCCCATACAAACTCTTATAAATATAACGCTGTTATGCAATGTCATGTTGACGGCTCCCTTTGGAGCTTGGGCTACCTGTGGTCCTACAGGCTGAGAGCCAAATAACAATTGACCAATCAGAGCAGTTCCTTACGTCATACCCATGCGTAATACACCATGATGAGGATGTTAGACTTTCAGTTGACCTCCGGAACGAGTTTCAAGTCGGTTCGAACACGTAAATATAGAGCTAAAACAGATTGACTCTATACAGGAGCCATAATCGGGGACGGAGACCGTAAGCGCGGGATCCACGCGGCCCCATCGAAAAAGACAAATGTGCTATTTTTAGAAAAAATTGCGCCACCCTCAACGTCATAAACGCGCGTGGCTACACGCAAATTTGCGTTCAACGTGGATATGACCAAGATGGTTATAATTATTTGATATCCAGTATGCCCGAGTACATAATGGTTTTTATTATTAAAAACGCAATCGCTAATTGCTATGAAATCAAGAAATAGAAAAAAAAGACAGAAACTCCGAGATAAAAGGGAACAGGAATCGATCGCGATCACATGACTGACCGAAAAAGGCGCCAAAACCTTGCGAAATGTTGCAGCGTTTCTTTGCGGAGCTGAATGAATCAATGAAACTGCTCCGAAGTGAACGTACAAGCACAAGGTTTGGGAAAAATCTTCCAATTATGGGCTCTGAAATGTGGCACGTGTTTGAGTTTTCCTGAAAATTGTTGGAATCGTCGTTCAAAGCGGATTGGAGCTGTACGATCTCACCGTTATGGCTGCTGGAGTTCAAATGAAAGAGTTTGTAATCGCTCCGTTCGCACAGCGCTGACAACGGAGCCATCATGTGTTTGTTTGATCGAACTGAAGGCAGATTTAATAATTAAGCTTGAACGATAATTTCTATGCAGCTCACCGAAACAAGACTACGGAGGTGAGGAACATTAGAATTCACCATCTTACTTTTTAAACGCAAACCACAAAACGGAATTGTTCTCAGTTTAGAGTCCGCGGACGGAATGGTAAAAACAACACTCAAACAAATGTGAAAGCGATTCAACGTATTTTACATGGCATCCGACTTATGTCTAAATGTCTGGAGCTGCTCAAGGGAACACAGATAGAGCCACAACGAGTACAGGTAAACCAGTGTCAATTTTGCGTGGTATAGCCAAAAAATGTCGCCTTTTCTGGTACTGAATTTGTCTACTGCTTTTTGTTCAGACTGCTGCATGATTTTTGTACTGACTCGCCATAAAAAGCGTGACAATTTTTATTAAATGCCTCTTTCCTATTTTACTGTGCTTATTTTGTCTTGTGTCGATATTTCCGACTCAAAGCCTTCCGTATAAAACCTACTGTTTGTGGAATTTTAAGAACAAGTGATTGAGTTGACGATGAAAGAAATTGTAAACACAGCGCTAAATGCTTATATTTCTATTTCTACAGTTTCTGTTCGTCCTAAGAAATCAAGCATTTGTGTCTCAGTGACGTTCAGTTGTAATTTCTCCTTAATTTTGCTTCGATACAAAGTGATTTTTCTCGCTGGGTTGCTGGCGGAGAAAAAAATCGAGCTCACTCTGTCGTTGAAACCCTTGCCATGTCCACTGCGCTATGTATCTCTTCTAGGTTCGTAAATTACCCAGTAAGTCATATTCAGTACTAGGGCAGCATGAAGTTTCACTTCATCTTTCTCCTTCTCATCGACGGAAGTAGTTTTTTCTTGGTGTTTTTCCAGTTCTCTATTTTGTCGACGATTGATAACGCACGGCGAGAGTATTTGATTGAAAACAAAGCGCGCCGTTTTCACTATTCTTTGTCTTCATTGTAAACATTTCGGTCATTTCGGTAAAGGCGGGCATTATTTCAGAAAACATACGGTGCGAAATCTCGGCAAACGTTTTCTTTAATGATTCGGTATTTGAATCTATGTTACTATTTTTCTTGCTGGGGAAATAGTGACAACGATTTATCAGTGCGTTACTTTTCTTCACAACGTGCTTGGAAAATCATTTTATAGTCTTTGCGGCTGCCCTTCAATCTCTGTACGTCCTCAGAGGAAAAAGATTTTCGGGATGTATTTTCCCTCTTCCTGCCTGATTCGCCTTCAACTGATTTTTTTCGTCGTTCGACGCCTTTTTGGCCCGCAAAACGTTTGTTCCGTCTAACGGGGAAATCCTCGTCCGACATGTCCGACGCATCTTCGCTACAGGATTTTTCTAAAATATTCTCACTTCCATCATCGGAATCACTTGTGCAATCCTCGTATCCAGAGTCACTATCCAAAAAGTTCTCCTCAAGGGCTTGCCTTAGATTTGGAATTGTCACTGATGACAAAAACTGGATTTCTTCATCTCCAACGAAGGTAATTTCCGACGCCATTTTGTTGGGTTTTTTTTGCGCGGCATCCTCGCAACATACACGCGTGTTTCACGCGCGCGATGGCGCAATTTTTTCTAAAAATAGCACATTTGTCTTTTTCGATGGGGCCAGCCCCATCACTGAAAATGGTATTCAGTTACGGTCTCCGTCCCCGATTATGGCTCCTGCTCTATATTCATTCCTACATAAGTATAACTGCCGGAAACATGATATCTGTCTTTGTAGAGAGTCAAAACACTTTGACTTCACACGCCGCGTCCAAAATATAAACACACATGACTAAAGCCGAATCTGTGAAGTTTTGTTTTGCTTTCAGGCAAACCAGATAAAAGGAAAAACACTGGGTGGTCGTATTTTCAGAAAATTTTTTTAATTGGTGTTTGAAAAGGTGACTGATTGGGGTTTGTAAAAAAGTGATTAAAGACACGAAAAAATTAGTGAAAAAATTAGTGATTAAAGACGCGAAAAAATTAAAGAGGAATACTTTATCCTCGGTGGGGTAAAGTTCTTTTTAGACCGAACTCATGTTCAACGAAAGACTCGTTTACTGGCTTCAAACTCTTCTGTGCCCTCACACTTTCCTGTCCGAACCACACGTAAAATAGAATTACTTAGTCTGCCCCATTGCAAACTAATGCAACTTCTACGTACCAGTGCAGCTTTTATTAAAGAGTATTCTTCTTGGTATTCATGCAGCAAAATAACTGAATTTGTTTATGGGATTTATTCGGAATGCGTGATGCCTTTATAATCCTCTCAAGATTGAGAGGACAATCGGATGTGAATGGTCGGAAAAAAAGATAGCAAAACACTAGTGTAACCAACTGCATAGTTGCTCCATACTACAGGTGAAACCTCCTCGCACTTTAATAGGAATTGAAAGTAAATCAGTTAAAGGCACATAAAAGAAGACATACTGATGTCAATTTAACTTCGTCTAACTTGCTCAGCAGTTGTCTCAGTACCTTGCATGACTCGTGAGGGCAAGTTACGGGTTCCTAACCTTGGGTATTCTTTACACTGCGACAAGAAAACGTGAATATTGTCTGCACCGTGACAGAAAGGTAACATTTATTCCAAAAAGATTCACAAAATCGCACTGCTCAGCGCTGAATTGTTTATGAACACACATACGGGGAGATTGAGTAGATTTTTAGGAATATTTTTATTACTGTGACGATCTCCAGATTGGAAAAAGTCTATTTACGTAGCAAAACTGCTGTGTAGAAAATTTTTAAACCAATTACACGGGCCACTTCTCTAGAGAAGGATACAACCTGACAGTTCAGCATTAGGCCCAATCAGAGCGCGAGATTTCTCATATCTAAATAATAGTACGTGATACACCATAACGAGGATGATAAACTTTCAGTTTCTATCCAGAACAGAACGGTTCGAACACGGAAATATGGAGTTGAAACAGATTATTCTTCTATCTCTCGTTTTGTGGGCCGCTTTTCTCCACGGTTTTCGAGCTGAGCAATGCGATCCAAAGCCCATGATCATAAGACACGAAGGCAAGAAAGCGTGTGTTTATCTCGACACGAAAGGCATAAAAACCATAGGTGTTTGTTACAACATGAAGAACAAGGACGCACCAGAGGTTTTTAAAACGATTGGCGCGGACTATGAGAAGTTTATGAGCGGACCAGTAACTAAGTGGAACGTTCCTTGTAACTGCAGTTCTGTTCCGTGCCTCAAAGAAGATCAAATCGAAGAGCTTTTAGATATCAGTTTGAAGACGGCCATAGAAGACGCCCAGAAAGTGATATCAACCTTTAGCAACCTTTGCTGCCCCGTGCAGAATGTGATGGTGGACATGTCTTTTACTCTTGGCGGGCCTGGTTTTGCTGCCTTCACCACGTTTGCCAGGCTCGTGACGTCTCAGTACTGGAAGGCAGCTGGTGATGACCTGACGGTGTCCTTATGGTGTACGCAAGCTACTGCTCGGTGCATGGAAGATGCAAACGTCGTTAGAAAGGGATGTGGATGCCCAGAACCTTATCCTCAAGCGTGTGATGCTCAGAAGTCGTCCTGCTGCGCAAGTGAAGCACAACAGACATGCTGCAAAGGTGAGATGAAACTGAAAGTTGAAGGATGGCTCTTCCGTTCTACTTCCGCCTTAGCTCCTGCAAAGCTGCTAATATCATGTGCACAAAATGGACAGATGCCTCAAATTTAAACAACAAAAAATGGAACAAACGAACCGAATTATAAGAACTGGACTGCTCAATAGCTTTCATTTGAATGGTCACACCAAGCGATTTCGTCCACAGACTCAAAAGTTAGAACCACCTTGTACAGCAAAATAAACAGCACCACAGGAAAGTACTGCTCAGCAGCTTTCATTTGAATAGTTACACTTGAGGATTTCATCCACAGACTCAAAAGTTAGAACCACGTTGTACAGCATAATAAACTGTACCACAGGAAAGTACTGCTCAGTAGCTTTCATTTGAATGGTCACGCTTTAAGATTTAATCCACAGACTCGAAATTTAAGCCTGATTTGACTCTGGGAAGGAAAGGTTTTTTCTGTAAATTCTTAATTAACACCATCCTCGAAAACCTAGGGGCAAATGGTTGGGGCGCAAGGGCGGCATTCTCGTCCCCAGAGCTGCGATCCTTTTGGCCAGCGCCACGGATCGAGAGCTCTGGCAGGGTCCGAAAACAGGAAGTCCGCGAATCACGGACTTCCGGCTTTCTGCGCAGCCTCACAAATTTGAAACAATAACGGTTACCACCGGTTACAAAAATGGGCGGTTATTGCGCTTGCGCGTTATCCTAGCCCCCGCCAGAGCTCTCGATCCGTGGCGCTGAGCTGGCCAAAAGGATCGCAGCTCTGGGGACGAGAATACAAGGGCGGGAGAAAGCCCAAACTGGCGGAAAATAATGTTGGCGCAGAAAGGTCGGCGGAAAAACGATCTCGCCCTGACTTTCTGCCCCGAGGTCACACAGGATGTAGTAACACCAGTGTTTTTTCCCCTTTAGCTACTTTGACGTTCAAAGGGAAAACTTTTGATGAGCTACTGTGCTGTCCCTATCCAAAAGCGACTTGCTGTGAGCACAACAAATGTTGCAAGCTGCCCTACAAAGTCTGTTGTCCACCGCCGCCCGCGGTGCCTACTTACTGCTGCCCTGCAGATTACCCAGTATGCAAAGATGGACAATGCTACAGAGCACATGACGGTCACGTGGTCAGAGGGGAACCTGCCGCTCAAGGGCTTCCCTTGGCATAAGTGAAAGAAGTAGGATGCAACGAAGGATACGTATTGATTTACAACCGGAGATTTTTAAGGCTACGTTTTTCACAACTTACGTGAACGAAGAAAAGTAGTGATCGTTTTCACGGAAAACTGATATTTTTAAGAGCAAATGTTGCCAAAAATCAAACATTTTCAAAATATTGTGGCAACAGCTCAAAAATCAATTCCGCTCATATTCTTATGTTAGGTAGACCTTACACTCAAACGAAGAAAACCGTGAACACTGAAAATATTTCTGGAATGTTCATTTTGTTTTGACCAATCACGTGCGAGACCTTGTAACCGCAGAAAACGAATGGGTTGCTCGGTCACGGAAAGGATTTGGTTCTCAATTTGTTTCGAAAGACCTCAAGATTTAACGATTTCGGCCTAAATAAATCGAGTCAGCTGTGCTATCAGAAATAATAGCAGCTTTGGGCGAATTTTAAGGGAGGACATTGCAATTTTTACATCAAGGTGAAATAACTGCCGCTTGAGTTGCTTTTGTTTGAAATGTCGGAACCGCTAATCGTTGGGCCGCCATGTCGAAAAATTTTATTCTCCAAAAGCGCTCAAACATATTTTCGCTTGCGTAGTGCATGTGGCTCTCAGATAGAAAGGAATAGTAATTTCAATTCCTGTAAGATAAAGATGAAGATTAAATATTGAGGCCTTTCAAAACAATTCCAGAACCAACTCGATTCCGTGACTGAGAAACCCATTCGTTTTCTGCGGTTACAAGGTCTCGCGCGCGATTGGTCAAAACACACATTCCAGGAATATTTTCAGCGTTCACGATTTTCTTCGTTTGAGTGTAATGTGAAACAAATCGCTGCATAGTTCGTTTGGCTGAATATCGATTTGTTCTCAAGAAAATCGATATTAACGGAATTCGCTCAAAAGACCGCTTTTGAAGCTCAAAATTGAAGGTAAATCTTGAGGCTTCGCGTGACAAAATGAAGCACTCCAGAGCAATAAAAATTAACCAAACTTGTAGAGCGATGTTTAAATATATGTCAAAAGCAATTTCAGCTATTTCTGCTCATTTATTTACGAGCTCTAATTAAATTTATCCGACATACTTTTGACTAGATAAAAAGTATATCAAGTTTAACCCCTAAAAAAAGTATGTGGTACCGAATATTATTCGTCAAGAGTCTGGATTTCAAGAGGAGAAGGGGTGTTCTTTTGCCTCCTAAAAGGATTTTTTGGGGAAATTTATTGACGAGATGTTATAGAATTTTAAAGTTTCAGCTATTTCTGCTCATTTATTTACGAGCTCTAATTAAATTTATCCGACATACTTTTGACTAGATAAAAAGTATATCAAGTTTAACCCCTAAAAAAAGTATGTGGTACCGAATATTATTCGTCAAGAGTCTGGATTTCAAGAGGAGAAGGGGTGTTCTTTTGCCTCCTAAAAGGATTTTTTGGGGAAATTTATTGACGAGATGTTATAGAATTTTAAAGTTGGACAAAATGCGTCGATTCAAGCGACCAGAAAAGTCAGTCTAATTAACCCGGAGTGTACACATACACAAACAACTTCACGTTTACCGCAGGTTTTGATCAGCAAACAACCGATTTTAATACAAAATGCTCTAACCTTCATGTTGCTGTGGTCCTTGTTCATGATAAAATTCAAGCAAACTGCAAGGAAACTTGACAGGATATCACAACTTGCCATGCCGTTTCACTAAACACCCGCCGTTTTTGATGTGAGGATTCTCTTTTCCTATTTTCGTTAGAAAACAGGCTCAAGGTGTTGTACAAAGATGCCTTTCCTTTGAAACTAGCTCTGAACTGAACAGCGAAACAAGAAGTCGTTAATACAAAAACATCTGTTACGTGCTTTGGGTGATGCCGCTAATTAATTTAGTCAGAACGAGTTTTAGTGAAATCGACAACTGCATGCATGTACCGCGGTCACGAAATTTTGGGTGCGTCGAGTGACTCTGGGGAATAAGGTTAAATTGTTTTTTCAAATAAGCTGTTCTTGTCATCCTACGTTTATTAATTTAAGGACTGAGCGAAGATTCTCAGTAGATTGGTTTTAGATGAGCACTTAAAATTGCGTGAAACTGAAAAAAACGTCCGTCGGTTGCGTGACATTAACCCTAGAGCTTTTTCCTGGTGGGCAAGGCGAAGGGATTTAAAAATATATTCTCTGTTGGTTTTCCAAGAGGTAGCACAGGTAATGAACTATGGCTGGATTAAAATACAAAGTTGGACATGAAAATCTCCTCGTTTTCAGTCTGAGAATGTTTTCTTTCTTTTTGTTTAGGGTGGGACGGGGTTTGGGCCAAAGGTGTTTGAAAAGACGTTCAAGAGAATACTAAATCGACTGATTGTAAGTGCCCGGGTAAAAGTAATAGTATAAGTAAACGATTCTTGGCATTAAAGGATTTTCAAATAAAGCGGAGCTTTTCCATCTGTTGTTTCAGGACTCACCTAACCCACCTTTAATGTATCAATTATGCAGAAGTGAAACTTTTTGCTTTACAACATCACACAACATTCAAGCCAGCCACCTGCATGTGATAAAGCTTTGTTCAGTAATTATAAAAGCGGATCGGAAAGGAATTTGCAGGTTCTCGATTTTCCGGAAACTTGATTTCACAGACCCAAAAGGCCCCGAGTAGAAATACTTAGTCCGTGCCTGCACCGTTTCCTCGTGCGTTTTAATATTCTTTAAAGGAATCTTGAGGTGACTTGGACATCTAAGTCCCCCTCATATCAAGGTCGATCGTCTTCGAACACCTTTAAGAGTGAAAGCGGGTCGCTGCGGCTCGCTTGGAATTATCATCTCGGAATTATCTTTCCCTTTTGCTTAACCGATCAACCGACCGACCGACCCACTTTCGCGAGGATGGAGGCGATGGGTGGGGGGGGGGGGGGGGGGGTTGGAAACCTACTTCAGGGGAAACCTTTTCATGTTGGGGGATTAAGGGTCCAAACTTCCCCCTTCTCTTAGCCTTCAACCCCAGCTGCGCCCTCATTTTGTTGGCTCACGCTTTTTGCGTTTTTGGCGTTTGCAAACTTTATGACTCGGCCAAACTCCTTCAACGTTATTCAACAATCTTGAACACAACTTTGTTGTGCGATGTTGAACAAGGTGGGCAAACGAATTAAATACTTTTGATCACACCTGAGAACATAGAAAAAGTTGAATCAATATTACAGAACATCATTGCACAGGGTGGCGCACCTGGAAACAAAAGAAAAGTCGGCAAAATTGTGAAACATCATTAAGCTGGAAGGCGTTGATCGGTGTTGAATAGAACGTTGAACCCCCCAGTTAACCGTTTTGTAGTTTTCTTCACTGTTGGAAGCGTTAAAAAAAGACTGCACGCACTACAGTGTCAGTCGAGTAGAGTCGTTTTTCGTTGGTGCCTGTTGAGCATCGAAAGCGGAAGACCCAAGACTCATAAAAAGTTATCCAAGTAAAGCCCGTAGTGGGTTGTATTTTCTGCTACAGGACAAAGCTCTTAAAAATCTTGCAGATCATTAAATTTATTCCCTGAGAACCAGTAAGAGTTTTGATTTTTTTATTAATGTCTATTCTCCGTAAATAAGTGTTTGTGCGTTTAATGTACACTAGCACGTAAATACGAACAAGAACCAGGTAAAAATAAAAAGGAGGTTTAACGTCTCACCACTGCCTTATTTGAAAGTCTTTGAATGCCAGGAATCGATACAATCAGTCGATTCAGTGTTCTCTAAAACTTCTTTCACCGAAACCTATAGCCCAAGCCCCACCCCACCCTCACCCCAACAAAACGAGAAAAGAATTTTAAGACCGAACAGGAAATTTTTATGCCTGACTTTGTATTTTAGTCTAGCCATAGTATATAATATAGCGTTCATTAACTGTGCGACTTCTTGGAAAACCAACAGAGAATATATTTTTACAACCCCCTTTGCCCTGCCCATCAGGTAAAAGCTCAGTCTAGGGTATGTCACGCAACCAAGGTGCGCTTTTTTTCAGTTGCACAGATTTCAAAGTACTCATCGAACCCAATCTACTGCGAATCTTCGCTCAGTCATTAAAGTAGTAAACGTAGGAAGACAGAATTAGCTTATTTGAAAAAAAATTAAACCTTGTTCCCCAAAGTCACTCGATGCACCCAAAATTTCGTTACTGCGGTACATGCATGCAGCGGTCGATTTCACTAAAACTCGTTCTAACTTAATTAGCAGCATCACCCAAAGCACGTAACAGATGTTTTTGTATTAACGACTTCTTGTTTCGCTGTTCAGTTCAGAGCTAGTTTCAAAGGAAAAACATCTTATGTACAACACCTTGAGCCTGCTTTCGAACGAAAATAGGAAAAGAGAATCCTCACATCAAAAACGGCGGATGTTTGGTGAAACGGCATGGCAAGTTGCGATATCCTGTCAAGTTTCCTTGCAGTTTGCTTGAATTTTATCATAAACAAGGACCACAGCTCTCATCTGTGATACAGCAACATGAAGGTTAGAGGATTTTGTGTTAAAATCGGTTGTTTGCTGATCAAAACCTGCGGTAAACGTGAAGTTGTTTGTGTATGTGTAGACTGAGTTAATTAGACTGACTTTTCTGATCGCTTGAATCGACGCATTTTGTCCAACTTTAAAATTCTATAACATCTCGTCAATAAATTTCCCCAAAAAATCCTTTTAGGAGGCAAAAGAACACCCCTTCTCCTCTTGAAATCCAGATTCTTGACGAATAATATTCGGTACCACATACTTTTTTTAGGGGTTAAACTTGATATACTTTTTATCTAGTCAAAAGTATGTCGGATAAATTTAATTAGAGCTCGTAAATAAATGAGCAGAAATAGCTGAAATTGCTTTTGACATATATTTAAACATCGCTCTACAAGTTTGGTTAATTTTTATTGCTCTGGAGTGCTTCATTTTGTCACGCGAAGCCTCAAGTTTTACCTTCAATTTTGAGCTTCAAAAGCGGTCTTTTGAGCGAATTCCGTTAATATCGATTTTCTTGAGAACAAATCGATATTCAGCCAAACGAACTATGCAGCGATTTGTTTCACATTGAGGTCTACCTAACATAAGAATATGAGCGGAATTGATTTTTGACCTGTTGCCACCAAATGTTTGACCGTTGGTAACATTCGCTCTTAAAAACTTTCTTAACATGGATATTTTAAAAAACGGAGACTTGCCGACTTTGAATGGACAACCAATTAAAAAAAGAGGATCTAGTCAAAACAACCTATGGAGCCAAATTTTTATCGATTTTATCATTTTTGTGAGAACTTAAAACGTCACGAAAGACAGAAAACATGTTCTGAAAAAATGTCCCTTTTTTTAATGAAGTGTAAAAGTGTGTATGCTGCCTTACCAAGCTAATTATATAGATTTTTAATTTTTTTTTAGGAGAAAATGATTAATCCTTTAGTCGTAACAGCTGACGCTTTTTGTCGTGTCATAACAATTTAGTTTGTCCATTAGGCAGAAGGTAGCAGATGCATGTTGATCAAGTTGTTGTTTTGCAGAGGCCGCTTGAGAAATTTGAGAGGTGTGATGAGGCCTAAATAAGTAAGAATTTAACTGAATTGTAATTGCAATGCTACTGCATTGCACCCGATTGTTCAAAATCCAAACTCAGCCGACGGTTGTAAAAAATTACGTTGCTACTGACGGAGTAACGTAAGGCGCCCTCGCACGACAAACTAAAGATTGCAAATTCGTGATGGCAAATAGGAAGGTCGTAATGGGGGGTATGGCTTTGACGGTTAACGGTACAAAAACTAGCATTTTGACGGTAAAGGCTTATTTTCCGATCTTTGCATCCTTGACCAGTGTAAACTGGTTGGTAACCCTGTTTAAACCGTTTGTCAACTCTGTTTACGGCATTTACACACCCCAAATTGAGTTTGCCAATACGAGTTTGCAAACTTTAGTTTGTCGTGTGGATGCGGTTTTAGGAAACAGAGAAATTTACTTCAACAAGTTTAAAAGTCTCGTTCATGGGTTGTGATTGGCGTTCGTAACTCGTTCAACTTGTAAAGTATGGTAGAATTATCCTACAGTTTAATTCGTAGTGACGACATTTAAGTTGAGAAAAAGACAGAAAAATCGAGCTCACTTGTACCGTAAAACTTAAAATTTCGTCATTTCATGTTTTTTTTTTTTGGTTTGCAGTAAACGGCAAAGAAATGCACCAAGCTAAAAGATGTAAAACGCACGTGCAAAGCAACTTAGACTGTTTTGCTCATTTTAAAACTTTTGTTTTGCAACCTTCTCGTCACCATCGGGGCTGTTTAAGGCCGCTGATAACGAAGTGGCCAAAATACATCATGACATTTTCGTCCAAAAAAATTTGCCGTTAAACTAAACATGAAACACTAACAGACTGAGATAAACACCTCGAACTTCAGCAGACAACCCGTTTACCTTTTTTAAAATCCAGAGTGACAGTAATCGGCTTTTGGACAACCGGTGCCTGGTTATAAAACATTTATCACAAAGTTTGATACCACAAAGTGTGATTTATTAACATTATTAAAGATAATTTTACACATAGTATTTACAGACTTACTTTTATGCTTGAATAGTTTCCTTTAAGCAAAAAGTTTTAATTAATCTCTTTCATTCTAAACCATTGACTACACTGTGAATCCCTTTGCAAGAAAGACAGAAAAATGTCTTTCTCTTTAGCGGTTTTCCTATGACTATCGTAATCCAAAATAATCACATGTAATCAATCATAACAGACGCAAAGAACCAAATGAACCAATCAGAGCTCGAAATTAAAACTGACAACTAGTGCCAAGCGCGGGAAAACATGCAACCGGTTCTGAGGGCGGGAAAAGACGGGCAAGTGAGGCGCACAAACTAATCAACATGGGTTTGGGGTTTGTGACTTATTAACCAAAACACGTGCCGCCGTTTTTCACTGTTCTGATTGGTCAAATCACGTCGCACGATAGTGGCTAGGCAATGACAGAACGCATTTTTGAAATTAATGTAGGTCATTTGGAAAAAGCCTTGAATCAATTTCAGCCCCGATTTACACAACAGTTCAGAACAGCTGTCTGAGGGTCTAGTTGTTCTTCTAATCCTGTAAGTTTCTAATAGTGGCGAAATGACATTTTCTCCTTACAATATCATTACATCGTAAAGCAGATTTGTGACGAGAAAAAAAAGATATTCATCATTAAGGAGAATATCCTTTATGTATCACCAACTTTTCTGACGTTGTGAAATGCGAATGTGGCAATCTGCAAAGAGAAACATTTGATGCATACTTTCTTGCTTTTGTCTGTACTTTCCTTCCAAGGTAAAAATATAAGCAACATTCTATTACGATAAAAATTGCAGCTTAATTACACAGATGAAACCCCATAACTCGCATCGCCCGGGAAAAGAAGAAAAAAGACTGCTTAAATTTATGAAGAATTCCACAAGAAACAGGACATGGGAAACTACCTTCGTTTTGAGTCAGGGAGGAGTTTCAGTTAACTAGAGTTCGAGTTATCGAGATTCTACTTTATTTGTTAATCAATAGATTATAAATGTCACCAAAACTTGTTGTGTTTTCTAACATTATAACAACGGTTTCTATATAGGTACCCGTTTCGAAAGCCAATTATCGCTAATACCGTAATACTGTAAGAGTGAACGGCGTTTTCGCCCAATTTCTTTGTTTGAAAGCTTTTTCATTGCTAATTGTTTTGTACTCCGGGTATTAATTCTAGAGTACACCACTATCAAAATAAAAATATATCAACGCATACATTTTATGCTATCGCATCAAATGTGGCACCAAAAATTTCACCAAGGAAGTCTACGTTCCCGTTACAAAGAGGCTTGGCATTTGAATAGGTTTGTCCAAGGTGTTTTACTACAAACCATAAGCGGATCCCAGGAAGCAGGTCTACTTTAAATGTGATCTGTCATCCGAGTAACTTACCAAAAATTTATTATCTCGGTATTTTAGATTCACACAACCAGATTACCGATGAGTCGAAAGCTGCGTGTTCCCTCCTTTTATGAAAACAAGCATTTACAAATCTCCGAAGGAAGCCCACCGCGCCCGCATAGGCTAATTTCTAGAATAATAACTTGGAAAATTTAAGAAAATTGTTAACTGCCAACAGTCACTGTGGAAAGTGAATCTGAAATAGCTTAGCCCTTTCACTCCCAGAGTCAGTTATGGAGACATTAAGGTGATTCTAACTTTTGAGTCTGTGGATTTAATCCTATGGTGTGTCCATTCAAATGAAACCTCGTCAGCAGTACTTTCACATGGTACTATTTATATTAAGTTTGTTACAAAATGAAATTTGAGATTTGTCTTGAATTTTGATTTTAGGCACTCTTGGGAGTAAAAGCGTAAACCGTGATTTCAGAAACTCATCCCTGGATTTCTATTAATCGGCTTTCGAACAAATTGGCCGCTGTCTCTTAATTAATAATAATAAACTGAGTAAGTCTTTCGACCGTTGAGACTGTACAAGGATTCCGAACGGAGAACAAGTGATGCCGTAGCCAGAAAGGAACAATTATTTGGCACTATTATCATATTTTTCCGCCCTGAAAAGCCACCACATTGGTTTAGTACTTCTTTTAAGGAGAAGAAGCACTTCCCTGAAAAGAATTTAACGTTCCTTGAAACCGAAATCCCGTTACAGATATATACCATCCCGTCGTTCACGACGTAATCTTTCAAAGAGAGAGGCGGCAGGTTTATACCGTTAATTAAGGAAAGAAAACATGTTTTAACTTCTCGAAACCAGTTCGAGAAGACTAAGAATGTAAAATGTCTTTCTCAATCATCCAATGAGTCGATGTTGGGGTAACCAGCAACGTAAAAAATAACAAGAAATAAACAGGGACCCGACTTGTTCCGTGGCGTATCGCTGACTAGTTCTTCACGGAGTCATGAGCTCGCCTGCTGGCACGCTTGTTGCTCTCTGCCTAGTCCCTTTGAGACATCCTTGGTTGAGAAGCGAGGACGGCATAAGAGGACTGGCACTGGGAAGTCGGCGAATGGTTGGCGACACACTAAAAATAAGAAAGGTGATTATTAGTGTTATCAAGTGGAAAAAATTCGGGGCCCTGGGGCGCGTTTCTCGAAAGTCCCGAAAACATTTCGGCCGCGAAAAACCATTTGTAAAAATATGGACAACTCATTCTACAAAGCCGTTATTTTAACATATCTGTACGATAAGAAACATTTGACTTCTAACAAAGTCTCATGCTTAGAAGCTTCTTTGTTTACAAGACACAGGGTGAGTTATCGTGCCCGAAATCGACCCGAAAAGTTTCGAGGCTTTCGAGAAAAGAGCGCCTGAACTCACTGTCTAGAAGGAGAAACTTGTTTCAGCTAACTGGACGCTATTCGCTTATTACCGTACCCAAATTGTGAATTAGCCAATCAGAAGCCTTGTTTACTGTCATGATTTTCTACGATATCAAGTCACTGACCTGATATCCTACGATATCATGGACAGTTTGTGAAACTTGCATTTTTTTGCAGACTTTAGAGGCGAAAATTACAACAGAAATACAACGAAACGTAAAACTATTACATTTGTTAAACGAGAAAGTAATTTGTTTAACGGTAAGAGAGAAAAAAAAAACACTATTTCGCGCCAAAATTGGAAGCGGCTACACTGGCGGGCACTCGAGTGAACTTTACGGACAGCGCTGAAACTTTTTTTGGTTTCACAATGGAGCCGGATTTTCCAAATTTCTTTCTTAACTTGGACTTCCAAGATTCAGAAAATGAAACTCCAAACAAAAGAATTAAATAAAATGGCAGATGAGGAGTTGGAGAAGAGTATTGACGACCAGAGAAGTGTAAATACGCCTGACTGATCACGGTAACTAAAAAAAAGAAAACCGGGTTTTAGGACGAATTTGGGTACGGTAAATACCTAATCGCACCTTTTTTTAGTACGCTTCGGCAGCATATCAAGCTCGTTTGGTCTCACCATGGGTATTTTGGCTCGACTACGTCTCACCAAAATACGAACCACGGCTCGACCAAACTCGCCTGATATGCCGCCGAAGCGTACCAAAAAGGTACGATTAGGTATAAAACGAGGCCGGGATGGGGGGGGGGGGGGGGGAGGTGAGCTTTTTCGTTGAATCTCGTCTTTTCTCCAGGTTTTTCACCGGAGTCACTGGAGATCTATCCCCCTCCCCCCCCCGCCTCCCCACCACCAAATTCAAATTCGTTCCGGAAACCGAGGGCACCAGTTTGCAAGTCGTGAGACTGTTAACAGAAGAATGTAAGTGAATCTAGACTTAGTTGTTGACGTGATAGGGTTCTGCTGTAAAATATTATCCTTGTTAAACATAGTCCTTAATACACAGAGAACACGAAAAACCTCATTGAAAACTTGTTTGTCCAGTCTGTAGAAGTCGTCTGCACAAGAACCCCCACCTTTTTTGGATTTCAAGAGCATGAAAGACTTGTTTGTAATCTGGTTTGGAATACTTACTTGGAAGCCGTTCGTCTAAGACTTCCCGCCTTTTTCGGCGTCTTGTTCATAGATAGCGCTCTGCCAACCTTTCTTGTCGTTCGCTTAGCCACTCTATGTTGAAAACAACGAAACAAGCAAATACTAGTCAGACAGACACCGGAAACAAAATTTCATGACAATTCACATACATCTCATTGCCATGATAAGACCAAGATTTTTCGACCATGACTCACCGACCACCGTCTGTGGCAATGATTCAAAGAAGATTAGTAATAAAGTCTCAACAAACAAATAAATACACAAAACAATTAGGACATTGCTGACCTGACTGCTCGACTGAGGGTTCCGTTTGACATATCACTTTTAGTCAACATCAATTCGTGTGGGTCGACTGTGGTCAGAAAATTTTCCTGAAAAACGACAATAGTACTAGCATTCATGTCAGTTCACAGGGACACCACCTCAAAGCTGTTTTTTTTCAGAATCTCCCAAGATAAATCCATAGTATTAGATCCATGCTTTCATTTAAGTGGAAAGCAAAGGCTCTCGTCTTTTTAGTGACAACTTGGGAACTGGAAGCAATGGCTGTCTGACAGAATGCAGCCAGTCGAACGCATTCTCTCAAAGGGGCAGTCTCATCAATTTTCAGTATCACTTTGAAAAGCCAAAAGACACATTTTTATCTATGAACGCCAAAAATAATGGTCCAGTAGTATTAAAATCGGTATTCCAGGATAGAAATGGCATCCGACTTGAAAACTTCTGGCAGAATTTTTCAAGTTTCTGCCCTTGTGTCTCAGATAAAATCTCTAAAAACTAATTTTGGCTTGTTTTTTGTTTTGAAAATTCATTTAATATTGTCGCCTTGTGGTATAAAAGCAATTCTGTGTGAGGAAGGTACTTTGATATAAATTAATCAAAATTGTGACAAAGAAGATAAGAAAATCGCCATGAGACTGGCCCTTTAATCTCTGATTACTACTAGTTGTTACTGGATAGAATGGGAGAACTAAGTGATTGGTACACTGCAATATGGGTGGGGTAGGTGTTTCTTACAGAGTAATAAGGGAGGAGTAGTTAGTTCTTATGGAGTAAACTAGGTTGTTCTTACCGTTTCTGAGGGGGGGGGGGGGAGCGTAGGCGGTTCTTACCAAGTAATAAGGAAGGGGTACGTGGTTCTCATTGCTTTTATTGGGGGGGGGGGGGGTTCTTACCGTGTCTGCCATGCAAGCTGCATTTGCGAGTCCACTAGAAAGTTTCTGAAGCCATTCCTGTTTGTTTATTTCATCACCCACCAATCTAAACATCAACAATTTCTCTTTCATTTCCTGAGGGCACCGGTAGATGATACCAAACAAATTCTGACAATCTGTGAAACAAAATAGTACGGAGATTTACAAAAGAAGAATAGACAGAATTGGACGAGACGACATATCTATAACAAAACTCGAAGAAAAAAGAGGATAGGATAAGCTTTTTGGTGAAGGAAAAGACAACAGATTCGTTTTCAGATTCGTCACTCAAGTGCAACAGTCCCATCACAGGACGCATTATGACGCGTACTGTCCAATTACGTAATATTCAAATCAGGGCTGCTAATAGCCAATCAGATTCGAGAGTTTTGTTATGGTTATGATAAAGCATGGACCTAGCAAAAGTTAGCAATTAGTGGCGACGTTTGCTTGCGGTGCTTTCTAGCTCTTTGTCCCGGTGGACATCTGCAAAGAATCCAGAAAGTAAGCCGCGTCCCTATTCCCTCGATGATGGTGCAAGCACATGCAAAAATCGGCTACTTCGCGGAAGCTCGGAACAAGGTGGGAGAACTTTCCGAATAGTTCCACGAAAGCTAAGCCAGAAGAAAGCACGAGGTTCCTCCTTTACTTTGTGGATCATCGAATGACAGACAAAACACGTACATGGTTGCCACAGACATCAGTTTCTAGAATTCCCTGACTTTTCCCCCATAAAAATACAATTTCCCTGACCGAATAAATACGAAATGTCAGATATAGTAGCGGCCTCCAGCCTCCCCTTACAGCCCTCCTTTCCACCCATTAATTTAAGACTGATAAGTTTTCAACAAATAACAACTATTGGGGCATTTCCACGACGGTTTTAACAAAAAAACGAGACAAGAAAACGGAGAGATCACAGCGACCTGAAATATTTCTTTCAGTCATCAATGGTATATGAAATTGTAATTCAGTTTTCCCTGACTTTTCTTTAAAATGTCAATTTTCCATGACTCAAAATAAAATTTCCTGACTTTTCCCTGACCTTGAAGAATTTTTTCTCCTCCCTGACCATTTCCTGACCTGTGGCAACCCTGACGTAACCACGCGAGTGGCAAAAATGGGGGCGAGCAGATGCAAAGTCAGGCGTGAGAGAAAAACGTCGAGCGATCTTTTTTCCAGTACATACCGTCGTTATCCCGAATGTCCACCACCCGTTTAACATGTGACAGAGGCATGAATTTCACGTGCTTATAGGCCTTTTGCGGCGTGCGAGTTGCCGGGCTTTTCATCGGTAGAGGCACGTTATTCATCATTTTCAAGCCGCGCCGTTTTGTTACCTGAAAGAAAGACACGAAGGTATTGTTTCTCATAAAGAAAAGACAGAACAAAAAGGGTGCCCCATTGAAAAAAAATGTAATTTCAATAACACTGTGAGATCCTGGGTCACAAAAAACGTGGCAGCCTTGGTGCCAAAATTAACGCATTTCTTCCTTTCCTTTCCTTTCATTTATTTTCTTATCTTGTCTTTTTATTCTCTCTCTCTCTCTTTTTGAAGCAATTGAGAAACTTAAGCAGAGAGGAAATAGCATTACCCGATGAGAAGCTCCTTTGGTGTTGTGGTCAATTGAATCAGCAATCGATCCAATGTGGACTGAGAACAATGACGACTTCAACTTCTCTAGAGCGAGGTTTGGTAACAACCTTAAGGAAAGCCATCTCAATTCAAGTGGATAGACTTACAAGCTTCTGAAACTCATGCTTTCAAATCATTTACTATGGTAGGCAAAGTTTTCGTGATCCGAGAGGCTCGTAACTATCCCGCTTGCTGTAGCATGAAACAACTAGAAGTATTACTACTCCCATCCGGATGTACTTTGATAAGTTTCCCTAATAGTTCGCCAGTATCCATTTCTACACCTGGGTGGAGTGGGAGAAAGTCTGAAGCGCTTTACCTCTTGACCACTTCTTCATTTTCATATACACTGTGATCTCGTTTTCAGTTGAGTGTCATAAAACCAAAACCAAAGTAAAACCACAGCAACTACTCTTGACCAATCACAACAGACATAAACAACACGATGGACCAATCAGAACTCGAAGCGAATACTTATAACGGGCACCAAGCGCGGGAAATTAAAACGCGTGCGAGCAAGTCGTTATTGGCTTTGGTTTTACTTCTGATTGGTTGAGAAAATGGTGCGAACTTTTTTAACCAATCAGAGAGCGTAGTAAAGCACCAAAAGAAAGGCGAATTACATCCGACACTCAATTGAAAACCGCGCTAAAACTGACATAACTTTTGATAATTACACACCTCCATGCTGTCATTAAAGAGGAAGATGGTTACAGCTTCTCCTTTACCGCAGATTGTATCACTCAGCTCGAATGTATCCACTTTAGTCACATAAAGACGATGGGAAGATAAAACGTAAGCCTGCAAAAAGGAGAACACGAGTGAAACTCAAAACTAAGCAATATTCAAGCAGTGAGAAAGAGACATTTGTGATCTAGCCAGACAATGTTATTCTTAAAATCCCCTTCAAATGTACCCTCCAAGATCGTACCGTACTCTTTCACGGAAACAATTTTCCAGGAATTTTCCAGAACATTTAACGGCTCATGCAGATTTTCCAGAGTCTTAAATTAGCCCAAAATAGTGCAAACTAAGATATTGTATGCAAAAGCCTCGATACTTCTGTAAAAAAAAAGGACTCTCTGAAACATGCACATAGTTTTCGAGACTTGTATGCATGTACAGTCGAAGCTCTCGTAAGCGACCACCTCGGGAATTCAGAAAAGTGGTCGCAACTAGAGCTGGTCGCTTACGAGAGCCCACACGATGAAACCATAGAGAGTGGTCGCTTTCAAGAGCTTTTAGCGTAACGCTTGAAATATGTTTATAGTTACTAATAGTTTTGTAGTAATAGTATTGAACAGTTTTTATTGCCTCTCACAGAAGAGGTCCGCGTAGGTAGAAGACAAAGAACCATTAGCACTTGTGTTATGTATTGCTTTAAATATGAAAAAGAACCGAGTGTTTTTTTTAAAGTGGTGGTCGCTTACGAGAACTTAAAAACAAAGGAAAAAGCCCTTTGGTACTTCACAAAAGTGGTCGCGGTCGCTTACGAGGGCTTTTCATCACAGTGTTTAATTAAGTGACAAGTCAAACGGGGTTCCACAATACTGGTCGTAACTAGAGCTGGTCGCTTACGAGAGTGGTCGCAAGGGGAGCTTTGACTGTATTTACTTTTTTCCAGGACTTGTCCAGAACCTGCAACACAATCACTAAGTTTTCCAGAAGTTTCCAGAACTGCATCAGGAAAATTAAAGTGGCTAGTGAGAATCACACGGACTGTAAATTCGCGTCAGTGGAAATACTTACAGGACAACCATCGACGTCTCTGAGAATCTCGAACATTTGTACTTGCCCTTCTGTTTTCCTTTTGTCTTCGTTTATGTGACTAAAAGGAGAAAGTAATCGTGAAGACACAATGAGTAAGATTACAGGAGTAAGTTAGGGAGAACACGACAAGACAATGAATGAAGCAAACAGTGTAATCGTGACAAGCCTTACGTCATAACATTCTTGAGTGAGTCCACCGCCAGGCCAAGAGCTGTGTGATCAGGGCTTTTCTTGTCTGTATGCTTTAGGAGATCTAAAACAGAAACGTACAAGAAATTGGCTTTGTATAAAGGCATGATCACGTTGGAGTTTAGGAAAAACACAGATGCTTTCAAAATGCGAGGTATTTAATGTTCACCGCAAGTCTGAAGGGTATTAAACTTGGCGTGAAGGGTCATCAACGTCTTCAAGTTTGAACGTGCGTTGGGAGAACTTTTACAGCCGTAATTGTCGACCAGAAAGGAGCTACGTGTGCAGATACGTTTTGCAATGAGTTCAATTTGTATGAACGACAAAAAGATTTATCTAAGCACGTTGAGTACGATTTGATTCAAACTTTAAGACCAATTATTATTATTCCCACACAACTTACTTCGAGTGCAAATGTACGCCTATCGCACTCTCAAAATTCAAAAGTTTGGTGCCCAATAATGTACCGATCATATCGCTCATATCAACTTGCCAATGTGTTTTAACTGCAGCGTGTTGTTCAGAGGGCAAAGTTACCTGTGAGAAGTAAATTCATGCTAGGAAGTCTTTGTACGGGTCTGATTAGCAGTTCAGCCAGGCTCTGTCGTCCACACTCCGGTCTGCTGAGACAAGCCTAATGCCGGATAGCAAACAAACAAACAAAAAGAGTTAAACAATGTGGATGCGATACTGGAGATTGACTGCCCTCCGTGTTTCATGCCCATTAAATTTTTATATACCGTATTTAGTCGATTAAACGCTCAGATGGAAGAAAATTACCAATAAACGCCGCACAATCAGAAGAATGCGGCGATTATTCGAGGATTATAAGGATAAAAAGAACAAGTATGCTACATATTCTCTGAACGTTGCACATATCGAAAGCCAGACAGTTAGGATTCTGTCTCAGCAAAAAAGCGACACATCGGAACTTTAAACATGTTCTGTTTCACATAGTATTTACAAATGATTTACCGTAATCGTTGTCAGTGATTTAAGAAATATGATTTTGAAATAAACGCCGCATCGGAAACGCTGAAAATTTAATGAACGCCGCGGCGTCTAATCGAGTAAATACGGTAGTCGAACCTCTTCTGACACCCTATCCCTCCCCCAATCATAATGGCCACTGAACTTTCTATAACAGCACTGATTTCGTATTCCAACAGCTGATCCATCCACTCAAATACTCACTCATTATTACAGGGGTGAAACCACGGTGCAATTTAGAAATTGGACGCAGTGTTACATCGCGTCAGTGCCTTTAGAATAGTACCCCTCGAAAAATTTCGGAAACTAGCAAAGAGTGTATTCTGAAATTATGGGAAAATAGCTCACGGAAGTCGAGCTGAGTTCACAAAAAGAAATGAACACAAGAAAGGGGAAAAATAAGGGATGATTGATTACCTTTAAAAAGGCGTGAAATCTCGGCGATTCTCGATCACATCTCACTACCGTTTCCTTTGTCATCTCAAAGTAGTTGACGAATGGTGGGTAAACTTTGACTAACTCCTCAGCCTAGAACAATCAGAAAGAAGGGCGAAAACAATCAACTAAAGGGAAACTGGGAGTAGGAGCAGAGGTGAGAACGCTCGCCTCCCTCAAATGAGGCTTGGTTCAATCCGGATTCTACGTCAAAAGTAGACTGGATTTGTTATTCGCTCTCACCGTGCTCCAAGTTTTCCGTTTTTCTCCAGGGTTTCCCTGTCTAATGCTCTCTCCGCATAGCCTACGGCAGCATCCATTTGTTCTCGGCTCTCGTTTCGTCGGCAAGTGGATGGAAAGTAACACGGATAAGAACTTAATACTGTCACAAGCTTCTTCCCGTACACAAAACAAACATTTCCCGCCAAAGTTCAATTTGATTTGGATATAGAAGCCCCGCATGGAAAGCACTCGTAGTTGGCGCACTTTCTTCAACTGAAAACTTTTTGTATTATACACGTTGATTGCAAGTGGTACTTACGTGATTAATGATTATGTTTCCGATGCATTTGTCCTCTTTCCATTCACTCACCAGTGCTTCAAGCTCGTTCTACAAACACAAAAAGAAAAGACCAACATTTAAACTCGACTCACAGTAGCCGTAAGTGTTTCTTTTCCTTTGCCTTTCAGCAAAAATTACGGCTCTTTCCACACGTATGCACGTTCGTTCGTTTTAGACGGAAATTAAAAAACAAAAACATTCAAAAAAGTTTTTCGTCCACAGGTACATGTATGCTAGTTTGCGAATACACTCGACAGCTGCCTCCAATCAAAGGCGGGTTGGATTCGCAGGCTTCAAGAATGCGTTCTCATTCCTTTTCGTTGTCGTCAATGCAAGTAACGGATTCAAAACGATCGAAAACGTTACTTTGTAGTGAAACTACGTTAAACCTTCCTCCTTCTGACGAAAGGCTAACACTAGAAACATCAGCTTTGATTCTTTCTTTCACAGTACCCAACTTCATAAACTCAGTTGATAATCCAAACTTTGTGTTGGCAAACTTGCGTGTCTAAAAGTTGTAAAAGCATGTTTGCACTGTTGTTATGGCGTTCAGACACGAAGTTGTATTTGCAAGAACGAGTATGCAAACTTTAGTTTGTCGTGTGAAGTCTGCTTAAACTTCATCACTCGTGCAGTTGAGTGGCACCATTGGTTGGCAAGGTGCAGTTCTTACCATGATTTTCGTGTGAACATCCACAATGCCTGGTAAGCGACCAAAGATTGTCTTGATATCCTCGGCTGAAATGATTGATCCCCCGCGCGGTTCTTTTTCCAGCGGCTCTTTGAATACCTGTGAGTGAACGACAAAGCAATTGTCAAGCAAGAACTGCGGCAGTTGTTCACGATACTCATGATCAATGCCTTAGGTTATCCGCTGATCTTCAAGTCAAAACTTGTACCTCACTTGCTTTCCAAGATATTTTTTTCTATTTAGATACAACATGTTGGTGTAAGTTTACCTGCATTTTAATCGTAGTATTGGCCTGAAAAGCCCCTTGCGGTTTAGCCTGTTCCAGACTCCGAGAAAGTAGGAAAAGCGAATGAAAATCACCGCCCCTTTTTTCCCAGATCCTGCGCGTCTTATTTTCGCTGTCCTACTATCTGAGAGCTTGGAACAGGCTTCTTGTGGAAGACCAATAAATGTAAGTAGGTACTTGACGGCCTTGGGTTTACCCTCCAAATTTTTCCGAGGACGCATACCCTCAAACGTACGATACGTTACAGGAAAGATCCTGCACTTTGAAACCCTATCAAAAGCCTAATATAAACTCTGCTTGTACAGTGGGAGTTGAAATGCTGAAAACTTAACCTTGAAAAAGTGCGAGAACATTACATGAATTTCTGTTTCTATTCCACTAGATAAAAATATATATTTATTACCTTTAGGATGTTTGTAAGTATCTCGACGTAGTTCTTTTCTGTTTGTAGTAGTTCCAGTGCTACCTGCTGCCGTGACGTCAGAGGTTTAGGGGGAACTGCAACAGGTGTGGTCAGTGGTGAGATTGTTCCACTGGGAGTTTCTGGAGAAATAGTAAGAGTGTCAAATGACTCAAAAATCATTTTAGCAGTGAAACATGCTTTACTGTCAGCGATTGTCTTTTATGTTTGTTGCACACGTTTACTATTTTATTTTTGTTGTTGTTGTCACAAAATAAAAGAAAAGAAAAAAGAAAGAAAAAAGGAAGCCTGCATCAGCTAGTCTTTCGTCAAACAATGCCTCAATGGTGCATTTTTAAAAAGAAATATGCCACAGCCTTATAAGTGAAGAGTTGAAGTCCATGTCCTGAGGGGTGACCCTCACCAGAGGTTTCCTAAGCTAGATTTTCACAGGTCCACTGTTATCCTTTTTTATTATACCTTTGGGCGTGGCAGGTGATACCAAGGAGTTTTCCAGGAGAGATCCAGACACAGACAACAGATCACCACTCTTGCGCTTTGGACGGAAAAGAGGGGAGTCTGGGGACAGCAAATCACTGAGGTCTGTGTCCTTCAGTTTGCGGCGTTTCCTCTTTCTGCTGCCGACTGGTGTGGTCTGCTGGGCGACAGCCTCAGTTGGATCCTGGGAATAGTAACGTGATAACGAGATTTCAAATTACAGTTGACTCCTGGTAATTCAAACCCTTGGTAAAATCGAAGCTTGTGCTAACTTGAAGCAAAATTGATTTCCGCTGGATTTGCTCCATACAGTTAGTGTAATTTTACCCTCGATAACTTGAACCTCCCGCTAACTAGAAGTGAAGTGTTTTTCCCTTCAGGTCATTTTCTTTATAATTTTACCGTCGATATCTTGAACTTCGTTTGTCAAAATGTAATGAGACAAAACATACTCCATAACACTGAATTTATTTTTTCAACCAAATTTTGAAAAAATGAAGGATGTAGTTTTCAAGTGTCTAATTGTCTTTTGTGTCAATTACTTTAGTTTCCTGGTGTTGTGTTACACAAAATGTGTAGGTCCTCTTGTAAGAATATATGTGATAAGTGGTGTCAGAAGGAATCCTGTCCTCCAATAACCAGAGCTCCCGATAACTTGAACCTTTTTTGTTTTCCCTTGAAGGTTTGAGGTATCGGAGTCAACTGTACATTGTGCACTTCAGAACTCCAAAGAGCAAACACAGGATTTTCTAATGACTGGAAAATTCATTACTTACTGTGGCAGTGAAGTGATAGAGTGACTCATCAGCACATGCATCCATGTGAATACTGGCCCAGAACCACTGAAAAAGAAGCAACATGATTTGAACACTGTAAGGAAACCACAAGTAAAGTCATTCAGGAAAAAGGTATTTTGAAAAGTTAAGTTGAGCATCACACATTAACATGGATTTTTAATGTCCAACTTTGAGTCCAGTTTATAACTAATTCATTAAGATTTTTCCATAGTTTTGTTTTCTTTGATTTCTCTTCACCTCAAGCTTACAGTGCTACCATGACACCCTTGCCACTTACACAAAGTGTTTAATTATGACAGTTTTGACAACTTTTTTGTGGCTTCTTAACTGTGAGAGCTGGAGTTGTCAAGTCATACATGTACATCCATGGTTGAGACTACTCCTCTTATAGTGCCCATCATCCAACCAAAGTTTTGAAATGTCTGACTAAATAATTATCTGCTTGGAGGTGGGGTAGTCTGCACAAAAATGAATACTTCTTTTGGTCCAAGGGTGTTGACTTATGCAAGGTTTTACGTGTAGATTTTGGTGCATTAAGCTGTTATCATAATTTACTTGCACTCACCTCTTGCTTGACAGCTTGGCAATGTGACTGGTCCAATAGACCACTTGGTAGTTCTGTGACACTATCCTCTACAACCAAATGGGTACAGCGATGATCGCTGGCTTCCACGGGGACCCCACCTAAAAAACAGATTACAACTCATCATTGTTAAAATGAACATATATACATACATGGTACAAAATACTCTTTTAATAAGGTAGATTGGGTCAGACAGGAAAAGATTTGGGTCTCAATGATTACAGGGTTCGTACCCTTTTTCAGAAACAATTTTCCAGGACTTTTCCAGGACTCAGATAGATTTTTCCAGGTCTCCCAAATGTACAATAATTGAAGCAATAAACCCTCAAGAAATAAAAATCCCCAAATTATACTGCAGACAATTCTTTTCCAAGAAAATTTTTTTACAAGAGTTTATAGATTTCCAGGACCTGCATTAATTTTTCACGACTTTCCAGTCCTCGAAAATGCCAAAATAAAATTCCAGGACTTTCTAGGATTTCAAGGACCTTTACGAACCCTTTGATTATGGTGCACAGACCTCACTGGAATTGCACTGTACACCATGACTTATGAGAGAAATCTTTTCCCATACGGCCCTATCACTAAGTCAATAAATGACATACCTTGCTGCTCTGTTGATTCTTCCATGTGTTTCTTCTCATCATCAGAAAATCCATGGAAACTAAGATAACATCCATGAAATGGCATCATCTTGTATTTTTCCTGTAATGCATAATCAAGATCATTATAAGAATTACTGACACCATCCACAATTTATGTAGAAATATTGTTCATTAAGGCTAACAAGTTTTTATTCTTAGTGAGCACTAACTTACCATTCCATCATCCATTGCGCTTGCTCCCCTGAAAAACAATTTATGTCTAATGTCATGGAGACTAATATTGATCAATATATTACATTTAATTTTTTGTCCTTATAAATAATGATTATCACATTTGATCTTCTCCTAGCTGAACACCCATTGCATGAAATTCAAGTGACCACTTGAAAGTGTCTTCACACTGGGCTGTCAACTTGTCATGGTGTTGGAGCTTGCTTGTCTCAATGACCCTAAGAGCTATACTAATCAATCCTCACTGGATTGGTCAAGGGGTAGAGGCCTGATGAAGAACAGCCCCTTGTTCTCCAAGCCTGAGGGTTGGGTGATAGGCTAATCACCCATCACAATAAAATAGAATTGACCACGGACAGGGCTGTCATTAAGTTTTGAGTCACTTGTTTCCTCCAACTTTACACACACAACAAACTTGCTGCTTTGTTAGTAAATCACACAAACAAGAGGCCAAGATCACCTGTAACGTTGAGGTTCTATCAAGCATACTCAGCCATAAACAGGTGTTATGGGTTACGGCCCTTAATGACAGCCCTGCTGATGGAAACCTCAAACAGCCAAGGGAAGCAGCTAGATCTCGATTGATCTCGATTTCAGGCCTCATGTGCTGTGCTTCCAGAGATGTCTATTTTTTGAGGTTCGACTGAGCATGTAAGACCCTTTCAAGGTTTTTTCAACTTTTGGTATTAATTGGATAATGAAAATTCATTGGTACTGCTGGAAAAAACAAGTTGTAATAATTATTTGTAAAATGACCAAGTTTGGGTGAAATCATGCAAAGTAGTGAAGACACAATGACATTTCTGCATTCCAAGTAATGTTTTCACTCACAGCTCATGGCGTCTTTCCCAGCACTTTCTCACCCACTCAACTGTCATAATCATCGTTCCAAGACTCACAGCAGCCTGTGAAAAAAGAAAAAGAAAAAAAAGATTACATCCAGTCCCTAAATGGAGTAGGGCCTCTGCAACCAGAAAAGCTACACACCCTGCCCCCTCTGGATGGAATGCCAGTAGAGTGGAGAGGAACAGATTTGTTGTCCATAGTCATCAAGAACTTAATTACTACATGCAGGTTGTCTAAGCATGTGGTGATGAAGTATGTCCTCTATGACTGCGTGCCATGTTTTGACACAACATTTTTTTAGCAATTACATGGAACACAAGCTTATACCATGGGAGAATTCCGTAGATGTGAATCTATCCTTTTACCTTACTAAAGCCAATCCTAACAACATCAAAGTTATGAAAGTTTCATGACATTAAGAAAAAACAAAGTCATTGTAAAAAAACCTTTTGTATCATTCTTGAAAATCATTAAATTAGGCTGCAATAAAAAGTTATTGTTAGTTATGAGTCACTTCAATTTGCTGGTTTTTGTTTGGTGGCTTGCTTTATTGAGTTTTTACTCTGGTGCCTGGTTTCATCTGATTCAGAAATTTTGGTGACTCAATGTGGCTAGAGGGTCTACTATGTACTGTGTATAGCTTACTTACCCGGTATTTCTGTCCATGAATTGAGTTGGCAACAAGCTGCGTAACTCTTCCACTAAACTCTCGGCGTATACTACCACCCATATGATGAACCAAATTACAAAGTCTTCCAAGTTCTTCTTTCTTTCGAAATCCAGTGAAACATATGATGTGATTACTCATAATTGAACAGTAAAGGGGTCTTGAATTGTATGGCAGGGTTTGTCCTTGTTTAGCGCATGTATGCACAATCGGCGGTCCAATGATTCTTTGTTCTTCTTTTCGTAACAGCTCAAAATCTTCTCCTTCAAACGGATCGCATACAAAGACTATTTCAATGTTATCTGTTGCTGTTTGCAATTCTTCCTTGACATTATCTGAAATTGTTACGGGAATCTTTAAAGCCTGCAAAAAGAGAATTAAAAGAAAGGAAATGAGTATTAACAGTAAATTCAGGGCTGTCAATAAGGTTCAGGAGTCAGGAATTTTCACCAACTATTGCAATTTTGAACCCTAGTTACTCCAACAGGCAAACAAAGCATTGTTACTAAACACCTATTTCTCAGCTTCTTTTCGCAGTTCCCCTGTTACTTCAAAAATAATTGACAGCCTTTTGTAAATACAAAATGGTATTAACTAACCTTTCAACAATTGTGTGTAGTATAAAACACTGCATTAGTATTTTTGCATGATGCCGAAACCGAATGAATGATAAACAGTGCTCAGGATCAGAAGGACAATCTTGAGTTCCTAATAGTCATACAAACGATGTAAAGGCCTAGGTGAATTTGGCTATCGTTACTTTTAGGGGACTCGCGCTACATAGGAAAAAAACCAGTGAAAAACTGTTTGAATGCACACGCAAAAAATGACGAGTGACAAATTTGTTGACGAGCGTTTATTAGCGAGAAAAACAAATGAAAACAAAATGAAAAACGGTTAAACACTCATCTACAGTATTTAGGGTTAAGCACTGATCAATAGTGATTAGGCCTAAGAACTCATCTATACTTCTGTTTAGGGTTAAGCACTGATTCTACGACGGTTAGCTTTGTTATTGTTGAGTTTAGTTATTTCTAAACTTTGTACAATTAATTGAATTCGTCATTTTTGCGAGTGAATTGAATTAGTCATTTTTGCGCGTGCATTCAGACAATTTTTTCTCTATATAGCGCCAGTCCCCTAAAAGTAACGAAAGCCGTGAATTCCGTGTTAATGCCACACCGGAGAAATACTTAATCTTTTAAGAAATTGTATGCAAAAACTGAAACCCACGCTGGAGATCTAGCCAGGCAGCAGAGGAATAGGAAGCCACTGAGGAGATAAACTGGCTGAGAGATGACTGCAAAAAAAATCCTCACTCACTCCCATTACACTGGTACACAATTGAGAAAGGTTACCACTCAGGGGAGAAAACAATGGGCAATAAATATCTCTTCCAAATAATAACTTCGTTTACCTCAATTGATTCCATGAGTTCTTTATTTTCTCCATTTTCTTTTCCCACAACACAAAGTCGAGTTTCCATTATGGAGCTATTGCTTCCTAAAATTAGATTTTAAAACCATGTTGAAAAAAATACAGTAAAATGCTGGCCACACAAACATCGATCAAATTGATTTTTCAAATTGTATTTTTCATTTTTTGTGATCATCGATCGATGATTTATCATTGGATTAGCGATTGGAACAGTTTCGCTCTGAGAAATAGGGTTCATGACAAACAAGTACAGTTCACATCAAAAGAATTAAAGTTACTGGCAGATCTCAGGACATTGAAAGCACATGTCCATTCCATCCATTTGCCGCACAAACCAGTCATAAATCAGCTCACAACATTTAGGACATAGAACGGTACGAGATGCATAATAAACGTGTACTACGTATACCTTGGATCGTACAAAAACGTCAGTAGGACTTATATTAATTTGAATGGAAATATTTAACTGTAAACAGAGGCATAAGCTTAGTCAAACTGACCTTCACGTGAAGAATTCTGATGATCGGAGGCATCCAAAGTTCCAGAATTGTCAGCGTCCATTTCGTCAAAAAGGGCAGCTTGTCACGTTGAATCCTTCTGTACTTTTCCTTTCTCGAAACTACTGCTAAATCGAACGCAGACTGGCCTTGTTTTCTACGAGCATCGAGCCGCGTAAAACCCAAAAGAAATTTCCTTTCAAAAATGGCGGTTGTACAACGGTTGAATGGGGCATTTCCATATTTGGAGGTATTGAGCCGCGTTTTCGTCTGCTGTTCAGCGGCGAATGGAAAGCGAAATCTACGTTGTGTAATACAATTTAGAAATTCCAACATATCTCCATTTCTAGTATTCATCCGCTTTTCTTGGGACGTTTATTATATAATATCTCTAAACTATTATCCTTAGAACCCATAATTTGAGAGATTTTTGCAATTTCTTATTTGTCTAGATGATGCCAGCGTGGTTTAGTTGAGAACTTTTCGCCTGAGTGTACACGCGTGTCAGTAATTGTTTCGTTCGTGAGTCGAGGACGACACGTTTGCCTTTCCCAAAGTCCTGGCTAGCCTACTTGGGGTATAGTAACCAAGATAGCATTCAGAAATTTTTCCATTTTCCCCTCAGTTCCCTGTTCTGCCAAAGATGACATTTCACCTCAAGACAACTTCAGATTTTTATCACAATCAAAACCGAACCGAAATCGAAATATAATAGAATATCTGAAGCGATTAAAAGGCGCCCTTCCGGAACAGATATTCAACCGAAACCATCCGTTAAGTCCGAACTGAGTGCTTTAGTTTGGTAGACTGATTCACCTGCTCCCTTGTTCAGCAATTGTTATCATTATTTTTATTAGTTAGCAGCAATGTATTTTACTCCCCGGACCTTAGTTTTTTCTCAATAACTTAGACAGAGGCCGATCATAGGCGTACGGGCACATTCGGACTTGGGGGGGGGGAGGTGATCTTCTTGCCCGAAAAAATTACACAATGCCCGAATGTGTACGCGTTGAAATTTGGATATAAACGAACTTAAATTGCAAGAAAAACAAAAAGGTTCACAATTCTCACGTCTACTGAAACTGTTATAACTCCAAAAACAGTTGTTTTCAAACCTCGCATACTCTATGAACTCAAATGCCAGGCTGCTAGCGATCGGCAGATCGGCAGCAAAGCCATTCAAACGTTTCAAGATGGACCGTTTGGTCGTGTTGTAGAAGCCGGACTCAAAAAATAAATACATATTTTAATCAATGTATAAAATACGTAAATAAATAAATATTTTGGTCAATAAATATTTTATCCCAAGTGCTTTTGCCCGAATCACAAGCGTTTTGCCCGAAAATTTTCGCAACTGGGGGGGCTGCAGCCCCCCCCCCCCGCCCCCCCCGGCCCGTACTGCCTATGATGCCGGCGAGCCCTCCACCTTGTTGTCCAAAAAATAACTGTGGCCTTAGGAGCTGTTATTTTTTGACCCTCCCCCTCTCACAACTTTCAGTTTGTTTTGTTTTTGTTATTGTTTTTTTTTCATTTCCGGCCCTTAACTGCCTCGCACATTCTTAGTAGAGTTTATTTCAAACATTTAAATGACCATGATACGGCAGAATGTCGCACTTAAAGCTATCAATTGCCTCAACCAGAAGGCAGTCTTACCATTTCTACCGTACATAGAACTTCCAATCTTCCAATCTTGGAAAGAATTAAAAGCAACATAAACCCTGTGAACAAATGTGGCGAGCAAACTCGTTGTATTTCGTGATTTTCAAGTGCCTGTCTAAGGTTCCATTTCGAACCAGTTATTTTACGGTCGAGTTCTTCACCAGGGGCTCTAAGCAGGGGTTGTCACATACTGTTCTTCTGAAAGCTTTTGCTGATGCTTTCTCGACCTTTTCACTCTAAGCCTGTCCTATTTTTCTCGAGCGGGGCGGGTAGCTGCGCAAACCTCCGATTTCTGAAGGTCCTTTTTTTACACAGTTTATCCACTCCCAGCTGTTGGTTAGCACTTCCCAGCGGTGCTGTACAAGCAGGATCAAATTAACGTGAAATGGTTTTATTAAATTTAGATTCCGTGAAAATAAAACAATATATGACTAGTGAAATGACGGTTTGTTCCTAAACAATTCAAGGGGGTTCTAGGGGGAGGGTTGAGGGGGCTGCAATTCCCCTTTTGGGAAGTTTCCGAACTTGTCTGATTCCTATCGCTTTTTCATCACAAAAATAATAGCATATTGTTTTACACTGGCAACACCCCCTTTGAATAAATCCTGGATCCGCCCCTGCACTTATGGCCATTATCATTTACCCAAACGCCCGACCTTCTAAAAACAAGAGGCGATTTTTTTCTTCAGTTCTTGTTTTCGTTTCGTGATTATAAACGACAACCACACAGTTGTCTTGTTTTGTCTACACTTGTGACTCTCTATTCTTCTACTCTTCTATTCATCACAAAAGAACAAAGCACTTACCGAAAAATTCGTTGTTATCGTCTTAATTTCATTTTTTTTAAGTGGTAAAAAGAACTTTCTCGAGAAAAGTTAATTTCCCGGTGGGGTAATCCTCAGAATTTAGGGAGCTGGAGTGACCTCAAAGCCCTCCTTCTACAGATAGGTTGGACCAGGATTAGATCGCAAGCAGTCTCTTCTTCTAATTTTTCCGCAGTGCAAGAAGATCGCGCTTCGCTCGCGCGTAGGATCAATCAATCAATCAATAAACTTTATTTACCCTCGAATTTACAGTGTAGCACTCACTAGGATCTGAGAGAAACAAGATGATTGCTCGTAGTCTGGACCAGATATTCGCTTTAAGTTACCTAGTCCAGACATACTGAATAGTTTCTCCTTTTTCAGGCCACGACGGCAAAACTATGTACCCTAATTCCAACTAGGTCGAGGCAAAACATTTTATACCCCAGACCAAAATGGCCAAAGACTATACCCTATATACCATTTGAATGGCCTACAAGGAAGTATTTTGTATCGCAACCCCTGGAGTCAGTAGTGATTGAGTCAGTTGTCACAGTGAGAACAAAGCCCAATTCCTCCGTTATCTCCTGTATTAAACTTAAGAAATTATCTTTTGAACCAGTTTATCCCACCCAGGGTAGCACTGATACACCTATAGTCATACACCAGACGTCGTGGGACAGATTCTACTTTTCCTAATTCCTTTCCCTGCACCGAGAAAATAACGAGTCGCACCCCCCGTCCCCTCCCCAACCTACAATGTGGAGCACGTGTATAAGCCAAGAACACTGGCTTCTTATAAGTCAACATTGTTTTCGGGGAAGGGAGAGCGAGAAATCTCGTTGGAAAAAACCAGCATTTCTTTTGTTAGTGTCTTAAATGTTAATTTGTGTCCCAAGGAATCTTGTCCGGCATCGTGGTTTCTTCATGCTACAAGACTGGAGTTAAATGCTGACCGTGTTAGCCAGCCGGTGAGCCGAGAACCACTTTACCTTGGAACATTTGGACTTGATAAGAAAAAATAAACATGTATAATTTTTGTTGTCTTTCGTGCTCCGTGGTCCTTTTTTTTATCCTTTTTAAAACAGTCAATACTGTTTTAATTGATTTCTGTTGATATCTAAAACAACTTGATCCATTAATCCGTTTAGTGTTTCCACTAAAGATTAAAAATATGATTGTTCCGTCACGAGATAAGAGACGTAAACAAACAGGGTGAGTAAGGAGCTTTTATATGCCCATCTAAAAATACAGCATTTCAATATACGATCAAAAGCAGTAGAAATGCCCGAGAATATAAAGAACCATTTATTACCAATCAACGGTCAAAGAACCGCTCTGTTTAATGGTTAATGGTTGGCCGTTTTAGTAAAACCACTTGACATTGTTTTCTTAAAAAAAAAAAACTATTAACGCAGTTAATTTTAGCATTACTTATTGACTGAAGAAAAAAAGCTTATTTACTAAAATGATTTCGTTTTCCGCTTATTTCATGCACTTTGTAACAAGTGTTAGGGGCCTATACGATAACATAGACCCTGCACGATTGTCAAGCAAGAGATATCTCTTCCCTGCATTGAAGTGCAGTGACGAGACGGCTTTCTTTGGCCTGATATAAGCTGATATGGGCTCGTAAAATCCCAAGTAACCGGCTTGACGCGGAAACACAATTCATTGCTATCTTCAGAGATATCATTATGTGGATTAGAAAATTCCGGGCTGAAAACAAAGGCCAGATGAGTTAAAGAGCTCCAGCAGCCTGTTTATTCTAATTAATCCCTTTACTTCTTGCAATTAAACGTAATTCAAAGTTAAATCTTAAACTCCCAAAATAAAGCGCCTAGCCTACGTGCAGGCGTCTCCTATTTCCTTTGCTTTACGCGCAAAAGAGACCCTTTTCCACGGGAAGAAAGTGCTCGAAAGCTTAAACTTGAACAGGTGCACTTGATTCAGTCATCCACAGAGGCAAAGTTAGACTGATGACCTTGTACAGCATAATGAACACCACCACAGGAAAGTACTGCTCAGTAGCTTTCATTTGAATGGTCCACACTTTAGGATTTCATCCGCAGACTCAGAAGTTAGAACCACCTTGTACAGCATAATAAACAGCACCACAGGAAAGTATTGCTCAGTAGCTTTCATTTGAATGGTCCACACCACAGACTCAAAAGTTAGAACCACCTTGTACAGCATAATAAACAGCACCACAGGAAAGTACTGCTCAGTAGCTTTCATTTGAATGGTCACACTTTAGGATTTCATCCACAGACTCAAAAGTTAGAACTATCTTGTACAGCATAATAAACAGCACCACAGGAAAGTACTACTCAGTAGCTTTCATTTGACTGGTCACACTTCAGGATTTCATCCAGGGACTCAAAGCTTCATTGGAATTGCTGCACTTGTGGATTCCATCCAAGACTCAAAACTGGTGTTTACACTCTTTTTTTACGTAAGAACATTTTTTATAAGAACGTTAAGGCTGAAATTGACCCAGATACTAAAAACGTACCCAACCTGAGACTAAAAGATAGAGCATTTTTATTCAGTTCTGGACCCGTTTTTGCATCGAGCTCCGTAAAAACACGTAGTAACAGAATGAACTTGTATCGAGTTACATTTTCTTCGTCTTAATGTTGCGGATTTGTATATAACAGCTCTAAACTGAAGTCTGTAGAAGTCACGCTAGATTATATCTTCTTTTCATTCTCAACTGTAGAAGTGCAATAAAGTAAATTCGCCGAGAAAAAAACAACAACAACAACAATACTGAAAAGGGAAACTCCTGATAAATTTATAAGTCATTACATTCAAAGCGTTCATGGTTCCAAAAGAACATACTTGAGAACGTTTCAGGCTCAAAACATAAAAAAAAAAATAAGAACATGCACTTTCGTTTCAGTCTCGAAAAAACCTAAACTGGGTGTAACCATTCAAATATAAGCTATTGAGCATATTGAGTGGGACCCCCTTCTGTGGAACTCTTCGTTACTCGAACTGTTGATAAAACTTTTGTACTTTGATCTTTTATTAGGAGGCTCAACTGGGCCGTTTTTAAACTGTTTTCGAACTTCGGTTACTGATTAGGGCTTATTATCTTAACCACACCATAACATATCAATTACCGTATTTTCTGTTAGAGCCACAACAACTTTCGCTTTGCGGTTTCTTACAGTCACTTGTTGCTGCGCTTGACTATCGCGGTGTCCCTCCATAAATTTAAATATTTTTTTAAAGAAAACACAATGGTATTGACCACTACTATTAAGCTGTTTTCTGTCTGTTTCAAAGCTGGGGCTTCGACTGATTTGGCATTAAAAACTCCGGATATGCTAAGGTTAATTTTCTAAGCCCCATGTCACAAATATCAGTTACTATTTTTTATCATGTGCTGTTAGAATCAACGAGTTACCCGCTATTAAGAGGGCCAAAGTACAGTTTTTAATCGGCGAATGTTACACGGTTTTTTCCCCTGGGAAGGATCTAAAAAAAGAAACATACCGCAAGATTGTATTACTCAGCTTTCATTTTAATGGTCAGCACACTTTCATGGGAGTTTATTTACAGACTTAAAACACCCCGTACACCCCAATGGACAGCACCACAGGAAAGTACTGCTCAGTAGCTTTCATTTGAATGGAGACACTTTAGGATCTCATCCACAGACTCAAAAGTTAGAAACACCTTGTACAGCACGATAAACAGCACCATAGGAAAATACTGCTCAATAGCTTTCATTTAAATCAGGCCCAAAACAATTTAAGTTTTTATCTAAGGACTTAAATGTTATAACCGCCTTGTATAGCATATTAACCATCACAGGAAAGCACTGCCCAACAGCTTTCATTTTAAAGGTTCCACTTGAAAATTTTATCAAAACTGACTCAAAATCTAGAGCCAACTTGTACGGCATAACAAACAATACCACTAGAAAGTACACAGTTCAAACTCAACAGTTAGAACCACCTTCTACAGAACAACAAGCAGCACTACAAGAAAAAAAAAACTTTTCAACACCTTTTTTTAATGGTCACACTTAATTTAGGATTTCTTTCACAGATCGTGACTAATAATATAACCCAAGAAGGAAAGGGTTAATTCAAACAAACAGTGCTGATCGAGACCTTCAACGCACCCCTCCTTTGTTTTCACTTTTGAAAGATAGGGCCACGCCTTTCAAACCACAAAATGAAACTGATATGATTTCGATTGTCTGTAAACAGAACTTAATACTCAAAAAAACATTTGGTTTAGTTTGTTATCTTCCTGAGTCGCCAAGGCGTGCCAGTTGGCAAGCTAGACGTTAAGTGTCTGTTTAATATAACCAAGAACCATTGTCATAGAAAAAGGAAAAAGTAATATTTGAAAATTGTAATGTTGTTAAAATTTTAATTTGTTTGTTTACTGAGGTTAAGAAAGGAAAATATAAAACTTTATACATCTTAAAATTTCCCTGGATAACTATTATTAAAAATATTATAGATAAGCCACTTTCACTTTGCTCTTAGTTGCATGGGGAATATGGCCAAAAGAACTCCTAAAAAGATAGAATCACAACAAGTACAGACACAAACATAGACTTCAAGTAGTCTCTAATTTTGGCGATGGCGATTGTGGGGCGCGATGGCGCGTCGCATTTCCTCGAAATTTCGCGCGCGTGCGTGTGTATTTCGCCCGCCCCACAATCGCCATCGCCAAAACTCGCAGTCCAGCACAAGCACTGACACAATGGACAAATCAGAAGTCGAAGGGCGTTTGCATGTACGTAACGAGATAGGATTGGTTTCGGGTTTGCTTATAATTGCATTGGCTGAGAAAGCAGTGCAACTCTTTTTAAACCAATCACAGAACATAGTAAAGCAAAACCAAAGGAAAACAAATGATTGCCTGTAGACAAAAAAATATTTTTGGAATAAATAGAGGCGAGTTCAGAACTACCAAAAAAACAGTCGTCAGCTTTTCGTTTCCTCATTTTTGTTGATAAAAACAGTAATTTAAGAAAGTTGGTGTATAATAGTTTGTTTAAAGTGCAAAAAATATTATTCGCAGTCCTTGATACATTCAATACCAGATCTTGCTATACCGATAATGCCCTTGATCAAAAAATGTATTCAGCATCCACTCTCTGGAATAAAACAAGAAAATACTTGTTTAGTCTGCTTGTCAATGATCTGGTTTTGCGAGCTTTTGGGTTGCTGGTGCAACCGGTTTAAAGGTCTTCAGTGCACCGATATAAAACATCACTTGTTGTTATATGAAAGGGGCGCCGCTCTATTTAACATTCATTCCCCTTTGATAAAGGAAAAGTTTTCGTCATTGAATTGTCAGTTGTACTACAGCAGGACGTGATGATATGAGCGTCTTGATGGAGTTTCATCAAAATGTCCCTACTTTGTTTTAGACAGAGATAAAAAATCAAAAAATCTACTGACAAATAAAACAATATAATATAAAAGCGGCCAATACACATAGTAAAACATTGAAGATAAGTCGACCGAAAAGACGTGACTGTAGTCGGTCATTTTCCAAACAGGAAAATCATTGTTAGCCAACGCATTTCGTGCAGGTTTGTACAATACCTTTTAATATCTGCATAAACGGGAAATGAACAACTTCCTGCGGATTAATAACAATTTCTATTCAGTTCTATTTTTAATCAATGGTCCGCTATATTTCCTTAATTTGCATTTATCGAGATGTTATCTTTTTCAAGTGTAAGTGAGGCGAGTACGACCAAAATAGTTAAAAATTCAGCTCGATTTTCTTCAAAGTTACCATCACTTATAACCACTCATAAGTTCTATTAAAAGAGAATAGTTATGGGCTCGAAAACTCCAGACCGACAAGTCAGTCAAGATATTGAACTTATTTCCTGGCATAACGAATGGCAACGTTGCGTATTGCATATGACACATGACACAACGCTGAAAGCGGGCTAAAAAGGTTCTAAATGCTAAAAACCGGAAGACTATATCGCACTAGAATTTTAATTTTCCGGATATGTTTTCTGTATGCAACATTCTGTTCGTAGAAACATCAGTATCTCTGGTATTCAGGTTTTTAATAAACCTGAGTTTCAAATCGGTTTCCTGTGGTAACATATTGAAGCAGGTGATTATTACCCTGTACGAACTTGAAGAAAAAAGAATCTATATAACACTCATCATGGCCCCAAAACGAGTCATTTAAAATGTACTGAAAAACCTTTTCGTTTGCTTTACAACCAATCGAAAAGGGGACTCGAGACAATTTTGCAAGATTGCAGTTTCTGCCGGACCAAAATTGATTCACTTCCACATTCACATAAACTGTCACGCAGATGAGAAAACTCAGTGAGTTACCGAGGAAAGGACTATTAGAGAAACAACCGGTGTCAAGCAAGGGGGAACCCCATATCATGAATAATAATAATAATGATAAGAAAAACTAAAATAAAGCTAGTTTAGATCGAGAAACAGCACGTTTGCATTCTCTGGTCAAACTACGTTCGAGCACGACCAATTTTAAAGAAAAAGGGAACTAAAACTGTTAGAAATCGTGAAACCAAACATAACATCAATTCAATTTTCATTTTGTCATCACTTACCGCACCCTTCTTTCTTCCTTCCTTCCTTCTTTCTTTCTTTCTTTCTTTCTTTCTTTCTTTCTTTCTTTCTTTCTTTCTTTCTTTCTTTCTTCCTATACAAAAAGAGATCAGTCTCATTGACGATTTTCTATATTCTTTGCAGTTGTATCCTCGACGACAATGTAGCGACACTGAAGGAAGAAATTGACTTTCGATCACTGTTATGTTGGGTCACTGTAAAGAGAAAACTTGTCTACTCGGGACTTAAAGTTCACGTCATGTAAGACATCATAAACTAACTCCAGAAACAAACACCTCTGGGGGCGGGGGTAGTTCAATTCTACGTTCAATTCAATACAGGTCTCTGAATTTGATTTGCCCGATGTTCAGCACTATTCGCCAAGCGGCGGTAAAATGGAAACTTGATAGTGAATACTTCAACAGTACGTGAAGTTATCTGACCAACTTAGGCTCCGTGATACTTGAAGCTTCCCAGAATTTCCGAGGATTTCGAAATCGGTGACATGTCGTATTGATTACATAACGATTCCACTGAAGGGAGCGACGGTCTCTGAGTGAAAAACGGAATTTTATAATTAGTAACAAATTCAATCAAATGTCCAAAAAAGCAACAACTTTGCAAATAAACTAGACGTTAAATAAGCCACACCAAAATCGGTACCCAATAGGGGGCAAACAAATCGTTTCCGAAATCTTTTAATAATGCTTTTTTGCGTCTTAAACGGCTGATTTGTACTGATTTTATTAACAATGTTAACTTGAACTAATGAAATTGCTTGACTCATTCGGGTTACGCGTAATTAGAAAACGTTGAAGTTCCTAGGGGCACCGTAGCTTTTAAAGTGTTTTGCGGTTAAACGTTTTCGCATTTTATAACCTCATTCTCAAGTTTCGGTGACAAAACCTTTAAAAGTTCCTCCCATCTTCGACATGAGACATTTTTGCTAAATGAAAGCTACTGGGCAGTACTTTCCTGTGGTGTAGATTATTATGCGCTGGACAAGATGGTTCTACCTTTTGAGTTGGTGGATGAAATCCTAGGATCCGAGCTCTCGAACAGTACTTTCCTGAGGGGTTGTTTTATTGGTTATTATTTATTTATCCCTGCGGTGATGTTTTATTATCTTTATTATGTACAAGGCTGTTCTAAATTTTAAGCCAGAAGTTGAATACTCAAAGCACTTTAAATTTTTTCTCACTGTTTATTCTGTCGTACAAGGCACTGATCAAACTTTTGCGTCTGGATGAAACCCTAAAGTGATTTAAATGAAGGTAAGCGGCAGCTGAAGCGGGCAGTACCGTGTTTCCAAACGACAGTTGGGCTTTTTCTTTTACCATTCTGGACATTATGCATGTTGACAGACCTCCTACGCGGAAATAATACGTTGACTAACTTAATACCGGAAACTTTAATCAAGGCGGGGCTCAAAATTACTCCGTCATTTGTCAAACAAAGCGGCAAGGTCTTCTTTTGAAGGATTAGGACTTCTCAACAGTGCTAATGGTTTTCACTAAATGGGAAAAATAGCCGTTACTAACAAGAAAAGAATCTTCTAAAGTCACGTTTTTGGTACTAAAAAGACAATGCGTTAACTTAAAGCAGTTTCTATAAATGATTATTTCAAAAGAAGTTCGCGATTTGACGTCAATTTCATTATGACTTAATAAATTTTGATCTGTGATTTTCTCACCGTCCGAAACTCTAATAATCTATTCTCTCCTTCCAGGGGCTCACCCTTGGCTCTTGGTGCTGTTTGTTACTCTGTACAAGGTGGTTCAGACGTTTGAGTGTGTGGATGAAATACTAAAGTGTGACCATTCAAATGAAAGCTACTGACTGTACTTTCCCTTGGTGCTGTTTATTGTGCTGTTCAAGTTGGTTCAAACTTTTGGGTCTGTGGAAATAATCACGCTACAGCATGAGCATTTAAATAAAGCTGAGCGGTACTTCGTGATCAACGAAGCTGTCCATTATGCGCAATTGGTGCTCAAAACTGAATTTTTTCCGTAGTTTGACTTGAGATAGTTTGGAGGCCTTTGTGGTAGTGACAGTTACAAGAGTGTATAGCGTGGCGGTAAAAAAACTGCGACAAAGAAAAGAAGACTTGTTGTGGTGTCTGGGTCTTAATAAATCTACCACAAAATTTGTCTCAGGAGAACTTAACTGATTTCCTTCGGAAATATAGGATATATTAATGACAGGAAACCTCTTTTTCTAAATGAAAGACTTGTTTTTTTTAAGTTTACACAAGGTTAAATAAAATGATTTGACTAGGACAGCAAATATGCCAGAATAATTACGTTCCTTTTTAGCTTTATTTTGTCTTTGAAAGGGTACCGCATTCAAATTCACGTCTACATGTCTAAAGACTGTATTTAAGTCATTGTTTACTTCAAACTGTTTACTTTTGAACGTCTCGTCGTCGATTTACTCTCAAGTACGAGAGTATACTTTTTCCATCGACCCCGCAAAACTCGCCGCCTGCGAGCATCGGGTAAAGGTTACACCGCAACAAGTTCTTTGCGTGCTTTCTTCGCTTGCGTCTGAAACAAGTCAGTCAAAATGTTAAACTTTGTGCAATTTATATGTAAATAGCTTCGTTATACGCCTATTTGGAGCTTGTTGTTGGAAAGCCATTCTCACAAAAAAAGCACATTAAAAAGCTCTTGGTAATTGTGTTTTAAAATTGGAAAATTTTCAGTTTCTTTTTCAAAGATGTTATTAACACTGTTTTTCGATGGAAAAAAAATTAACCTTGTTTTACACTACTAAAACCCTTGTCAATAAGATCATGACCAAATAAATTTTTCCAGGCTATATTTGTTCACTCAAATGAGGGGAGCGTTGTGCAATACGCAGATTAGCACGTTTTCAGGAATAAATGTACGTAAATGCGTAAATTGAGAAATTAACGAAGGTGGTTTAAGGCGGAAATAAGGTTCACCAAAAACATAATTTAGGCACGATTGTATCCTGAACAAATTTGCGCTAAATACTACGCTTTAAACCGCCAAGAAAATGTCCAGTTGTGCAAATACAAAGCTCGTGTTTAGCTTTCTTTTAAATCCTTGAAGCGAGCACAAACAGATATTTTCCGAAATGGCCGCTTTCAAATTACGTAATCCGTGGGCATCTAACTTGCGCGGGAACTTTTCCAAGCAGAATTTGTGGTATCAAGTTTCGTTGCGTGTGTTTCTGGAAGTAAGAGAACAATCGAACAGGATGGAAACTAGCTGTCTAGACGATAATTTCGGCCTCATGGCTTTTCACCCGAAATGCACGAATCGTGAACAAAGTCACTAGCCGTTCAGTTAGAAATCGGTTGCTACGTTCAATTCTTATGCAAAGCTAAGCTAGCGTGATAATTGCCTACATACATTATCTTAGGGATTTACTCAAGGTTATTATTTCGAAATATTAAACAAGTACAGCTTCACTCTTGCTGTTATAATAAAATACTTTATTATGTTCGGTTTCTCCAGGAAACACATAGATAAGAAAATCTTATATGAAATGTCGTTGGTATGATTTTCCAAAAATATAGACATTTTGTTTATTTATTTCAGAGGGGTTTCCATGCACCAATCACCTGGAAATACGAATAATTTTGGCGGCACGCTACGAAAGGAAAATAAACAATCCTCTGCCACCCCGCTAACTTCGACCTTCTACGCTGCCAGCGAAAAGCGGAAAATGTAATGTGTGTGGCTAGCTTGAAGCCACAAAGGAAGTTAAAACAAAAACACTATTATACTTCCATTGTGGTCCAAAACCTCGCTAATATGCCAAAGGCGATCCAGAGCGTGCGTACCTTCCATCCTTTGCTAGCAAGCGAAACTTTGACATGAAGGCCCCTTTCGGTTCGTTTTGATATGTAAAAATAAATGCTACACTATTAAAAAAGAGAATACTATTTACATTAAAGTTAACGCCGAATGGTGTCACTACATGAATTATGAAGACTCGTCACTAAAAATTTAAAAACAAATCCTTATTCGCGTCAATCTATTTTACTTTGATGATGAAACGTGGGCAAATATATGCTGTAAATCGGGAGAGTGGATCTCTTTCTTAGTAAAGAAATCAATTATTATTCCAAACAAGAACACCAACATAAGCTAGCTGCCCTAATTACGGCTTAATGAAGAATTACCTATCGCCCGGCTGACAAAAAACCACTCTTATCACGTTTTCAAACAAGCGACCTTGAGTAGCTAAGTGTGAGCTTAATAGATCCATGTACCCAAACGAATGTTTGATGAATTCTGTGCTACGAATAAAATGGCAGAGTCGTTTTGCAAGTACGCCTCGCTTTTGATGCTGTGTAATTAGCGAAAAACAATAGGGTTTTCTGAGGGTGGAGCAAAGAACGGATCATGTTTTATCACACTACACTCGATTATGCAAAGGACAGATCACTACAAATCGAGGAAAAAAATTCAACTCAAATGTTAGCGGAAACGCAAACTCTTTTTCTCTGCCATTTAATCCGTAAATCACGCGATTCCTATTTACAGCGATTTCAATAAAAAAGCTCTAGTAATCCCACGGCAAAAATAGTCTGTTTGTCCTTCCATCTAAAACAATAACATAAAGCTATATGCTTTCGACTGTAAAGCCGAACGTTCAAGTTTCGCTGCGAAACAATGTCTTATAGTGATAAACGTACACTCCCGATACTACGCGTATGTAAAAATGTATAAAAAATAGTTTGATCGCACTAATATTACAAATGTATTATATACTCACTTAAGTTTTACACTCTGTTAAAAATGTCACTTGAAAATCTGTGGTTAAATGACGCAGACTTTTAGAGCCAAGTCAGAAAGTTATCACCGATCTTGTTTCCTGGGGATATTAAATTTTCCACATCGTTCAACATGTCTGAATTGAAGTCCAATCCGGCTACTCCGAGATCTTCAGTCTCCATGTTAGTAGAGTTATCGGTTCCCTCCATCACACCTAAGTCTACATTTGTGCCGGGTAAGCTGTCCAAAATCTCGGGAAGTCTGCGACCCGGATCAGCTCGAAAAGTCGACTCCTTTGAGTTGTAATTCGCGTCAAACATGGGTTGCGAATCGTTCATTTCGACATCATGGTACTGATAGTTTCCTCCGCCCATTCCCAGACCAGAATCAAATGATTCATCTCTCATGTGGCCACCATTTGTGACTGGCGCTGAGTCCTGAGCCGAGAGGAACGACACTTCGCGCGTCAAATTTCCGAGTAGCGAAGACTTTGTGCCCCCTTCTTCAAGAATATCGCGTTTCAGTCTTATCTCTTGCTTTAACAACTCTTGCTGTCGCTTCAAAAGCTGCTCGCGCTCTCTTTGAAGGCGGTGAAGCTGTATGGTTCTGTGTCGGTACATCTCAGGCGGTATGGAAGAACCACGTAGGTTCTCCTGGCTTCTACAGTGCATGGCGATTCTCGGATCGACCCAGCTTGTTGTTCTTTCAATATGATTGATATAGTAAATATCACCTTCAGGAGTCATTGCCTGTTCCCAGCCATCAGGCAAATTAGCGGCTGTCTGTGCGCTGTTCAAGTTTGAAGTCGACTGAGTTTTTCTTGGGTCCTGCCAAGTTGTTGTTTGGTCAAAGTGACTGCGGGAAAGAACAATTGGGCTTTAATTTTACTATCGTGGAAACAACGCATTTTCACTCATTGTCAAATACAAATTTTGGCTACCCGCCATATTGATCAGAGACACGTATGTAAAGTAAAACTGGTTTCGATTGATCCCCAGCTCCCGAAAACAATAAAACACCAATTTACTAACGAACTTGTAAGACGCAACGACTTCTCTGGTCGAAAAACCATTACACTGTAATGGGACGCTCAACACATTACGCGCCAGTAATGTGGAGCAATTCACTACTCAACTTTGACGTCGTTGTGCGTACGCTTTAATATTTAAATGTGGTAGCTTAACTGAATTTACGGCGCGCACTAATATATACATGGCAAACTTACTTCATAAAATAGCGTTGTCCGCCAGGAGCTGTTCGCATTTCCCATCCTGGAGGCATCTGGGCTGGCTCCTCCAGCAAAGCAGTGTTATCAAACGAGGTTGATCGCTGGTGATGAACCGGAGTCAAGGAGTGGTTCGGAGGACCTTTTAGATTAGGAGGAACTGTTAGTGAAGCCGGCGATGAATGTGCTCTGGAGTGGTGGATCTGTAGCCCTGACGGATGGTCCGTTTCGGGAGACAGCCCTCCATCTTGAGGAGGCGGCTTAAAGAACGAAGGAGGCAGCTTCCGCAAACGCATCGGGAGCGCATTCGCCGTGTTTGTATCGGGATGTGTTTTTGCCGCTGTCGCGGGGTTGACAACATGGAAGAGCGCTTCGAGGTCGTTATCCGAATCCTGGCGTACGTGGACCACACAATTACTGTTCTTTCTTTCCATTGTTAGTGAAGACTGTACGCGTTACGTCTTGTGTCTGTCTACTACGGCCCCTGACGCATCAAAAAGTAAATCGCACGATGGCGCGGTAATCACCTCAACTGTTATGTAGCAAGGGCAGTATCAACTATCTACATACTAGAACTACACGCTATTATTTTGCCGCGTCGCGGGGGACCTGGTTTTCGGGTGGGATCGTGACATCATGATGAGTCGCAGATTTAGTTGTTATGACAACTGTTTGAGGCGACCAATGAGCGTGTGCGGCTGGTCACACGATAGCATAGCAATGAAAGACGGTATTGTGTGCGTTTATTTCTGCGAACGACGTAAGCGCGCGCGAGATTTGCAAGTGAATCTTGCGCGTGGGCTTTTTGGGTTTGTGATTATAGTAAACGTCTGGTCTTTTCTAGAAGTATTTTCTTATAATCCTCTCAGAGAAACGTGTTCATTGACTTGTTAACTGACTGTTGCGCGCCAGCGGTGTCTAAGCCCGTTTTTTTCTCGGCGGCGAAGCCTCTGATGTTTGGCAGGGTATAAAATGCGGAACAATGACAGTTCCATGTAAACAAACCCTGCGCGATGAAATGTCAAATCGCGTTGTTTGAAAAGTCTGGTTTGCTATGTGTCATGAGTACTGGTTATCCAGTAAAGAAAACTGGAAGGAAGTGGTAGAGCGAAGGGCAGCTTAGCGTGGGTTTTTTTAACCTACTTTTTCCTCTTGAGATTTTGCGTTCTGAACTTTTCCCGACTTTTCACAACAAGCGCCGTAAGCGCGATCACGTAGGGATTAAGTTTCCGGGGGGGGGAGTGCAACAGGTACAATTACCACGTAACAGCTGCATCATTTTCCATTCTAGTATCGCTAACCTGTGTGCAGCCTCTGGCTAAGTATATCGCGAGAGCGCTACTGTCTTGGTAGAAAAATCAAGTTTGCTATGACCGCTCGCTGTCTACCCGTTTATATATTACACTCAGCAAAATCATTTTCTCTTGCTTCTTGGAGAGCTGCGCTTGCACGCAAGCTAGGCATATCACTGAGTTGGGCTCGTCTTATCTTGCTAGCCTGCGTGCAGACGTCTCCTATTTCCTATAGGCTATATGTCATCTGCATGCCCCCCTCCCCCCCTGGCGGGCCAGTCGCCAACTGTCTGGCTTGTAATAAGTGATACTCTACTGACAAGGTCGGGCCACCGGAAAGCAATTTGTTCCCCTTGAACTAGTTTTGTGGCTGGAGGTTGTCACTACACAGTTCAAAGTTCTTATTGTTTGTGTTTGTTTGACTCGCTTGATTTTTTTTTATTTTTACAGCACGGAGCGAAAGATAAGGGTTTAATCCTCGGTTTGTTTCTCTGATCGCCAGGTTTTGGTGGGTGCTATCTCGCACCGCAGGCTACACAATAACAAATTTAGAAAACAACCTATTTGTCTAAGTTCAAAGTAATTCTACATCGACACGCAATCGCTGATTTATCGCTGAAACAAGCGAATCAGTTGAAATCAAGTTTGAAGACGTAACTGGTAAACCAGGCTGTCCTGCAACGTGATTATTGGTTTTCATCGTTGGATGGCCAGCCCCTAACGATAAGGAACAATGTATCATTGAGAAAAACACTCAAAACGGCGCGAACGCGGGCTGATCACGCGACATCGCGAGCACACAAGTTTGCACATAGATATGGAGTCGAATAAGATCCCGATTTTCTTTAGTGCTAGTGCTAAATTTCTTGAAAACTCATTTTTATCTTAGAGTACATTGCGTTCAAGTTCTAGACGTTTTTTTTCCAGAGGAAAACCAAAACACAGGGTCTAAACAAACCCCCGCTGATTTTACGAAGCCGCTCAATTAAGAATATAAAAAGAACGGTGTTCGCATCCACCAGAGCGGTGAAGCGAGTTCTGACATATTTTCAGGGTTGACTGATTGATTTCTTTTTAGTTTCACCGGCCTGAGGGCAAAATTACACTGCTCACGCAACAGGCGAGCGACAGAGTGTTATTTTCAGCAACATGTTCAAAACACCATTTCGATTGCAAGGTTCTTAAACAATTTTAGCGCCCTATCACAAGAATAGTAATCTCCGGCGAGAAATTAATGCTATAAAGGTAGCATTTGACCGGGGACGAAAGAGCATTCAACAGTTTTACACAATCGATGCTGTCAAACTACTAATTCACGCTGCTAAACCGATCTTCTTGGGTCCACTGATGCACTGAATTATAAAACTCCCCATGGCTGTGCTTTTGTACCAGCTAGAAATTGTTTTTCTTTATTTCGTGTAACTGGCTGGGAGAGTTTGTTGGTGTGTTGAGAGACAAGTTACATGTGGAACATTGATATCAGGCGACCCCGGTCAGAACAGTTTTGAAGCAATGTTGCTGCAATCGTCACGACAAAAGAGAATCAAGATTTACCCATTGTGAAAATTCCACGGGAATAGTATAACGTTGTTCGTAATGGTTCACGCTTGCAACTAGCAACACCGGTACCAAAATCGTAAAACGGCTTTCGCGGGAAACATCGCATTGCTAATAAAGTGGCGAAAAGTAATAGTAAATTAAGTGTAGTCTCTAAAGTGTGCAAGTAGTCTCACAAATTTTTAGACAGCTGTCAACTCAGTGATATTTTCACGATCGTTCAGTCTATTTTCTTTGCACATTTTACATAAACAACAACAAGCTTTGTGCTTTACTGAATTAGTGGATTGATTGATAGATAAATTAACTGATTGACTGATCGATTAATCAATGTTGGCTCGCGCAAGCGCTCATCACCGTTACTATAGCAACTATTTTTTCTCACGATTCGATCTGTTTCTATGAACAATGAACAAAACCTGATTGCTAATTGTATTGTCAGCCTGTCACGTGTTAAAGTAAAAACGCTGAGCAAAGGTTTTAAGGTTATCTTTGATTATCTACTGTTCTCTCTGGCAAGCTCTACTTCGCGCTATTACGAAAGACAGTCAGAGGTTTAACTCGGTGATTAACAACAGGAGCAACTCAAGGAACAATTTCATGCTATGGCGATGTTTACATCTTTCACAGATAATTTACAAATCTTAGCATAAGCTATTTTCGCCCACGCATCTTTCTTTTTTTCCTTTATCTTTGATCCTCCCGACTGAAAGGCCATTATGTTATTCAAACTGACTAGAACACAACAGACTAGATGGGATTTGTATTTGTTGTTCTTTGGTGGATAACTATCTTGGCGCGTCTTGGCGTCTAGCCTGCGTGTGAGCTACGGAAAAGAGATACAAAGAGAGAGGGGTGGGGGAGGAGATATTTGAGGGTAAAAAGAGAAGAGATCTCAAAACGCGATCAAGTCAATCAACGGGAAGGGTGGCCCGCATGCAGACGTGTGCGACTCTTTTTGCCCGTCGTCCAAAGTAAGAAATCGGAGGCGTAGTGCTCACTGAATCCCCCACTTCCTGCTAGGGTATTTTGAGGGACCAAGCGCTAAATATTTCTCCACTTTTTCAAGCCTTCATCTTGGATTAGGAGAAAAGAGTAGCGTTGGGACAAATGAAAAAGTGTACAAGAGAGTAGAAACAACACTTAACATTTTGTCAATCAGGGCACCAAAGCCGGGGAGGGGGTCTTTGGAACCCTGGAGGCTCGAAATGTTTCTGTTGTGTAGCCTAGCCTGTGAACACTGAATAGGACACAAGAAATTCGGCCAGCGTAGCGACTCGAGGACTGACTAGCGGGAAAGAGGTAACCCTTGTAGTGACCCTAAATGTGGGCCTATGGATAAAACCAGCCCTAGATTCTTAATTCAAATTTGGTTTTACAAGTTATCAACAGTATATATACATGTATACATAACATGTATACATGTATATATACATGTATATATATTTTGCATTGGTCAGGAGCCCGTTGGTCATCATTTTGAATGAATGAAACCATCATATTATCAACTTAGTTGGAGACTGAAAACGAATATTGTGATATTCTATAATGCCACTCTAATTGTCTGTTTTTCATTCGGTGGCCAAAGAAGACCCACTGAGATCCTATAACACTAGAAATCGCTGGATTAAGGTGTGCTATGGAGCTAGACCAGCTTTCCTCCAAGACAAAAGGTCTTGCTTCATTTTTGGATTGAACAAACAACTTTTAAGTACGAGAAACAGCAAAAGTTGAGAAAGAGACGAGTCAGTTAAATCGCTGAATTCGTGTACATGTGGTTGTTGATTTTCACTGTTGCAAAATAGTTGAACTTTGTGAAAAGGATAACAACTCTAGTTCAGTAGTGTTGCCGCAATAGCTTTTTTTGCTTTAAATTAATCACCGTCAATTTGTCGAAATATTTCCATCCAGATTCCTTTCTTCCTACTTGAGTCTCTTTAGCCCTTTGAGTTTGCATGAAATGCGACAAGGATACACAAATGCCATCAACATTAATGCGCATGCGGATAATGCACTTCACAGATCGGAGGAATGATCGATATCCTTTGGCGTTAGAGATTTTCTGGGGGGGGGGGGGGGGGAGGGTGCTGACGCCCCTTGAGACTTTGTCAACATTGATGTCAACTGATGAGGGCCTACAGGTTTCTCTCCGAGAGACAACACTGAACTTAAGAAGTATGACTGTCTGCCAGGGCTGTAAAAAGGTTTGGATTTCTTAAGTTTATTATGGATTGATTCCAATTCCAAAACCACATAACAACACGTTTACAAATTTCGTTGGTAGCCGCGCCCAGTTAAAAATTACATCACCAGGTTCTACAAATATATTAGCGTGTAGTCACAAAAATATGTTAACATGCCAGTTCGTTTATTTCCAAGAAACGCCAAGATTACTCAGCTCTCCAGCAAACAGCTGGCAAATGATGGATGTTCTCTTGATGCACTACATAAATGCTTTCTTCGGGTGGTGTATCGCACTGTGGGGTCGTTGGTTAGTTGTTTTTGGATTTCAATCATTACTTAAATCGCCAAGGATAACAAATATGGTGCCTTTATCATTTGTTATTGTTTTGGTTTAAATTTCTGAAAGGTATCACCAGGTTAAACTCGGTGCTCGAAACGACTTGGGTTGACGATCTCTAACAGCTTCTTGTTCGTTGTCATTTGTTATATAATAAATACAGGGCGAAGTGAAGCGTACGTATATCTTTCATATGTTAACCACTGTCTTCTCCGTCTTTTTCAACACAACAGAAACTAAGCTGCCCAGGTTTGCTTTCTCTTACCCGGGTTAGGGTTGAAGCAATCAATTTCAACATCAAATTCATAGTCAGGGAGTCTATGACCTTCCCTAGTAAAATAAGAACTTTTATCCTATCATGCGAGGACGAAAAATAAGCAATTTATTAGACTGAAGCAACCTCATATTCTCTGGAGATTTTAACAGTCCAGCTGAGGGACGGGGGAACTGTCAGTTTTTAAGTTCGAAAACATTTCATTTGAAATCTATTCACGGCATCTATCACTGAGTTAAAAAGATCCCTCCCTTATCTGTTTGTACTGAAAATCAACTGTCTAAGGCCCAGTTCAGACGCCGTACCTCTCATGTGCCCTGCCAAGCCGTACGTAGCTATTTGGCAGTTGTACGGTGTCCAAATCAGTTTTTTTCGACAGATTTCAATTAGGCAAGCCAAAATCTCAGGGTACGGCAAAGCTTGCCGCTTAATGCGACCTAGGAGCGAAAATGTATTTGGTAAGGCACATGAGAGGTACGGCGTCTGAACTGGGCCTAAGCCGCGCGAGGTTCGCTCGCAAAACACTCGCGTGAGCGTTGGACAAAAAATTCCGATTGTTTTGCAGTGTTGTAGTATCCTGACTGGTTATGTACAATGAGGTCCGCACACTTGACGCCAACATCTCGCAAATGACACTTGAAAGTGGCACTTAAACGTGGCAATGGCATTGAATTTTTAAGTGAAAGGCCGAGTGGTTTTTGGTTGAATTACCTTTCTTTGTTTGACCTCCAGGTTAGCCTACCGAAACTGTTACGGTATTGAATTAAGCGGCCACACATTTTGTTACGTTTCGCACACAAACTATTTAAAGTAATATAGTATCTTTTCGTCACGGTAGCAACGTGACCTTCTGCACGTGAAGTTCAATGCCGCATCATTGTGACAAAGACCCAACACTTGAAAATCATGAAGACGTTTTGGGCACGTCACCCTGTAGCTGTTACTTCCCAGCAATTATCCAATTTAAAAATTCCTTTACGGTTATGATGACGTAACATGACGTGCTTTGTACAAAGCGTGCAGCTCCTTATTTGGCTGTTTATACTGCAAACAGGTACCCAAACTTTGCAAAGAATTTTAACGAAATCATTTCGCTGCTTAGTAGCGACACTAACAAGAAGTGTTACGGACATTACATAAGGAAATAGGAATTTAAAGTGATGTGGTAAAGAATGCTTCATCTAGCTTGCCTGAAAATTGCTCGACAGAAAATCTGCACCAAACCTCAGACCTGAAGTTGTTTTATTAGTTCGAGACGGGTTTTCGTGTGTGTAAATTAATACTGCTCTACGCGACCATCTCATTACTAGTAAACCGGGAGATTGGTTTTAAATTTTAAAGTTTTTGATTTCGTTATTATTGTATTATTAGTTTTTCCTTAATATTTTACTTATTGTGACATAGTGATCTTATTTATTTATTTATTTATTTATTATACTGTTGTGATGCGGTGTATATCACTTTGTCAGTCAATGAAGTAGATGTTGATGTTTGAAGTTCCCAACCAAACGCCTCTACTCTTTTTGCTCTCTTCCACTTTATTACTTATATCATCCTTGACAACATTGTACAGTTTACAAATTAAAGGCCAAAAAAGTGACGAGGAATATATAGAAAAGCAAAAATGTAAATTTTAAAATACGATTATTTTTATGGTCCCGTACTTTTCCTTTAATTTCTATTTCAGTCCAAAAAAGCAAAAGCTATTATGTTAGACGGGACATTTTCGCGAAAACTTTACGATTTTCAGTTTGAAATGGATTTCGCGACACTAAACAACAATACATAAAACGTTGGTTTACCTGTGGCTACCGGTGCGTTACCATGGTTACCATGTCAGTAAGCCGTGTCAGCGGCTTTTAAAAGGAACAACAAATCCCATCATGCACTAGTTAGCGCCAAACAAAATGGCGGACGACGAGAGGAGTTTTACCTTCCAGTTTGTTCCAAATAAATCTTTTCCAGGATTTGACTCTTCCGATGTTAAAGAACGTTTCATGAAATGGTAAGGGCAAAAGAATATTTTAAATGTTAAATTGCATGCACTGACAACGCAGTACAGACAGGCTTGATAGCACTGCAGAAAAACGCCCGAATCGATCGAAATTTATTTTGAATTTAACCTGGAGTGCCAAGACTTGTACAGATCTGAAAAATTCCCCACTTGGGAAAAATCAGAAAAAGAACAACACCAGCGCCAGAGGAAAGAACTAGGTATCTTAAAAGCGTTCAAATAGATGGTTTAATACACTAGAAGATTTCATCCACCAACTCAATGTGCTCCAAACGGAAATCAAAAGTTTTAATAGACGTCACGAGCGTTTTCTTTTGGAGGGAAAAGATATTAACCAATTTTCGGATGATCGTGTTTTGCAGGGGGATGATATCACGGAGTAAAGTGCAAATGTTCTCGTACGATCAGTTATTCCAAGCTTATCAGAAAGACAAGTTCGTTTTGGTGAGTTAAGATACAATAAGATCGATATTGCTAAGTGGGGAAGTCCTTTGACTCCTTTGGGCTATGGCAGTTGGCTTGGGTATGGCCAAGGTAAATGCTATCTATGAATTCCACTGAAAGCCCTTTGTTAGCTTCTCACGTGGCTAATATTATTGATCTTTACAACTGCTGTTATTTCTTATCTGTTCTTGCACCTCTGCAGAGGTTCTTGCAGATCTGTCTCAAGGTTGACAACGAAGAAATTGAACAAACAACATTGCTTAAACTTTTAGGAGTTAATATAGATCACAAAGTTTCTTTCAGTGAACACGTAAAATTTATTAGTGTAAAATCCAGCCAAAAAATTGGTGTTCTCCTTAGATTGAAGAATTTAATTCCTGAAAAGGCTAAGTTACATATATTTAAGACTAGTATTCTACCACACTTAACATATTGCTCTCTAGTTTGGCATTTTATTAGGTCTTCAGACAAACATAAACTTGAGAGATTACAGGAAAGGGGGCTAAGGGCAGTTTTTAAAGACAATTGTGGTTCTTACGATGAGCTCCTAAGCAAAGCCAAGTTACCAACTTTACATAATCGTAGGCTTCAAGATGTAGCTACTCTCATCTTCAAAGCCAAGCAGGGCATTTGCCCTACATACATATCAGATCCTTTTAACCAACAAAGGAACCAGTACAGCCTGAGGAGTTCTGATTTTGTTATACCCCGCTTCAATACAGTGATGTATGGAAAGCACTCTATTAAGTATCTTGGACCGACACTATGGTACCGCCTACCTAGAGATATAAGAAATGTAACAAACTTGTATCTTTTTAAGAAACTTATAAGGCAGAAGGATCTCTCAACTTCAGTTAGTAATGAATGTGGATCGGACTGTCTTCTTTGTAGATCATAGACATCGTATTTTAACTGAATATTATTAGCAATTTCAATAGAATATTATTAGAATATTATCATTAACAATTTTCTTATATTATTATGTTATTGGATACACACTTATGTTTTGTATTTAATTACTTTAGTTACTTTAATTACTTTGTGTCACCAATTAGCACACATGCTAAAGTTTCTTGACACATTAATAAAGTTTATCATTATTATTATTATTATTATTATTATTGTTACCAACAGGACTTTTTCCAAGATCCTGCTGTAATATCCAGTCTTCAGGTTGGTCACGTGGCATATTTCCCTCTCAACTTATGTTATAAACTGGTTTTTCCAAAACCAACACCAAAGTAAATACTCTGGCCAGTCACAATAAACGTTCCGCATGCACGCGGACATGGGATGAGCTTTCACTTTTTTAGGCGAATACGCATGGCTTTTTTAAAATGAATTTATTAACAACCTTGGGTTGAGATCTGAAATACATATATGTTATTTACCGGGCGGGAGGTCCGAGGCCTGTGGCCTCGGGCCGTACTCAAGACCGTACTCAAGACCGAGGGCACAGTTTTTCCCTGTATGGACCGACCTAAGCAGGTAAATAACAGATTTATTTTTTTCCAACATTTGCCAGTTTGCAGGTCAATCTTGAAAGGTTGTCAGAACGCGCGTAAGTTTCACTGAGTCAGGTGCCAGGAAATCATGGAGCAAATGTAATCATAAACTCTTCAAACTTTTAACTTAAGTTTAATATTTTCCGACTGGAAACTACCCTATCAACACGGAAAAGCTTGTTTTTCAAGAACAGACATGTACTTGGAAAATCGTATCCGGCATAACGATAAACAACCCAATTACAAACTTATAATTAAGCTTAAGCTTTCTACACACAAAACCAAAGTACTGTTAAACGGGCCACTCAAACGTTAGGACAGGTTTAATTGCTCTTGCGTAAAAAAATGAAAGAAAATATTTTGAAAAACATTCCGTTAGCCTAATTAGTTTCTTTTTATGTTTTACATTGTACTTGTAAGCGTACATGTATGTGCTGGCTCTTTGGAGGGCAACTCTCCATAACAGTTCCGATGGTGCTTCTTGATATGGAAGTCTTGATGCTGATCTGTCACCTTATTTGTAATAAAATTTGTATAAACCCCCCAGGCCGGACATCATGCAGTTTCCCTTACATTCCAGGTTGTGTCTTCCTCTGATACTTGGGGTCCTCTGAGTGAGTAATTTTATGAGTAATATAGCACATGCACCTACAGTAAAAAAACCTCCAGTAACAACCACCTCGCTACAATGTTCTCCTTTCTACAATGCCCAGTACTTTCTTTCTGACAGTGATCACTGTAGTGAGTGTCAACTGCACATAAAAGATAAAATAGCTATATGATTTCATCAATTTCTCCACCTTTGCTGTGAAAGTTGTGTTAGTGGAAAGAAAGACTATCTAACAAGTTGTTTGCCCTGAAGTTATTTCTTCTTGAAGTTATTTCATAGCATTGTTTCAAATTGATGAAAAATTTACCTAGCAAAAGACATAGCTTTCTTTGAGTCTTCATGGCGTAATGGTAGGAGTTCTCATCTGACCACAGTAACCCCAGGGATTCTACTCTTTAGGTTATCTTATTCTGTCACATAAGGTGTACAATCATATAGAATACCATTTCCTCAATGTGATTAGGCCATCCCCTTTTTCTCTTCATTTAGCGTCGAATGCGTTACCTGATTTTGGGTCAGTTGGTCAGATAAAAAAAAAGAGGCGCCCCCAAAAAGGCCCCCTAAAATGAGGAGTCTGGAACTAGAAGGCCCGTTACCCCAGCATCATTGCCGTGGAGCCTGGAAACAACAAGATGTGGTTACAAATTTAAATCAACATGCGGCCCAGGGGAGGTACTCCGAGTTTCGAGCGACGGGGATGATCGAATGGGGGCAAAAATCAAAACCCAAAAAAATCTCCAGGGCTTCCAACAAAACCCAAAAAAGTCCCTGGACCAAAAATTAACCCCCAAAAGAACTCATGCCAAATTTCCGAAAATTTCCAAAAAGGATTAAATGATACAACACGAAATTGAATGCTTGTGTTTGTTTATATTCATCATACCAGTTGATTTTATCTTTTCCTCATCTGTAGTCATTCTAACAACACTAGGAACACCCAAGAACATCTGTTTCACCAATAACATGAATGACAACTCTAAACAAGACCACCTGGGCTAGAACAAGTTTGGTTGTACCTTATTTGCAGGACTACGCAGCTGGGTTATGCGGGCACTACCACGAATCTTTGGATTGTTTTGAATACCAAAAAAAAATCCCTACTTAAATCAAGCCACCAAAAAAATATTTGCCAAATTTTCCTACCCAAAAAAATACCGGAATCAAATATTTCAAACCCAAAAAAATTCCTTCAATCATCCCCTTCACTTGAAATGCGGATTCCCCCCCCCCTGGGCATGGCGGCAAAGGAGGTCGAGGAAGACAAGATTGATGTGGTGGTTAGCATTAGGAAATGCTATAATTTTAATAGATCTGTATTTGAAAAAACAAAGTTTATTTTTCAGATTAAAGGTGAAAAAGTGTTTGACTACATCATTACCTTCATCGTAACAGATTTTTTATCAAGGGGGAAAATTTGGGTCAGTTAGACAACGCTAAACAGAGAAAAAAAGGGGATGGCCTTATCGTTTGACAATCACATAGAGAGTTCAATTGATCTGATCAATTTGTTTTTTTAAATTGACTTTGCAACAGTTTCAGGGTACATTTAATCAGTTGATTTATTTTTCTTTCATAGCCATGAAAGTCTCATCTGTCACAGCAGAGCTTGTTTCCTGTTCTGTTACCTCAATGGACTTTTTTGACAGGCTCCAAGAACAAGGTTTGACAGCAGCAATCGTAACCCTTTAAGCCGCAATATCAACATACATATTCTCCTCACTGCTCCACACGTTTCTTATGGTACTAGTTGGGAGAATTTGCTTGAAGATAAAGACTTTTCATCCCTGGTGATCATTTCCCTTATTCTCAGGACCTGCATGTTTGATCAAGTAGTGATATTGCAAGGAGACATTAGATGCTTGTCATTATTGTGGCTTGAAAGGTTAAATTAACGTAGGGAAGCACCTTTAGTATAAAGCAAAATTCTATTACGGCTTTACCTCGGTGTAAGAACCTGTGAAACTCACGGATGACGTAAAACAAAGGAAACAAAAACATTTCAAACAATACCGTACAGCAAAACAAAAGCTAGCAAACAAAGAAAATCTTGTCAGGTTCTTACACCGAGGTAAACCCTCTATTACTTGTGGTCAAATAAAGATATTTCCAGAGAGAAGATTTCTTGCAGTCAAACCAACGAAATGACTTGACCTCTTCCCCTGTAATTTCATGAGAACTTTTTTGTTATCTAAAATTGGTACGTCTCGAGTGTCCCTTACGTGTAGTCTTTCATAAGTTTGTATTTTAAAAACCAAAATACCATCTTTCCTTTCTGGAAGAAGAAGCCATTTAGTTTGAAAATTAGGTACGCTTTGGTACATGTGTGTACTGCTGTAGGAAATTTGTGTGTATGTAATAATGTAACAAAATGTAATGCTGTTTCCAACTGTTAATCTTGAAAGGCATCGTCAGAGAGTCAGGAAACATCCGAAAATGCTTTGATGAGTGTTACGAAGATTTTGTCATTTCTGATGAGCTTAGAAAGGTAAGTACTAATTTAGCCTTTGGGTTGCAGGTAGAAAATAGTGACCCCTCCACATGCGAGAAGGTTTTCTGGCACGGTGCTCCACTGGCAATGGGGCCTCAGGGCATCAAGATCTGTGAAATGGCAACCACCCTTACCAATGAATGTTAGCAAAGAATCAAGGATAAAAGAAAAACTGGGATGGCTTAAATACATTTGCACACAAAATAAATTAATTTATTATATAGACAAGAGTGTTTAGTGGACAATAGACCACTCGTAAAGTTCGTACGAAACTACATCCAGGACTCGAGTGGCATATTTTCCATGTCCTCAATAGTGAGGATGTCGATGATGTTATTTATCGCTTTTACACTGTTGTTTGTGCAAAAATACTCCTGTCTATATAATAAAAAGGAAATATCATGTGGCAATTACAATATTTTACGAATGAGCACAGCTCATTCGTAAAATATTGTTTTTACTATTCGAAAATAAAATGTATATCTTTGCGCCGCCATGTAATATCCTCTATATATTATTACATAACTGAAATACATTTGTATAGTTTGATCTTGCTTCTTTTTTCTGCCTTGGTGTTGTTCATGTAGATGTTACTTCTCGAAGAAGCAGAAACATATCCAATTTTCAGTGATGCAGATAGAAATGAATATATTTTCCTGATTTTCAAGCACCTCTGTCTTGGAGGACAAGTTTGCCAAGTAAGTCCCATATTTCGCCAAAATACTTTTATAAATCTCTATTTTTTCCTGCAATATAAACACGTTTCAAATGGGGCAAGCATGGCGTAAAATATCATGTTTGGATGTTAAACTGACATGGAATGATCTTGGTCATGACTGTTACAAGCATGGGAGTGTAAAGAAGGAATTTGACCTCAAGACCCTCCACACAACAGTTGAATTGCTGTAACCATTAAGTTATCAGGTGGCAAACTCATGATGAACTCAAAGTAAGTCCTGTTTCGTAGGCTCTGGTTTCACAAGTTGTGTGTGCTTTAGAAGTGAGTACTCAGAATGTGTGCTCCTGTAAATGCAAATGCATTAAATCCCCAATGCCCCGAAGGACTGCAAGTTTCTCCTACAGCAAGAATTAATCTGCCATTGATTTTGGTCAGCACTAATTTTATTGTATTCTTTCCCATTTAGTATGAAGATGACATAAATCCTTACTTAGAAACAACCAAGACAATTTACAAAGATCTCATAAGGTAGGATAAGGTATAGCTGAATGTATAATGGGACTGCAGAATTGTTTTAGAAGCCTAAAATGCTAGGGATGACACTCTTGAGGGGGGGGGGGGGCTGTTGGTGGTTGGCATGGGGGGGAGGTGATGATGTGACACTGTATAGCCCAAAACCCAAACCCTGCTCCAGACTGAAATCCAAGTTTTCCTCCCCTATTTCAGGCCTAATACTTGACACAGTTTCCCTTTTCGGCCCAATACAACTAAGTCGGTGCCCATTTTACACTAGTAAGAAAGACATACCCTATTAAGCCCTTCTCCATCAAATTCTTTGGTTTGCAGTGTTCATAAAGATCCTACAACCAAGAAGCTGCAGGTTGCATCTGTTGTACTAAAAGTGTCTGCTCAGGTACTGCTTGACCTTGTTTAAGACACTCCTTAAATTACATTACCAAAAACTGCTTGGCTCATTGAACTTCCAAGGAGATTACAATTGACTGAGGAGCTGTAACCCTTTAAGCCCTGATGAAAATGAAATTTCTCTTTACATAATCACTACCACTTGTTTGAACATTCAAGTGACAAGAATAAAGGAAGTGATCACTGAGGACAAGATATCTTGATATTTTAGACAAATTCTCCTTACTAGTTCCATAAGAAATGTATGGAGAACAGTAAGGAGAATATGCATTTTCATATCAGGGCTTAAAGGGTTAATATCTAGTGGTCAGCTTATTACCTGGCAAGTCCATATGTATTTCTGGGAGAAATTGGGAGCACATTTTGGAAACATGTAAATGATGTCTTGGGGAGCTTGTAGCTGGGAAAAACACCTTATGGCTTGAAAGTTTTCCAACATCTTAATTTCAAGATTTTGTAGAGGTGTAACTTTGTGATGCTCGATTTCAGCAAGAATGTCTAAACTTTCTTCACTGATGACCAATAAATTAGTGACTCTTTTTGCAACTTCAAATTTTTGCAATTTTAGAGCTAGAGAATTCAGAGTTCATGAAGTAGCACCCTTTTGATGGACAAATTCAATATTCATTTGACGCTTGACCTTACACGGGTTTGTGTTGTTCTCTTCCTAGGATGAAGATGGCTCACAAGTGTACCCATCACTTACACCACACAATCAGTCATTTGCTTACATGTGCATCAGTCCACTAAAGAGACATGTGTATGTGTGGAGTCACTCTTGGAGATAACATGAAGTACCAAGTACATGCACCATGAAAAATAGTCGCATTTGAAGCTGGATTTAGGTGTTTGCGCTTCCTGCCAGTGTTGGGTGCTTCATACAAGGACTGCTTCATTTTTAAATTGGGCATCTACAACATATACAATATCTTCTGGAGGCGTTTTTGACACTTGCCAAGCTAGAGTTCAGCTACTCTTGAGTTATGTACAAGTTCAGATCTGAGTTAGCTCAAAGTTAGCTCTACGTCAAGGCAGTTTTCACTAACAACAGAAACATTTAGCATACATGCAGGCACAAGGAAAACAAACAGACTGTTTTCTTCTGTTGTCCTTGCAAGGAAATTTGAAATGCGGTTTTAGCAAAAGCATGAAGAAACAAACTGGTTCCTAGATTCCTTATGTGTATGTTTAAGATACGTTTATTCCTAGTGGGGACAACATAAGAAGAAGCAGTCTTTTGAATGTATGCAACTCTCACTAGCTTATGCTTGTGCTTATGCTAATGTTGTTAATGAACACCAACCTTGACTTTCAAGCTTGCCCTGAGTTTAGTAAGTGTGTAATGTCATCTTATGGCCTTGGGCATGATGCAGACTTGAACTGGTGAACAAAGATTTATAACTCCATCCAACAGACTGTCTATAGAGTTCTTGGTTTTCTTCACCTCTTTGGGTTCTTTGTCTGCAGCACTGACTGCATGTGATCCCAGGCTTAAGACACTCTCCTCATCAACATCGGGGGTGTACTTGAGAACTAACGAGACCTCAATCAGTCCTGGTTCTAGAATGCAAGAAACATTCAGTGGGGTAATCCATTTCTTCCACCTTATACAACACTGAACAAAATAAACAGCGCCGCAGGAAAGACTTCTTAGTGCTTTCATTTGAATAGTCACACTTTAGGATTTCATTCACAGATCCAAAAGTTAGAACCACCTTGTACAGCATAATAAACAGCACCACAGGAAAGTACTGCTCAGTAGCTTTCATTTGAATGGTCACACTAGGATTTCATCCACAGACTCAAAAGTTAGAACCACCTTGCACAGCATAATAAACAGCACCACAGGAAAGTACTGCTCGGTAGCTTTCATTTGAATGGTCAGACGTTAGGATTTCATTCAGAGACTCAAAACGTAGAACCACCTTGTACAGGAAAGTACTGCTCAGTAGCTTTCATTTGAATGGTCACACTTCAGGATTTCATCCACAGACACAAATATTAGAACTGTTTTGTACAACTTCATAAGCATTACCACAGGAAAATGGGGGAGGGGAGAGGAAGGGAATATTAGCAAAGGAAAATGACATACCAGACCATCCGGAGTGTGATAAGATGACAGTTGTAGCAAGTCGTTGCTTCAGTGGTGATATAACATGAAGGTCATCTCGTTTGGGAATGAACCAGTGACAGCTCAGATCAGGAAACACAACCTGTCAAGTTGCATTAGTGTGATTAGTATTTTAATTCTCCTAACATATCTACAGTGTTAGAAAGGCAGATCACGAGAAAAAAGCTACTGATCACCAAGAAGAACCTTCTATAAAACGGCAACAAAAATCGAAAATATAATCTTTGGGCTGTTAGAGAACAAGGTCAAGTTTTGTAAGAACAGAGTGGTTTGCTTATGTCCTTTGGTGTCCTTAATGCAATTGCAAAACGTGGCTGTAATCCAAACTCGTTTCTGGTCAACAGTTGTGCGTGCAAAAGTTAAAGGGGAGCAGGGCTGGTACAGTGGTGAGAACACTTGCCTCCAAACAATGTGGCCCAGCTTCGATTCCTGGACTCGGTGACATACGTGGTTTGAGTTTGTTGTGGGTTCTTGCCCTTGCTCTGAGAGGTTTTTCTCCAGGTACTCTGGTTTTCCCCTCTCCTCAAAACCAACATTTCCAAATTTCAATTTGACCCAGAGGGCCACCCTACTTAACCTATTGTTAGCTTGGTGCTACCTGCTCTAAACATTGTAATTTTTTTTTACTTAACATGGATTCAGACTTCAAAAATTTGGTGGTTAGTCGCATCATGCTTGAAACCCACGTCTAAAATGGACTAGTATAGTGTCCTTGAGTAAAAGTGGGCCATTATTTTTTGGTGTCACTTAATTGAAACGCTGTGTGACTTGGCTTTTCAAAATTTTACTAAAATTGACTTTAATGAACATTTGAACTGTTTGAGAGTGCACAAGAGACAACAGAAGCACAGGACAGATGTAGGTTGTGGCTTCTGTTGCTACTTTCATTCTTACTCTGAGGACTCTTCTCTCAGTTCTCTTGTTTTTCTCTCCGCTCAAAAACTAAACTTTCTGAATTACAAGTGGATCCCGAATCCCAAGGACACAGGTTTGACAGTCATGGCCATGAGTCATAAGACTGTCAGACTGTTCACTCTCAAACAAAATTGACTGATTGATTTAGCTGCACGTCGACCAAGAGTGAGGTTTGAAAGAATCTCTTGATCCATGTTCTCATTTCACCTGGGTTAATAGGACAGGATAAAGTCGCACTTGGGCCAAGGAGGCCCACACGGCCGGAGCTTATCCCGGTTTCCGTAGCATGAAGCAACTGAGAGTATTGCTACTCCCCCCTGGACGGGATGCTAGTCCATCGCAGGGTTACCCCCAGCAGTATGTCGCCGGTACCCATTTGTACACCTGGGTGGAGAGAGACAATGTGGGGCAAAGTATCTTGTCTAAGGAAACAACACAATGGCAGGGACTGGGTGTCGAGCCACTGACCTTCAGATCTGAAGCCCAACGCGCTAACCACTACACCACTGCGCCCCCACAACCTGGGTTAAGAGGACAAAAACCCTGAGACACTCCACACTCAGAAAAAAAGAATACTCACCTGCACTCTGACCTTGGTTGCATCTGCCACATTCTCCAACATTGCTTCAACATTGATCCCCAGTGTCAGGCCAGCAGAGAAGCAAAGAGGATTGTCTGAACCACCGCGGGGCTCATTCAAGACTGCCGATGCTTGCCGCAAACCGGTTGTTAATTGCAGCGATGCCACCTGATGCGACAGCATGACTGATTGAACATAATCCATCACTCCTGAAGGGTTGGTGATGTTCGATTCAAAGAAGCTAGGAAATGAAATTACAGCTGCACAGAAAGCATCTGTGTTGACGTTCTCTGTGTTGATAAAGTTTGAAAAGGTTTTGATTCTTGTCAGAAATGCTTCCCACACTTGAAGCATTGAGTTTAAACTTCTGTCACGTGTACTGCTGTAGCGCTGCGTAACAAGAATCTGTAACGCATGTGCGATGAGCCTTAACTGCCGAAGAAGAAAGATTTGCTGAGGACGCAAACCCATGAAAGTGTGTTCAATGCGATAGGATGTTGAGAGAATGTTTTTGACCAGGGATTTCAAGCTGGAACCTAGGTGGGTGCAAAGCGCTGGAGGGATGTTCCATGTGTTGTCATTCTGAGCTTGAATTACCATTCGCTGACACTGCAAATACAGAGAGAGGCACTCTGCATCACTGGACAGACATGAATCAATGTTCTTTACATGAAGCAGGTCTTGAATGGCTGTTTGTAGTGCTCGTTGTGTGTTTGTAGGGTTTCGGGATGTGAGAGATTGAAGTCGCATCTGAATACTTTCAAAAAAGGTTTTTGCAGTTTGTGATCCTGAAAAAGTAAGAACAGTTTATGAGGGCTGTTGCTCATGGGATAACATTCAATTCACCCAGAGAAAACAGGAAACACAAAAGGAATGATTACCCCGCCATCAGGGTGGGGTCTAGTGATACCCATTCTTTTCTTTTGTGTTCTAATTCTTCATTTTTCTTGTCTGGGCACTAGCCCCAGACTCCTGGGTTTTTGCTCAGTCAAACAAATATTCGTCACAATCTTGCGGTACCTCACTTGGGATGGCATCTTCAGTGACCATAGTATATTTTGCACCCTGGGAGGAGGGAGACCAAAAGTGGGTCTAATGCCCCTGGGGCTTTAATTGTTTGTACTGTTAAGCCCAGCATTAAGAGGAGATCACAGAAAGCATTTTAATATTTTACTTTGATGTTGCTAATGTTGTCGAGTAGTAATTGAAGATTATGCACAGAAGAGTAATTTCAATGGAATTTGGTGTGCTAAATGTAGCGTCCATGATATCAAGAAGTCTACACAGCTAAGAGAGTCACCTTAGAGTGCTTCTCACCCTGTTTTGTACAGTATAATAACATTTAATTTCTGATTGCACAACTTCTTATAAAAATAGTAAATGGGTTACTAGAGCTGCATTTAGCTGGTCTTCAATGGTCTTGACTAACGTGGTTTTTCTGAGCAGTTGCAGATTCTTTAAAATTATCAATTCGTATATGCATAGAATCGAATGAAATCTATGCTTCATTGACTCTTACAGAGCCTGTCGTTTTGTAACAAGATCCTACTGTTATTGACATCAGTCATGTAGACAAAATTTATAATGTAGCTCGGCTATTCCTCTTGAAAATGTACACCAGTAAATAGAAGAGATACAAGAGACACGAGTAGTGAAAAAACGAGATCTACATCCTAAAAATTTGTGAGAAGAGAGACTGACGAGAAAGAAAGTTACAGAATCAGATCAACAATTAAACAAATCAGAATCAGATCGACGATACGAAAACGAAATACGAAACGTATTGGTGAAATAAAATACCTCCTAAAAAGCTCTCCTTGCAGAAAAAAATTTAAACATTTTTTTAAATAAAAAAGCATCAACAACCACAAGGCCTTCAGTCCATGGGAAGGTTATTAAAATTTTTAAATTAAGAGGCCCCTTAAGGACGGTGTTTCCTAATAGAGATCTATTTTTGCAAAGGTCATGACTATGGGGGAAAAGTAGATCTTAGCAAGGGTTATTGGAATCCAGAAAGAGAAATGTGGGAAACCATGCATTTTTCAGAGATATTTAAGCAACCATAATTCTCAAAAAGCACTAAAATACAAAGAATGTATGGCAATTTCTTTCCAAATTTAAGCTCAATTATCTCTGAAAAATGCATGGTTACCCCCAATTTTCTTTTTAGATTCTGTTAGCCCTTGCTAATATCTGCTTTTTCCAAATAGTCATAAACCGCGCAAAAATATTGTTGTATTAGGGTGCAAATTCCTTTAGAAACCCGAATATCCTGAGATGCGCAGAACGTATGCGCAGTAACAAAAGGAGGCACCGTCCTTAATAGAGGTTTGACTGTGTGTTATTCCTCACCTTCCCCTTCACTCAGTTTATCTTCCAAGTTGTCGTCGCCTTGCGCAATGTCAAGATGAGGGACAAGTTGAGGTTGGCTGTCACGCAAGTATCCATAGTGACGAGTGGTGTGATCAGCGAACATAGCTAGCATGGCTGGACTCTTTGCAGTGGCATTGAACACAAGAATAAGAATGGCCACATAGGCAGGGTCGTCAATGGACGGCTCGGGCATGGCAAAAAATGGGTGAGAGGAGAGTAGCTCTGGCACAAGGGATGAGGCAAGGTGTTGATGCTTCTCTCCCAGAAATTTGGCACATCTGAGAATGAAGTGAAAGAAAGGAGAAAAAAGTGAGTTTTATCACAACTGTTATGTAACCCTTTACTGGCCTGCCAGAATTAATGTTGAGGTCTATAATACTGTGGAACAGTGTTTTGACTTGTAATTCTCTGAAAATTTTCCTGTAAAATATTTTCAATTCTTATCAACCAGCTATTGCTGACTAAATATGGAAACAGCCAGTATAGTAATACCCCTTTTATTAAGTTTCTTTTTTCAAACAATTTTCATGAGCAGCTCACCCCAGACTTCGCTCAACCAAACGTACTTCCATTTAAGGTGGTCTTATACCCAAAAAGTGAATTTCTTTAGAAAAGAACTTTGCGGGAGACTTTTACCATCATTTTATAGGGATTTACGCCCTGACTTCAAACTGAGTCTTTCAGGTCACATGACATAATAGTTAATGATTAACCAGCCTTCTCAGTAAAAAAATAGGGGGGTTCATTGTAAGCACGATATCTAACTAATGCACGGTTGGATAAGTATGAAGTCAACTTAGATCTGTCCACAGATGAATTCTTCATGGGCTAAGCCTCGAAAATTAAGCAGCTTGGCCTCTTTCGAATTTATTTTTATTCTTTTTTTCCAGAAAGTAAGGTAGAAGGAAATAAAAAAGAGGGCAAGGATTCACTTACTGAGAAGCAGTTCAAGATCGTGAGCATTTTTTAGGTTTACGACCTAGGAAATTAAGTCCTTTAATCTTGCTGAAAATTTCAGAACACTAGGTTACAATGCCCTGGAGACATCGTGCTCAAAAGTTCATTCAGTTCGAGAAATTCTGTTATTGGAGAAAAGCAGTCTTAAAGATAAGGGAACGGATTCTAGACAGCTTATCCATCGCTCATTATCCTAAAACTATTGTCAAATTCAAGTTGCCACACTAAAATACAAGCTGAACGGTAATTTGATGCAAAAACCATCGTTTAAATCTCGGACCCCAGGACTCTCTCCTCAGTCAGGTGTTTCTCCACAGTACTACCAGATGTCATTTTACAGAGAGGCAGGGGTGGGGGGGGGGTAATGTTCTTATTGAGGCTTGTTTGTGCGCATTTAATAAATGTAAACAATTGTTGCTATGGCCATTGCTATGGAAAAAGTCGTATACTGTTGATTAGATTTCTTAAATCTTGCTGCTTTAATGCTAATCAAGTGAGATTATTTCAAGACAGCATTCCCAAGTGTTTAAAGTTTACAATTTTGCCATTTAAAAAAAAGTGACTTTTGCAACCTAATATCACCTTTTTTGAGTATAACACCACCTTAACGTTGTGTGGGCTCTTGTCTTGAGTGTTGCTAATATGTTTCATGTGGGGGGGATTGGGTGGGGTATGATGGCCCTGTTTAGTGCCCCTAGGGCTTTTCTTGTTAGGAAGGATAAGGAGAGCAGTGAGGAAAACTTAACATCTATGCCATAAAAGATGTATACAAAAGGGACAATTATGTATGCCATGTCATAAATCCTTTACGCATTTGAAAACAGGAGAGGAATTAAAAAGTGATCTCCTCCCTCTCGTACCTTCTACATTTCCCTCCTGTTGTCAAATGCCTGACATGAGTTTGACAAAACATGATAACACTGTTATGCCATTCTTGTTTGTTAAAGAAATGGAGGTGCTACATACCTCCATATAGATGCCCTGTCCTGAGGATACTTTGCTAAGTTCCCCAGTAAGGCATGAACAGCAGCATGAAGACATGCCCTTGTGGATAAGACACAGTGACACAACAACTCACGCACAGCTTCTCTAGTGTCCCCGGAGAAATCCTCCAACACACCAAGCAGCGTCTCCAACTGATCCTCACGTAGCTGAATGTGCTCGCTGATTTTACGAAGACTGTTTATCGCATTTAAGCGCACACTTTCAATTTCATCATTCATCATGTCGGCTAAGAAGTCCAATGAAACAACAGCAAAAGGTGCATTCTGATAGGCTAAGTCACAAAGTGAATCAACGGCTGCTGTCCGCACCTCCAGGAATTCATCTTCCAAACCATGAACAAATGCACCGCATGCTCCACTGCTCATGAGACTCACATCCTCAGGGTCAAGCTCAGCTTCAGGGGCTTTATCGCCCCACGTTCTGCCAGTACTCCACCCTTCATCAGTCCCACCAGCTGCGTGTATCTCTCTACGCTTCTCGTGTTCAGTTTTTCTCCTCTAGTACAATGAAAGAATAAATAAGTGTAATTACAGGCTGTTTGAAGCCAGGGTCTACATGTATCATAAATCCTTAATTAACCCCCTCTCTAATAAGCCCCCCCCTTTTTATAGCACCAAATGTACAGTATATTAAACTCATTCTGATACAAATAAATACTATTTGAATATCTTTTCCAGAACAGACAATTCTTAATCATGTTGAGCTTGTTTCACTACAAACATAATGCAGTTCCACTAAAAATAAATCCACCAATGGTTGCGGCAGCTGATGATAAGAATGTTCGGCATCTCAAAATATTTCTTTTACACCATTAATTTATTGTTAAATCCATTGAGTTGAAGAATTAGAAGTTAAAAAGCAACTGGCTTGGATAACTTGCCGTCCAAGTTGCTCAAAATAGCAGCGGGCATCTTAGCACCTTTCCTGGAATTTATCTAAGGGAGCCCACTTGGTCCTAGGATAAGCCTCGGAAGTGGGGGCTCATTACAATATCTATCTCCCAAATGAAGGTTATTAGAGAGATGGCTTCTCATAGCTTTTACAATACAACCGTTCACTTGCCTTAAGGTGAGACATAAGCTTCTTATCCAATGTCTGCTCCAAAAACTTTGGACTGACAAGATGAAGTGATCCCAGCAGCCGTGCAGCCTCTCTACGCACGTTCATAGACAAGTCATTCACCATGTGGCAGATTTTGATAAAAGCATCGTCAACAAGACGGACCTCGTCTGATGATGGTAACTTGACAGGTCTACAAGGAGATTGTAGTTATATGAAATATAACTACTACATATATGAAATATGAAATATATATATATATATGAAATATGTTATATGAAATATAACTACTATATGAAAATGTGAACTCTCTTTGGTTGGAGGCTGTGATAAAACTACAATCCTGTAAGTCTAAAGAAAAAAAATTCAATTGGGTAAATTTCTGTTCATATTTCTAAACAAGTTAAGGGGAACTCAAAACAGCAGTGAAAATACTTGCCATCCCGTGTTCTCCCAAACTTCTACTTATCTTTCTACAACCTTATAGACACATGGAAAATGTTTTATAATGTCCATTGCATCAAAGCACCTGTGGTTATGACACAGCTTGACTGGGTGTCAAACTTTTGAAATCTGAATATGGCTTCTAGGCAAACTTTTGCATCCAGAACTGGACAAGAAACTGGACCAGGAACAAAACCAAATTGATTTTAAGTTATGCTTTGTAATATGTTAATGTTTGATAGCTCTAAACATTTATCTTGGCCTTGCTGTTCCAACCAACTCACTTTGACAATGAACATTTTTCTACATGTGTATACCTTTCACCCTTAAGAAGATTGGTGTTTAATACCCACTTGCAATGATGTTCATATGCTTTCTGTCCATATTTAGTTGACTGGAACTTGTAATCAATGAAATGAAAGCAGGGTTGTGCTGCAGCCGTGTGTGGGTCCTCAGGCTACCAACTTTATTTGACTTTGGTGACTAGAAAAACTGTAGTTTTTTTTTCTTTGCATAAAGCTTAAGGGCTGGGCATGACTGTCAGATTTCTTGGGAGCCCTGTGATTCTTCTATGCTGTGTTCTATGAACAAGCATTTGTTTTCCACATGAAAAAGTATTTGTTTTTGTAACCTTTTCTTGCTAACTGTGGGTTTGCAAGTGGCTTTTCAGTCAATTTGAAACAACTTCTGGTCTCTCTTCTCGTACCAACCTTGCACAGCACAAGTGACAGGGTCCCATACTCACCTCTCAGGGTCTGCGAGACTGAAAACCCAAACCAACTTGATGGCCACCAATCGGACATCCTCATAGTCATCATCCAATGCTTGCGACGCTTGGTCATAAACGGCCATGTCTAAACTCTGGCCTCTCTCATGCAGTGTCAGCTACAATGAGAAATAACACCCCTATCTCAAACATTGTCTGACAAACACAATCAGTGATTCCTGATTCTGATCATTGAATAAATATATTATACTTGGCATTCACAGTGCTGTCACGCCCCACTTTACTGACACCTGCAAAGGTGTTGCAATTTATGTCAAAAGTACTACAACCATGCACAATCTTTTGTTTAACATTCACACACTATGGCTGAATAACTTTACAGTGACATTAATTTTTGTATTTGTTAGTTGCTCATGCAAATTTCAAAACCTATTTTTGTTTTGTGCACAGTCAAGGCTAAAAATGGTCACAACAACATAAAACAAAGGACTTTGCTGAGTTTTGTAACCAGACTCTTTTATTGACTATGCACCTGCCTAATAGGACTTCGAGTTTTCCACAAATTACCATAAACATAACTCTCACTGCAAATATGCAACTTTGCCTCAATTTAAGAATTTTGAGAATTTTTGACATAAAATCACTATTTAACAACCTTCACTTACCAGAGCTTGCAAAGCACTTGTCCGTACTCTAGGGTCGCTGTCATCTGAGAAGCCTGCTAACAAACCTTGTACCCCTCTCTCTGAGCTTGGCCCCACCCAAGTCAGGGAACGTTCTAATCCTTGTGTGAGATGCCCAATCAGAGAAAGGCACTGACAACGCACTAAAGTGTGTGAATCCTTAAGATGCTTCAAGAGAATAAACCATTTGAAATAATGAATATATGAATATCATATATTAGAACTGCAGGATGAAGAATTACGAATTTAGCAAACAAGTTTAACTGAAAAGGGCTACACCATTGGCACCCAACAATTAATTTTTGTCCAAGTTGAACACATTTTTGTGCAACCTTTGAAAAGTGGCAGTGAAAGTATACGCTGAGTATAAATCAGAAGATAAAGTAAGGCCACAAACTGCAAATGGAAGTGTCGAGACAAGTCTTTTGAGCACTGCATGCGGCAGTGAAACACAGTTTGATGTGCTATAAGATCATTAGATTTACAATCAGCGATGTGAGTTATTATGCAATTGGCTTTTTTAGAGAAGATGGGAAGTAAACACACACTGTCGTAGATTCATTGTGAAATACAATTACAGATTTGCTTAGAGATCAGTGAGCTCTGTGACAAGTTCAGTACAACTGGGATAAGTGGTTTCCGATCTTCCCACATATGCGATCTACATGTTCTTAATGAGTGGTTCCAGAAAATATCCATACCCTCCCCAAGGATTGTCATTGGAAATGCCCAGGGGGTAGGGGTCTGAAAGGCCAACATTTTTAAAGGAAAGTATGAAGCTAAACTGCAATTTCCAGAGGGGGGGGGGTCAAAGTGAAAAACCATCCACGGGGGAGGTATGGATATTTTCTGGAACCATATAATATACTTGACCATGATACTGAATTTGTTTGTTTGTTGTTTCTTTATGCCAAATCACTACAGAACATTTGAGACTGCTTTCTCTGAGGTGACAAACTCTCCTAGGCAACCAAGTTTTTGGGCTTTTTAAGTCATACATATGAGAAGCATGACTGCATATTAAAATTAAACATAAAGTGATGCAGTTCCAAAAAAATACCTGGGTAGCAATCTTCTCAATTTGGCGAACAATCTTTGCCTAGGGTGAAAGAAACAACATCCTTACATTAGTCAATATATTAGGAAATCAGGAGGGATCCAGCAAAATAGTGCTAGAGACACTTTGAATTTACAGCCAAATCTTAATAAGTTGTTCTCACTAACTCAGACTAATGGCTGTTTCCCCAATTTCACAGTAACTAGCTTTCTTGATAATAAGTTAACCATTTAAGGCCTCAACAGTGACCAACATCTAATTTCTCCTAATAGTATTGCTACTTGAACTAACATACAGGTAATAAAGGAAATGATCACCAAACATAAACTTTCTTGATGTTTAAGCAAATTCTCCCAAATACTACCATACAAATTGTATGGATAACAGTGAGCAGAATATGCATATTGATATTGGGGAGTTAATAGGTTAACAGTTTTGTGGTTCCCCTGACAGTTCAGACAGGTTTTTGAGATTCTATTGTACAGAATAAATTATTATTTATTTTTGATATTCCCAACATATCATTTCAACTTACCTCCCCATTAAAGAGCTTGCCAAGTTGCAGTAGAGTGTGAAATATCTGAGCACGTACTTTGTGAGATTCTGAGAAAAAGATAATTTAGCTAGTTAAAGTACAGTGTATAGTTGTGGCATTCAAGGTAAGAGTATGGTCTCACCACAAGATTGCTAAGTACTAAATGTTGGTTTCATGGCTTGCTGATAAATCAAAAGAAGCCTTTTAAAGCCATGCATTCCAAGCAACTTTTTCTGCCCACTTGTGTGGTGGGCAAGGGCATCTACAGGCAAACCACTCACTGCCAACATACAGTGCAAGTCTGCTGTCTTGAATTACTTAATCAGTAACTTACCACATTAATGAAACATCAAACAAAGGACATCAAGAAGAGACCTCACATTAAAACACGTCATAGTGTATGATTTCCTTTGTCTTTATTATTTTCATTTTGAACTGTTCATAGGATTTGAGAATTTTTTTAAATCTGGGCAAGAAGTGAGCAACCAGTGAGTTGCTTACCGAGGTGATTGGTAGGGGGCAGGAACGGGGATTTCAAGGTTATGGGAAGTGGAAAGGTTTGATCCCCCTGATCTGCCCCCCCACCACCACCACCCATAGTTGAAATTGAAGTCTTTGTCAAGCCCTGAAAAGAGGGGCAGTGCAAGGGGAACTAAACCTGTCACTTCCTATACCCTCAACAGCCCCCCAGTCCCATCCTTCCTTAATTGCTCACTGTTTTTTGCAATTTTAATTGATATTGCAGTATAATGCACAGCAGTTTCCTATTTCTTCTGTTTCTCATCCACCTCCTCTGTTTTCTATCTAGCTAGGCTGCCCTCTGAACTCAATTACACACTATCAGAAAAATCTCAGATTGGTTAGCAAGGCTCCCAGTATCACATTATAGTGATTAGGGGAGCAGGGATGGCGCAGTGGTGAGAGCACTCGCCTTCCACCAATGTGGCCCGGGTTCAATTCCCGGCCCTGGTGTCATATGTGGGTTGAGTTTGTTGTTGGTTCTGTCATTGCTCCGGGGGTTTTTCTCCGGGGGTTTTTCTCCGGGGGTTTTTCTCCGGGTTCTCCGGTTTTCCTCCCTACATAAAAACCAACATTACCAAATTCCAATTCCACCCGCTTGTAAAGCGCATTCAATTATATTCACATAGAAAATGCGCTATATAAGTTCTAAATTATTATTAATTATTATTAAATTATTATAACAGGATCCCAGTTTACCAGCTGGGATTTTTTATGCAATTGTGAAGTTGATTTTTGGTGTGTTAAACAGACATGCCAGATCTTGGTAAACTCAGAACCAGCCTGGCTCATGGACTATTGCTTTTAATATGCCCCCCCCCCCTCCCCCCTGAGGAACAGTGGAATTCTTGGGGGATAAGGCAAAAAGCAGTGGAATTCTTAAGGGGTAGGGTTGAAAATACAGGAAATCTTTGTGGGTGTGATTGAACAAAAATGGAATTCTTTGGGGATAATACCCACATTTTTAATGGCATTCCTCACCTCTGAAGTGAAATTTCATGAAATTCTTTGGGGGCAAACACATATTTTCTAAAGAAATTGTTGAGGTGTCATAGTAATTTTTAACAAAATTCTTCAGGGTTAAGACACTTTTCTAAAGGATTTCTTGAGGGGTGAAGACATTTTTAAAGGATTTCTTTATGGGGAAGGGTAAAACTGACCTCAAGAGGGGGGGGGGGGGCAAATTTTAAATGCAACAGCCCCATGTAAGCAACTTCCTTTTCTAGGTAATTTGAACTTACTTCCCCTTACGCGCATTTCTGTAATTTTACCTCGATCCCCCTCCCCCGCCCCAAGGATAAAACCTCCCCTCCTAGACTGTAGGACATATCTGAAAAGTACATGTAAAGGTAAAAAAAATTGCATTACCTATATTCCTGCCTTCACCGTCTGCATTTAAAAGATTGATTAAATCGTCAACAATCGCGTGAGCATTGACTCCAAGAGACCTTCCAACGCTTCCAAGCAAAGAAACAACTTTGACCCTCACTGTAGTGTCCGTAGTCTCGTATAACCTCTCCCATAAAGTTCTAATTACGAACTCGGCAACTTCCGGCGACTCTAAAGGGAGCTCTTTTTCAAGATCAACAAGCGTTTGAAGGATTTCCTGCTGTGTCGAGTACTCAGAGAGCTCAAAAGCAAGTCTTTTCGAAGCATCTACAGCTTGCCTACTTCGCTTGAGTTTCAACACCGGTTTACTTTGGCTGCCATAATCAAGGGTTTCTACAGATTTTTCTTCTACGACAGTCGTAGAATAATCCGGGTTGGCCCTCTTCATGACCCTTAATAGGTATTTGAGAGTTTTCAGGTCCAGCAAAACCGATTCAACACGGAGGAATCAAAGTTAAGCGAGTGTACCAAGTGTTCTTTGACCGCCATGATGGATTTCCTGCTGCCTCAGTTGGTGTTACCGAGGGAGTTTGGACTCTAATCACTTATCACACATTTTCCATTTCACGTAGTTTCACGTATCATTTCTTCACGCATAAATTCATGGCGAGTACTTGTTGCTTGTTTGTACGCTATAGGTATTGGCTCATTTTTGTTTGCTAACTGAAAATTGAATTAATGGCTCTTGAGGATCGTGGGAAAATGTAATTTCTGACAACTGAGTGGTCAAGGTGCAAGCTACACTGTCTCCTAGATCCTGTTTACAAGCTACATAGTCAGAAATTAAAAAAAAAATTCAGACGTGATGGAGAGGCTCGGGACTTCTCATACAGAATAAGATTAAGATTTGAGCGGGAAATATTTACCACTCTGTGTCGGTCAGTCTTCTTGTGCACTACCCTCTTCATTTTCATTCTTATTTTCACCTCTTGCCCAATGTCCAGTGCCACGGCATTAGATGGGAAATACGATACCACATTTTTTGGCTCTTCTGGGTGGTTTTTAGGATCGTGTGGTACAACGCCGAAGTTGTTGTTTTTGACAACTGGGTCACACCCACCTACCCAAATTTCTGAGGATGGCCTATTAGGGGAAGAAGGAAGACAGGAAAGAGAGAAAAGTGATCCAGATCCTCTACCATCAATATATAATTTTTAACTACAAAGCATTTGTATCTGCAGTAACTGTTACCAGAAAAAACAGACAAGTATTTATTCGCAAAACCAAGTATTTACATGAGACTCAAAATATTACTATTTCCAGGATACTGTGCTTCCTTGAATAATAAGCTTAGGAGTGACATCCATTGTCTAATGTTTGTGGATAGCCTCCCACACAGATATTCTTTGGGTTTATCACATGCTCCTTTCCCATGGGGGGAGGGGATGGATGGATCACGTGATGAGCCCCTAAGGAAGTCTGTGGTTGAAGCTACTTTGTGGGTGGCTTGAATCAAGACTGAGTGTCGAGGGAAGGCACAAAACTGGGTTGACTGGAAGGACTTGTGTTGACAGCCAGGCTGTACTGTAGAGCTAAAGCCCTGAGGATGTAAGCAGTCATAGATCTTATTTGCTCTTTAAACTGCCTCATCTGAATTCCTTGAAAATTTAACAAGCAACGAATGTAATGAAATTTATTTTGTGTCCTAAAACAGAGTTCCTCTCATTCTGCGGCCCATTCCTCTGTCATAGACTACGTTGAACTTGTTGATGAACTAAAAAAATAAATGAATAAAAAAGAAACACTAGTTAGGACTTATGACAGTAAGGAGACCAAAAAGCAGATTGTTAAGCATCAACATATCACCATACAAGTTCTCCTTACTGGCTCCTTTATGTTTCTTATCCACTAGTTGGAGGAATTCTTAATTTTTGTCACACATGCTAACCTAATCTTAAAGTCAAAACTTGAGACATGTAGGGTGTTGTAACTTTTTGCAAAGGTAAAAAATGGGGATCACAATAGAATGCAACAAGGAATGCAAAATTTTGCATGATGAAATGCAGCATTTGTCCACCCCTGAGTTATCTTCATCATTCTCTGTTGGAATATGTGAATGCCAAGCTGTACACAGCATCTTCATGATCAGGGGTGGATATTGCAGTGCTGCAAGTAACAAGGGAACATTGGACAAAAGTCTAACCAAACTTTGCCCATTGCCAAAGGACTCCCAACTGTGATTGCAGATGTCTGAAGAAATGTTTTAAATACCAGCAACTACCACTTTGCAGAAGAAGAAATATCTATCTTGAGCACATGAGATACCTGACTATGTTTTTGTTATGCCTGACAAAAATGGTGACTTAGTCAGACATACATCTTTTCAAGAAAGAAATATCAATTGTAAATATGCATTGTGAGCAGGTTGCACACAATGTCCAGGTCTTAAATTGTGCCTTCTTGCCTGCCCTCTTTTCATTTCACAGCTGTCCTGCAGTACACATTGATCCACATACCTCATTTAAGCTATTTGCACCTTTTGTTATTGTGGACAGGTAACACATCAGCATAACATCATTACATTGCTGAAAACGGAGAGGAAAAACTCATTTGTTATGAACCTAGTTAAACTCTTCCTTCCATGATAAAGTTACAAATTTGATACTCTCCATATTTCCTATTTCTTTGGGGGACGTGGGTGAGGATAGGCAGAAAAATAATTTACCGGCAAATTTAACAGTTGTTTTGTAATATTGAGAGAAATTCAAATGGGTTATAATGTTTGGCTGCATTTTCATCTAACAATAAATGGAAAGTAGAAACTTACCAGGTTGAATTTTGATCACAGCTGTATCACAGAAGGAAATAAACAAAACAGGAAGTGGAGCAAAGCGAATGGGGGAAAGCCTGCGGGGGAGGGGGGTAGGACTTGCATATGAAAGGGACAGGGATGCTTGTCAGAAAATTAGAATTGAAATCCTAAAGGAGACCAATCTGGGCGTGGCTCAGGTTTTATTTTATTTGCTAAAACAGACAACCAAATAAGAGCTATGGTGATTTAAATTGCACTTAAGATGTTTACATTGAATGCTGTATTCTATTATTCGATTTTAGAAGTGCTCATTGTCTTAAATCTTTAGTTTTCATTAATAATAATAATAATAAAATATTTATATAGCGCCAATATCCTAAAAGTTCAAAAGCACTTTACAGCTTAAAATCTGTAACATACTGGTTGTCTTCCCTAAGCGATACCCGTATGTCAGAGTAAAAATATTGGCTTTCTGTCCTGGACACCCTAATTGAGACCAAAATCTGCAATCTACACCCCTAAGTGAGAAGAAGGGCATCCCCGGCACTTTCATATGGGGGTCATCCCCCCAGGGGAGGGAAGCCTAGGGGGAGATAAAGGTGCAGAAAGTAAAAACAAAAGAAAACAACAAAACTTGAAATTGTTTCACTTGCAGCTTTTCCTAATTGGCACATTTTTTTTTATTATCGCAGAAAAAATTTACTGTCTTGTTTTGTGACTCACATGTAACTTGTAACAAACTCACATTATAAAAGTCTTCCCTGAAGATGTCTGTTTTCATGACTGGAAGCCTCTGAATCAAACTCAGTGCATCACGCATTATTTCGTGGTTACATGGAACTTCCCCTTGAGGATAAATACAAACAAACAACTGTGATTGCCAATGAACCAAAACATTTAAGGTATATTAGCTTGACAGATAACATAGGTAATATGGCAATGCAGAAGCTCACAGAGTACATGTGTGATGAAGCCAAATAACAAGAGAAATAAAATATGTAATCTTACCATTTTTGACTGCTTTGGCATATTCCAAAATCATCTTTACACGGGAGTGAAGCATTTTTATTGCATTGTACTGAGCAAGGAGATGTTCTGACACTGTATAACAAGGCATGAAAAACAATATTAAAGGTTTTAATATGAAGGGGGCATATATCCTGATTTTGGCCAGAAAAATACTGTGGATTGTTTGAGCCACATAATGATCTCATGAAGAGATATGTACTGGCACCATCTTTCCCCATTAGGATGGCAGGGTTTTCAATAACTTCTGAAGTAGGAGTCAGAGCTAACCAAACATGATGGGTGTCAAACAATTTCTCCTAAGCATTGGCTTGCAATTCAACAAAGTACACTTGGTAGTTTCTTAAAATCACATAGTAGGCATTCACAAACCTGTAGAAGTATCAACTGTGCCTGTGTTAGACAATCTGGCTACATGATCCACTCCAATTCTCTCAGCCTCTTCTGTAGCTAAGGTGTATTGAGTCTCCACAAACAACATGCGTGTCTGAAAAAAAATAACAAAATCAATGCCTTATCTAGGCAGAGAGAGAGAATTTTTACAAAATTCAACTTCTTTTCAGCTTTTCAAGGCTACAAGACAAAAAAAAAACATACAGGGCTACAAGACAAAAAAAACTGATCACGTTACATTCACGGGTTCCAAGAAACTACTAGAATTGGCAGTTTTGTCAGGACTCCCTTCTAAGGAGAAGAAGGCTCCAGCCTCGGGGTTCTAAATAAAAAGGTTGGGTGCCAGGGACCAACTCCTATTCCCCCTCCCCCACCTCCCTTTGGAAACCTGATTGTTAATCTTGCATGGTTTTCTCACAGTAACGTTGCCTTACAAACAAAATGTGGTACACAATTTTTTGAGAAGTTGTTATGTATATTGACAATTTGTTTTTGTAGTTCTCGACATGTGATGAGCCACCTGGTGGAAACTCTGTCAGTAAACCGTTATGATTATTACTATTATTATAAGTACACATCCATTGGTTGTAGCCTGTTCCAGGCTCTCAGATAGTAGGGTCGGCACAAACAGAAAGGGAACACGAAAATAATACGTGCACGGGAGCCCGGGGAAAAGTGGTGCCTTGTCTCTCCCCAGCCTCCACGCATTTATCGCCCTCATTTTCTCTTCACACTTTTCCCCACTATCTTGCAGTCTGGAGCAGGCTACATTGGTTGTCACTGTAGTGACAATCAATGGTGACTATTGTAGGCCTATTTTATATTAATAATGTGTGCAGTCAGTGCATGTGCTGTCCAGAAGGAGTGTCAAAAGAGAGTTGTTTTCAGGGTGTTTGATACATTTTACAACATACAGTGGGTGACAAAAAAGGAAAAGGATGTATTGTACATTGACTTGAAGATGGCTGATGCAGTTAAGGTCCCACTACACTATTGACTTCAGAGAGAGCAGGCTGAGCTTCAGGTGAGTTATCCTGATGTGACCGATTAATTTTGCTGGTCATTAGCTCTTATTGAAAGTGCATGGTACAGAATGCAAGCCTTGGTACCTACAGTATTCTTCATCCTCTCACGAGACAAGTTTCTTTTCTCTCGAGACGAGACTCTCATCTCTCAAGACGAGAGTCTTGTCTCTGGAGAGGAGAATTGCGTCTTGCGAGAGGGTGGTAACTTACTTTTGAGCGGTAATGTATTCTGTAAAACTACAGAATTCATGCATCACCCAATCACAATAAAAATACTATTAAACTTGAGAACAAAGGAGCAATTAAAAGTGAAATCTTACCGCTCCGTCAACAATGTCAATCACAGACTCATACAAACTGATTGGCAACTGAAAAAAACATGACAGCCATTTCATCAATCTGGCTTTGTAAGAATATTAAATTTAGGTCAAACAAAAACAGTTAATGATTTAAGCTTAAGACAAACATCTAAGAGGACAACATCATTCTTGTTTCAAAGCAATTTAAAAAAGGAATGCATGTCACATAAGAACCTAGTGACCTACGACTGTAGAATAAAGACATGTATGTCTCTCCATAACTCAGTGTATCAGGAATTTCACTTGTGTACTGTATGGTGTTGTTTGTAACCCAGATATTTTCTTTTTAGTCCAATGCTCACGACAAACTGAATACAATACAAAAAACTAGCTTCACATTTAAATGTGTTATTGTTTTCTCTATTATTAATGATAATTTTAACACTTTTCTTTAAAGAAAAGAATCATTTATTGTTATAATTAACAAATAGTCGCCGAAGGCGAAGTAAATATTGTTTAATATTGTAAAATATAGTATAATTTTAAGATGTGGTCATCAAAAAGTAAGAAAAAAAGCTTAAACTTAACAAACAACGTGCGAAAAAAATTAACTTAGCTTAGTAGCTGTGCCTTGAATACAATGAAATGTTAGATTCACTGGGTAGTGCAGTGAATACAGCATTAGAATAATATATAAGATATAAGATGTAACACATCAAACACAAGAAAGAGTGTTTTATCAGGATATCCAAACACCAAGAAGTGGGTTGAAAAAACGAGGCGCAGCTGAGTTTTGTTAACCCTCTTCAAGTTGTTTGGATACCTGTTGAAACACTCTTTTCAGTTTTTGATATGCCTTCTCAAACCATTCATAATTCTTGGAAAAATTCAAAGCAAAAGTTCGCAAATTGTTATGCTAATTAAGATCTGGCACCCAAGCCATCGTCACAGTAGTGATTTCCTTTGTTGTCTCTTTTTAAGAATTATCAGTGAGTTTGAGAAATAAATAAACAACAACTTACATCATTTGTCTTGGCTAGTGGATTGAGTTTCAAAAATAGGGGACTTTCATTTATTTCACACATCTGAGGAGAAAATATTCCATAAGATTAGATAAACTTGACACACCTTGAAAACCACTGCTAGTCTTTAACTCAATGAAAAAAGTGTTGGACAATAACAGTTTCACAAGTTTAGTACCTTTCAGTTATGTGATTGATTAGTTAATTCACAGTCATCACTGGTCACTTTACAGTGAAGCATACACACAAGGTGACTTCCCACAGAGACAGATTTGGTCTTTGATTGGTGTTGTTTTCTAATTGGTCACAGGGACTTGTCCCACAAACACCCCAAATGAGGGGACAAAAACATTTTAACAGGATTTGTCTTGGAAATTGTCCATTTAATTCAAACCAGTTTGAGTACATCCAACAAGTCACAAGGACCAAATTTTAGTCCCTGCATTGGGATTTTTTGACAAAACTGGGTAGTTCACATGATAAGGACTAGTCTACGGGACTTGTTCCCTTGTCTGTCCTGAACCTTTAAAGAGGCCCTGTTGGGGTAAATTCTGACAAGTGACATGACCTTGAAATACAGACATAAGACAGATGAAATGGCGACAAACGACATGAAAGTGGATCAAAACTGCGACAGTGATGAAAACAAGCTCAAATATAATAGTAAAATACCAACAGGGACATGACTTCCTCCTTGATATGTGAAACGAAGGGTTTTTAAAATTCAGACTAGTGACATTCATAGCCCCCTAAAAGGGACACTTTAAAATTATATTTTCCTGTAACTGGACACTTCAGAAATTGGTCAGACAAGTCTGATGACTGACTGTTACTTCTATCTTATCAACTAATGTCAAAAACAAGAGAAATTTAAGCTAACCTGTCTGTGTACCCTGATATCATTTTCAGTTGGTATGGAACCAGTAGTGTACCAGCCAAGAAAATCCAAATTCTTGAACACCTGGTGAACTAAGAAAATGTTGGTATAATTAGGAAATACACTAGAAACTTGATTATCAAGACTGTGTGGGATCACTGAAAATAGTCCCGATGTCTGGATAATCAAAAGTCCAGAAACCTCATTTAATTAACCAAATACTTAAGGACAGTGCCTCCTTTTGCCCACTAATACAACGATATTTTTGCGCGGTTTAAAACTACGTGGAAAAAGATCTTAGCATCAAGGGCTATCAGAATCCAAAAAGAAAATTGGGGGTAACCATGCATTTTTCAGAGGTAACTGAGCTTAAATTCAGAAAGAAATTGCCATACATTCTCTGTATTTTAACGCTTTTTTGGAATTATGGTTGATTAACTATCTCTGAAAAATGTGTGGTTACCGACATTTTTCTTTTTGGATTCCAATAACGCTTGCTAAGATCTACTTTTCCCCCTAGTGATAACCTTTGCAAAAATACATCTGTATTAGGAGGCAGCATCCTTAAACAAGAATTTCCAGTTCAGCAGAGCTAGATTAAATGGAGCTCTATACATGTATCTATATAATAACATTTAATAATACTAATAATAACAAGAAGAATATAATAACTTTAGCCATTTTTTAATTATTCACACCAAACTATACACATATCTACTTACAGAATTTATTAATTAAATTTTCATTTATTCAGTTTAAAGTTCATTTCATCAAACTTGAAACTGAATACCAGTAAATCAACAAATAAGATTTATGTGAGAAATCACGGTGGTTGTTTTCAGAGGAAAGTGTATTCATAGCTGGCTAAAATGGTCACATTACTCAAATTTATCTTTTCTGATAGAGTCTGCTCTTTCTATACACATTATTATTAACTCATAAACCTTTTCACCTGTCCATGATAATGTAAACTAGCATGGTGTGAAGTACCAAAAGTGTAGTCTGACTATTTGGGTCCACTCTGAATAAAACAATTTGTTCTGACTGGGGGAGAGGCAACTATCCCCAATCCAACTCTCCGTCTACACTCTCACACCAGACCTTTCAATCAAAGACCATGTACTTTGTGTTGCATACGAAATATCAATTAACGTGAGTGGGTGAAAGTTTTATCTCTTAATAAATTATATCATCTTACACTGTTCTTCCTTTGTTTTGTAATACCCCATGTTTATAACAATTTGTCCATCATCAAACAGATCAAACTGCAGCTCAAATGAATTGAAAATTTCTATCTTGCGACCATCTTGAGTTCCGAGAAGAGCTCCAATAACTAGAATGCAAATAAAACAAGGCACAGGTATAAAACAAATGGAAAATGATTGCTTTTGAAGTTTAATAAATTTAACTCTTTTGGGACAAAAGTGTGTGGACTTGTCATTTAGACTTACCGGACTACATGAGTATTATTCACTGTACCATGGGTTAAATATTTGCATTTCCAATCCTTTCTCGTTACATAATTACATGTTACATTTTAGCCTAATTGAATTGTCAAATAATTAATAAAGGAACTTACAATTGAGCTTATTAAGGGACCGTTCATTTTTTATGGGGTGGGGGGGGGGGGGGCTGGTGGGATTTGATGGGTAGTACCTGTAAAATATAATGACCCCCCTCTACATTAGAAATTTTTTACCTGCCCCCCACCCTTGTAGTCCTAAATATTTGAGATGACCCCCCCCAAAAAAAAGAGACAAAACAAGAAAAAGTGAAAGTAAATTTAAAACTTATGAAGCTTAAATTAAACAGTCAATCAGTTAACACTCAAGTCCTGCAGAAGCCAATGTCTTATTCTGAAGTACATAAACAGACAAGTCATGCTGGTTGAAAGCATTATTTTGGACACTGTTATTAGCTGCTTAAGAATTAGACCAGCAGAGGCCAAAATAGTCCAGTTCTGGCCCCTCTCTCTGTCACGCAACGCTCCACTCTCGCATAGAGAGGGTCCAGGGACAATTGTCTGCGCATGCTTGTAATTTTAGCTAGTTTCCTAGCTAATTGCTACTGTGCATGTACAACGAGATAAGACGAATAAGAAAACAGAGAAGGGAAGGGAAGCACTGGTGGACAATTTTTTTGTGCGGTCGGCAAAAAGAATATAATATTTCCCGAATTCGATCGTGTTTGCTCCATGTTTGGTTAGTTGCACTGAGCGATTTCCTCTTGCAGTTCAGATTATTTTTTCAGAAGAAACAGTTGCTGCAAGCATTACATGACTTCTTGAATTACTGAGAAACAGAGGAGTTGTGGTCAATTCAAAAACACTGGATACGGGAGCCGAGAGAAGGCTAAAGCTTGAGTAATTACGAGGACTAACTGCCAATTTTGTGGTATTTGCTGTTGATCAAAACATTTTTCTCAATCTTTTTTGTAATGCTGTAACTAAAAACCAAAATGTTTTTGGAATTTTACCAACTGGCAGTCTTCCAACTGCTTCTTTATAGGTTAGTTAAAGAAGAATATAATTTATGTGAAACTTTCAGAACGTTATACAGTTGTAATTGTTGTGCCTTTGCATCAGTAATGAAGGGCCTGGTTAAGGGCTATCGAACATAGGCTTCAGAGTGTTTTCCATCGGCAATGGAGACAAAAGTGCATATTTAATGAGCTCTCTATAGTTTATTTGCTCACCTCTCAAAACTCGCAAAAATCGCATCCATACTATGTTGTTTCCAGAACCAAAAGTAAGGCAAAGAAAATTTAAATGCACCAAAATATTGTCGAAAACTTCTGGGGAAAACTACTCCTTGAGCGAAGTGGCAGACGTTGTGCCCGGGTGTTGTGAAACAATCTCATTTGCATCGGGCATATTTAATGAGCTTTCTCGCCTTCTTCATTCTACCCTCGAAACTTGCCTAAATTCGTTTCAAAACTCTATTCCTTTTCTCTCTCAAAGAAATAAACCTAATGAAAGTGCAGACATGCCACAGACATTCCAAACTGCCAAGTTAATCTTGAACTAAACTTGAAAAGTTTTCCGAGTGTTGCCAACCTCACTCGCCACAAATATATTTTCAGTCGGCTGAAATCAACATCCTATGCTCTGATCCGCTCTGATTGGTTTAGTGGGAGCATGCGCAGACAATTGTCCCTGGACCCTCTCTCTGCGAGAGCGGAGCGTTGCATGACAGAGAGAGGGGCCAGAACTGGACTAAGGCCAAAAAAGAGTTGACATTCCCCTGGCTGTATTTTGTAATGAAACAGTTGGTGGGGTAGAGTTCCCGTTGGGTGTATAATAAAGTAGGGGGGTCCAGGGGCCTTCTCCCCCAGGAAAATTAGAATTTTCAGAACCTTAGAAATGCTATTTTTGGCCTTCTGGCACTGCTGTTTGCATTATTACAGAAGCTGTCACTACTAAACTTAACGGCATTTTTTTTGGTGACCCCCCTTTACACACCATATTTTTTCGGCTGGCCCCCCTTTTGAAGCCAAATTTTTTCACATGGCCCCCCCTCAAATCCCACCAGTCCCCCCCTACCTCATAAAAAATGAATGGTCCCTAACTAGCGAATTTCAGCTTATATTAGGTAGAGATTGACTTTTAACTTTTCTTTTTTCAATTAAAATTTGTCATTCATGGACACGAGAACTCGTGTGTCAATCACAACTTAAGGAAATTTTTTGGTAAAATGTTCTATGAATATTTCCAGCAAATATAAGCTTACACAGCAAAATGTACAGAGGGCCATTCCATTTAATATCCACACCCCCCCGATGGAAGAGATTTTCTGAGGGGGTCTTTGCACGTCATTTCTGAGGGGGTCACTGCGTCGGCGCCTTTGATCTTTTAAATATTTCCGAGGGGTTTGGAAAAAAATTGCCTTTTTTCTGAGGGGAAAAGAAAATTTAGGCAATTTCTGATGGGGGGCACGTGTCGGCACTTTTGATCTTTGATTCTTAGGGGGTAAATTTTGATTGACCTCTTCCGTAGGGGGGGTGTGGATATAAAATGGAATGGCCCAGAAGTTTAACAAAGCAGGAAAAATCTCGGCAATACCTACCTTGGGGGTCAGGTTTTCCGTACTGCGCTTTGATTCTAGTGTAATGTTCAGATATATTCATGATAACAAGAGGATGAAGAGCCACTGAGACGCTCCCACTGGATCCAGAACTCGCCAAAACAGTGTCGGTTGCATCTTTAGAAGAGGAAGGTTGAACCTCCATGGACGTCGCCATATTGGATTGAATCGCTGTGTAACCTGGCGAATCCTGCTCGCCGCGTCACAGGCTTACCATCTTCTGTTTGTTTGGCGGGCTGTGCATTTATAATGACTGTGTCGGTTTATCAAATTAGCAAAACTAAAGCCGAAATTTGGTCTAAAACTGAGGAAAATGAAATAAAAACTCATAAAATTGCTGCCATGGTGTTTTTATTTGTGTTTCTGTGTTTATTTTGGCGATTTAAGGCTCGCGATAGCGATGTTTTCAAAATAACGGTCAGACTCGCTCAAAAGTAGAGAAAGAGAACACTGTTCTCATGGTAAGCCTGTGGCCCCGTGCTCCCCACTTGGGCAAATTTAGTGGTACCCGCTTTGTTACAAAAGTTTAAACAAAAATACATTGAATGGTCTTAGAATGAAATATATCCTTGCAGAGATTTTAGGAGTTTATCAAATGTACAGAAATAATGGGCTCCTGGGTTTAAGAGAATTCGAACCCATGGGTTGCCATGCAGCGGCGATGCTAATAGTCTTAACCATGTAACTGCGGCTAAGCTATTTTGCGCACGAGAGTTAAAAGGAATAGTAATAAGAGGGCATCAGAATTCATAAGAGCATCACTCGGACTAGCACCCTCTTTGCGAGATGGGCAGCCTTCAGATGTTTGCCAAGTAAAATGTCGATGTAGAAGAGCGCAAAAAGAGTTGATAAACGTGCATGAGAGTTTCATGTCAAACAGGAGCGAGAGTTGAACTCTTGTCAAATCTCACTGTCATTAAGCCTGGCTTTTGCATCCATATATGGTGATATGAAATGTGAGCTATGAACTGAAGACACTGAAAATGAAACAAATTTTTATGACCTAACTGGGGCCGATTAAATGACAAATTTCAGCCTGGTTATTCGGGGTGAGATTTCAGCTCGGCTTCCTGAACAAATCTTCTTAAAAAGATGTTTGCGATTACATGAAGAGAGTTTCATCCCGGGCTGAAAATTCCAGCCCGGTTTGTGAAACTGGGCTGGAACTTTCAGCACGGTCACACGGGCTAAAAAACCTCATGTAGTCGCATTTAAGTTTCAGCCCATTCTCGTCCTTAGAGCCCACGATCCTTTTGGTCTGCGCCAGGGATCGAGACCTCTGGGACGACCTCTGGCAGGGGCCAGGTAACGCGCAAGCGCAATAGCTGCCCATTTTTGTAACCGATGGTAACCGTCATTGTTTCAAATTTCTGAGGCTGCGCACAAAAGCCGGAAATCCGTGATTCGCGGACTTCCTGCTTCGGTCCCTGCCAGAGGTCTCGATCCCTGGCGCAGACCAAAAGGATCGTGGGCTCTGGGGACGAGAATGGTTTCAGCCCGGGCTGAGCCACTCGAGTTGTGAATGTAAGGGAACGCTTTCCTGCAAACTTTTCCCGCCCAATTTTATACATTTTGCACGGGCTGAAATTAGCCATGTAATCAAAACAATATTTCAGCCCGGTGGGCGGACCGGAATTTCAGCCGGGCTGAAATTCGCCATTTAATCGGCCCTTAAATGTAACTGATAATTAGCTTGTTTCAGGCTCCGAGAAAGTACTAAGGTACTAAGGAAGAGCGAATGAGAAAGCGAGTGCGAAAACGTACCACCCCGCACGTCTTATTTTCACGGTGCCTTTCTAATCTTCCCCATCCTTACAATCTGGAAGCCCAGGACAGACCAAGAGGTAACTACATACCATCGGCGTGATCGCAATGACTTTAGCAACTGTACAAGTAGTTAGTGATTGCAGAAAAAGACTGAAATGTCAGCGGCCTGAAACTAGTCTTTAAAAAAGATTGTTTGTTATTAAGTGCCAAGTTCAATTTTTGACGGAACGTCTCGTCAAAAATTGAACTTGGCACTTTTTAACAAACACCTTTTCTTACAAACGTTACACAAAGAGCTACACAGCATATTTATTAACTTATTTATTGAAACTCCTCTTTGCCTAGTTGCTCAACCGAAATCAAGAATAAAACTTAACCGAGGATTTCAGTTCTCTCGTTGAAAACGTTTGGAGAAGCCTTCTTTGATCAAATATCTAACTAACTAGCTCAGTAATAGTTGATGGTACTTCTGGATAAGCTAAATGAACAATCAGAGCCACCCTTTTTTCTACCTTTCTCGGCAAATGCTGACACTGCTAAAATCACTCTGTGGGTATTTTTCACTCCTAAATATTTCAACTCGGCAGTAGTTCACTCATGATTATTAGATTGTTGTTGTTTGCTATGGGTATCATAAAAGTGCCCGTAAGCCCACCAGAATATTATTATTAAAGCGCAGAGCCTGTAAAAGCAGGATTTTCTTTCTTTCTTTCTTTTTTCCAAAAAATCTCCCATAACTTTCCCTGGATCTCTCTGGGGCTTTTGCTCCTTCTCGTATTAGCGCAGTCTAAGTAACTGAGAAGGCGGGAATAAATCTTCAAAAAGGGAGATTATATCAGTTTTCTCGAGATCTCCTTGAGAAGGCAGATGAAAATGTCATCGTTTACAACAGCTATACGTCGAAATTCTCTTGATAAACAAACAGGTATGATAGCCAAAAATAGCATACAGAATTATCCAAGTTTTAAAAACCATTTATGTGCTACGCCGCCCTACAAGCGCTTCTAAATTTGACCGGCGTTATTGAAAAAAAATATCTTAGTTTGTATCCAATTTATTCCTCTAAATTTAGATTTCGGTGATTTATTGCTGACGAGAAAATTATTTTGATACCATATTCGTCAATGGTCGCTAGGGAGAGAGCATTCTAAATAGTAATTTCGTCATTCTTATCCATTCACGTGTTAGCGGCGATGAAACATGAGGGACTTACACGTAAATCACGTAGTTTTGTTTCAGCTCAGCCTAGGCTAAGGTCCCCGCTTAGGTAATCAATCATTTTGGTAAAAAAAAAATTCCTAGAATTAGCATAGGTATGGATTTTAGAAATTTCATTTTCTGTCCCTTTGACGTAACACTTCTGTCTTCCAGTTAACTTCAAACGCAAAGAGCATTCTGTGTTGCTATATTTAAAAAATTACAAGTTCTAAGTTGAAAACGAAATACAACAACAGGTTTGTGTATATTTCAGTGCCACCACCAGTGGCAGATTTGCAGTACAGTTCTACCTCAGTGGGGTGACAGTTGATTTGCCAGAAAGAGAAGGAACAGCAAAACATTTGGATAACAATTCAGTTCATTGCATCCGGCAAAGATCATAGTTACTACCTCAACTCCCAAAGATTAATGGCAGCTCGTCAAGTTGCAGCGTGTGCTACTTGTCATACGGAGAATTCATTGGTAAGAAAATACATAGTACCTACTTTTTTGTTGGATGGGGACGGTTCTACTAGATTCCTGTTCTCAGCAAATTATATTGAGCGCAAGGTTGTTTGTCACTTATCCTTTACTTTACTCTTTTGTGATCAATGTATAAGTTTAATTATTAAAAAAAATTACAACAGAAAGGCACCCAGTATAATACATGAGTACACAAATGAGTCTCTACATAGTTAACCATCTATTTCTTCAAATCGTGCTGCTCAAATATGGTAGATTTCAAATCTACACTGTAATGTATTTCTTTTGAAGTTACCGAGAAACACAAATACACGTCAGAATTGAATTTTGACCAAAACTACCAGAGGACTTGAGGCGCAGTTTTTTGTTCATTTCTCTTTATTTGGGGAAAGGGTTGCTAAGAACTTACAGCTGACGTCACTCGAACTGACGCCACAGCTTTTGAGCCCTAATAGTGTCCTGTAGCTATTAAACATCTCCTTACAATATCACTACTTTATCAAACATACAGGTCAAGAGAATAAAGAAACTGATAAAGACGAAATGTCTAGATATTTAGACAAATTCCCCTAACAGGTGTCATAAAAATTCCTCAACGCTAGTGAGGAGAGGGTTAAGCAACCACGACAGCAACGCCAAGGACAACTTCTTCACGTTTTTTCACTATTTCGCGATTTTTCTGAATAGTTCATTTTGTCAAATTTGGCCAAACTATCCGGAGCCGTGGTTTCGGACGTCACAAAATGTTTTTCTCCCACTCTTGGCGTTGCGCGATCAGCCCAACAAACGGCTTCCAAAATCGGACATTACATGACACTGCTTTCTTTTTTTATTTCTCAGATAATCGCATGCCAGAGTGAACAACACACTTTCTGCCAGGATTGCGTGAGAACCTGTTTTCGGTCACGCACAACAGCTGAGAACGCCGCGGTTGGGCTTGCAGCAGGATTGAGCTGTCCTTTGTCCGACCATTGTGGATCACAACTCGAATTTGGCCTTCTGCAAGATATTTTGGATCAAATAGTCCAATCAACACAAGGAGGGATCATAGGAGAACTGAATGCTCTTGCGGTAAGCGGCGCTGTGCGTAGAAATTCTCGCATAGACTGCCCAAACGAAGAATGCTCGTTCTTCTTCATTCAAACGGAGGGAAACTCCTTTCAAGATCTCTTTGTATCTTGTCCCAGATGCGTCAAAGACTACTGTCTTACATGTAAAAACCCTCTAAGCTCCCAAGGCTATTCCGACCATATTTGCCCCCCAGACAAAGGCATCACCGACACCGATGCTAACCTCAGATTACTTGAAGTACTCACTGAAGCCATCGCTGTGAGATGTCCCAACATGCAATGCAACACGTCTGATCGAGCGGCGGCTCTCGCTGTTAAGGAACCTGGGGACTGTAATGCGATGAGATGTGGCATGTGTCGCAGATTCTTCTGTTTCATTTGCTCCGCAGACTTGGGGAGAGAAAGTCAAGAAGCACATGGAGCATTTCCTCACAGGTAATAACTGCTTTACGCTCCGCCATCGTGGGTGAGGGAGGGGGGAAGGAGCCTCTCTAAACAGAGATTTCGCCATACCTTATTGGGGCAAATGCGAGTCCAGGTTAGCACCCCTTTTTCCAGTTTAACTACCTGCAGCCCTTTTTTTACAGCGTTTCTATACTAACGTATCCAATTTGCATTATCCCCTCCTGGCATTAGTGCGGTGTCTTTCAAAGGATAAGGTAGCAAGTTGCGTCCCAAAACCATTCTTCTTCCATGTCCTTCATTCGTCGAAAAGAAAGAAAAAAACGGAAGGAGACATCACCGCACAAGCTACGGGAATGTAGAAAATCGAGGGAACAATTAGATTGGTAGCTTCACAAATTCCCGTACACAGGTGAGCTCCTAAGAAAAACCGCACGCAAACTCGAGTCTTTCCCACCTTTCCTTACGTGTGCTCGCGTTTCTCGCTCAACTATCCCTAAAGTGGAGTTAACATATCACTTTTTCTTCTAGGAATGTGAACAGGGCAGAAGCACCGAGCTGCTGGCTTTTCAACGACGAGGAACTGGGACACACAGAAGAACGTGCGCTGCAAATCCGACAACTGATCGCTGTTACGGATTACTTATCCTCGCTACACATAAGTGACGACAGAAAAGCAACTCTTCTTCACTTAAATCGTGAAGTTTTAGGAGTTCTTTATTATTACTTGACTGCGAAAAGAGTAAATCTAAGGAGAGTTGGCAAATGTGTTCTCATGTAAATGCAGTGACATTCACGGAGCACTTCTTTAGAGAGGTTTCTGTGGATGAAGGTGAAGTAAATTAATGATTAAAATACGGCATGGGCCACCATATAACCATGCCCATTGTATTTATGTCTCCTCCTCAGAAAAGTTTCTGGCTGTGAGGAACTGACGTTTTTCTCTAAAAGCGGAGGCAGATCGGTGGCTCGAGTTTTTAGCGATTAATTTTCAGATTTTTTCAAGAATCTCCTAGTATTTGCATCAATAGAATTGTACGTAGATCATTGCAGTGAAGGTGTTTCAACCTAAGCAGTTGAAAAGAAGAAACCTGAAAAAATTCAGGCTTGAACGGGAATCGAACCCATGACCTCTGCGATACCGGTGCAGGCGCTCTAACCAACTGAGCCATCAAGCCAACTGGGAGCTGGTCAATTGAGAGTTCGTATTTATCCCGTAGATGGAAAATAGATGAACATTAATATATGAAATTCATATATTCGAACTGCGGATAAAGATAGAATTGTACGTAGATCATCCCAGTGAAGGTGTTTCACGAACTCTCAATTGACCAGCTCCCAGTTGGCTTGATGGCTCAGTTGGTTAGAGCGCCTGCACCAGTATCGCAGAGGTCATGGGTTCGATTCCCGTTCAAGCCTGGATTTTTTCAGGTTTCTTCTTTTCAACCGCTTAGGTTGAAACACCTTCACTGCAATGATCTACGTACAATTCTGTCTTTATCCGCAGTTCGAATATATGAATTTCATATATATTAATGTTCATCTTCAAATTGTGCAATTTCTCTATTTGTAGTTCATAATTCGAGCATTTTGCATCCGAAAATGCTCTGTAATCTTTTTCCACTGGATTGGAAATTGTTTTTTCAATGCAGTTAATTGTTACTCAATTAAGAGAGGACGATTGAAGAGCGCTTACATACACACTCCTTCAGTTGTGGTCTTAGGGTACAAAAATTATTTCATTGCATGTAATTTCTCCTTAAAATATCAGCATAAAACTATTTACGAGAAACAGGGACTAATCAATAAGGATAAATTGTCTGTATGTACAGTCAAATTCTTCTTCTGGAGGAACATGTATCTTAATGTACGAAGAGAATTTGTCAGTAGACATGAAAAATGCACATGATCCAAAATAAAATTGTACGTTTAGTGAAACATGCTCATTGTCAGTAATTTTCTCTGGGATTATTTATTACGCTGTACAGAAACGTTCCAAGTTTTGAGTTTGTGGAAAACTAGGGATCCTAAAATGTGGCCATTCAAAAAAGCTATGGAGCTCAAAAGATTCTTTTGCTGAGCAGCACGTTCTATCCGTACAAAGTGGTGAAAAGGATTTCATCCACACGCTCTAAAGTTTAAAAGTGCAATATTCAAATGAAAGCTTCTGAGCAGTACTTTCCTGTGGTGCTGTTTATTATGCTAAACAAGGTGGTTCTAACTTTTAAGTCTGTGGATGAAATCCTAAAGTGTGACTATCAAATGAAAGCTACTGAGCAGTACTTTCCTGTGGTGCTGTGTATTATGCTGTACAAGGTGGTTCTAACTTTTGAGTCTGTGGATAGAATCCTAAAGTGTGACCATTCAAATGAAAGCTACTCAGCAGTGCTTCAGTCTGTGGAGTGCTGTTTGTTTTTCACTATTTCTGAAAATAATAGTTGTTTTTCTTTTCAGTTTCGCAAAGAGTGAGCAGAAATACGAACAATAAGAGATAAGTGCCAAGTAAAAACGAGTAAAATAATAACGTGCGAGGCAAATGAAAACTTTAAACAATTCCAACCTTATCTGCGAGCTACCTTTCTTTTTCGGTGAGTGAAAAGAAAACTGAAAAAATCCGAATGCCTTCGAAGGCAAACGCGGCGTGCGGGATGAGTATTAAATCGGAGTGGGATAGGGGGCAACATAAACTTTATGGGGGGGGGGGTGGGGAAATACGGAATGAGAATGTCGTGGCGGCAATCGGGACGTGCTCTCTTTTGTTGGAAAGTTGCGGGAACTGAAAGCGTCAAACTCTAAGTCGGGTGGCCAACCAAGGGAAAAGCCTGGGAACGAGGTTGTCGGGTGGCGAGAACATAGCAGCAAACATTGAGTATTCAATCAACTCGCAATCAGCCAAAGAGATTGGTCATGATTTTGTTTGTGATTTTGTTTTGTCAGAATTGTACTACAATTTGCAAACAACCGGAATTTATCTTCACACACAAGCTTATGCTTTGAGTTCGAAAAAAAAAAAAACATTTTCTTTAATAATCCAGTACGATGTAGCAAAGAACCTTGGGAACGTGTTAGAATTTCTTCGGCGTTCTCAAAAAGTTTCAGTATTTCAAAACTTGTGCTGAATAGGTTCTCAATATTCAGAGGCCAGAATTTAAAAGTTCTCTCTTTTACGAAGTGAATTCGAAAGAACTAAAACATTAACATGACAAAGTAATGCTAAAACAGCTAAAACATATAAGTTCATTTTAAAAAAAACGCCTCTCTGATTCAATTTTTTTTGTAATTGCTAATTCGTTTTCTTCCTAATCCGTCACAGAGACGCGCAAAAAAGTTTAAATTCCACGAGGGCAGCTTTTCACTCAAACATTGCTTTCATTTACAAAGTCACATTCCCGGTGAGTGAAAACGATCTATACACCGCACTACACGGTTCAGTAGCGAGGATTTCATCCTGAAACTTAAAAGGTCGAACCTCTTCTGAGAATATAATAAACAGCACTAAAGGCAAGTACTGTTTCATGGCTTTCATTTGAATGTTCTTTCTTTAAAATTTCGTCCAGAATCAACAGTTAGAACCACACATCATACAGCCAAGGGTTTGAGTTCGCGTGGAAAATATAGTTCTGGAAGGGTGTGTTGTACGCAAGATATTTAGTAGAGTATCTGCGTGGCTTAAAGCTACGATTCTTTAATTGTCATGTACTTTCATTACTAAATGAGTAAATAAAAAGAAGTTTTTTAATAAAAATGTTAGCTACACATTGAATTGATTTTATAGAGTACATCAGAAATTAGCCCAAGCAATGGCAGTGTTTTTTTAAGTTTAATCTTTTACACTTTCCGAGCATTAATTCCATATTAAAAGTAGAATATGCTCTTTCTGTATTTACTTTTGATAGAAGCCGTATAATTCTTAGAAGAGAAATATTCCTTCAAACAAGAAAATGCTCACGGTTTGTGTTGCTTGGTAATTGAATTTCACTTCAGTAAGCGCGAGGGAAAGGTTTCATAACTGGGCGCATTGCAACAGAGCCGTTGCCATTTTTTAAAAGCTATTCAAGTCGACATTTCGACTGTATAACTTTATTTGTAAGCAAACATCCGCCGTTTTTCAAAGCAATATTTGTATGTCCTTTTGAGTTGCTCATTGATTGAGTGACTATAAAAGAATTAATGATTTTTGTGCGAGTGGTTTCTGAGTTAGATAGTCCCTCAATTGAATTCCATCTAAGTACCACAATACCTTAGCGCTTTTTTGTAACTGTTAACATGCAGAACGAAGCAACGGTACATGACAGCCCAGAAGCGCTCGTTCAAAATATACACAATGAATTCAACTCTTCCAAAGTGACAAAACACTTTAAATGATGTAACAATGTTTTAATTACAACGGACACCGCTTTGTTGACAAAAAGGCGATTTTTTTGGTCAGCGCTAAAATAACTTGGTAAACATCGCCAATTGTTAGTTCTGCGGCTTTATATAAACCGAAAAAGTCAGCGATCTGTAAATATAATCACCGAGAAAACAATGTTAATACGATGAATCCGCCATATTAAATGCGTTCGCGCACACATTTGTATATATTTGGTGTTGTTAACTCATTGTTTGTAGGAATACACCACCGGACTACCGATTCCTTTGACACAAAGGGGGGCACAGATTAAGCAAGTTATAGCCCACTTGCGAAATGAGTTTTAATCCAAAATTTCATTTTCGTCTTATGCATAATGAACTTTTGAAAAAAGTCGAGGAAAATGTCTGAGAATACGTGTGTGAAGAGAAGATTTGCGAAAATTTATTCACAATAGTCTTACCATGTTCGCACGTGTTTTGCTAAGAGACAACTTGACTCCGAAACTGTTGATAATCATTGATTACAGATCAAAATATCGAAGTATCGGCAAATTTACTTGTTTGCGCGAGAGAAACCAGCTGGAACCTGCCGATTGCAACAAAACGAATTTAACTTTTGATCTATCGCTTAATGCAACATTAATTAAAGTTTGAAGCACAAAAAAGAAATGATTAATACACAATACACACCGTGCACTGAAGTTTTAGCGTATTCTGGTTTGAACCACAGATATTCGCACAATAAAACTTTCAATAGGGAATTTATTTTGAGTTGTTCTTTCTCGGTTTAGCATGGCTTTGAATTTATGAATAAGAATTTTTCGAGGGGTATTTTTATATCCATGGTTTCTCGCTAAGGAACAACGCCTACGTAGAGACAGCAAGGTGACGGCAAGAAGATACCGAAACGTGAAACTCTCCGCATAATTTTGCGGAGCGTTTGAACAATACGGAAAAAAGACAATTTTTACTTGTTTGCCAACACGGTAACTAGGTTTGACGCCTGATTCAATTGTTAAAACTCTCTATAAATCCTAAAAAGGTTTTCATTTCTTTCGAACGGACCTTAACACCAATTGTTTCATTGAAAACCTTTATGTTGCCAGCACATGTTAAAAGAAAGCATTTAGTGTGTCTTGCCTCGGGGAGATATATACTCAACACATGCGCAGTACACAATAAGTGGAAATAAACTTTGGAGCTGCGGGCAAAATTTAATTTATGAGGGAAAAATAACGCAATTTCACCAAATTATTATTATTATTCTTCCAACACGGAAACGTTTAAATCATTGACGCAGAAACGCGATGGAAAGACAATTTCTGACAGTTTAATATTGTTCATCAGTCAACTGCGTTCAAGAGAGGAAAAAAAATCAACATTTTTAGAAATGAGCTTATCGAGATACAAAAAGGCTTTAGGTACTAGAAACACACCATCGTTACATTTCTGACATAGTAGACTACAATTTTGTTTTCGTTCAACTGAACTTGAGTATGTTTTTATGGAGTACCACGGATGTGAGTCTTGGTAGAAGAATTGTGCATGCGCGAACTGAAAAGAAAATTTAAAATAAAAATAGATTGGGTAAGGTTCAAGGTCTCCTTTGCGCATAGCCATGGATATTTAAGGTTTAAGTGTGGTATGTACTCTTGAAAGCAGAATTAGCTGTCTATTGTATTCTGCGGTGCAGTCAAAGGAGGAGATCTTCCAAGAGCTTTTTTCAAGAAAACTCGATCTGTCAATCAATACTGTAAATATGATGATTGATCCAGTCTTTATTGTTTAACTCGAATTACAAAAGAAGGGCACAATAAGTCAAAAATAACAACTCATGTTTTTCGAGCCAGCGAGGAGAAGATCATACGGGGAAGAATCGCGCCTGCAAACTTGTTTAAGTTTTGAGTTCGCTACTTTTCGCCTGGTGACAGAAACTTTTTCGTCGTTTTAAGGTAAGGGACAGTTTTCACTTGCAACTGAGCAACTGAAAATGCTTTTATATTGTAACTTAGGGAGACGGTTTTACCCCTCCGCGCGCCGACTTGGTTGCATAGAAATATCAAAGAAGGCATACTTGTGTTGGCTTCCATAGAATTTTGCCAGCGAACGATCCGTTTTTTAAGTTTCTGTCCTAAGAGTTGATTCAGATTTTTGCTCGGTTACGCCACTTGATACATTTTCACGCTGAACGCAGTTTGCTGAGAAAGCAACTCTCCAACGTGTCCGCCCCGCTTCTGTGAATACAACAAGCAAAGTTTTGCGTAGAGGTCCTTCATCAGCCAGGAATATTCTCCACTGCTTCATTTTTCCCTCGGAAAAGAAAAACATTTACGAGTTTATATCCAAAGTTTTTAGACCAAGCCTTGATGCCTGGTGTGCTGTTCAAGGCTGGATTTTAAAGTTTCTTCCCTTGGAGGTGTCTTGGCAGTATAAGTACCTGCAGAAGCGATCTATCATTCCGCACCAATTCTGAATTTGTCATTGATCACCATTTAGCGCACGCAAGCTACATTTTGACTCCACTGTCACAGCTCCATTATTAGGATATAAAAACTAAAATTAATACATTTGATTCTCCCGTAAGTGACTTACTTAGGGAAAAGGAACGCGAGCTTGTAATTAGAGTGTTTAAGAGCTGACTCGAAGATGGTCCTTTAATGGGAAAAGATCGTTTGCAAGAGTCTGTTCCTCACAGTAAGATTCTACTGCGTGTTTCAGTGATTTTGTATCATAAATTTTCCAACCCACCACTGGCAAGGCTATCGATCAGTCATGCTTGCTCAAAGCGTTCCGGAGAGGAACAAGCTTGAAATGAGCAAGGCCCTTGCTCACAAATTTAAATTTTCTTTATTTGTAATCTCCACAGGCGTTCAATTTGTTGCCTCTCAGTAACAAACTTTTAAGTTTTAAAGTCCGGTCGTCGAGTATTCTTTAGTGCCAAATTAGTAATTGATTTTTGAGTAAACTTCGTATTCCAGCTGGCTATAGTTTGCGTCTCCTCAAGAACGTATTTTGCCCTGGAAAATAATCCACATTCATTCCTTTATACCTGAAATGACGAATTTAAGTTAGTTCTTCGTGTCATCCGGAATTAAATCTCGGTTGTACCACTAGGGATCTCAGTTGAATTGTGTGATAATCCTAATCAAAATTTGGACTTAACTCGATAAAATGTCTTTAAATGATGTTAACTAAAATTCAATCAGTAAAATATTTGTCTTAATATGATAATTCAAAACGCATAATACCATAGTCCCATTTAGTTTAGAACTGTTGTGTGCTAAAAGGCAAACAGGCTGAGAAAAGTTATTGAAAATTTTTCTGACTATAAACTTGTTTCTATGTTTTAGGCTTTTTCTGTCCAAAACATTATTAAATGAAAAGGTTTCCTGAGTGAAGCATATTCATCTGAAGATGTATCAAGTTGGGTTTTAATTAATGCATTTAAATAGCTTTCTTTAAGTCACACGCCGCATGAATTGAACTTTGCTTTCAAGAGGTTTTCCGTCAGAATTCGATACAATTCCGCATGAAAAATGCTTTACTACCTTAAGGTAATCTTTTCTTGGGCGACACATGACGTTTTTAAGCGCATGAACAACCATTCAGGGGAAAATAATCACTACCGACACGAGGCTGGTTTAAACTTTATAGTTTTATTTTTCCTTTGTGCGCAACGAGTTAAGAACACGCCCAATTCTTGAAAAGAAAGCTATTGGATATTTGATTGTGGATTGCATGGAGCCAATTCTGTAACTGCGGAATTTATAAGACGGTGATACAACTGATGCAAGCACGTTTGTTCAAAGCCCCAGAAAAACACAGTTACCAAACTTGCGTTCAACGTTCCGTCTTCATATTGCCACGGCATGAACTCCCGTGAAGCTGACATTTTGGCAAATGATTTTTCGCACTTTTCTTTACTATACGTCGAAAACAACAAGAAATGTGCGCTAAAGAAGTCTATTGATATATTTGCTTTTGCGATGAATAATTTGATTTCTTTTAGATAAAATACTCTGCTTGCTTATAGATCAAAGATCGTTTCCGTGTTCGGATCAAACGTTTGAGATCGAAAGCTCATTTCATTTCAAGAACAAAAGCTTTATTTCTCAAAAATGTGCCTGACTTCGAAGGTTTAAATACTTGTAAGATGGAAGGTTCTACTGCTTCTGCGATCAAAGATTCGATTCCCAACACGTGCGTTCCAGCCGTTTAAAAAACGATTGCCAGGATACTAGCCATTCATACAATAGATTATACAGGCTTATGTTGTAGAAGTAAGACAAATTATCTCATACCAATATTGATATGTAAATGCATCAGCTGTGGAAGACCGTGATTGGTGGGCATTTTCAAACCAAGACGTAGAAAAGTCGATATCAGGAGTTATCAATTGATCGTCTAATAAGTTTTGATCAGTCAACCGACTTAGACAGTGTAACGAACTTATTTGGTTTCCAACAGCGTAACGAACGTCAACCGTTTCTTCGTGTTCTTGTTTGTCGGATGTTAACTCCTGTAGATAACAAAGAAGTCCTTACTACTGCTTGTAAACAAGTCCATAAGGGGCCGTGAACGACACATCTCGATTTCGAATCCAATCTCTCTCGGTTTGGCCAATGATGTCTTAAGCGAAACTCGCATCCAAGGTTGAATTTCTAAAGTTCTTCAAAACTTTTACCCCAGTTCTGTAATCTTAAACAAACATTCGTCTCTGTTCTTAATTGCGAAGAAAACACGTTGTAGATTTCTATCAAAAGATCCGCCTTCATGCCTCGTGAGAGCGTACTTTGCAAAGCGTGTTATTGGGTTCGTTAGCACGCCGCGCGATTGACTGTCACGGCAAGCGTGTTAGACGGAGACGATAAGGCGTTTAAACTAATGACCAGCACCTGTGGCCGAGTCTTTCGCTCCATACAAAGCAAAACAAAGAGATTCGGTTAACCAGCTGTTGAATGCAGGCGAGTCAACGGTCATTCATAACTTGTATATTTGCTACGAGTAGCGAAACCCTTTCACAAAAGAGAACTGTAATCAGCACTTGCCTGGCGCCATAACTTAGCGCAGGGTTAGTTTCTCGCGAACTGCGAGGTACATAAGTCACGGGTATAAGGCTTTTCCTGAGACGCGATCATGTCTTCGAGTCGATAACAATACTCACCCGGGCACGTGGCGAGTGTCCGTATTAATTGTTCGCGCGTGCCACGATCTATGGTTGTATATCTAGTGGGCACAGAGCAATTAACTAAAGGACAATAGACAATGGTCACTGACACACGCGCCTAAAGCAAACCACGCTAGGTCCACAACAATGGGCGCTATTGTCTTTTGAAGTCGTAACTAAGACACGATCGCAGTTACTTTCTCAGAGTGTCACCTTGGGAGCTGTGTCGTTGCAAACCCGCTGGCTGCAGATCCCTGGATATGGTTGGTCTACTCAAATTATAAAAGCTCTTTGACAACGACAGCACAAAAACAAAACCTGTGTTCAAAAACCATGCCTATCCCAGCAATGATTCATTGCAAAGCTTGCAGTAAGTGAAAGCACAGGTCGCTACAACTGTTCATCATCTGTTTTACTTGCAGACGTTGGAAGAAAAATTTGGAAGTGGACGCGCTCCTAACAGAATGCCTCGCGGGCCAGGTATTTTAAATAGTTGACATTATTTGTTCTTTTTTCCACCATCGCGTAGCTATGCAATTATCACTTTCTATGTGCAGTGTATAATTATCTACAAGATGAGAATCAATCTGAAGTAGGTTAGCATGGTAGTGCCTAAGGCATGCAATTAGCACTATAGCTGATTAATAAGTGTTTCTTAGCTTCATCGTTTCTATGACTCGCAGGAAAACATCATCGGCAGTTACACACGGTTTGGCACAAAAACAGAGCAGACTCTTGTACATATCTCATCACGCGAACAAACCTGCGCAAACACCTCAGTGTCTTGACAGTTTTTTTGTTCTTCAACGTTCTCTCCGCTAGAGCACATTTGCTGGTTTAATCTAAACAACTCAAGTCAACAAGATTTTCTTCGCAAAGTTGGATCCGTGAATCAGCGCTGAACGTTTACTCCTTCTCAAGGACAGTTGCTTAAAATATCTGACACACTCGAGAGTGTCAATAAACTGACCGTCGTAAAGAAACCTAAAAACAATTCTGAACACAGTGCAATTTGACAGCGAAAGTAAAGCTGCGTTATTAATTTTAAGTTGTCAAACTGTAAGGTCATTGGTGCGGTTTAGAGCTAAGTTTATTCTCGGTATTTCACGATGATTTGCTTCAAAACCAGTCAGTTGTCACTTTGTATTAAACAAAATTTGAAGTCGCAAACTTTGTTTTATTGGTCTTAGTAAACTTTGAAAACTTTTAAATTCGTGAACGCAGGAAAAAATTCGTTGAAATCAAGCGGTTAAAACGACTTTCAGTAAACAGTATGCATATCACGTTAATATAACTAGGGACTGACCAAACAAGAGTAAAAATTCAAAGAAAACTTGCTGCGAAATAAGACGCGCCACTCAACTAAAATGTAAATTTCGGAGTCTTTTGTAAAGACGAGCGCGTGCCGTCAATTAGTACACGCTTCGTGATTGGCGGGAGGCGAAGCGAGACGGGTTTAACAATAGATATTACTGATCAAATTGCTTTCATTCACCTATTGTTCTCTTAAGAGAAATGCATGTGGCTTGAAGGCTCTGCGCCGAAATTAATCTCGGTCACCGCAATCAAAAACTGAGGTTAAATTTGTTAAGTAAAGTAAAACCACACTCCTGAACGTGTTAGGATGTGATAATGGCAAAAGGTTATTTCTTAAATTGGCTACGGTGGTTTTCGTTGGAATTTCAATAGAGAACATGCAGTATGTTAAAAAAAGTTTTGGCAATGGAATATATCCACGCAAGCGAACCTGTATTTCAAGTGGCTTTATAATTTGTTTTCTTTAAAGTCTCTGTTGTATGGTTCTAGCGAACCTATTCACCTTAAATTTAAATTTTTTAGTTTTCTTGGAAGGAAAATAAACATCTTTTTCCAATATAAACTGTCAGTATCATAAAATAAATTAAAAACTAATTATTCAAATGCGGGAAGCTAAAGGCTATTTTTTTTTGTTTTTATTTGGAAAACACAAAGTCAGTGACCATGTCAAAGGGTATGATTCAAAATAAATTTACGCGGTAATTGATAACATTTTAACCAGCAAACATTCTACACAAACATAATGAAAATAAATGCGTGTTTTCGTTTAATTTCCGACGGATAATTCTCGGACTAACTTTACTGATTTCAGACAAAAATCGGACAAATTTCGGACAATGTATTGCTGCAATCGGGACTTAATAAACGGAGTAATATAAAAAACTTACGAAAATGGGGAAACAATTTTTTTACCAAAAAAATGCGTGACTTGGGCATGTGTTTAATTACTCAAAAGTTGCGAACATTCACTTTGTCCATTCCAGCAGTCCACTCCAGCATTCCTTAGTGACTCTGCGTTGTCCCTCAAATGGTCAGTTAGAGTATTCTGCAGTTAGTACAAAAATGCATTAATCACTGACCCCAAGCACTGATTTGAGAATGGATGGTTAAAAAACGGATATAGATTCGGTGCAAATAGCTTTACAAATTGGTAAAATCGACTGTTGATTTCTCACATAACAATGCAATGAGCTTACATTTTCTGCGCGATTCGGAATGTATTTTTTCTAAAACGTGGCGTATTGGTCACCTGCAACACTGACCGTTTGCGCGTATGAATTAGCATACGTTATCAGTCTCGGTTTTATTCACACCACACGAGGAGAGTAAAGATCAAAACAAGATCAAACACAAAGGAAATCGATCAGTAAAACAAGCTATTTATGCTGTTTATTGATAAGCCACAAACAAAAACATCAAAATATTTAGTCTACTTTTGGCTGGTTAGAGATCCCTATTTCGAAACGATTTCGAAAGAAATTTTGATGGATTTTTTTAGCCTGTGGTATACACCGTTTCGCCGCGTTTTCCGGTAAACAACGTGGTCTAGATATAATGTCTGTTCCGCCGGCTTACACTCAGTTTAGACAATGGTTTAAACCATGAAATGTCTGTTTAGTCTGTAGTGGCCCAAAGAAAATTGTAGAGAGGTATAAACTTTACAAAACTCTCAAACTGAACAAAAACAGAAACCTTAGCCTTCGATCAAATAGTAAACTCATAATTTTAAGTCTTGTCCACAGACACTAAAGCTCTGACCACCTTGCACAGCACAATAAACATGAAGAACTTTAAACACAAAGAAGGCAATTTAAGTGAACGAGAATAGCCAGAAATTGCCCTCGAGTAGTGTCAAACTTAAGCTAAGGCGAAGTTTAAGAATTTTTGAAGACTGAGGTGGAATCTGTGAGGACGGAATTTCGCATTTCTTTTGTTTAGAAGTTATGTGACATGAAACTGAATTTCTCACTCTTCCCACTACAGGTGTTTTACGTTTTAATTGAAACATATTAAATGCCTTATGGGCACGCAATGCTTTTTACTCACTTAACTGGTTTTCGTTCCAGGCCAACAAACAATGTATTCAAGCAACCATTATGTGTCGCACAGCAAGCTACAATCGCCTTTGACAATTCAGTGGTATGTATCTTTGTATAGGGCATTTCTGCAACAAATAATGAAGGTTCGCGAGGTTTGGCGAGGATCATGTTTCGATAGCCATGGTAGTGGGGTTTACTGTTTATTCCTACAAGTTTCCAAGTTTTGAATCACAAATTTTATTTTCGCAAAATATTGAAAAACCACATACAGAGCATCTTTAAATGGTCTCCCTCTCGCATTTTATCCACAGACTCAAAAGTTAGAACCACCTAAAACAACATTAGAAACAGCACCACAGGAAAGTACTGCTCAGTAGCTTTCATTTCAATGGCCACAATCTAAGATTTAATCCACAGACTCAGATGTTATAGCCACGTTATGAGTTTCATGAGTGAATGCGGTAATTAACACGACTCTAAAAAATAACTTTCAGTAAAAAAACAGTTTTAAAGTTGATATTTGATAGTTAAAGTGGAATGCAAACACAACATTTCATTACCACGTGATGCATTCTTTTGTCTTAACACTTAGCTTTTAGGTTAATGCGATTGTAGAATAGGACAACCCGCAGCAATTGTTTTCATTACCTTAGGGTACATGCATTGGCGCCTCTTTATTCAAATGACGAATTGAAGGCGAGAGTAAGAGGTGAATTTGCCATTAATTTGCAGGTTGTCTTCTGTCTTGATGCCAATGGTGTCTGATTCTATTGGTACTATTCTAACTATTCATATACCGTTTAATTCTAAAAATAACGCAGTTTATTCTAAGTAAACAAACAACTTTTCCAAAACACGCAGCTTTCATAGTCCGAGAAGACCAAAAACCATAAACGAATAAGTTTAAAAAAGAGCGCGATAATGCATGTCATATTCCGATCAGGGAACGTTTTTGCCAAAAACTTTTCAAAAGAATTTCGAGCTAACCGTGTTCTGTTCATTCTCCTGCCGAAAGTAGAATTAACGGAATATTATTCTGTTCACCCTGAAAACGGAATAGGTTCAAAAAGAACAGGAGTACCGTCAATTCTACGTATTGACCTACTAAGGAATATTTCAGAAACTTGTGATCTAAATTCAAAACGGTAATATTAGAAGTACTTATTTTGTTTCGTGAGTTAAAAAGTTCTCGGTAAGTGTGCTTCAAAGCAATGATGAATAATTTAGATATCTTTTCTCAGGTTGAATGAAAATTATGAAGTTTCCGATGGTGTAAGTTTGCCCCGGAGCGCTCTGTATTCGCATTACTTGGACTTTTGCGAAAAGAACAACTTATCTCCGGTGAATGCTGCAAGTTTTGGCAAGGTAGGTTCACTTCCTTCACAATAAGCAACGCATTTGGGTACTAACTTGTACGTCTGTGGATGAAATCTTGGAGTGAGACCTTTCAAATTGAAGCTACCGATCAGTACTGTCCTGTGGTGCTGTTTATTATTCTGTACAAAGTGGTTGAATTTTGAATCTGCTGGTGAAATCCTTAAGTGTGATCATTTAAATGAAAGCCATTGAGCAGTATTTTCTTGTGGTACTGTTCATCACGTATACGTGACGCCTCTGAGCGTTGTTTCGAAGAGAAACATGGAAATTTGTCTCCACTAATAAATCCACCTGCTAGGATATCAATTTACACCCCCACGGTGATTCAAACAAAAAGATCACTGAGAAAGATGCCGACAAACCAAAGGCACATACAAGAAAGCCATGAAACCTGCCGCTTGAGTCACTAAAGAAAACATAAGTGAATAATTAAAACCAAAATCTTTTTTCAGATTATTCGACATACCTTTCCCAACTTAAAAACCAGGAGACTTGGAACACGTGGTCAATCGAAGTAAGTACACTTCGCTCTGATCAGTAGTTATTGGGCTTTATTGACCTAAGGCGGGGGCGAATAAGTGCCCGTATTTACCTGCTAGTTTCGTGGGCATCACTTTTTATTGATCAATAGTTTAGAAAAATTGTAAGCGCGCAATAGGCATAAACAGTACATCAATGTTGCTATGCGATTAATAAATGCTTCGGTTGTTCCCAAAAAAAGTATAAAAATAGTGCTCAAGTTTTTGATTTAAACTAATCTGTTACTATGTTAATCTCTCATACTTTCCAGAACATTAGATAAAATAAAATTCCAGGCAGCTCTCAAAATTACGCAACAGGTTCAGTTTGAATTTCATTTAATCTTTTTTTAGCACCTCTTTTCTTCGGAGTCGGATTATTTTTTATTAGCACATGGTTGCACAATGCCATTGTTTTTGGGTAAATGCGTCAGAAACTTTCCAGTTATTCAGCTAACATCACCATCTACTTAAAAATAGCTCTGTTTGAAAAGCTATCAAAGTTTAAACCTTGTTAAAGACGTGACTTAAATAACGGATTAAGGGAACGCAAAATGTAGAACAATAAATTTACTGTTAAATGTCTCCTGGAAGGGCCGCCACGCTTGAATTAACCTTGGTTACTTGGTGCGGTCATTAAGAGCGTTATAATCTGATAAAAGATATCTTTGAAAAGATAAAATCTGTCTTTGAAAAACTATAATGGGTCGAGGGTGCTAATCTACATGTATGAAATATTAGCATGTGGTAACTCAACTCTAAATTAACGTTTATCCTCAGTTTCGTGACAAAATCATCGTTAGTTTCGATGCGTTGATCTCTGAGTAATTTGTCTCAAAGGAATTCTGATATCACAAACATGGCGTTTTCTTTTGTAGTGGATCAGATATTACTAGAAGTTTCAAACAAAGAGCGTCTCAACTTCCCCACTTAACAGTGTGGGCTTCAATATATTATCCACACCAGCAAAGAGATAACTCATCGCACTTATTTTGCTTTTGTAGCGAGATTGAAACAGCTGCGCTTCAAAACGAAAAAAAGTCAACGTTGTATTCGTTACAAAAAAAGGTCAAGGCATTAAACGAAAACTAAACTAAAAAAAAAAACAAGAGAAAACAAACATTCATGATTTTACTACGTAAAACAAGTAGACGGCAATAGAGGAAATGATCGCTTGATGTATGTGACTTCACAAATGTTTGAAAAACACCCCGGAGAATTTTTAGGGGGATGTCGCATATCTGAGTCTCTGTTCTCCTGTCGATGTGGCTTTTGTTCAATTATATAGCTTAGCATATGAAAAATTGATTAACTTTCGATACTTTTATTGTCAGATACCACTACTATGGAATCACCATAAAGCCAACTTCTCCTTATCACGATACCGTGTGTAACGCAGCGAGGCAAAGCAACACCGGGTAAGATATCAATCACACTTTTAGACTTCATAGGGTCCAGATTTAAGGTGGTCCTGGAGGCTGGAGTGACCCTTTTCAAATCGGTTGACTTTAAAACAGCTTGAAGTTTGTCACAAAATAAGGTTGTTTACAAATTTTCAATTCAAGGGAATCTGTTTTTAGCGAGATATAAGCAACTGAAGTTTCATCTCCAAGGAAAATTTTGCGGGAGCAGTACTTTCCTGTGGTACAGTTTAATACGCTGTACAAGGTGGTTCTATCTTTTGAGTCTGTGGATGAAATCCTAAAGTGTGACCATTCAAATGAAAGCTACTGAGCAGTACTTTCCTGTGGTGCTGTTTATTATGCTGTACAAGGTGGTTCTACGTTTTACATTTGTGACTATTCAAATGAAAGCTGTTGAAACTACTTGAGAACGAATTAAATGATTGCTTTGTCTGAACAGTTTCAGCCAGTCATACAGCAAGAACGATCTGGATGACAGGACCCAAGGCCACTCGCTTCATAAGAGCAGTCACGGGAATGGAACATACGTGGCGACGGCCCCTGGCGGCACTCTTTTGCCTGACTTCCCCAAGCCCAGCAAATTGAACCTACCCGAGGATGTTCCACATGAGAAGGTGAGATAGAGGAGTTGCAAAGTGGGTTAAAACATTAGGTTCCTTTGTCAAGAAAGGAGAGAGTTGGTTACGCTAAGTTGCGTCTAATTTATATGACAGAAAAATATGAAAATAAAAAAAAATTAATATTTTGTGCTCTTATTAGGTAAAGACCTTTCTCATCATGTACCGAGCTCACTGTCAGAGAATACTGGATACCATTCTAAGAGCAAACTTTGGAGAGGTATGTGAATAGTAGAAAAATAAAAAACAGAATGGCAAAATTTTAATTTCCAATAGCTTTAAATTTTTATTTCACACTGTAAGGCTGCCGGCGATTTTGGAAAGAAAAAAATCGACAATAATAAAATTTGGGAAGTTGACATATAGCATAAAATAACAGAATATTGGAGCTGGCGTGAAGTAGCCAAAGAATACGAATTTTAACCCTATTGTGACGAAAATGCGATTTCTCTTTACATTATCACTACTTGTTCAAACATTCAAGTGATGAGAATAAAGAAGTGTTCACCAAGGATAAGATGTTTTGATATTTAGACAAATTCTCCTTACTAGTTCCACAAGAGATGTATGGAGAACAGTAAGGAGAATATGCATTTTTTATATTATAAGGACTTACACAGTTAAGGGAGGGGAGGTAAAACAACTGAGTTACAAAAATGAAATTATTGGTATTGAAACCACTACAGGGTACAGCTTATAAAAATGACATAAGAAAGAGTTTATGTTTTCTTATTACATGTATATTTTTTACGCTTACCAAACATTGACAAGGTCACAGTATTTTCCGTTTTCTTTCGTCTTAGGTTCAGAACTTTTTAGTTCACTTCTGGCAAGGAATGCCGAGCCACATGTTGGAGGTCCTGGGTTCTAATGAGGTAGTGAATCTGATTGGCCAGTGTGACACCATCTTATACAAAGCCATTAGCGGGGTATTAATCCCAGGAACTCTTCAACCTTTACCAGCAAGGTAAGAAGATTGTTATTTTGTATGACAATCGGTTTCTGTAACCTTTCTTTTTCGCTTTTTTTAAGAGATGTTCCTATTGGTCCACTTTCCAATGTTTTTTTCAGTTATCACACGCTCCTGTTGTTGTCAGTTTACCTGAGAGCTTATTATAACTGAAAACAAATTCTGTACAACGCCTTACGTTATATATATTTCTTATTCCTTGTATTTCAGCTTGACTCAAGCGATCCGTCAGTTTGCTCAGCAGCTCGATGAATGGCTGACAGAATCCTTATCTCATTTGCCGGAACCATTACAAGACAAAAAACTGGCAGGTAAGAGAGTCTATGATATTTATCAAGTATCAAAAGCTTTTTACGACTACCTGAAGTAATCTGTCTGAAATTGCAACGATGAACTAGTCCCCCATCTATAAGGGACTCGTCTTTTCATGCTACAGAAATAAGGGACCAGCGCCGCTAGGTTTTAAGAGAATTCTCCACTCTATACTCGTAAATAAGACACTAATTATCGTCTACTTGTCTTTCAGTCGCCAAGAGCTTCTCTCACTCGCTGCGAAGACAAACTTCCCTAACACATCTTGCTCAGGTACGCCCAAATCAGAGGATTAAACTTCATTATAATTTGAACACTTTTTCCTGTTCAGTTCACATTTTGAACACACTTCTGTGTTAGTCTGCGGAACCATGTCTTTTTTCTGTATTCTGTTCAGTACATCTTAAGTTCATGATTTTCGATTTCATTCCCAGGCCGCACGAACAGTTTTACACAGTGCAGAGCCTGTATCGCAAATGCTCAACGACTGGAAACAAATTGACTTCGAAGGCATCGCTCGCCAGGCTCTATGGACATTCAGTCAAGAGGTCGAGGAGGACTACGCACTAATCAACGAACGTAAGTACAAAGAACCAGTTTGTCAGGTTTTACTTGTTTGCTCATTTTAGTTACGTTTGACAGCAGGTTTTCACTGGATTCGCTTTTGCTTCCAGATTTCAAAGAGTTCACACAACTTTTGGAACAGCAAGCTACCATCGATCAATATGCTGAGTGGGCTTCTAGTATGGTCAACCGCTGCATTGCAAAGGTAAGCTTGAAAAAGAAAATAAGAGAGCAACAACAATAAAAAAAAAAATACAAGAATACCAAAAATCAAAATTAAGCAAACAAAGAAACAACATTTGCAAAACTTGTCACTGTAAATACTGAAAAAACATAGCACCAAACTCAGCACAAGACTGTAAACGGCTCATATGTCTTTTCTCTCATTCTGAAAAGCTCTTGCTTCTTTTCTCTCCTTTAGCAAGTGGAGAAGACTGGCAAAAATTACAAAGAGTGTTCACGGGATTTCCTTGTCAAGTGGTCGTTCTTTAGCATTAAAATTGTGCGCGAGCTGACACTGCACAGTGCACACAGCTTCGGTGAGTAATATGACACATTTAGCTTCGCATCTTTCCAGTACTAAATTTTGTTTCTGACATTTGAATGGACTACGCCACAGCACTTTTATCAGATGCCATAAGTACGCTACGCGGATCAGTTTTTTAAGATACCTACACTGTTTCGCACCCAGACCTCTCTCTTACTTTGCGAAGAATAAGCCCGCATACGAAGTTGGAAACTATGCTGGCGCTTCACTCGTTTCCAGTCGCTCGCGCTCGTACTCTCATGCGAAGAGCCTGCGTAGGAGGCTAACGCCTGCCTATAAAATCTTCGCAGAGAAACAAAAAGAAGAGGATTTTGCGCAGTGTCGACAAACTGTCCGTAAAAATCGATTTCTGTAGGACCAAAAGAAGTGAAAACACCCAATTCGAAATCCTTTCCGATTTGTCCATCTTTGGCCATCAAAAATCCATTATTGATGCTTTCACCTTAGACTAACATTTAAATGTTTTATTAAATGTTAAGTCCAGTATTGAATTTGTTTTCCTTGTCTTACCTTACCTTTCGTCGATTAATCGCAGGCTCATTTCACCTATTGCACATGCTCCTTGAAGATTACATTCTATACACTGTTGAAAACCAGAATACCGCAGACGAGCAGTTGGCCCAGTCCTCCGTTCGTCTAACCAAGGAGACAAGCTTTATGGAAGGTTGGTACTTTACTTAATGTGGAACGAATTTTGCCTGAAAATTGAAAAGCAGCGCTGAATAAACCGTTTTCATATCGTTTACCGCAAATGTCCAGAGAGCGTTAAACACTGTTTCATTCCTGAAGCTAAGCGTTGCAACATGGTTCCAAAACTACCGTTTTTTGTGTTCACATGGCCTGTGGATGAATCCTATGGTGCGACCATTCCAAGGGACGTTAACTACACATCAAACTGGTTTCGTACTTGAACCTCTCATTTCTAAGGAAGGAAAATTCCATTCTAATGTTACTGTAGCTTAATACCGACGTGAAGTTGATATCGCAAATTAGTTGCCTTGGAGGAATTCGAGCTGTAGCTTTAAATTTCTTTAAATGATATTATGACAGTTAAATGAACACTGCTCTTAAACAATTAATTTTTTTGTAGAACCAGTCAAGGAAGACATGGAAATCGATGTTGTGAAACCGAAACCAACAAACGTTAGAAAACCTTCATCGCGAAGACATTCGAGCTCATCATCAGTGGGATCTCTCAGAAGCCCTCGTGATGCGGCCCCGCAAAGAAGCCCCGCACAGGCGGCCATGATGCGCCCCTCGTACCATGATATGTCCCCGCATCCCTTGACCCCGATGACCCCTACCACACCCCCAAGCAACAACAACAACAACAACAACAATACCATTGGCAAATACCCCGTGCTACCGGAACAGGGGCATTTCCTGTACCCGCCCCCAGGGGATTATGGGGCGCGGTATGGTTACACCTCAACTCAGGGCGGTCTGATGTCCTCTATGAATCATGGGAGCAGCTTCACGCCAGCGGGCGCTAGTGACGCCGGGATAGCCATGGGCGACTTTGATATGTCAAGCAGCTATACAGCAGACGGGACGGGGTATTCCGCTGTTCGCTCCAAATCCAGCATGGCAGACTCAAGCTACACGGTAATGAGCCCTGCATCCAACATGGCGGCGTATGATTACCGAGGGATGTCACCAATAGATCAATTAAAGCATTACTCTCAGTACCCTCTAACAGAACGCAGCTACCCTTCGTCTTACATGTACCCTCCAGGAGCCATGACGACAAACACCATGTACCCGCTCTCAGGAGTCAGCGGAGGACCCAACGACAGGTATTACCCGGATGTACTGGAAGAGTTCGTAGACATGCAAGCTGCCATGCATCATGGGATACCAACCCGACCAGTGAGATCGGACTATAGTTACACACCTGCCATCTTGAGCAATTAGATACTCTGGGAAGTATGCTGGGAAGTATGCTGGGAAGTATGCTGGGAAGTAGTGATGTAGCAAATATTAATTATATAATATATTATTTTCCCGGATGAAATTGAGTGAAGTTAACTTGTAAATGGGTGCATTATATTTATTGGTACCAAGTCAAAATAGTGCAAAGTCGAGGTCCATTTTCCGACTTCAAAATTTACGAATTTAATTTTGTTGTTCAAATAATGCCCTTCAGATAGGTTTAAAATAATACAATACTAGTTACAAACAAAAATGAGGCTTAGCGTTTAATAACAAAGGTTTAAACAATCACAATTATTTGGGATAATACATAAGATTATATACGTGTAAAAAATGAAAGTAGCACAATTAAGATATACGTTATTTTACTAGTTAAGAAAAACCCTACACGGGTTTGGAAATTTAAGTAGTTGTACTTAACGTAGCTGCGTCCTTTCTTTAGTTTTGCTCTCTCCAGGTGGTTTTAAAAACCGTGTTTACCCGAGCCAAACGCGAAAACGGGAGTTCATACGAGTTCAACTCTTCCAGAACGTAAGACATTCGATGAGAACACAAGAGAATCAGAGGACAAGCGAAAGCGGGAGTTCCAATTTAAAGATTCCAAAAGCAGCAGATTGGAACTCTCCGAAAGCGCACAAGAGTGGTGAAACAAGAGCGAGAGTTTGCTCGTCGACTCTCGGAGTGCTTGGTTTGTGTTTGGCCCGGGCCTTAACCGACCAATCAAATGCCACTGTGATTGGCCTAGGTTAGAAACTTTTCCAGTGCTTGACACCGATTGCAAAGTGGGCCATTTCCGAGTTGTCTTGTGCCTCTTTTTCAAAGCGAGGCCTCGTGCAAAACCTTTCATATGAAAATGAGTCTTATCTGCATGCGAATGAAAACTCATTTTCATATGAAGACTCCAAGACTCGTTTTGAAAAAGAGGTACAAGACAACTCGGAAATGGCCTGTTCGCTTAGCATTGCAGCTATGCTTAAGTAACTAGGGGCGAGATTGCTTTGCTTTACGTTTCACGGTGATAAAACAGTGCTTTGAAATAGCAACCCAGTCTTTTTTCCCTGACTAAGAAACAACACCCTCACAGCAGTAATTTTTCAATTCATTGCGAATAAAGGCAATTTAAACTAAGTTTATACGGGTATATGTACTTTCTGAGAGGCAGTTATTATAACATTAATATTGTAATATAAAAATCGCTTAAAATAGGATAAGGTATCAGCTAAATAATTTAATCTGTTACTCAGGGTGTATGGAAGAAATGAGCCATTAAAACTGTAAAACGTAGATTGACGCCTTGGTTTTTTGAGTTGCTTGAACCAGCGCATTAAAATGTAACCCTTCATTTCCAAAGCCAAAACACGAGTCGTGCAGTGTTGTCCCAAGTATTAGTTTTTGGTATAACATCTACTTGTGTGACCATTCAAATGAAAGCTCTCTAGTAGTATTTGCTGTAGTACTGTTTACCAAGATCAATGACGTTCTGGTTTGTGGGTAAACTCCCAAAGTGTGACCATTCAAATGAAAGCTACTGAGCAGTACTTTCCTGTCGTGCTGTTTATTATGCTGTACAAGGTGGTTCTAACTTTTGAGTCAATGGATGAAATCCTGAAGTGTGACCATTCAAATGAAAGCTACCGAGCAGTACTTTTCTGTAAAACCTTTTTATTGTGCTGTACAAGGTGGTTCCAACTTTTGTGTCTGCGGATGAAATTCTCAGTGTGACTATGCAAACGAAAGCTACTTAGTAGAAAGAGTTGATCTATGTTAGCATCCAAGTAGGAAATGTTTGGTTTATAATATTTATGTTTACATGAACGTTTCCAGCATTAGATTCTCCTCACGGAAAATCAGTCTCTACCCACAAACTCTTACCCCCGAAGACGAGACAGGCTAGAAAAAGTGACTTGATGCACGGTTGTCCAAAAAACGCGTTCTACAATGTACCTACTTAAACATTTAAGTGAACAGTGGAGGGGGAGGGGGGGGGGAGGGGCAGGGTGAAAAGGAGCCGGAAACTCGCACAAGTAAACGACAGCATTTGTAAGACGCCTGGAAGCGGAAGAAACGGAATTAGCAAAGAAGAAAATAGCGGACACTTCCAAGAAAGGGTGTGGTAACCAGAAGCAATGGGTATGGAAAGCAGGAAGTATCCTCTCCCTCCAACCCCGATGCCCGTCTTTAGCTGTACTCATTACGGGGGACACTTCTCTCCCTCTCCAAGGATCCAGCTCTGATTTTTGTAAACGGGAAATGCCGTATATTTTATGTGCACGTCAACTGACAATCGATTGCTACACTTCAGAAGCAAAACTTATCCAACGTTTTAGGTTGCAAGTGGCTAGTCCCTCCCCCCCTTGTGGGAGCGGGACGAAAAGGAAACCGTGAATTAGCTAGTACGTCCATTATTCATAGCAACACTCTTTGCAAGAAGATTATTATTTATTCATCTTCATTAAAGCCTAACATACGAACTTTTAAAAAAGTTTCTTACCAGTGGGTTTATATCAAGCATAAAAGCTGAAAATTCCTGCTTTTCAGTTGAATGACTCTGTTTTCATATTTGATTAAGGAACATCGAAAGAAAAGCTTTTCTACAGTTTCAGTTATCGAGCGTGGGTCTCAAGAGATCCAATAGGTGACGTTCCAGAGAATTTTACTGACCGATAAAAAGTTAACTTCACGACCCGATCTAGGCAATGAACAAGCTTTTCTCAGCTAAAAAGCGGTTATAATGTGGTTTCTAAAAAGCAGCACTGAAGATGTGTTAACAGTTCTCAGCTCAATCATGCAAACGTTTTTAAAAATTACAGTCAGTGTACTACGAAAATTAATGCCAAAACAAAAACAAGCCAGTTCATGCTATAGTTGTGATAACTGCAGTTCGGCTCAGATTACTTAACTTCATTTTTTACCTGCTGTAAGGGTATTTTAAGCTTTTAAGTCACCCTTTTCTATTTTCCTATGAACGTGTCTTCACTTGTTTGCTCTACCAGCCACAAAAAGTGCTACTGACCGATAAGTTAATCAAGCCTTGTACAATCAAGCAAGATTTTTTCGTTCGAGAGTGAGAGCCCTGTCAAAGACAGCGCCCCACCCTCCTACAAAAACTTGCGAATTACGAACAATACCGTCCCATTTTCCACCCGAGGAGAGGGACTGTTGACTTGGTGGGAATAAATACTTATTGCAACCCAATCTCGTTCCCAGGTTCTTTGGGCAATAGCAATCCAACTGTTTACAGTGTATCTCCGGAACTATGTTGATTGTTATTAAACCAGGTATGGACATTGAACCACACAAGGAAAAGAGAAAGAGAAAAAAATCTTTGACGTAAGTGGTGCCTGAAACAACGTGGTAACATTGATCCGTTCTTCTAACGACTTCGGCACAAAGCGAGACGAGATTAGGTTTCAGTAGCATCTGTTCGCCTTTTTTCGTGTTTGCTTCAACCTTTCTTTTATCGCTCATTCTCTTGGGGTGCAACTCACAACAAGTAATCACTGTCTTCTCTCTGGAAATCCCGAGACTTCTAGAATCAAATTTACCTTGTCCAGATCCTGACAAGGATTGTATTACTAATAACATCTACAGAAACTCGAATGTTAAAGGAGAAGGTCACTTCAGAAACGGTGTATATTTTGAAATCGCCAATACAAAGATAACACTAGGTTGAGTTACTGACCGTGGTTTTAGCCTCTAAAGTGTATTCGACACCACTGAAATTCCTCTCCAAAGAAGGCTAAAATTCAACACTGAGCGCCACCATTTTGAATTGTACTTAGCAGCCTGGCCCCTTGTCCGTGACGTCATATCGTCCAACGAGACCAGCGGTCGGGTAACGTGTTCGTTCCAGAGCCCACAGCCTCCAATTTCAGTGGGATCGGATGCACTTTAGAAGCTAAAACCACGGTAAGTAACTCAACTTAGTGTTATCTTATTATTGGCGATTTCAAAAAATACACCGTTTCTTGAGTGACGTTCTCCATTAAGGATTTTTTACGTGTGTGTAGCATCATCGCAGCAAATTAAATGGCCCGCAACATAAAGCTACGTCTCCATCGAACCATGGAAGCAGAAAAACTATCCACTGAGCCAAGTTAATCAATTTAACGATTCCGTATGAGGGGCGTAGCCAGGATTTTTGCGGAGGTACGCACAATTTTCCAAATCCACCCTAACACCTCAGTACTCTCACATCGTTTCCACATTCCTTAGTTGTATTTGCTTTTGTTATCAGTATGGAGAGGTTATACATGAATGGATGAAATGGCAACTAGGTCGTAAAGCTTTTTGCAGATTTTTTTATTAAACCGAACGCGTAAGCGTGAGCACACTTGGAGGGTACAAAAGCATGCTCCTCCAGGAAAATTTGAAATTTAGGTCTTCTCAAGTGGCTGGAAATGCGTCTAAAATTAGTATTCTAGTAATACGATAGCATTAGTGTACATTTTTAGTTATTTTGTGGATTATAGTTTATGAAAATCAGACAGTTGTTGCTGCTTGAATCGTATAAAACTCTCTTCCAAATTGATAGTCCATGCTACTGTATTCCTTAATTTTATTTGGACAGCACGCAGATCAGAATTTCATTTATAGTTTTTCTTGGAATATTCGACTCTGCTTGCCACTTGAGAAAAAGTTATATTGGTTGCTTTTTAAAGGTTTTGTTATATGGATGTTATTACCCCTGGCTTCTTAGGTCCTTCTCAAAATGTACAATATAGGATGAAAAAACTGCATCCATGTGTTAAAAAAGTCCCCGAGACATTTTTCCCTCGACCCATTACACCTCGATGTCACAGTTTTGCCGCTTGAGTTTCAAACACGAGTTTAATTAAAGTGAAAACTGCGATACTCAGGGTATTGTCCAAAAATAAAATACACCAAAGGCTCAAACCTGCAACATAGTGCTATTTTGAAAAAAATAAATAACAATTGGGATTTTTGCCCCTTTCTTCCTTGTTATAGCCAGCAGCTTCCTTGATCATATATGCTTCTTTGTCTTGTGATATTACAATTGAAATAATAACTTTAATAATTCTCCCTTTCAAACACATGGCAATATTAAGCAGTGTTGATGTAGAAGAGAGGCAATCTCCAGTCCATCATGGCTTTTCAGTGATAAAATTTCTCTCTCGTTTCGTGCACAACAGAACCGATCATAAAGCGAAATAGTGATCCTAAGAGCAGATGAATAATAGATGTTGAAAATCTATCGATCTAATTTGGGTAGGCCTAAATTCGAATAAACTTCAGCTTCAGTTTCGCGGCTGAACGGAGCCTTAGCCCTCCTCAGCCCCCTAATTTTCAGCCTTTTCATACACTAGCATCAACATTGAGTCCACCAATCGCGTGGCTTCTCTGGAATGTGCGAAAAACGGGGTCTTTTGTGTTAAAATAATATTTCAAAGAAATAAGGGAAGTTACATGACATACGGCGATTGTACTTTTGTTCGACCATTGCTTAATTTCCCGTCTGTTTTATATTTCTGTTGTTTTGTTTCGTTTCGTTCTCTTTTTTTTAACCTTCGACATTTTTTCAGGCACGCACGTGCGTACGTGCGTACAGGTAGCTACGCCCCTGCGTATACATTTTCACAGCAGCACAGGAGAATAGGATAAAGAGTACTTCGATCAACGAAGTTTAAATCCACGTCTGACGAAAGCGTCTAAGAAAGCTGGAGGTTACATCTGGTTACTGTAGCACAAAGTGCCTCCCTCCATTTTAATTGTCACAGCTAATCTTTGCAAGAAGGATAACTGGGTCGCACTCGGGTCACAGGCCCCCCAACACGGGCCACAGAAGACCCAGGTGGTGCAAACAGCCGGGTTCTCATCTGTTTCGATATCAGAAGCACAACTTCTCTCACAGAGACGGAAAGAGATTTTAAACGCTTCGGGGAGGACCAACCAAACTGTAAGCATAGTACTTTAATTATCTTCTTTTCCAAACGAAATCAAAAGATCTTGAAGTTGGTCTCGCCATGTCGCCGCGCCGGTCCAGCGACACCTGCGACATAGAACACTCCAGGTCTGCTAGTCTGTCAGAAAACTCCTCTCTCATTCTTTTTATTCCTTCTAAAAGGTTCTCTTTTTCCCTCTCAAGGGTGGCAATCCTCTCCTCCATCTTAGCAAATGCTCTGCTCTTCACTCTGGGTTCAGTATCCGTGCAGTTTTCCTCAGTCCTGTTCTTATCATGTTTATTTGATAGCAGCACGCTCGTACGTCGTTTGTCGTTCTCGAGTCGTTGCTTAGCAATGTTCTCAATCTTCGTCTTGATCTCGGGATATTCGTCTAGAACCTCCATAAGATCGTGTTTTGACAAGCAAAATAGTTCCGAGTAGCCGACGGAGCGGACCGAAGCAGTCCGACGATTTCCGGCAGCGCTCATACACAACACACTGATCTCGCCGAAGTAGCTGCCGGCCTCTAATACGGCATAGACTTTAGTGCCCGTCTCTGATACCACCTCCAGTTTACCCCTGTTTACAATGTACATTTCTCGACCCACCTCGCCTTTCCTGCAGACGTAGTCCCCTGAAAAAAGTGAAAATCACATTAATAAAACTGACTTTGTTTGCCTTGTGAAAGTCGTGGTCAGTTATGTCAAGTATGTCATCCGGGAACTTTTTTCAGGGAATCTTACTGAGTTAAAACGAAGAAAGCTGTGAGCTTAAAGGGGTATGGTCTTGAGGATTTCGCAGATTTTTGGTCAAAACTGTGCTGAAATTATCGGTAGCTAACTTTATCCATGCCCAACATTGCGTTTGAACATTTAAAGGAACATAATATATAGATTTAGTCAAGCCTAAAAGCGGAGCCGCCAAGGAATAAACTGGTGCTTGTTTCTCAAAAAAAATCCTGAAACTTTTCGGTCTAAAATATATTTTGGGGCTTTCTTTGGCTTGTTCGCTTTCGAAAAGTGTTGCTCAAAAAGCCCGAAAGTGTTTCGAATTGTCCTCCAATATTTTGAGGATCTGTTCTGTAAATCCAAGGTCGAAAGATCATTCTAGAGTCTGAGCACAGCTTGATTATTTTTTCAGGCATCAAACTGAACACATATTTTACTCAGGAGCCGTCTTTCTTGGTTTTTGCAATGTTTCCATATCCTGTCATTAACTGTCAAGGCTTGTCAAATCTCTTTGGATTAAATTGGCTGTTCGCTTGAATGAACTTGAAACGGCGCTCATTTACAACAAGAAAATAAGACTTATTCTGAAGTAAATGGGTTTATATCTTCATCGCGTTCGGATGTTCAGTTAACAAATAACATGAACTGCCACTATTAGTCTGGTCAAAAAATAATACCATCCAGCTGACCATCAAGATTGAAAACAAACAAACACCAAACACGCTTTAAATTATGGTATAAGTTTTGCGGATCCGAAGTAAGCCTATTTAGCAATTAGATTATGATCTCGAGATTTCTATAGATTTCTTTTTCTAGAGCGAATAATCTAATTGTTTTAGTATAAATCTACTAGACGTTCAAAACTTAACAGCAGACACTACATGTTTTTATTGAAAATGATATAAATAGGTCACACCGCGCACGGAAAACGCTCTACTCACTATCTACAACAGAATAGATAGTGAGTAGCGTAGCCAATCAGAGAACAGCATTAGTGATAGCACGCTAGTAGATTTATACTAAATAAAGTTAGGCGCTTTGAGGAACGCAAAAAACTTTTTTCGGAAACTTTTCGGATAAAATAGCTTCAAACCGACAACTGCTTCGCTTAAAAGATTATTACTATTGAAAACGTCTAGGAGAAGAAAATCGACAATTGCACAAACCGACCCGACAGTTAAAATTGAAAGCAATTATTCGCCGTAAGTGATGCTTGTGCAGTTGCCTTGTGACTGTACTTTGACCTACTGTTATGAATAAACAAACACAAAATAATAAACAGAGAAATCATCTTTCAAAAAGCTTGTTCGAAAACCCGTAAATGCAATTAAATGCAATTCGCGTTACACTTCCAGCACGGCGGTGGGTCTGTCCACGCGAGTGAAATCGACCGTGCATGGCAAAATATTCAAGACTACATCTGTCACAAATCTGAGCGCGTTTTCTAATAATTTTTTAAAGTCAAACGTAAATGACACATTTCTAATGACATAAATTAAAATTCCATTTCAAAATGTAATTTATTTGACCGTAATACTCAAAATCATGCACCTTAAGCCCTTTAAAAACTTCACGCACTCGGTTGTGTTTCAGAACAAGGCAAGCTCTCCGCCGTGAAGAAAACAAGCGATGAAGTCCCTTGAAGGCAGCTTTCGTAACTTGAACTTTTCGCCTTCTACCAGTATTCTTTTGAACCTTATCTTTCCATTTATAGCTATTAGACGCCAAGAAAAACGCGGTTGCCCACAAGCACCGCGCGATTTCCCGCCAAGAAAAGATGGCATTCTCCACCCCCGGTCGGGTTGTCTTGGGCCTCCCTTCCCCCTCCCCCAGAGTCTGTACGGACGTACGCTGACGTCACAACCAAAATTTTTCGGATCGATAGGTTAAGCGAGGGCCAAACGAGAGCGACAGTTGCCGAGAGTTTAGAAGAGTCCAAACTCTCGATCTCGTTTGGCCTCAAACTCTCGTGCGCTCTCGGCGACTCTCATCGACTCTCGCCCGCTCTCATTGAATTTGACCTGCTCAAATTTTTGTTGAGGGTCGCCGAGAGTTTTCTCTTGTTGGCCCGCGTTTGTCTTGTCACGCGATGAACTCTTGTCAACTCTCGTTCTCGTTTGGCCGGGCGGACGATAGTCACCTGGAGCTGGAGAAAACTCTCGTTCAACTCTCATCATTTCAACTCTCAGCGACTCTCGTTCTCGTTTGGCCCGTCCTTTACAGGAGGGAGTGATGAACTTGCCAGCTCGGCTGGCTCGAGGTGTCTGGCCATAGTGACGTCACGACGTGAAAAGCGCGCGAGTTTGCCAAGTCTTCAAAAATGGCGCTGGCAAACTGATGTTAGAGTTCGGCCTACAAACGTACTTTTTGTGCCATTAAGCTTTCAGCGAAGCGTGTTTTCTTGAGTAATGGAATTTTAGTCATCCCTTTTTTCGAGATAGCTAAGTGGCTCTTTGTGTTAACGTTAAAATCACAATTAAATAATGTTTTAAGAGTCATGTTTACTCTCCGCGATCGAAGAATTATGCGGGAAAATTGTTATTGTCCGCGTCCGAAAAAGTGTGTTTATTTCAGTTCTATACCACAGGGAAACTTGAAACTTGGCTACGGACTAGCCTATAGTTTAACAAAAGTACCCAAGTTGAAACAAGTGGTATAGTATTTGCCAAAAAATGATCAGTCCGTTTGAGTATAATAGAAGGCGAACCTAGAAGGGTATGTTTAGCACTTAAAAGTTAACTTTTCTTACAGTATTTGCATCCATCTCCTGTATAAGGAAAGAATAGTGATATTTAATTGCTAGGGAAAGAGTAATCAAACTTAGTAAATTTTTGCCACCTCACTTAACCCGTGTAAACTACACTTTTTTGCAGAACACTCATAAAAATCTGAATCAGCTCGGAAATTATGCGGACGCCCGAGGAAGCACGTTTTCGCTGATCTGGTTCTGTACTTTTTTATGAAAACTAATAGATATAACTAATAGTACCATCTGGATCAGTGATTCAGTAATTTATTCTCAATACCTCCAGTTTCCTCTAGATTCAGTTGCTGTCCAGGTTGCACAGTGTTTTAGAAAGAGCTTGACCGTCTACTTGATCCACAACTGACGATGACCGTTTCGCAAATAAATTGAATTGGTCCTGTCATTTGATTTTCAAAGATTAATTAATTTTAAAACAGTCAAACTGAGGACCATTCTAGTAAAGAGAGAGTCTTGTTAACCCTTAACATCAGTAACCTGAGAAAGTTGGCGTTTTTGATAGACTGTGGTTTTTTATAATTATTCAATAAGAGTACAATCAGTCATCAGCACAAATTTGGCCGGAAAGCCGGCGCGTCAGCTGTTTTGCCTCGCCTCGAGCAAATGTTGTCGTCTTTGTCGTTTTTACAAGATAGTTTAGCAAAGTAAGGAATTACAGTGGCCCATTATTAACTTCGAACCAAGCACATGAATTCACACCAAACGTTTCTTTATATTGGAGTATTCTTCTCCACATTTTAATGATGTTTAAAGCCACTGATCATTTTAATGAAATTGTTACGCAATTTTATTTCCCTAAAATTGAAAAGAGTTTATACATATAAAAGTTCTGTTTTTGTCTCCAAGCGACACCTCTTAGGGTTTGTGAGATACAGCTTCCGAAAGGTGATCTTGATCACGATTTCAATCGATCGACCAAAGTGTCCATGAAATCTTTTGAGTCTTATCGCCAATTTGTTATTTTGTTTTGAGGACCAATTTGCATTAAGAATACTTTTTATGTTATAGCATGCAGCATACCTTTCGTTCTTTTATTGTTTTGATCTGTTCTTTTCGAGAAACTGGACTGTAAACATTTGCGAGGAAGCCACTTGTTAACTTTCCTTTGAATTTCCGGGGCAGACTTACATTCGTTCGCCAATACCGGCGCTTGTGCCCAGGCCCAAGTTCATCACTCCCTCCTGATAGGTTACCAAATTTGCTTAGCAATGGAGCTCCGCTGGCGGGCTTTGCCCGCAGGCTTCGCTATTAACTTAATTTCGTTCGGAGAAAACAAACCATGACCATTTAATATCGATTTAATGTAAACACGCTGAAAGAATTTGATAAGTTTAGCCTTTTTTTTTCAAGTTGCATCCATTTCCATCCGTACCATCCTTAGCAACAGACGACAGAAAATAGTTTCAGTGAAGTAATATAATCTTTGGTAACAAAACTAGACTATTATTTGTGGGCGTTCATTGATGTGAGGACATATTTTTGATTTTTAAAGTGAACTAAAATAGCGTGACTATGCCCCTTTAAGGTTTGTGACAGCTGTTGGAATATTGCTGCCATACACCTGCTATTAAATCTTAGCATACTTTAGTTTTCTTTACAAAATAAACGCACGTTGTAATTGGTCTAGAGCAGTTTTCACTTAGAGCACACGTTAAGCGTCACGAATGGCGAAAAGTTACGTACGTCTACACTCAAAACAGAGACAAAATTTTCATTTCTCATTGGAAATGTTCAACGGAAAAATCATCTAACACCGTACCATATGAAATTTAAATCTGCCGATCAACATGGAGTCAACTGTTAAGCAAAAGTTTGGCTTTTTGGCTCTATTTAATTTAAAGAAAGCCGAGATGTGAACTTTTGAGCATGCAAAGTAGCTGAAATTATTGATTCTCACCTGGTGAAAAAAGCTGAGGACGAAGTCGCAAGACCAGCTCGTTTAGAAACCCTGCCTCACAGTCCTGGAAGATGGCGACTTTCCTTAATGAATCCAGATGTACATGGATAGCTAATTCTGCCCTCAGTTTGTCTGGTAATGAGTGCAAGAGTTCCTCTTCATCAGGATGTTTTTTGTTCATCCACAGATAATCGAACCACTTAATAACCCGTTGTTGCAAATGCTGCGGAATTTTGTGGAAACGCATGTAGGCCTTTATGCCGTCCATCTTGTTTTGGAAGTCGACTTTGCCGGCGTTCTGGTTTGTGATTATACTGCCAACGTTTCCTACGATAGTGGCAAAGAGAAGGACACCTGCAGAGGAGATAAATGGAGCGCATGTTTGTTAACACGTCTTAAATAAAGTTGCCTTGTCCAAAAAAAATTAAACAATAATAATAATAATAATAATAATAATAACAATAATAATAATGATAATAATAATAATAACCTGATGCAAACACGAGGACCAGAGATTTGTAGAAATTTGAAAACCGCAAGCAAAGGCTTACATAGTACCCTGGACTGAAACAATTCAAGATTAGGTTAAATGATTTTGACTTTTTTAAGTGCTTTGCCTAAATTTCATAAACAAAAAACAGCAACAAAATTGAAAAACAAATTTCACACACAGATTTTTTTTTAAAAATTCCTCAATGTTAACATTAAAGACAGTGAAGAGGCAGTGAAAAAACGCGCGGCTGATACGTTTTTACGCCAAAACTTCACTCTTAGCATTACTTGCTTAACAAGTATCCTTTTCGATGAAGTCCTAACTTTTCAGTCTGTAAACGAAACTCGAAAGTGTAACCACTCAAATAAAAGCCATTGCGCAGTACTTGCCTTTAGCAGGTTCTGTTTCTTACGATGTACAAGGTGGTTCTAACTTTTGAGTCTGTGTATGAAATCCATAGGTGCGGCTATTCAAATGAAAGCTACTGAGCAGTACTTTCCTGTGGTGCTGTTTATTACGCTGTAGAAGGTGGTCCTAACGTTTGAGTCTGTGGATGAAATCCTAAAGTGTGACATTCAAATGAAAGCTACTGAGTAGTTCTTTCACAGGGTGCTGCCTTTTTTCAGTGTTTTGCAAAATTAAATTTAGTTTTCTTTCGATACTGTTGGACTTGGAGAATGGAAAAGTTGAACACAAGAATAGTAATCTCAACTTACCTATTAAATAATCAAGCGTGACGATGATAAACTCCACATTAGTGTGTGGTGGCGGCACTTCACCAATCGTAGTCAATGTCAGAGTCGACCAATAAAAAGAATAGATATATTTCCTGGTGAGTGACATGTGTCTTTCAGTCAGGTTCCCGGTGATTCCTGGGTACACCCACGTATCAGAGCCAAACCCAATTTCCCGCGATACTATAAAGTATATACACGCGTTCCAGTGAATTAAAACAAGTATAAATTGCATCAAGGAAGCTAGTCTGAACAGGTTAGGGTAACTGGTGCGGCTCTCCGTGCGATCAAGAAATCGCCAGAAACGGTGATACTTTATTAGACGGTTCATGCGTATCGCGGGCTCACGCTCAATGAAAATATACAAGATGTCTAACGGTACGATTGACGCGGCATCTAAATAAAACGCTGAGGTGTGCAGATAGTGCCGCCTCATTTTTTGAATGTCTTTTTGCATGATTCCCTCCTCCATGTAGCCTGTTCTTGAGCTCACAAAGAAGTCCAGAATGTAAATTATATCACACAGGTAGTCAAGTGTTAACCAGATGATTTCGTGGCGCTTGTGGATTTCGGGGAATGAAGACCTTAATATAAGCACCCATGAATTATACACAACTGCCACAGATACTATCAATAACCAGTAATACAGCCTGTCACCTGCGATTAAGAAAATAACAAAGAGAAGTAAGAGAGGTATTCTATTATGATTTGTATGGTGTAATCTTGTACAACAGTTCATTCTAGTAGGCACAAACACCGCCTATGCGAGCCCTGGTAAACTTACAGTACTGTAAGCAAGGCTGATAACTGCTCTAAGGCCACGTTGGTAGCGGGCATTAGCCCTCGATCTACCATAGAAATAAAACACGAGCCTGAGTGTTGGCAGCCATGGACAGCTGTTTTGGCCTCACTAGGCCTTATAAGCACGGTATAGCTAGCGCTCATGCTCAGGGCTCTCACAAAAGTAAATAAACTGATGACAAAGCGTGACATTTATGAGATGAGGGCTAATTGCTTCTAATAGCAGGGGTACTTTCCTTTGCTGCTGTTTATTTTTTCGTGTGGAAAGGGGTTAAAATGTTTGAGTCTGCAGACAAAATTCCAAAATGTGACCATTCAAGTGAAAGCTATTGAGCAGTACTTTCCTCTGGTGCTGTTTATTTTGGTATACGACAAGATTCTAACTTTTGAAATTTTTGATGAAATCCTTAAGTGTGACTACTCAAATGAAAGCTACTGAGCAGTACTTTCCTGTGGAGCTGTTTATTATTCTGTACAAGATAATTCTAACTTTTGAAATTTTAGCAGAGCCTGCCGGCAAAGCCCGCCAACGGAGCTCCATTGCTAAGCAAATTGGTAACCTATCGATCCGAGAAATTTTGGTTGTGACGTAAAAGTCACGTGACCGTCCGTCTGTCCGTACGCACGTACGTACGTCCGTCCGTCCGCACAGACTTTGCGGGAGGGGGAGGGGAGTCCCAAGACAACCCGACGGGGGGGGGGGGGGGTAGAGAATGCCATCTTTAATCGCGCGGTGCTTTTGGGGAACCGGCGTTTTTCTTGGCGGGAAATCGCATGACCATCGTCGCTTTTGAAAAAGAGGTTTCTTTAAAGGCTTAAGCTTCTTTTGCAAAACGATTGTACGAGAGTACTGAAGTACGTGTACTTGAAAAAAAAAACATCTAATATCTATAAATGGAAAGAAAAAGTTCAAAAGAATACTGGTAGAAGGCGAAAAGTTCAAGTTACGAAAGCTGCCTTCAAAGGACTTCATCGCTTTGTTTTCTTCACGGCGGAGAGCTTGCCCTGTTCTGAAACATAACCGAGTAAGTGAAGTTTTTAAAGGGTCTAAGGTACATGATTTTGAGTGTCACGGTCAAAGAAGTTACGTTTTGGAATGGGAATTTAATTTATGTCATTAGAAATGTGTCATTTACTTTTGACTTTAAAAAATTATTAGAAAACGCGCTCAGAGTTGTGACAGATGTAGTCTTAAATATTTTGCCATGCTCAGCCGATTTCACTCGCGTGGACCGATCCACGATTTTGGAACTGTAACGCGAATTGCATTTAAGTATAAACTTACGGGTTTTCGAATAAACTTTTTTTCAAAAATGATTTCTGTGTCCATTATTTTGTGTTTGTTTTTTCATAACAGTAGGTCTAAGCACAGTCGCAAGACAACTAGCTGCACAACTAGCTGCACAAGCATCACTTTTCAATTTTGACTTTCGGGTACATCTCTTTGTGCAATTATCGATTTTCTTGTCCTTGAAGTTTTCAATAGTAATAAACTTTTGAGCGAAGCAGTTATCGGTTTAAAGCTATTTTACCCCAAAAGCTTCCGAAACAGTTTTGTGCGTTCCTCAAAGCGGGTAACTTTATATAGGCTTAGTTCGCATCCGCAAAACGTATGCCGGCATACTTTAAAGCGTGTTTGGTGTTTGTTTGTTTTGAATCTTGATGGTCTCTACTTAGTTAGAGAACGAAATATAACAGTTATTTAAAAAAACTATAAGCGAAGCAGTTGTCGGTTTAAACCTATTATATCCGAAAAGCTTCCAAAAACAATTCTGTGCATTTCTAAAAGCGCTCAAATTTCAAACAATTTGCAGCCGCAAAACTTATGCCATAGAGTTAAGCATGTTTGGTGTTTGTTTGTTTTCAATCTCGATGGTCTCAAGTTAGAGAACGAACTAAGTAATTTAAGCTATTTTATCCGGTAAGTAATGAGTGTTCTTCAAAGCGCTCGAATTTTTTCTCGGCTGCTATAAAAGCATACGCGGCATTACTTCGATAAGTTTATTACAAGTCCTTCGAAGCTCCCAAAATCCTTTCTTTCGGATAATCCCAGTAAAATGCCGGTGAAATGCCTGTATAAATTTTTGACCAGACTAATAGTGGCAGTTCATGTTATTTGTTAACATCCGAACACGATGAAGATAAGCCATTTAATTTTTGTTAGTGTAAACGAGCGCCGTTTGAAGTTCATTCAAGCAAACAGCCAATAATCCAAGGAGATTTGACAAGCCTTGACAGTTAACTGACAGGATATGGAAACACTGCAAAAACCAAGCAAGACGGCTCGTAACTGATGTGTTCAGTTTGATGCCCGAAAAACAAAATCAAGCTGTGCTCAGCCTCTAGAATGACCTTTCGAGCTTGGTTTTACAGAACAGATCCCCAAAGTATTGGAGGACAATTCGGAACACTTTCGGGCTTTTTGAGAAACACTTTTCGGAAGCGAACGAGCCAAAAAAAGCCCCGAAATATATTTCAGACCGAAAAGTTTCAGGACTATTTTTGAGAAACGAACACCAATTCATTCCTTGGCGGCTCCGCTTTTAGGCTTGGCTAATGCGCCGATCAATTCGAAAGTTCAACATCCCCCCCCCGGGCAACCCCCCGGGTATTTGAACTTTTGAAGATTGGCTTGATCAAATTCCCTCCCCTCGGGGCAAGAAAGCCGTTCAAATGCCCCACCAATTAGTACTGAACTGCCTCTCCTCAAAGACAAATTTGGCCTTCAATCAAACACTTTACATGCCTTTTAGAGAGAGATATGCCGTAATGACACCTTCAATCTTCTTTGAAAGACCCTTTTCAAAGAGTTATTCACTAACAAAGGCGAAATTCTACCTTGCAAATCCGTCAGACCCCGCAAAAACCGAAAAAATGCACGGGCCTATTACGTCAGAACAAGAGATAAATCAGGTTCAAATTCCCCACCCTTCCAACGCAACGTTCAAATTCCCTCCTCCCCGGGCACGAAGCACAGTCAAATGCCCGGGGTATACCCGGGGGGATGTTGAAGTTTCGAATTGATCGGCGCATAAATCTATATATTAATCCTTAAGTGTGACTATTCGAATGAAAGCTACCGAACAGTCCTTTCCTGTGGAGCTGTTTATTATTCTGTACAAGAAATTTGATGAAATCCTGTGTGACTATTCAAATGAAAGCTGTTGAGCAGTAATTCGAGGTGGTGCTGTTTAGTTTGCTGTACAAGATGCTTCTAACTTTTTGAGCTCACTGCTGAGCAGAGCTTTTCCATCTTACTTTTTTTATGCTTTTCTTTTCGGAATCTGCAAGAAATCCTAACCTTGAGGTACGTATTTGTTAACAAATTATAAAACGGGTCCCTGGGATCTGTGCGAGAATTTCGTTTAATTTCGTCTGGTCTTACAGCCTGTGTCATCCACACAGGCTGTAAGACCAGACGAGTTTACTGTCTAAACAACAACAGCAAATACTATACATCAAGATTAATGAACCTGCCAGCCCATAGCCATTGTGCAAAGACTACATTTCAAATGGACGTTTATTTGCAAACAAGATTCGTTTTGGACAAGATTTTTCCGCGGAGAAAGCGTCAGTTGTTGGACGTCACTGCATTCTTCAATTATTTGTTGTTCAGTAGAAATTACAATGACGTTAGTACAAAACATTGAACTCGACAGATGGTAAATGGAGAAGCGGTGGATATTTGTACATGTATTGTTTTTTTGGTTTACAATTTCAAAAAAGGAAAAAGCGTTTCAAGCAGAGAGTATTCAACTTAATGTGCAATGAAAAATCAGGAATGAGATAAACCCAACATAAATCACAAGAAGTCAACGGACGGGATGGACATCAAAAAGACATCTGTCAAAAACAGTATCTTTGCTGTATTGAAGAATAGTTATTTCGTTATTTGTTTGGTTTAATGTGCCGCTAAAGAAAAATTTTGTATAACTTTTCTTTTTACATTTGCTGAAAAATGTGTTAGTTGATTCAATGTACGGGCAAAATACAGAAATACTCGACTGATTAAAGTATTGCCAGACATAATTTCTAGGTCATAAATTAAAACTGTGAAAATATAAACTGGGTAATTAGAAATTGTTCGTAAGGTAGGTAGTTAATACCTTCTTATGATGGCAAATAAATTTGCAACGCAAATTAGTTGTGCCTAGTTTATGCGAATTTCAGTGATATATTAAAATCTGGTCGCAAATTTTGGTGCCGGTGTCTAGCACGGGTCACAAGTTCGTATACTCGTACATGAAAAAAAAATTAATAAATAAAAAACGTATTTAACGACTGACAGCATGTAAATATTATTTTATATATAGTTCGGAGCATTCTCATTTCCGTGTTCGACCGGTGATTAACAGCATTTTAAAAAATATACTGCGTTTTATCAAGATTTAGGACAGATAAGCCAAAATGTTTCTTTCTCTAAGAGCTTTACAAAAAAACGCCGAGGTGAACCTGACAATGTACATTGAAGCTATCTTTTTCATCAATTTCTCTACGTAAAAAGTACAACAGTTCGCGATAAATTTGATACAGACAAAATATGTAAAAACGAAAACGCCATATTTGATGATTGCTTTGACCTGGAATATATTCTTAGTGAACAATCGTGAATAGTCGTGGAGGAACAATACAGATGTTCAGTTCTTAAAACAACATCCGACGATGTTCTTCACAAACTGAATATAGTAATTTACACAAATTTTAACCGTTAAAGATGGAAAACAAACGCAGTCGTCGTCGCCTTTAATTATAAGAAGTCCCTTTACGCTGACTCCCAGTGGCGCCCAGCTCAAAAGAGAGAAAATATTTTCAAAAATAGTTTAGTAAAATATTGCTCAAAACCAAACCACACCGTGGGGAACTATTTGTGCAGTCACAGTTTAGGAGCAAAATGCTTAATTTCACACATACATATGCTCGTTCCTTGTACTTGCGCTTATGATTGCCTTCACGATTAAGCAAACTGACTACTTTTCCCGAAAAGGATTTTTAAACTGAATTTAGTACCTAAAATTATGAAACTATAGTTGGAGCGGAATTTTTCAAATAACAAAATCATGATGTCTTTTCTCTACTAACCTCCCGGATCAAAAAACCGTAGCCAACCGACTTTGGTTTCACCGTCGCCAAGCAGCCCGACTGAAGGTATCCTGACACGACTTAAAAACGCTTTTTCCGCCTCGCTATATCTCCGTCCACCCTTGTACCAGTATCGAAGAAGACGTTTATGGCGAATTTCTGATTCCTCGTCCTCGCTAAACGTGTCTGTGTTGGCGGAGAAGCGAACTCTGGACGTCCGACTTGTGCCTTCGTTCATCTTATTCTTGAGCGTCGGCGGTGGTTTCTTTGGAGTTTCTGACGAATCTGAAGGGAAATAAACGTGTTAGAGGTGTTTAAATCCCAGAGAGATGCTATTTAACGCATTTAACACCTTTACTAGGCGCGTTTACCTTGCAATGATTTTCTTGCCAGCCTCTAAAGCATCACTTTTTGGGCGGATTTCGTCGCGATGCGATCTAATCATGTTAAAGCCAGAGGCAAACGTGTTCGTTGAAAAGCAACTTTGCTGCGCGCCAACTGAAGCAAACAACCGACGACGGAAGGCCGTCTTAATACAAGCAAAGCATTCAAGAATAAGCTTTTGAAACTAACGAGGCTGGGAGCGGAACTCTCACAGTTGAATACTTAAAATGGATCTGCTATCTATTCACAGCCAAATTCCTTTTTTGTTTAAGTGTGCAATGAAAAGGAAACCTGACATATTCACTTGAGTCCACAACAAAAGAGCACTTACGTTTCCCGTAATTAAGGATGGCTGAGTGAATTTTTGGCCATTTAAATGGATTATGAACGAAGGAAATTGAAATTTATCGCGTCAAGTTCGTGTTGGATCGATAGCAAGACACACGTCTCAAGGTATACCTAACTCAAATCTGCTTTAGATGATGATGATGTTCAGAGGAAAATCAACTTGATGGAACGACAGGGTACACACATAAAGCTCGTTTATTATCTTCAATGTTTGCTATATTTACTTTCTTTTCACAGACATGGTGATGATATTTTCCGAACTGGTTTACGAAGCTAAAAGCGTCGATGTCATGCTATCCATCAAAGTTATCTGATTACCATAAAATATGATCATGACAAAAATAGTTCTTAGAAAGCAAACTTGTTGAACTGCGCTCAAAAGCAGAAAACTGGAAAAAGTGTATTTGGTAAGCCGAAATTACACATGACCATCATAAATATTCAAATGATGAAAACGCAAAGGGAAAAGACAAACAAACCGAAAACAACGACATCTCGACGCTTCTAAAGACAAATACTCCGGCACTTTGCATGTAGTCAGAGCATCTGTGAAAGTCTGAGAAATAGTTTGGACATTGTGCAAAGTAAATGAGCTGCCGAATAATTTTTTTTTTCAGTAAATGAGCCATATATTGTCCTGCGCATGCTCACATGGTTAACAGCAGATGTGGTCAGTGTTCCATGTCGCAGGCTCACTCGTGGTGATTTGTACTTTTTTTTCAAATTGTATTTTAAAGTTTTAACTTTCAGAGAATTCATTTACGTTTGCACAAATGCAATTTTGGTCAGCTTGATAGGATTTGATAGGTGTAAAGAGAAACCTAACGCTAATCTTGTTACGATGTGACCAGACTTAAAACACACCGAAACGTGGCACTCGATTGAAATTGAGAACTCTGAAAAAACAAAAACACCCAATTTCTGTTTCGCTGGCGTATTGACGTGATGAATTCACTATCACCAACATTTTAATTCTTCTTGAAAACAAAATAGCGTTGAATATTCTTCAATATGTTCTTTTTTCGAGACTACGCTCGCAAAACAAGGCAACTACAATTGGACAGGGAAACTTTTTAGCCGGACATGGGCAACATATGTAATCCGAAACGTAAGTCTCTCCAAACACAATACAAGAAAAGATAAAAAGATGGCATTACCAAGAATTTGGCGTTGTATCTACTGAATTATACAATAAGTCTAAATATTGATCGCATCTATGTTCTCCAAACTGTTAATGTTTACAATTCTACATCGATGTAAATTTTCGCGCGAATTAATTTTCGAGATCCTACAATTAGTTGCGAAATTTGCAAAAGTTCATCCCTCGCGAAAATAAGTCATTTGATATATTTCATCACTAATAACGAAGAGTGAAAAAAAAAACATCTTGAGGCTAAACATTTTGCTGTCCTGTTTTGTTCATTTCCCCGGGCTAAACGTTTTGGTCGGGCATTTTTTGCTAGTTTTTTTTTCTTTGGTAAAAAAAGAACTTGAAGTTACAAAAAATTCCGCTTTTTTAGAACGTTGTGTATGCTCTACGATATTGTGGATCCAACGATCAAATGACACTGCTTTTCAACACAACCACTTCACGATCTGTCGTCCGGAGGTGTTCAAGCACTTGAGATATATTCGCACTAATAATCTAAAAATTTAAAAATACATGTTGTGAATGATTCATACCGCTGAAGAAATAGCCAGTTGAGTTTCTAAAAAGCAACCAAACGAGTCGTAAATTGCTGTCATACAACAAATAAATAGTTCTCCTACCTTACAGTGAAAACTTAGACACCACTGGGTATGATATTCCACGGATACACCGATGGCAAACTTAAGTTACTTTTCAGTTGAAGGAATATTACGCTCTCCATGAGGAAAGGTTAATTTGTTAAGGAAATGAAAATGTTCAATTGACTCCTTTCATTGGGTTAAAAAACATTGAAAATTACATACCAAAGTATCGCAAGCTATAAGTTGCATTTTGGTGGCGGTCAATTTAGAAATGACAGTCTAGATGGCAAGAACGAATTGCTGCATTTACGCGCACCATGTGTGGTCCATGTTTCAAACCAAAACGTTGTAAAATTTTCCAACAAAAATGGCCGATTCGTTTTCAGAAGATGATATCATTGTCCGGCATTGCGGCCGTGGTGACCTTCGGACGTGAAAAGCTTTCATGAGTGATGTTACAAAATCACCTTCGAAAGATCACACGAGATATCAATTTTATTAAACCGAGAAGATCGATGTTGTGTGATTGGACGTGAAGCAAGCGACAACAGCTGCGGGGCAACATAAGATTACCGGCATTTGCCCTACTCATTAAAGTTTACCTATTCCTTCTTTGCATGTAAATTTATGAGTTTATGCGATTGTTTAGATAAAAGGACTATCATTTAAGCGCTAGGGGTAATAACGTACCAACTCTTAGAATGAGCTAAATTGGAAGGCGATGAAGAAACTTTTAAGTTACAAGCGAAGCCAGTGAGGTCTCTCGCTGAGTTTTTTGAATGGCTGTTTGCGCCTTTAGGAAGTGACGATTTTTTTTGTTCAAAAGATGTGAAGAATTTTAACTGAAAGTGTTTCTTTAATCGATTCCAGCAAAAGGTAAGAATTAGCATATTCAAAATCGAATCCTAAGTGGGGGTAGGCTAATAACAATGACAAATTTCCACGACAGCAAACTGAATTAATGTATCATGAGCTTTGGGTAGTTTTTGCTCGTGTTTAATTTTTAGTTTTTAAAATGTGAGGAAGGAATAACTTTTGTATAAAAACAGAAAACGCAACTGTTGGAAAAGGTTCCGCACAACGAGACTTTTTCGTATACTACAAAATAGATTTTAAGTCGAGTCAAGAAAAGTGGTAAATGGATTCATATTTCATTGTTTTCTTCTTTATGGTAGATGAAAAGAGTTGTTGCAAACAACTTTTCAAGAAAGCTATAATATGTCAAGAAAGCAATTACCAACACGCCCTACGGTAGCAATTATATTCTATTTTATGCTATTCCATCGTAGCAGTCAGCTTTTTAAAGGCGCGGAATTTTTACGAGTACAACATTCTCGTCTCTTTGCAAATTTGCGTCACCGCGCGAATCGTCATGGGCATCATAATATTTTTTTATAAGTGTCTCGTACGGATGTTCCAAAAAAGTGATACAAAGATTTTTCCAATGCCTCCCTCTGAGCATTTCAACAATTGAAACGATACGAAAACTTCTGCCGTAAGAGCAGCGGAAATTAAAATTTTATCAGATTCATTTCGATCTCTGAATGGGGTTTTGCAACATAAAGAGCGATCGTTTTACATTAGCAAAGATATAAAATATTGGCTCACCTTTCGGGAGTTCCATAGCCTGAAGCATTTAACGATGACAAAAATTTTTCCAAGAGCACGATTCACAGTCGTTAATTTCTAATTCCATCCGCATGTGTTGAGATGAAAACTCTTGAAAACCTAATCCGAGTAAATATTCGGCAGCTTTTGCCTAGCAGCCGCATCTAATTTACCTGATAAATTGCGGCTTGGGTTTACATTCAAACAGAGGCGATTTTCTTCATGTTGACAGGACGTGTCTCATTTCAATCAAATACAAATCTGTAGAGAAGTGACATCCTAAGCCAGGCTAAATACCGCGGGACGGACATTTCTGTTTGCCCTAAGGCCAAAGCAAATGCACATTACAAAGCAATATCCGGCAGACAGTCGAATTTACTTGCTTTTAAACCTTTTATTTGCACTGTGAAATAGAAACATTTACTTTTAATTGGGTTTCATCACCCGAAAGGACGCGTTTAATAAGGCACAAGTTACGAACGGACAGGTGACTAGACCTGCTAAAAATAAAGAAAAAACTCGGGCAAACGCAAAAGGAAAGAAGCCTTTAGGCAAAACCGATTTCGAAATCTTCGAAGGGCACCCATACAAAATTACTGTCCCAAAAGATCCTTGTAAATACTTTGCTGTGCTACTGAACGTGGCTCAAAAGAGGCATGCCGCATTGTTTGGATACGTTTGGTAGAAGTCATCTCTCTACAAAGATCATTTTCCAACAACATCGCTATTCCGAAGCGTGCAAAAATGGCCGCCGAATTGTCGTCAATTCTTCCTAAGGTGAAGTATACATACGGTAATTTTAAGTTATTATAAACACTTCGCTCTATTATTATTTTGTTATAAGAAACAGTTTCTGTATTGTATTGGTTATAATACAATTGCAAATATCTACTTCAAATGTGCTCTGAACTGTATGCTTAAAAATAATAAGAGCGAATTCACTGTGCCAGCCTGGCACAGTGAATTTACAACACGATTGAATCCGTGTCTGGATTCACCTGATCCACCATCTTGGATCACGGTGTTGAATAAAGATTGATTTCTTTTAAATCTTTCATCCAACATCGTCCAATATTTCTTTCATTCTACGGTGTGTTCAACTGTGTTTGTTGGCCGGCTTGTCCAATATTTTAAAACATGGTGCAACAATTTTAACACGTTTTATCCAACAACTTTAGACGGGTTGTACTCGTTTAGTCACCCCGTAAAACAAGTTCCTGGCAATGAAGAACGACAAAGTGAACAGTTATATGTTTGGGGGCAAAATATTTCTGAGATTTGTGCTGGAACGGGCAATGTCACCCAGGATAAAACAAAGCAACAGCAACAAATAACCGTCGACAATGTCATCTACTTTTTTAGTGTTACCTTTAGAAGACAAAAGACACCAATGAAACCTAAATAAAACTTGATGGTCCAATGTTGTTAAAAATTACTATACTAGTGCACAAAAAAACTATGACTACAGACGACAAGGTTGGAGATGGACTATTGCAGCTTAACTGAAAACACGAAGCCGACGATATTTTTCCTTGTAGCTTAGAAAAATTGCTTAAGACTATTTATGGTTTGATAAAAGGGTTAATTTCTATAAAAAATTGCGGCCGGTTTGCTCTTCCTTCGACAATTAGTTTGATATCTTCCTGTCGGTATTTTAGGAGCGTTCAACTATATAAAGCAAGACATTGAGTAATAATTTTATCACACCATTAACTCAAAACAAACAAACAAACAAAGACAGTAGACCATAATGAGTACATTCTTGCGCCCGCTGGCTTTTTGTTCGTTCACATCTCTAGCAATTAAGCCGAGCCTACGTAGAGGCGTGTGATTGGAGTGCTAAATTCTACGTCATCACGATGAAAAATAGATAGCTTAGGTAGGTCAGCTTCTCACCGCTGACGTTATAGGCCACAAAATTAAAATTATAGAAACTGAAAATGCATATGATATCATTATTTCGTACAGCACCTATAATAAAATAGCGCCCTTATCACAATAGCTCTATCTCTATCAAAATGGATCTCTATTACAGCTGTACCGTTTCAATTATTTACCTCGCGCAGGATTTGCTGGCTTTGAGCACTCAACAGTCGTTCGGTGTGGAAACGTTACAAACATTCTAATAATATAATAGTTAAAACATGAATATAATTTAATTGGTCTTACCTCTCTTTACGCTCGATTACCAGCCGCCGTTTGGGAAAATGAGCCCGCGCTCCTTCCCGAACCAGAGAAAACGGCGGAAATCGAGCCTAAACTCTCTTGGAAAAAGTAAGTTTTGATCACAGGTGACCAGAATAATAATTTCTTATCACAGGAGGCCAGAATAAGTAAAGTCGATTATCAAAGATTTACGAAACTGTGCACACAAAATACGCATTCTGATAGCCCCTACCAAGATCTGCTTTTTCCACATAGTCAAAAACGGCGCAAAAATATTGTTGCATTAGGGGCAAATTCCTTAAGAAACCCGAATATCCCGAGATGCATAGAACGCATGCGCAGTAACAAAAGGAGGCACCGTCCTTAAGGACGTTCGCGCTAATTGTTTATGCGCATCCTTGCTGCCCACGCAATTCACGTCGCCGTGTCATGCCATGTCATGCATTGAGCGCGCGCGCTGTTGAAGAAATGTAGAGATATACACAAATTCACAGTTGGCAAGTAAATGCTAATATATTCAAAGTAATGCGTAATTCATTGCTTCGTGATTTTTATCTGGTTTCTTTGTTCTTTGCTGCACTGTAGATCACAACGAAAAGTAAAAATCACGGAGGAATGCTTTACGCATTACTTTGAATATATTAGCATTTACTTGCCAACTGTGAATTTGTAACGCAACCTTTTCCGTCGGTTCATACGTCCTTTTTAGCGTTAAATCTAAAAGTGTTCCAGTGAATCAATGTTAATAAGACTCGATACTAAAATTGGTCACATCGTCAAGCACGCGTGTTTAATGTTTTAAATAAAAAAATCCATCAAGCCGTTCTTAAGATTTTCGCAAAAGCGCTCAAATTAAAACACCAAAAAGAAAATTTAGCAAAATACTTGAAACGTCATTTTCTGCTTTCTTAGGTTGTTTCAGAGCTTTTTAAAAGGCACTTTTGTGTAAGCTAAAACAGGTAGATCTGTTGGAACACTTTAGGCCGCAGAAAATGTTAGGAAATGGAATCCTATCCGCCGAATTTTCGAGCTGTTTATGGCTGTCCGAAAATGCTAGCTGATGTTACTTTACACTCTAAACGACATATTTGTCCCTCCGAAGACAATAGGAATTAATCAGTCCCCTGTTACGAAAGTCTGAGCTGATGTTTCGCCAAAGAAAACTCTACTTTTAACTGAAACTTAATCCGAATATCTCGGGCGATTTAGGCCTGCCCAACAGATATTCCCCGAATCGAACCGTTGGGTGCCCCTGATACTGAAATGTGTTTGTCAGCTTCTCAGGGCTTCTAAAAATAGATGATAGTGTCCCTTATATATGGCAAGGGGTGCTAAAATTCCAAAGCAAATTACATTTACGGAGTGTTCGTTACATACTTAAGTTCAGTTTGCAGACAATTTTGACATCTTATGCAGGGAGAATTTTTTTTTTTTTTGCAAATTGCAATCCGCGGGTCGTTCATGCGAGAATTTTCGGGAGCAGTTTTGCATAGGAAACGGGGCCACATAGTAATATGAAGCTTCTAGGTAGGTTTAACTTTTAGACTATAATTTACCTTGCACGTAAGAATTTCTTAAATCTTAAATAGATAACGGTCCCAAAGTAGGCGGGTGGCCGTCGCATTATCTTTTCGGCGCCAGAAAAAAAAAAAGTTATCGCTTCTTAAATCCACGTAATTTAATCGATTTAGTTAATTTTGATTGACATTTGCGATTGTCACATCCTAGCAGGTTTCAAATTACGAATATGAATCTTTGGAGGCACCTAAAACACAAATGTCACTCTATTTGCAAATAGGGGTGCTTAACAACAAAAACTCCTGTCGATAATAGATTGAAATGCTGAGAAAAACAGACGTAAATAGCTTATGTCTATTTGCAGGCAGGATTTGAATTTAAATAAGGCTTAAGTGCAATAGCGGATACAAGCGATAGAAGCTGAGGGATTTCCATCTTGTTCTAATGCACTGTTTCCAAATTGAATGCTCGCCTTGGGGCGCTTGAATTTTCTTTAACCTCGATCAATAAAACTAGTATCACTTAATGCCATTTTTTTTAAATCAGAGATGGACGTATTCATGCAATAATCCATAAATAATGAATACACAAGCCCCGATTGTGACTACAATAATAGTATTTGATGAAAGAATACGACAAATAAATACCCCCTTACCTGGCCCTTTTAAACCACTTATGCTCGCATCAATGACCGGCTTTCAACATCAAGAACTGTGCGAGACATTAATCTCCAAAAAAGATTAATGTTCTTCTCACGGTACACCTGCAAGGTTAAAGAAGCGAAGAGGAATACTCTAACGCTGCGGTTTGCTTTTGAAAAGAGACGCAAAACACAAACTTGGTCATTTAATTTTGTTCGCAGTGTACTCACTTACCAATTTGGTCTCCACGGGGGGTGTCGAACGTGGGAGGTAATAAAAGCGTTGTTTTCAAAATGTTCGGTGTGCTGTCAAAAATATTGAATACGAATGGTTTTCTCAAACGCCGACAAACCCAGTTTCGTGCGCGTTAAAAATAAATCGCTTAGATACCGCAGAGCTGGTGAAAATATGCACAGCGAAACAATACGCGCTGGGCAAACATCGATAGCTTTTCGGTTTAAAGATACCTAATAACAACGATTTTAAATGTAGTCCGATACCGAGTCTGAGACAAGACAGCAACGTGCATAGATCTTTCATAGAGCGAAAGAACTGAAGAACCTAATCAACAAATTATCATAAAAGCTTATTTGATTGACGACAATAAGATTTTTTGGACAAAGGTACGTAGATTGATGTTTTCACCATAACAGAAAGATTCAAATGAGCGACCGAATGCTGCTTGAGTAAAATAAAACACAAAATTATGTTTTTCCAAGAATACACAGAAAGTAAACAACAGAAAAAAAGTGAATGGTATTTGGATAACTACTCATTTTACAAGAATGAACATTCCCCCTCACTGCTGATGTATTATTATATTTAGTCTACGAAAAATCGTATTCAGTAAGACAAGACTTCTTATAAACACTTGCGTTCAAAGAAATATAGGACCTGATTATAAATTATAAAAACAATGTTTTAATCTAAAGGTACAAGTCCCTCGACAGAAAGACGCCATACTGCACCTGAAACATTATGTTATTTTTCCCGCAGGGAAAATATCGGAAAATGTTGAGCAGTTAGTTTGACCTCTCCATACTCACCCCAGGAGAGAGAAACTTCCAAAGCCGCAAGCAAGGTAAACCAACTAAACTCTAATTGCATTAATGTTAAGACTAGTTATTCACCCAAGTGGAGGGTGGATACGGTGGATATTTACCGAGCCATCCCTTGTGCTGGAAATGAACTGAATTTAATGACTAACTAGTCTCAAAATTCTCTTTTATTGATTCGTATTCAAAGGAAAAAGATGTGCTTAAAGGAGCTGGTAAGGAATGCCATTTTCTTCCATTCTTGCACTCCGTCTTTGAATACTGTCTCCAAATGTAAATGCAATGTTACTTAATCTAAATCACATGACAAACAAATTGATCTCTGGACATTCTTGGCCATAAAAATAAAACTCAAGTTATAGCTCAATCTTTTCCGATTAGTGTTTATCCCTATATCCACTGGGGTCCGGTTTTTTAAAAACCCGATCAACGATAACCAGGAAGAAACAAATATTACACATTTTCGCTTGCTAAGATACAACATGTAAAAGAATAGAACCGATATTAAAATGAAACGCCAAAGACTTCGACTATTTAGTCGACTTACGTTCCATTAACCTTGAAGATAACTATAACTATTATCATTAACTTGTTATTATGAACTGTTACCATTACATCGTTTTTTGCCAGGATTAACCCTTAACCAAGCTTAATCCTGCTTTTAACAGCCAACGAATCCGGTCTTCCCACCCCCCGCCCCCTTTCCTTTTCTCCAGGGGGGAGGGGATCCCCAGGTTGCGGGAAGAACGAGGTTACTGGCCCACATGCTCCACCACCAGTTGCTCCCACCACCAGTTGAGCCCCGCGCTCAAAACCTGGGACTCCACGGAAGGCGTCAAGATGTCGAGCCAACTAGTCCTACTGGCCCCTTCGTTTCCGAAAGATTCTTTTCTTTTCTTGTTTGTTTGTTTTACCGTTTTAAAGCCGGGTTCAAATCACAACGTAGAGTTTTTATTCACCAAACCAGTGATCCATTTCCGAGTCACTCACTCCCCTTTTACCTCTTCATCAAGCGCAAAAAAGTGCAAAACCGTTTACAGGTAGCCTGTGCCAGGGGTTGAAGTTGTTGGGATTGAAGGAAGGCGGCCCGAGAGAAAGATAGGGGTCTTTTAAAAGAATCAAGAACGTCCCGGACGTCACGGAGGACAACAACTGAAAGTCTAAAATTTCCTTCTTCGGAGCGCTTCTGTTTAACAAAGGACTCAATTTTTTCATGGTCTACGCTCTTATGGACTATAGAAATGAAATCATAAAATGTTCAAATCACAGGTGGAACAACAAGCCTAAAGCGAGTTGTTTCACTGCCAAGTTCTGAACATTTTATGGCGTCAATTGTAGTAGACCATGAAAACGTTGAGTCGACTTGGTTTTTTTACAATAACATGGTCAATTACGAAAAGAAGGACTATCTTTGAGAAAGGCGCACACGCGACAGAGCGAAAACCACTGCAATACGCGCCATCGATTTTCTCCGTTTTATCTTGCGTTTTAGTTTATATTCGCACGCCGTCTTTATTTTGCACCTGGAACATGTTATTTACATTTACGAGAAAAACAAGGCGCTACATGCGTCCGGATTGGTTTGAAAATTGTTAAACACAACTCTAATAAACAAAAATATATGGGGCGTTTGCTTCATGGAAACATTAAAAACTTTCTCTAGTTTACAGAAAGCAACGCTGACATAAGTGTTTCCAGGTATCGCTTACTTGCAAACTTCAAATCATTTTACCACAACGTAACCCTTTAAGCCCCAATACTGACAAGCATCTTATTTCTCCTTACATTATCACTACTTGACCAACCATAAAGGTCATGAGAATAAAAGAACTCAGAAATAGCCCTTTTCACAGTTAACTTTTCTCATTTGCATTACAATATATTTGAACGTGGACTTGAGGCAATTTCGGGTAAAAAGAGCAACATTGTCCGAAATAGCCCAATTTCGATATATTAAAATTCACCTTAAAACAATAGACGTCACTACGAGGCTCGGGGGAATGATATAAGGATTTATATGGGTTTATTCCCCCGAGCCTCGAAATGATGCCCATTGTTTAAGGCTGAATTTTAATATATCAAAATTGGGCTATTGCCTCATATCCCCGTTCAAAAACATTGTAATGCAAATGAGAAAAGGTAACCGTGAAAAGGGCTGTTGTGTCTTAATGTTTAAGGAACTTCTCCCAACTAGTACCATAAGACATATATAGAGAACAGTGAGGAGAATAGTGAGGAGAATCTGCATGCTGATATAGGGTCCTAAAGGGCTAATGGAAACACGGAAAGCATTTCTTCTATCTCTTAATAAAACTGTGTTTTATTAGCAAGTGAATAAACACTAACATCGGAAGGTTTTGTGAATGACCTCGTTTTGAAGAAGAGACAGAAGCCGTCTCGAAGAGTGGTCTATTTACACAAGTTTTGAAATTGTGTTTCCTAAGATAACTTGAAAACATGTCGGCGAATACCGCTACCAAACTTTGTTTTTGCCAACTTCGTATTACTTTCCACAGTAAATATTGTTTAATTGGAAAACAATTTTTGCATTCGTTCAACTAACGCACACTTCAAAATGGCGACCACTTCCTATTAGCATTTAGGACGACCAGCTAACAGTACCTTAAGAAGCAAAACCATCAACATTTTACCATAGCGCAAGGAACTCTTAAGTATGACTATAAAACGGGCTGAGCTATTTCTTCATCAGCGACCAGCTACTTCGCTATTTATTTTTCATACGGCTGCCATTATAATAAAACTACTGAGCAGTACTTTCCTGTGGTGCTGTTTGTTACGCTGTGCAAGGTGGTTCTGACTTTTTAGTCTAGCTATGGACCAAATACTAAAGTGTGACCATTCAAATGAAAGCTTCTGAGCAGTACTTTCCTGTGGTGCTGTTTATTATGCTGTACAAGATGGTTCTAACTTTTGAGTCTGTGGATGAAATCCTAAAGTGTGACCATTCAAATGAAAGCTACTGAACAGCCCTTTCCTGTGGTGCTGTTTATAATGCTATACAAGGTGGTTCTAATATTTACGTCTGTCGATGAAATGCCATAGTGTGACCATTCGAGTGAAAGCCGTTGAGCAGTACTTCCACGTAATTCGAAGTTTTTTTTCCAAATGAAAAAAGAAAGAACCAAAGCAAATTTAGGATTTTCCTAGTTTTGAACTCGGTCGCTGTTTGTGGCAAACATGTACGTATGTTTTGCTATTATTAACAGAATCTGAAGCTACTTAATTTTCCTCAGTGACAGTCAAAATTTGTGCTATTTACCAGCTACTGGTGAACGCAATCAACAAAAACTCTCGATCTTTGCTTACAGTCACTTAAATTCCACACTTTTTTATTAAAAAAAAACCTCTTGCCGGCGGAAAGTCAAAATTTTTGCCGTTTCTCCTGACCCCTCAGCGAACAAAACATTGACTGGCACCAAAAGCGTACCTAGAGAAACGCGGGGGCCCAAAACGGGCTGCAACTCTAGTAATGCTTACCTTGTTTTTGTAAAATCACTCTAAGAACTTTTCCCTGGTGTAAAATCACACATTTCAGGTCAGATCTTTTACCGTGTATTTTAAATAAAAATAACTTTTTGAAGTTTTATGGAGCAAAACATACGCTTCGTTTAGCAATAGCATTAAGACACTCGTTAGCAAGCCATCAATCATTAAAAAACAAATGTGTTTTCTAACGATAGCTGAACTTTTTTTCGCGGCCATCTTGGCTAATTTTCTTAAGTCTTTCATGAAATTGACCAAAATTTCGACCGCTGTTTAAGCGTTCGTTCTCTTATCAAAGGCAAATTTTATCCTTAAATTCTCACAAAGCACCCTGACTTTGCCGACAAAGCTACTTTTCTACCGTTACGAGGCAATTAGTCCTCCACAAAATGACAGGGGGCATTAAAAACATCATTTTCGAAAATTAACAAGAAAAGACAACAGCTGCAAATAAGGGCGAGCTAACAACGCCAGTGTAATAAGCTAAGCAACATTCAAGGCCGTTTTTAGTGACTTAAATTTTACAACAGGAATAGAAGTGACAAGGACGTAAAATGTGTTGCCCGGTACAAAAATCAAATATGGCTTTCAAAGTAAGTGATCCCTGATGTGCGTTTTGGTGCTTGACCTTAAGTTTTATTCCCGTTAGCAGTCAAATTATTAAATACATTCACGCGGGAAAGTATTGCTTGGTAGCTTTCCGTTAAACGGCTACGGCAAAGCTTGCTGTGCTACACGGCAGTAGCAGCACGACTTGGTTTCAAACGCCGTGCTAAAGTCGAATTTAATTTGATCAATAGAGTTCGGCACGGCAGTAGCACGACGTTAGAAACGGGCCTAAGTGTTTCGAGGACGCCATGCACCCGATTTGTAGTACAAACAAGTACAAAGTTAGTGTTTCACAATGTCCATTCTTTTATTCTTATAACCTGATGTTAAATAAACATCAGCTGGGATGGTGAAATTTAGGCTGAATGTTGTTTTTAGTGAGGAAATGACCAAAACAGTGAAATGCCTGGTGGTAAAGAGTTTTGGCTGACGGTTACGAAAACTGAATAATTATGAGCTGCTAATTATTGCCTGAATGTGTTGACGCATGTTGGATGTCTAAGAAATGGACCCAATTTTGACTCGGAGGCATAAGTTCTAGTTGACTGCTGAGAAAACCAAATGGCTGTCGACTGAGATCGTGAAATTTTGGCTGAAAGAGTAGATTTATGGTTAAACAACGGCAGCAAATTTATCCGACAAATGAAAATTGGACACCATTTCAAACACGTCATTTAATTACTTGTTAATGAAGGTTCTTCCCTGTTGTTATCTTTACACTTTTTTTATGCATGACACAATTTATTCTCTGCAGGTGTCTAGCAGACCAACTATGGAGAGACCAACGCTGCTTTCTCAAGACGAAGAGGACACCCCCTTAACCTCTGCTAATCACGTGACAGACCCAGCGCAGGACGGACCACAAATACCCCGGGTAGTCATCGAATCCACTGGTCAAACTCGATTTGCCAGCTCTGTGGTAAAAGTCTTATCGCTGCAGCGATTTTATAAGAAGACTGGACAACGATCGCGTGACTCTTGGCTGGAGCGATATACATACCAAGACGAGAGAGACTGGCGCCGACCGCTCATGCGCAGATCAGCGTCGAATTCGCCGCAAGTGATGAGCCCGACATCGGAAGGGACGGGAAGTTCCCCTGAGAATTCGGACGCATGGCTAGATCATGACAAGTCGGAGCGTTGCAGCTGTAATGTAACACTCGTGTTCGATCCATCTGGGAACGTTTATTTCTTCTGGTTGTTGACAGTTGTTCTCGCGATATTGTACAACTACTGGATTATAATATTCCGCGTGGCATTCTTCGTGCGAAAACAAAAGTATGTCATTCCATTCATGGCCACCGACTACAGTTGCGATTTCATCTTTCTCTTGGATATCATTGTGCAATTCCGCACTGGTTATTTCCTGGAGGGTAGAATAGTCACGGACACAAAACAGCTGGCAAAACGTTACGTCAAATCCCGTGGCTTCTTCTTAGATTGCGTCTCAATTCTCCCTACCGATCTTCTCTATCTGGTGCTTGGTCCCAGGCCTTTTTTGCGATTTGGGCGTCTCCTAAAAGCACACCGATTTTTCCTGTTTTGTGATCGCGTTGAGATCTACAGTGGCTGGCCGAAGTTGTTTAACCTGTTGAAGCTGATTCATTATTTGTTTCTCATTATTCACTGGGTTGCTTGTTTTTATTTCCTTCTCTCCTACTACGAAGGGTTTGGCGCGGACAAGTGGGTACATCCAGGTCTGGAGGGACAGTGGGCCGAGGTAAGAGAATTAAACGTTTAACATTTTCGAAGACTTAGAAAATTCCGACTTCTTTTCCAAAAATTGCCAAAGATTATAGGAAAGTCATTCCAACGTATCCGACCACTTATTGACGATAAAGTGTAAGGTTCGGTTACTGTCAAAAGTCACTCATAACCTGACGACGTTAAGACTTAAATTTAAGTGCCGTTACTTAAACAGGGAGACGATATGAAATGCATTATTCCCCCCAAAAACCGTCCAACAATCCCAATGTCAGTTTCATTTGCCAGTCATCGAACACCAAGCTTTCCCAACACTTTCCACTCCTTTGTTATCTATTATAGTCATTCGCTTATGAGCTCCTAGTCCGACCCATTGCCCGCCACCTTGAAAATCCCACTCTCCGCTTATGATTCTCTCCTTCTCCTCTCCCCCTACCCCTTCGTTCTACACCCAGCCCTTAGCTTTACACCCAGGCCTGTCCCACGCAATAAAGGTTCAATACCGTTATTTATTTACCTAGGTTGGTCCACAATACCTGTACAGCCTGTTCCGTTCCCTCGTTTCCATGACAACTGTGGGTACAGGGAAGAAGGTGACACCGCAGACCACCATGAGCCTGCTGTTCTGTATTTTCACGTACCTCTGCGGGGTCCTCATCTTTGCAACTATCGTGGGGAACGCAGCAGATATGATTGTGGATATGAGGAGACACAGAGAGAAGTACCATAGAAAGGTTAGGCGAAGGCCCGGGAGGGGTACTCCCTTATATAAGCTATATAGGTATGTGCAGCAGCAAAGGGTATGATTTTTGAGCCATTTTGGTCTGAAATAGGGTATGGTTTGTGCACTCTGATCTGAAATTGGGTACGGTCCTTAGAAGAAGGTTAACTTTCTTCTCCTGAGAAGTGCGGTTTGATTAACGTTGGGAATTTGAAGCCCTTCTCAAATGCTTACGCAAACGAAATAGGGTAAGGCTCTGGTCTGAAATAGGGTATCAAATTTTAGGTCAGATCTGAAATAGCGCAGGGAAAATCACATATTTTGGTCTGAAATAAGGTAAGGGTTTCCAGCAGCGCGTCGCACACCCCCACCCAAATTTTCGGGGAGTGCCCCCCGGAAGGGGAAGGCTTATTTCCTTGGTCCAAATTTAACCCAGTTGCAGGAGACGTTATAGCGTGCCTTCCGCACACGCTTGATTAAGTTACTTCTCTAAAGCTCACATTACTGTGTGTTCGCCATGCTTTATTATAGCTATTGACAGGGAGATCCTGATTTAATAAGCCCTAATGTCTTTTGAGAGTGTTCCTGTATTCTGTTACTTAACTACATTACTAGCTTTTCACGTTTAATGTTATTCGTAATTGTCCATCTATGAACTTAGAGATTTGCCTCGGAAATGTTTTTAACTATAATCAAAATTAGGATTGTTATAAGATTGCTATTGTATTAGGTTTAACTAAATTTTTACATTTAAGATTTTGATTTTTGATGTATTCACATTGAACGTGCGCAATATAAATTGATTGTATTGTGTTTTACTAGAATAGGATGTTCTATTTTATTTGTAGGATACATAACCAGTTTTCAAGTAATTCGCGTTTACTTTGAAATAGCTTTAGTTTGCTCAGCTATTGGTTGAAAAAACGAAACTCGCGTCCCTTTGTTGACCAATTTGTACTAAAAGTGATAACCGTTGTTGCAACTGTCGAACGCGTTCCCTGCGTTATTTATGTGTAGTTTTGATTGGTCCATTGGTTCATTCGCCTGCTGTGATTGGCCAAAGTGATTACTTTGGTTCTGGTTTAGGACTCTGGAGTTAATACCGTTCTATTATCACAGCTGTCAATCACCGACTTAATTATAGGCGCGCTCGTTTGCGTTGTGTCTAAGAATGCTGCTCATTTTTAGTTTATATTTTTAATGATAAGTGAATTCGTGTTGTTGGTTTGTTTCATTATAATTAGCCGAAGGACAGGTCATGAAACCTTAAACGTTTCAAGGGCCATGAAAAAGGCGCCGCAATTTCCACAACTGTGCACACTATGGCTGAACAACTTAACAGAAACATTTCTGCTGGTCAGTTGCGCTAACACAACTCAAACCTATTGCAGTTTGTGCATAGTCAAGCCTACTAACGGTAACAAAAGCAAAAACAAAGAACTTTGCCAGTGCTTATTAACCATATTCATTGGTCCTATGGTCAATCTTTTTGTTGCTTTTATCAACAGCTGGACGGAATGAAGGAGTACATCGCCGCAAACCAGCTGCCGATGGATTTGCAGCGTCGCGTGATCCAGTGGTTTGATTTTGCGTGGAGATACAAGAAAGACATGAGTGAGGAAGAACTGTTTGAACAGCTAAACGATAACTTCCGCGCGGAGATCGCCATTCACGTCAACTTAGACACGCTGAAGAAAGTCAAGATGTTTGAACACTGTGATCCGGGGTTTCTAAGAGAACTCGTTTTGAAGCTGAAGCCAATGCTCTGCTCTCCTGGTGAGAGGGAAAACATTTTATACGGAACTATTTAATGCCACTTTTAGGAATTTCATCTACAAGTTCAAAAGTTAGAACTGCAGGGCCCGGGGGGGGGGGGGCACTCCCTATAATGGCCTATACGGGGAGGTTCCGCCCGAAAGGGGTACCTTTTTCAGGCTTCAGGTATATAAAAGGGTAGGGATTTCAAGAGCTGAAGTATATAAAAAGGTAGGAAAATCTGTCAGTTGGGTATTTAAAAGGGCCTTTCTTCGAGTAGACGATAATATTGATTTTTGGTTAACATCACTCCCGGTAATACTGTTCTCCCCTAATATCGTTCTGCCATTAACAGCATTCCAAGGGTTTAGAAAAGGGATGCAGTGTTCTTAAGTAGGTATGTGAAAGGGGTACCATTATTCAATAGAGGGTATACGAAAGGGATACCATTTCGGTCAAAAATGGTATATAAAAGGGTAAGGGGTTGGACCTTGGGGCGGAGCCTCCCCGTATAAGACTTTATTGAGTAACCCCCCCCCCCGGAATGCAGGTTAGGTTGTACAGCATAATATACTGTATCACAGGAAAGAAACGCTTACTCATTTGTTATCCTGAATTCCCTTTCAAGGAGATCACGTCTGTCGCCAAGATGAAATAGGTCGAGAGATGTACATTGTGAATAAAGGAGAGTTGGAGGTAGTGGACAAAGATGGAACAGTCTTGGCTAAACTTTCGGCCGGTCGGCACTTCGGAGAGATAAGTATCCTTGACATGAAAGGAATTGGCAATCGTCGGACAGCTTCGGTTCGTTCCGTGGGTTTCTCCGATCTTTTCCGACTATCCAAGAAGGATCTGGAAGAGGTGATTGAGTACTACCCTGAGGCGAAAGATCAGCTGGCGAAGATTGCACGACAGACGTACGAGAACCAGCAAAGAGAAAGACTAAATCAGAAAAGCAAAGTTGAAGGTAGGGGTAAGTGATGGATAGATATCAAGGAACTTAAGCAGTCTTTCCTGAGCCAACCGACGTCCACTGGAAGTAAGTTTCCTTTAATAGCTTGTTTTTGCTCCTCACCAAAGGCTTGAAGACTATTATTTTGGAGTCCAGTGGCTTGCCATAATTGACGTGATGGCTTTAGCCAGTTGCCGTCCATGGCTCACGAACGTCTGTCTCTGCTTAAGTTCCCTATTATGTATTGTTTGCAATGCACTGTTTTGCTCATATGGCACAAGCTGTATTAATTTTAAATCGAGAACCCTTAGCAACCTTCACAGAAACGTATTTGTAAACTGCGTGCGTTTCCATGCGGCGGACGACTTTCGCGTGCTTTCCCGTTTCTTCTCGCTCGACTAGCCTTCAGCTGAACAAGGGACTGTGCGCGGTCAAGTTGTTTGGAAAACCCAACATGGTGTCAGGGTGTCACGATAGGATGAGCTAGCATCTCATCCAGGGAAAAAAAGTTTTACCATTTCAAAGTTGCTTTACGCCTCGGAAACCGTAGAAAATCTCCGACCTGGCGAGTTACGAAGCCCCTCGTCTACAATAATGGAACAGGACGTTATCTAACTCTAGTTTGTTTTGACCACAGAAGACTCCAGCCAGGAAAAGAATGACCCTCGCAGATGGCTGACGGCTGATAAAGAGACTCTTCAGCGGCGCTTGTCGCTAATTGAAGCCAAAAATGACGTGAAGAGTCTTGCAAACAAGTTCAGAAAGGAACACAGCCACACTGTGAGTCCGCGCGAAGTAGTAGCGTCTTTGGCTCAGCGCGCACGGATGGAACGCAGCGACGAGGAGTCCAGATTGATTGTAAAAGAGTTTTTGGCGCAGAGTCGCCGGAATAAAATGGCGAAACGCAACACGGTCTCACACGACAGCTTCATGGCAAACTGCGACGAAAGCCCGCGTGGTAGTTCTACCGCGCCATTTTTGGAGTTTCGCGCCATTGATCAGCTAAGGAAAAGCCAAAGAAGGTTCTTCAGTCGTCCTCGCTCACGCACACAGGTCAGTCATTCGTTGTCCACTAAGGGATGTCTGGCACTTTGTGCTATACTACTCCTTGCGTTTGGGCTCGTTAAAAACCCGAGCACTCGACGATCGTATACATCAGCAAACGCAAGGTCTTAAGACTTGCTACACAGGGCAATTTTTCTTGCAATTTGCAACGCAACGGCAAAGGAAGGATAAGAGAAAATTTGCAGAATATGTTAGATACTGCAATGTTCGCAATGTTGCGAAACAAAGGGCGACAAGTCTACTTTTCCTACGACTCTAACCCAGATTTCTCGTCGCGAGGAGAATAGACATTTTTACCGATACAGCAGCCATATTGATTTTGCCCCCTGGGCATCCCATAGTACTCATTGAAATTTATTTATTCTTTTGTAGTGATAATGCAACATTATCACAATAATAGAATCAATCCAGTATTATGGGATGCTCAGGGGGCAAAATCAATATGGCCGCTGTATCGGTGAACTATTACGTTGTGATTTGCCAGAAAAGTAGACTATTTGTCTACTTCTCACAAGATTGCGCGATAAGTTGCATCACGTAACATAGGTTCTGCACCTGTACAGGTGATAAGGTGGAGGGAGGGGGTGGTGGGGGTGTAAAAATACTCCTATTTTTTTTGTACTGTAGAACTGTCCAGCTTCAGCCGTGTGGGGTGCCTGTGGCACAAATAAGACTCTACCTTATTACTTCACAGGACTCCAACCCTAGTTCACCAACAAGTAATGACATTCCATTATTCACATTCAAATCAAACGCGTCTGGACATAGCGAACAAAAAAGGGCGGCACACGACAAAGATAAGTCACCACATCCACCAGCGGCGTTCACTATTAAGCTGAACAACGCTCCAAGCCAAACCATGAAGGCTCCAGCTCTCAAGAAAGGCATTCTGAAACACAGCAGCAACGAGATAACGAAATGGCGACCGAGCGATTCAACGGAAACTTCGTCTTGCCATGAAAGTGCAAGTAGCGATGTTGAAAATCCGAGCTCCAGTCACGCAGGTAATCTGGGAATTGTAGCCTGTTCCAGGCATTTAGATTGTGCGGAGCAGCGAACAGCAAAGCGCGGCGCCAGAGTCGGCTTGAGGGAAGACTCCCCCCCCCCCCCCCCCTTCGTTTTCTTCCCTCGCGCCCGATTTTTCTTTCACACACCGCTTTTTCGCTGCCCTCCACAAACTTAACGCCTGGAACAGGCTAGAGAATTGGGGTACCGTGGCCGTATTTCTAGTGGGGATAACATAATACTGGGTGTACTGTGGTCATTTCTATTGGGGTACTATGGTGACTACTATCGACAGTACTGCTGTGGTTATCACCACTGGGTGTACTGTGGTTACTTTTCTGTGCTTATTACTATCGGGAGTCTTGTGATTACGTCTACTGGCCAGGGGTAGTGTGGTTACTATTGGGGATACTCTGGTTACTGCTGGAGGTAGTGTGGTTATTTTTACTAGTTTTACTGTGTTTATTATAAACACATGATATTTAGAGAAGAAAGCCTCATCATCCACATGTGGTTTTCATATTGGTCCTCTGTTTCCAGATCGAAGTGGAATTTGGAAATGTGGGTTTTTTGGAGAGAACAAAACCGGAGAACAATGATAAAAATAACAATCAAAGAGAGTCCTCTTTGTCCTACAAACAAAACACCCTAGGTCAGCGCTAGCACTGATAAGCTCAGAAATAATATAATATTATACCTTTTTTTCACGCAGGTAAAGAAGAAAATCAAACGGCCAAACTTAAGAACAAGTTTAGAGCGCATTTTACAAAGGACAAAAGTAAAGAAGAAGAAGAAAGAAAAGTCATCCTTGCCACCCCAGAAAACAGCGAGATCGTGGAAGACTCGCCAAGGTTTCACCGCGCTGCTAACCAAATCATACCCACTGAGAAGGACCCAATCAAAGAACTAAACATAGATCTGCAGTCCATCGCTCCCGAAAGAAATTGCATTTGTCAACTGGAAGATGCTAAGCCACCGAACACCGACAAATTGAGTGCCAATTCCGCTTCTGTAGAGGACGCACGAAGAAAAGCAACTGCAGGTCAGGAGATAGGCTCAAACGCGAACTCGTGCTCTTCCCCAAAGGTTGGTCAAACCTAGTCAGGGAGGCACTGTAATGAAACGACCGCAGTTCTCTAAAGACCACAAAATTATCACACATTCAAGATAAGGGGGAGCGACAATTGCATGATGAGTGCATTAGAAAGAAACAGTGACTACAGGATTTCAAATTACAACGCAAACATTGAACAAGAATTTCTTAACACAGTGACCCTATTCGAGAAAAGTTGAACGAAATTTTGTAAAGGGACCTTAAGATCGAAGTAGGAGTATGATATTGAGTTGGAGTCCAACTTTTCAAACCTGGTGTGCATGCTCTAGATTATGACACATCATTGTTTCAGCAGTGGGGAGGAGCGAAGGCACTAGGTACGTGGTTTGAAACTCAAAAATCCTACTCGGTCGTTACCAAAGGTCGTCGACAATCTTCCACTCTACAATAGGACTTTCTAAAAGCGAAATGAACAGAATTGTCTGTTGAATATCCTTTTAGTAGATCGTGAGAGAAGTCCGTGTTGTACGGTTTATTGGTACAATGGACGACGCAGAATGTTGGAGAGATGAGAGAGAAAAGACCAGCAGTAAACGATTAATACACCGTGATAAACGTCTTATGTGGCTTCACCGTGACGAGACGCAACTTCGAGTAGTACTTTACTGAATATATTTTCTTCCGGTTAGCCCTCAATGTAATGATAAAATATTGCTGTCACAAAATACCCCTTAGTTTAAATTATTACTAGAAAGGCTATAAAACATAAGCCGAGGACTAGAAAGAGGCAACAATGTAAGGATGACCAAGGATCGATTTAAGTTCGCAAAAAAAAAAGAGTTCTGCGCATGCAGAAAAAAAAATGATGTTTAAAAATAGCCAATGTCGGCAGAACGCAAAGGCACTGCTAATGGGATAATCGAATAGTTAAATTCACTTTAAATCGACAGCTAAGGCTCGCGGAAAATGAACTGAGAAAAGTAAGGATATTTATTTTTAAGATCGTAAACCTTTCGCAAGTAACTTGGCTCTAGATTTCGAGTCTGCAGATAAACTCCTAGTGTAATAATAATCATTGAAATCAGTGATAAAAGCTAGTAGCAGATTTCCTGTCGAACTGTTTCTTATGCTACGCGTTAAAAATGTGAGTGAAGCCGTTCAGAATTAGCTTTTCAACTGATATTTCCGTGTGATGTTTTTCTTTTTTGTATTTTCTTTTTCTAACTGTACATTTCAGAAAGTTTATCAATTCTATACGTTGTAGCCGTTGAAGGTTTAAAACGTATTTTGAAATACGTTTAAGAAAAAGGTGCTGACAACAAATTATCGATCTTCTCGATAAGTAAAAATTAACTTGAAACTTGAATTGAAAGCAGCAAAAACCCTCTGAAGCTTTCAGTGGACTGCAGTTTTCCCTGGGTGGCAAGAACGTTTATTTTGTCCTTAGAGTGGGGTGGGTGAAGTCATTTGTCCACTGCCGGGTAGCGACAACTTGTTACAGGTGGCTGCAATGACGAACAAACAACTAAATTCCGTTGCCACTTAACATAAACAAAATCAACAAGTCTCAGACAAAACGCTTTGATTTGCCAAAAAGGTTTAAACAAGGCAGTTAATAAAATTTAACAACGAAACGGGAGAAGGAGCGTTAAATTACGCAAAACTCTCACCAGACATATCCTGAAATTAAGGGAGTTGGCCTTCCAGCACTATTCTGTGATCGAACACGGATTTTAATCACGGGTGTCTTTCAATGAAAAATTCGTAGTCGCACTGTTTTCAACGAGACCACAGCAAACAGTACCCTAATTCAGAGACTATAACGTATAAACTAATTAAATGGAGAACTAAACTGTATTCTGCTCGTAACGAATACGAGGCTATATCTATTGAATAATTATACCGATGGGAAGAAATGTGGTGACGACAAATAAATTTTCTAAAAATTCAATTTCACTACGCTAGTAACCACTTTGATTGACAGCCCAGAAACAGCCTCATTACGCATGCTTAGAAAGCACTGATTAAATTTCTAACGCCAGGGGGTTCAGTGGGCGATATCTTCTTATTATCTGGTAATTAGTCATTTTATTTTTTGTTCGGCGCTGGCTGACTGATGTGGCAAGTACAAAGAGTGTTTCGGTTATGCTGACTTGACTTCATGTTGGGCAATCTATCTTGCTGAAATGGCAAAAATGGCTTTGATACGAAAGCCAAGCGCTTTATTGCTTATGAAAATATCCGTTTTGGTGAGCGGGTGTATTTTTCTCGGCAAAATGACAACCATACTTAAAACAATTCCTTGGATTGCGAGAATAACAGGATTTGGGCACGAAAGAACGGTTGTTCAGGACGTGAATTTTACGTTTGTCCAGCCGACAATAGAACCACAGCTGCCTTCAAAGGAATTATTTCTTCTAATTCTCGTTTCCTCTGCTCCCGGAAGTGACTACCAGTTCGCCAGGAACGCCATCAGGAAAACATGGGGAAATAGTGATGAATGCACTAGAGAAAACGACGTATCTAAAGGAGTATCTTGCCAATGGAAAGTCGTTTGTCTTGTGGGGAAAAGCTACAACGAGTCACTTGACTCGGAAATCAAACAGGAAGCGCACGCTTTCAATGATATTCTAGTGGGGAATTTCCATGACACGTACGTTAATTTAGTTATAAAGCTCTTCATGGGATTTGCTTGGGCATCAAAAGTCAACTGCCGCTTCGTTTTGAAGGCAGATGACGATATCTACATTCGTGTACCGAAACTAGTCTCATGGCTCCAGAAAGCGCCTTCACGACTTTACGCGGGCCACGTTCACAGGAACGTCGGTGTGTCACGGGACCCTGACGAGCGAAACCCACTTCCACCAGGCTCGTCTTTCAACGAAAAATACTACCCGCCGTACTGCTTAGGCGCATTCTATTTACTATCACGTAGTATCATACCAGACATTTTGAGAGCCGTCAAACGGTGGCGCCCATGGCCGATCGAGGATACTTACATTGGCGTGTTAGCCAGGGATGTTGGTGTTTCGCCGACTGATATCTACGGTTTTGTTTTGAAAGCAAGAGCAAGCAAGGTCTTGCCTCGTTTTACGGAATGCCAATGGGATTGTACGATCGCTCTTGGACACAGGTTAACGCCGTCACACCTGCAACTTGTTCACAACAAATTTGAATCTTTGTCGTCGTTTAATAGTTCGAGTTGCCCTGTAGATACGTGCTCAGATGAGAGTTCTGATGGTCCTTATTTTATGTGTTTGTTGCTATTTATTCCCGTTCTTTTAGCAGTATATGTTTGGATCAGAAACGGAAGATTTAAACTTAACACGCAATGGTTTTCACTCAATGTAAACGATAAATAGAATTTTCAAATTGACGTTCAAATATTTACACAATGAAGTGTCTAAAAGGAAAGAATGAGGGTGTGAGTTAAAAGATATAATTTCAAATTTGTTATTGTGATTTATTTTGTTCCTTTATATTTTATACTACCTTGATTCACAAAGAAAATAAATCAAATAAGCTTTTTTTCTCGCCTCGACGAATATTTAATATCAGTCTGTTACTTCTTATGCAAATGTTGTTTCTCAAAATTAACAATTAAACTACACGTGGTGATATTTAAATGATTGTTAAAAAATGCTTTTCCGTGTTTAAAGAATTGTGTAAATAATACGCTGCTGGCAGCCACATACAGATAAAATAATTGCTTAACAACGTTTATTTATCTTTTTTATGTTTTACTTCTATTTTTAACCATTGTTACATTCATTCTTAGTACACATTTGTCAACTTTCTCTTAGGATTGAATAAGAAAGAGTCACCCAAAAAGTACTTCTCGTTGGCTTTTTCTTGAAAATGAAATTTTTAGGATTTTATCCAAATGATAAAAAGTTAAAACTACAAAACATGACTCAGAATTATGACTCTAGCCAACAAATAGCTAAAGAAACCAGTGGAAAAAATGCGATATATTAAAGCAAACAATAGTCAATTCATATACTTATGCAAATACATTCTAGTGGCTAGACATTTAATTTTTAATTCCAAGCTCAAGTGAAATGCCTGATATCAAATCAGTGTGCCTTAACAATTAAGCAAGTCTTTCAAGGCCAAGATATGAGATTCAGACAGAGTTTGTCGACGAGGTTAATAATGATGATGAAGCTTGGTTATTGGTGAGTTCACGGAACAGGACGGCTGGGGGAACAGGATGACCACTCTCTCCTCCGCAGAGGCCTACTACAGTCGTGCCTTGACTGCACACTTGGGAAAAAGTGCGCAGGGGCTGGGAAGAGGGAAAAATTGAAGCGCACGGAGAACGCTCCCACTTCCCTCTTTTTTCTTTCACTGGTGTTTACTAATAGGAGCCTCTGCGGAGGAGAGAGGGATGACCAATTCTATGTGACCAGCATGATGCATTTTCCAATTATGCCTTGACTCCTCTTTTTAAATTTATAATTTTGTGCGAGATTATGCCAAAATGCACAAGTAATTGGCTTTCATGCTCGTCTGACATTTTGCTGTCTTCTTTCCTCAGCCATCCTATAGTGTAAGTTCACTTTTTATTTCATTTTTTTAAGAGACGTTTTGATGGCATTGTGTTGTTCCAGATAAAATCCATACCTACCCTATGGAAGGTCATCGGAAATTCCTAGGGGGAGGAGGTCTTAAAAGCCAAAATTTTAGAAGCAAAGTATGAAGCTAAACTGGAATTTCTTAAGGGGAGGGGGGTGCAAAACAAAAAAACTTCCATGGGGGGAGTATGGATATTTTCTGGAACTACACATTACAGAAAACTCAAGAAATGGGTTTAATATTTATATGTATCAACCTTACATAAATGCAAATAACTGAGCTAAGTTTTCACTGTTCCCCTTAGCAGTCGTTTATTTTGGTGTCATGCAACTCTTTTCCCCCAGTCAGGGGAAAGCATTGCATGACCTGCGGAGTATTGCGTGACACCCAAATAAGCACTGCAAAGTAGACGTGAATATTTCCATGGCTCTATACTAAACAGAATGATAGAATTTTGAAACGCTTTTAAATAAGGCGCTATTTCCAGCAGTATGGATTGTTTTTGTCCCCATGTTCGTATGACAATAAAGGAAAACTCTGAGAAAATGCTTTATTATTGATTTTAATTTATAATTAAATGATTCATTATCTCGGTTGTCTTTTCATATTATCGAGATCAATAATTGATCCTTAATTATTAAGGATTGCTTATCTAGTGGATAAATTGCAAAATATGAGGGAACTTTTAGCATGTCGCTCCACAACAACAGGGTGAGATTTCCACACAGCCCCGTGTATTAATTATGCATGGTTCAATTTTACCTGTTACCATCCCCGGGCAACCCCGGGGACAAGTCCAGCCCTTCGGTCCCGGGGGTGGGGAATTTTTTGAAGCCGTCTTGTCCCGGGGGGAGGGGGGCGGGGCAAATCGAAAATAACTTCTTGTTGTTCTTGTGAAGTACGTCACTTGTCAGTTGACGCCGGACCGCGTGGAGAAGACTGCCTATTTCCAGTGAAAATCGCTAGAATTTGCAGCAGACTGCGGGTTAGAGAAGAATAATCTCTCAAAATTAAAATCTGTATTCGAAGGTACTTTTATTTTAAATTGTTAAACGAATGTGCGTTTGATGCGTACTCGAATGGATGGCATTTGTCACAAACAAAGAAATATTTCTTCAGCGTATTTATGTATATACTAAGACGACTTAAATAGACTCTATATGAAAACGGATGCACGGCTTTATATTAAACAGCGGTCTCAGTCCAGTGTTCATTCTTATGAAACAAGCTGAGAAGAACTCCCTTAACATGCTGCCAGCAATTTGTTCACGGGCCTCTTGTGCGTATGTGCTAGATTTAGAATAAATCACATGGCGAAGACCATTTCTTTACCTGCTAGCCGTATGCCAGTGTGGTTAGAGGTTTTTCTTCAGTTTTCGTTTTCAAATATAGTGTTCATGTTTTTATTACATTATACATGTAGTGTCCTTCGTTCAAGAAACTCTAAAAAAGCGTTTAAGTTCTTATCAAAACGTCTGGTTTTGCTGTTGTACGGAAATCTATGCTTTGTACACAAAACAACATATTTGTGGTCGATGAGGAGTCCCGGGGGTGGGGAATTGTCTCTTTCTGCGTGCCCGGGGGTGGGGAATAGACCGCCAAATGAGAACAAAATTGCAAATCCCCGGGGGTATGCCCGGGGGGGCATGGTAACAGGTAGAATTGAACCATGCATTATGCATACATTTTCTGACTCAAGTTCTATTCATGATTGTTCTTTGTTTATGAGAAATAATATGAAAGTAGTGGAATGAATAATTAATATATGGGGCTGTGCAGAACTTTTGTCAACAACAGTGCTTCGTTCTACAAAGACATCCGACAGATGTAAGTGAAGAAGTGCATCAAGGACATCAGCTGAAAATAGTCGAAACATTCTCACCTTTCGCTCACCTATTGGAGGTTTCAAGCCTTGCTCAACATTCTTCGTCCTTCAGACTTTGCTTATATGTACAGTTGAACAAAATGTTATAGTAATTATGGCTGCGTTTGCATGCTCTCTTCATCGGTTCCTTGATTGCTGCCCGTAAGCCATGTTGGATAATGAGCGGGAAGGCCAGGTTACCAAAAGGTTACGCTTACACAGTAGACACAAATACAACTCGAGGTCGCCCAGCGCCCCGGGGTGGAGGGGGGGGGGAGGTGTAGTTCCCGAGGATTTGAGTGGGGTTGTGCGGCGCGCTTGTGGCCGGAAACACTTATCCTATTTCAGACCAAAATTTGTGATTTTCCCTACCCTATTTCAGACCTGACCCAAAATTTCATACACTATTTTAGACCAGACCCCAACCATATTTCGCTTGCGTAAACATTTGCATTCTCGTCCCCAGAGCTACGCGGCTTTTTTTAAATTACGTCTCTTGTAGCTCTGGTAACGGCCAAAAATTTATTTTTTTTGATTGGCAGATTCAAACTGTATGCGCAATAACGTAAAAATTTTTTGGCTTCTACGCATAACGTTTTATTTCCGATTGAATTAATCAGGGCATTAATTAATATATTGACTTGATCAATTTCCACGCAAAGAATGCGGCTTAGGGCAGATTAAGCGACCAAATTTTGAATTCAAAGTGTTGAGACTGTCGCTAAATGCCAGCGATTCTTTCCTCGCTACAGCATTTTCTACAAAACTACAGTTTGTCCATAAATAAACTTACATGTAACTGTCTCATCAACTTTTGTAATGACCTCTTGATGTCGATGTTTGAAAACTTGGGCGCCAAATGCTTCTGGAAATTTTCGATGGGGTAAAACGTAAAATAGTATAGCGTTTAGGAGTGGCGAAACGATCAGTACACAGTTGACATTCTCATACAACAGAAACCAGACGAATGTAATAAAATAACTGTACAATTCAATATAACGCAAATGCAATAATATTATACCTTTAATCAGGCAAGATACAAATCCAAAACCCCTTAAGCAAAATGCAGGGACAATCGTTCTTCTGAACAACTACGGCACGAAAGGCAGCTTCTTAAGTTTGTTCCTTTTAAAGCTCCAGGTTTTCCGCTAATTGCAGGAGATTAAGAGGGTCCCGAACACTTTCAGTCGATCCATAAAGCACCACGACTCGATCGATAGGAATTCAAATTTCTCAGTTGTTGTCAGAATTGTCATACCCAGACCTCCACGGACGAGAACGGAGCAGGCGCAATAGCACCTTAACGAATTAGACATGCGCTACCGGATGTCGTGAATTTCACGACATCCGGTAATGGCTGATACCAGAGCCCGGTAGGTACGTGGTGTAACTATCATATAGTGGTTTGACTTAATCCAATATAGGCATAAACATAGGAAGCAATATACATAGCTATACACAGACATACACAGCTATACATGGCTATACATGGCTATACATGGCTATACACAGATGTACATAGACATATATAGCTATACACAGCTATACACAGCTATACATAGCTATACATGGCTATACACAGCTATACATGGCTATACATGGCTATACACAGCTATACATGGCTATACACAGATATACATAGTCATACATAGCTATACACAGCTATACACAGCTATACATAGCTATAAATGGCTATACACAGCTATACATGGCTATACACAGATATACATAGCCATACATAGCTATACATAGCTATACACAGCTATACATGGCTATACACAGCTATACATGGCTATACATGGCTATACATGGCTATACACAGCCATACATGGCTATACATGGCTCTACATAACTATACACAGCTATACACAGCTATACATGGCTATACACAGATATACATGGCTATACATGGCTATACATGGCTATACATGGCTATACACGGCTATACAGTGATATACACAGCTATACACAGCTATACATGGCTATACATGGCTATACATGGCTCTACATAACTATACACAGCTATACACAGCTATACACAGCTATACACAGCAATACACAGCTATACATGACTATACACAGCTATACATGGCTATACACAGCTATACACAGCTATAAATAACTATACATAGCTATACATAGCTATACACAGCTATACATGGCTATACACAGCTATACATGACTATACACAGCTATACATGGCTATACACAGCTATACACAGCTATACATGGCTATACACAGATATACATAGCCATACATAGCTATACACAGCTATACACAGCTATACATGGCTATACACAGCTAAACATGGCTATACATGGCTATACATGGCTATACACGCCTATACATAGTTATACATAGACATACATAGTTATACACAACTATACACAGCTATACATGGCTATACACAGATATTCATAGCCATACATAGCTATACACAGCTATACATAGCTATACATGGCTATACACAGCTATACATGGCTATACATGGCTATACATGGCTGTACATGGCTATACACAGCCATACACAGCCATACATGGCTATACACAGATATACATAGCCATACATAGCTATACACAACTATACACAGCTATACATGTCTATACACAGATATACATAGCCATACATAGCTATACACAGCTATACATAGCTATACATGGCTATACACAGCTATACATGACAATACACCGCTATACATAACTATACACAGCTATATACAGCTATACACAGCTATACACAGCAATACACAGCAATACACAGCTATACATGACTATACACAGCTATACATGGCTATACACAGCTATACACAGCTATACATAACTATACATAGCTATACACAGCTATACACAGCTATACATGGCTATACACAGCTATACATGACTATATACAGCTATACATGGCTATACACAGCTATACATGACAATACACAGCTATACATAACTATACACAGCTATATACAGCTATACACAGCTATACACAGCAATACACAGCAATACACAGCTATACATGACTACACACAGCTATAAATGGCTATACACAGCTATACACAGCTATACATAACTATACATAGCTATACACAGCTATACACAGCTATACATGGCTATACACAGCTATACATGACTATACACAGCTATACATGGCTATACACAGCTATACACAGCTATACATGGCTATACACAGATATACATAGCCATACATAGCTATACACAGCTATACATAGCTATACATGGCTATACACAGCTAAACATGGCTATACATGGCTATACATGGCTATACACGGCTATACATGGCTATACATGCCTATACATGCCTATACAAAGTTATACATAGACATACATAGCTATACACAACTATACACAGCTATACATGGCTATACACAGATATACATAGCCATACATAGCTATACACAGCTATACATAGCTATACATGGCTATACACAGCTATACATGGCTATACATGGCTATACATGGCTGTACATGGCTATACATGGCTATACACAGCTATACATGGCAATACACAGCTATACATAGCTATACACAGCAATACACAGCTATACACAGCAATACACAGCTATACATGACTATACACAGCTATACATGGCTATACACAGCTATACACAGCTATACATAACTATACATAGCTATATACAGCTATACACAGCTATACATGGCTATACACAGCTATACATGACTATACACAGCTATACATGGCTATACACAGCTATACATGGCTATACACAGATATACATAGCCATACATAGCTATACACAGCTATACACAGCTATAAATGGCTATACACAGCTAAACATGGCTATACATGGCTGTACACGGCTATACATGGCTATACACAGCTATACATAGACATACATAGCTATACACAACTATACACAGCTATACACTGCTATACACAGATATACATAGCCATTCATAGCTATACACAGCTATACATAATTATACATGGCTATACACAGATATACATGGCTATACATGGCTATACATGGCTGTACATGGCTATACACAGCTATACACAGCCATACATGGCTATACACAGATATACATAGCCATACATAGCTATACACAACTATACACAGCTATACATGGTTATACACAGATATACATAGCCATACATAGCTATACTCAGCTTTACATTGCTATACATGGCTATACACAGCTATACATGGCAATACACAGCTATACATAACTGTACACAGCTATACACAGCTATACACGGCAATACACAGCTATACATAACTATACACAGCTATACACAGCTATACACAGCAATACACAGCTATACATGACTATACACAGCTATACATGGCTATAGACAGCTATACACAGCTATACATAACTATACATAGCTATACATAGCTATACACAGCTATACATGGCTATACACAGCTATACATGACTATACACAGCTATACATGGCTATACACAGCTATACACAGCTATACATGGCTATACACAGATATACATAGCCATACATAGCTATACACAGCTATACACAGCTATACATGGCTAAACACAGCTATACATGGCTATACACAGCTATACATGGCTATACATGGCTATACACAGTTATACATAGACATACATAGCTATACACATCTATACACAGCTATACATGGCTATACACAGATATACATAGCCATACATAGCTATACACAGCTATACATAGCTATACATGGCTATACACAGCTATACATGGCAATACATGGCTATACATGACTATACACAGCTATACATAGACCTTCATAGCTATACACAGCTATACATGGCTATACACAGCTATACATAGCCATACATAGCTATACACAGCTATACATAGCTATACATGGCTATACACAGCTATACATGGCTATACATGGCTATACATGGTTATACATGGCTGTACATGGGTATACACAGCTATACACAGCTATACATGCCTATACACAGATATACATAGCCATACATAGCTATACACAGCTATACACAGGTATACATGACTATACACAGATATACATAGCCATACAAAGCTATACTCAGCTATACATAACTATACACAGCTATACACAGCTCTACACAGCAATACACAGCCATACACGACTATACACAGCTATATATGGGTATACACAGCTATACATAACTATACACAGCTATGCACAGCAACACACAGCCATACACGACTATACACAGCTATACATGGGTATACACAGCTATACATAACTATACACCGCCATACATGGCTATACACAGCTATACATAGCTATACACAGTCGTACATAGCTATACACAGCTATACATGCCTATACAAAGCTATACATGGCTATACACAGCTATACATGGCTATACACAGATATACATAGACATACATAGCTATACACAGCTATACACAGCTTTACATAGCTATACATGGCTATACACAGCTATACACGGCTATACACAGATATACATAGCCATACATAGCTATACACAGCTATACACCTGGCTATACACAGCTATACATGGCTATACATGGCTATACACAGATATACATAGCCATACATAGCTATACACAGCTATACACCTGGCTATACACAGCTATACATGGCTATACATGGCTATACATGGCTGTACATGGCTATACACAGCTATACACAGCTATACATGGCTATACACAGATATACATAGCCATACATAGCTATACACAGCTATACACAGCTATATATGGTTATACACAGCTAAACATGGCTATACATGGCTATACATGGCTATACACAGCTATACACAGGTATACACGGCTATACTGACACAGCTATACATATCTGTATACAGCTATATATGGCTACACACAGCCATATATGGCTATACAAAGTCATATATGGATATACACAGCTATACATGGCTATACATGGTGAGTGCTATCGAGGTTAACAAATCACAGGCAAAAACGATAAGGAAATCCACCGTACGTTTCTTCTACATCAGACTTCAGTTGTTTTTGTTGTTGTTATTGGTTAATAAAGTTGTATTTTGCTGCTTCTTTGTGTCATGTCACCATATCAATCATAAAAAAAGTAATTTCATGGGTCCGCGTTTTGAAATTTTTAGGTGTCCTCATTTGGTTAATAAAAGTTTGACTGACGTATGTACATACCATCACCATACATTTGTTACTCTGAGTTCGAACCACTAATTTTAACGAAGACAGGTGAAGTCAGTGACGTGCACAAATTGCAGAAAACCATTATTAGTCACAGAATTGGTACAAAGTGTTGCAACTGCTTGACAGTGTACCAAAATGACTCGGACTCGGACTATTATTGAACGAATGGATTCCATTTGGACGTGCGTGTGTACTCTGATAATGAACACACAGATGACTTCAAAATGTGGTAAAAACACAGAAGTACGCTAGGAGCCGTGTGTACTGTAATAACAAACTCCTCTAGTTAAAAGAGAGGGGTTTTCGTAATTACGAAAACGAAGACCCCCTCTTTTTTAACTAGAGGAGTTTGTTTTTACAAATATTACACACGGCTCCTAGCAATTCGAATTCTTGTGGGAAAAAGCTTGCCTAGTTCCTAGGCCTCTATATCTCGTCGCGGAAAAACCGTTTCGCGTCACTTAAATGGATTGACCGTGAAGGCGTGGTAAAAAGCCACACAGGAACTAGGCAAGGAAAATGCCACCGGGACTCTACATTCAACCGACAGGTGCTCCTGGTTTTCAACAGCCTTCAAGGCACCTATGCATGCCTGCCCTATGTGGAAGTCTGATCAAAAGAGGGCGACGCGTTTGATATGTGGCCAGCTAAGGAGTTTGCGCAAGGCTGCAGCTATGTATAGTCAGGAGCCCACAAGGGTTGTGGGCTCCTGGTATAGCTGTGTATAGCTATGTATAGCTGTGTATGGCCATATGCAGCTGTGTATAATTGCATCATCATCATCATCATCATCATCATCATCATCATCATCATCATCATAATAATAATAGTAATAACAATGTATTTATTCATCGGATGAAAATAGGTATCAGATGTTAATCTATTAAAAAAGCTATCTTTACATTGTAAAACGTTCTGTACTTATAGGAAGGTCTTATACTGGATCTATTTCTACGGCGCTCCAATGAATCTTTATACCTAGGAAGCAGACTATGTGACGGATGGTCAGTACGTTAAAGTTTGTCAAAAAGGCGGCGGTTACTACTTTCCAAGAGCTCAAAGATGCTTGTGGCATCTTTTTAAAAAGCTTTGCACAGCGGTGAGGTCAGAAGCACTAGCTGCAAAAACTGAAAGGCCATACAGTATTTTAGGGGGCACAATCGCATTAAAAACGCTGATCTAATTCGCCCTGTGTGTATCCTTCCTTACACAGGCCTGTAATTATAAATAAACATTTGCTGGCTTCATGAAGCTTTGCCTTAACATGCAAGCTAAACTAACAATTACTTTGTATTGTTACTCCCAGTATAGAGATACAACTATACTGCATAATATCATAATGGGCTCCTGGTTATACTGTATAACATTGGATAAGCTGTAGGGTTGCCTTTCTTATGCAAGAGTAATTGCATTTACTAGTATTACAGTGCACACTATTTGCGTGAGTCCAATCCATAAATTTAATCAATGCAATGCCCGATACATCAGGTAAATCTCTAGAGATCGTAACTAAGATTGTAGAATCATCTGCATATTTAAATAAAGATATCTCTTCGTGTCCAACTATTTCCAAGTCATTCAGGAATAAGTTGAAAAGGTATGGGCCACTAATACTACCCTGAGTTGTACCTTTTTACCCCTGTATAGCTATGTATAGCTGTGAGTGTGGAAGCGAACGAAATGAGGGTGGTACATGCACTGTCTGTGAAGAATGTGCTGAAATTTTAGTTTGTGCTAGGGATCAGAGAAACTTACAGATGTTTTACTTAGAATTTTAAAGCCTTCATTATTCTGGATATCCTGACTAATAATTGCTTAAAAGCTGACTGAGCTAACACAAAATAACAAGCGGTGACCCGTTGTCACTACATGATTCTAGATTAATTTTCTGAGCGAGCACTGACCAAAAAAGTTGTTTCAAACCGGTTAACTGGGGCAACTAAATAGACAGGGACCGTGCGGCCTATTTTAGAGTCTGAGGGGGCTAATTGGTGATCGCTCGTGTAAAGCAGGTGGGAGGAAATCTCACGCAAAAACTTTCTCTTTTCAAGTAATTAGCAATGTATCTAGAGCAGCCAAGTGTGATAAAAGTTGTCAGTTAAAACAGTCCCAAAATAATGCTCCTTGACAGGTTCTTTGGTCGGCTCTACTCGAAAGATGAAACCGGCAAGCTATGAACCTTATCGTATTCGCATTTTTAAAGATCTCAACCATGAAAACATTTCCCTTTAAAAAAAACTTGTACAAGCAGACCTGTAGAATATTAAATCACTACTGAGTTTAGTATCATGAAACGTACATTTCTACCAAAGTCAGTCCGTAGCGGCCTAATTAAGGACTGAACGCCTTATTTCTTATCGATAGAACTGAGGAAATGACATCTTTTGGCAACTATATATCCTAGACGAAACGTTTACATTTGTAGATTAGCTTGATAAAGTAACGGTCCTAATGTATAATGCCCGGACAACACAAGAACAAAAGTCAACTAAAGTTTAAACTCTTCAACAACAGGAAAGAGTCGATGACAGTACGCGCAGAGTTAATGGACCGACAAGAGCGAGAGCGACAGTTTCAACTTCCATCGATTCAACTGACTTGAAAAGGTCTGAACAGGTCCAGACTCTTCGAGATTCCCCAAGAGCGCGTGAGAATTTCAAATAATCAAGCCAAATGAAGGAAAGGCGATTTCAACACGGAGTTATAGTATTCAGTTCCTGTTTGGTCTAAGTTAAAAATTATATTTAACTGGTAAACCGAAAACTGATTAACTCTGAAACAAAGAAATTGTCCAACTTTTTCATTTATGTTTTAATGGCACCAAAAAAGGGAAAGGGGGTAAAAGCCCCCTCAGCCCACCCCTCGCGCGGTCCCTGATAGAAAGACCGCAAACAATAAATAAATTATTACAAAGAACAGCAGATTTCAAGAGAAGGGATAGGGAAAACAAACGCAGTGTATAGCTGTGTATAGCCATTTATAGCTGGGTATAGCCACGTATGGCTGTCTATATCCACGTATAGCTGTTAATAGCTGTGTATAGCCATGTATGGATGTGTACAGCTAAGTATACCTCTGTACAGCCATGTACAGCTGTTTATAGCTATGTATGTCTGTGTATAGCCATGTATAGCTGTGTATAGCTATGTATAGCTGTATATAGCGAGGTGTATAGTGTGTATAGTCATGTATAGCTGTGTATAGCTATGTATAGCTGTGTATAGTCACCTACGACCATGTATAGCTGTCTATAGCTATGTATGGCCATGTAGAGCTGTGTATAGCCATGTCTAGCTGTGTATATCCATGTACAGCCATGTATAGCTGTGTATGGCTATGTATGGCAATGTATAGCTGTGTATAATCATGTATAGCTGTGTATAGCCATGTATAGCTGTGTATATCCACGTACAGCCATGTATAGCTGTGTATGGCTATGTAGGCTGTGAATAGCCATGTATAGCTGTGTATAGCTATGTATAGCTATGTATAGCTGTGTATAGCCATGTATAGCTATGTATAGCTGTGTATAGTTATGTATGGCTATGTATATCTGTGTATAACCATGTATAGCTGTGTATAGCTGTGTTTAGCTATATATGGGTATGTATAGCCATGTATAGCCATGTATAGCTGTGTATGACTGTATACAGCCATGCATGCCCATGTATAGCCATGTATAGCCATGTATAGCCGTGTATATCTGCGTATAGCCATGTATAGCTGTGTATAGCTGTGTATAGTCATGTATGTCCATGTATAGCCATGTATAGCCATGTATAGCTGTGTATAGCCATGTGTAGCTGTGTATAGCTGTGTATAGCTATGTATGGCTATGTAATATCTGTGTATAGCCATGTATATCTGTGTATGGCTGTGTATAGCCATGTATAGCTGTGAATAGCCATGTATAACTATGTATAGCTGTGTACAGCTATGTATGTCTATGTATAACTGTGTATAGCCATGTATAGCTATGTATAGCTGTGTATAGCGGTGTATAGCTGTGTATAGCCATGTATAGTCATGTATAGCCATGTATACCCATGTATAGCCATGTATAGCTGTGTATAGCTGTGTATAGCCATGTATAGCTATGTATAGCCATGTATAGCTATGTATAGCTATACATAGCTATGTATAGCTATGTATAGCTATACATGTATAGCCATGTATAGCCATGTATAGCTATGTATAGCTGTGTATAGTTATGTATGGCTATGTATATCTGTGTATAACCATGTATAGCTGTGTATAGCTGTGTTTAGCTATATATGGGTATGTATAGCCATGTATAGCCATGTATAGCTGTGTATGACTGTATACAGCCATGCATGCCCATGTATAGCCATGTATAGCCATGTATAGCCGTGTATCTGCGTATAGCCATGTATAGCTGTGTATAGCTGTGTATAGTCATGTATGTCCATGTATAGCCATGTATAGCCATGTATAGCTGTGTATAGCCATGTGTAGCTGTGTATAGCTGTGTCTAGCTATGTATGGCTATGTAATATCTGTGTATAGCCATGTATATCTGTGTATGGCTGTGTATAGCCATGTATAGCTGTGTATAGCCATGTATAGCTATGTATAGCTGTGTACAGCTATGTATGTCTATGTATAACTGTGTATAGCCATGTATAGCTATGTATAGCTGTGTATAGCGGTGTATAGCTGTGTATAGCCATGTATAGTCATGTATAGCCATGTATATCCATGTATAGCCATGTATAGCTGTGTATAGCTGTGTATAGCCATGTATAGCTATGTATAGCTGTGTATAGCTATGCATGGCTATGTATATCTGTGTATAGCAATGTATAGCTATGTATAGCTATGTATAGCTATGTATATCTGTGTATAGCCATGTATGGCTGTGTATAGCCGTTTATAGCCATGTATAGCTGTGTATAGCCATGTATAGCTGTGTTTAGCTATGTATGGCTATGTATATCTGTTTATAGCCATGTATAGCTGTGTATAGCTGTGTATAGTCATGTATAGCTACGTATAGCCATGTATAGCCATGTATAGCTGTGTATAGCCATGTATAGCTATGTATAGCTGTGTATAGCTATGTATGGCTATGTATATCTGTGTATAGCCATGTATAGCTGTGTATAGCCATGTATAGCTGTGTATAGTTATGTACAGCCATGTATAGCCATGTATGGCTGTGTATAGCCATGTATAGCCATGTATAGCCATGTATAGCTGTGTATAGCCATGTATAGCTGTGTATCGCCATGTATAGCTGTGTATAGCTGTGTATAGTTATGTACAGCCATGTATAGCCATGTATGGCTGTGTATAGCATGTATAGCCATGTATAGCCATGTATAGCTGTGTATAGCCATGTATAGCTGTGTATAGCTGTGTATAGCTATGTATGGCTATGTATATCTGTGTATAGCCATGTATAGCTGTGTATAGCTGTGTATAACTATGTATGGCTATGTATATCTGTGTATAGCCATGTATAGCTGTGTATAGCTGTGTATAGTTATGTAGAGCCATGTATAGCCATGTATAGCCATGTATAGCTGTGTATAGCTGTGTATCTCAATGTATACCCATGTATAGCCATGTACACCCATGTATAGCCATGTATAGCCATGTATAGCTGTGTATAGCCATGTATAGCTGTGTATAGCTGTGTATAGCTATGTATGGCTATGTTTATCTGTGTATAGCCATGTATAGCTGTGTATAGCTGTGTATAGTTATGTACAGCAATGTATAGCCATGTATGGCTGTGTATAGCCATGTATAGCTATGTATAGCTGTCTATAGCTGTGTTTAGCTATGTATGGCTATGTATATCTGTGTATAGCCATGTATAGCTGTGTATAGCTGTGTATAGTTATGTACAGCCATGTATAGCCATGTATGGCTGTGTATAGCCATGTATAGCCATGTATAGCCATGTATAGCTGTGTATAGCCATGTATAGCTGTGTATAGCTGTGTATGGCTATGTAGAGCCATGTATAGCCATGTATGGCTGTGTATAGCCATGTATAGCCATGTATAGCTGTGTATAGCCATGTATAGCTGTATATAGCTGTGTATAGCTATGTATGGCTATGTATATCTGTGTATAGCCATGTATAGCTGTGTATAGCCATGTATAGCTATGTATAGCTGTGTATAGCTGTGTATAGCTATGTATAGCTGTGTATAGCTGTGTATAGCTATGTATGGCTATGTAGAGCCATGTATAGCCATGTATGGATGTGTATAGCCATGTATAGCCATGTATAGCTGTGTATAGCCATGTATAGCCGTGTATCTGCGTATAGCCATGTATAGCTGTGTATAGCTGTGTATAGTCATGTATGTCCATGTATAGCCATGTATAGCCATGTATAGCTGTGTATAGCTGTGTATAGCTATGTATGGCTATGTAGAGCCATGTATAGCCATGTATGGCTGTGTATAGCCATGTATAGCCATGTATAGCCATGTATAGCCATGTATAGCTGTGTATAGCCATGTATAGCTATGTATAGCTGTGTATAGCTGTGTATAGCTATGTATGGCTATGCAGAGCCATGTATAGCCATGTATGGCTGTGTATAGCCATGTATAGCCATGTATAGCCATGTATAGCTGTGTATAGCCATGTATAGCTGTGTATAGCTGTGTATAGCTATGTATGGCTATGTATATCTGTGTATAGCCATGTATAGCTGTGTATAGCCATGTATAGCCATGTATAGCCATGTATAGCTGTGTATAGCCATGTATAGCTGTGTATAGCTGTGTATAGCTATATATGGCTATGTAGAGCCATGTATAGCCATGTATGGCTGTGTATAGCCATGTATAGCCATGTATAGCCATGTATAGCTGTGTATAGCCATGTATAGCTGTGTATAGCCATGTATAGCTGTGTATAGCTGTGTATAGCTATGTATGGCTATGTATATCTGTGTATAGCCATGTATAGCTGTGTATAGCCATGTATAGCTGTGTATAGCTGTGTATAGCTATGTATGGCTATGTAGAGCCATGTATAGCCATGTATGGCTGTGTATAGCCATGTATAGCCATGTATAGCCATGTATAGCTGTGTATAGCCATGTATAGCTGTGTATAGCTGTGTATAGCTATGTATGGCTATGTATATCTGTGTATAGCCATGTATAGCTGTGTATAGCCATGTATAGCTATGTATAGCTGTGTATAGCTCTGTATAGCTGTGTATAGCTGTGTATAGCTATGTATATCTGTGTATAGCCATGTATAGCTGTGTATAGCCATGTATAGCCATGTATAGCTGTGTATAGCTGTGTATAGCTATATATGTCTATGTACATCTGTGTATAGCCATGTATAGCCATGTATAGCCATGTATGGCTGTGTATGTCTGTGTATAGCTATGTATATTGCTTCCTATGTTTATGCCTATATTGGATTAAGTCAAACCACTATATGATAGTTACACCACGTATCTATGGAGCCCTACGATCCCACCGCTGACAGAACAGATCGTAGGCTCTGGGAACGAGAATGAAACATTTGAGAAGGGCTTCAAATTCCCAACGTTAATCAAACCTCTGTTCTTTGGAGAAGAAAATTAATAAAAAGATAGCTTCTTGAAAGAACCATACCAGATCCCATATCAGAGTGCGCAAACCTCACTCTATCTTAGACCAAAATGGGGAATTTCTATACCCTATTTCAGACCAAAAAGGCTCAAAAACCATACCCTTTGGCGCTGCACATACTTATATAACTTATATAAGGGAGTACCCCCCGGGCCCCGCGCATCGCAGACACTGTTTACTAAAACAATAAAATCGATACCAGACAATTAGGCAAAGTATAATCTATTTCAGACAAACGTATGTTACTACTTTCGACACTTCTTGATCAAACACACAGGTCATGCCCGTGATAATAAAGGCCATCAAAGATGACATGTCTTGGTGTTTTAATCAAATGCTCCCAATTAGTACCATAAGAATTGTATGGAAAAAGCTGAGGAGAACATGCGTGTTGACATTGAGGCTTAAAGGATTTAACCACATCCATTGGAGCTGCACATGTAGTTTACACAAGAAAGGCTCTTATCCCCGGGTAGAAGATCACTACCGACCTATGAGTAACTGCCTACAAAAATTGCTCACTGATGCGCACTGTTGTCTTCTGCGGTGGAAACAGACGGCGAAAAGCGTCAGAAACGCGCCCCATTTTTAATAATAATAATAATAATAATAATAATAATAATAATATAATAATAATAATAATAATAATAATAATAATAATAATAATAAGTACTTCTATATACTTTAAACTGGACACCAGTCACTCGCACGGCCTTAATTCTGACATTTGGTTTCTTTGAGTACTTGTGCATTTGACGGCAATTTTTAAAAATAAAAACTCATTCCAACAGTCAAATTCCTGTCACTTCCTATTACGTTTATAAACCTGGTTTTTAATAGTCTCCTTACGCAGCCGTTTTTAGTGGCGTCACGCAACACGCCACTAAAAACGGCTGCGTAGGAGACTAGGTTTTTAACAGTTGAAAGTGACATTTTAAACTTCCGGCATTCCTTGAGGATGATCAGCTGTAACCATAGAACTTTATAGAGTATTGGTGTCGTGACTTAAGCCAACAAAGTAACAACTTAAAGTTGCCGAAAAACGATATTGCATTTAATACATTACCTAAACAAAGAAAACTACTTCATATAGGCACAACGAAAATTAAGACGTGGAAATGCCACAGACCTTTTGCTCAATTAAATATAAAGAAAACTCAATTAATTCGTGAAATGTTTTGGTCAAAATGACTGAAGGTGCCGCCAGTTAGAATAAAATAAACAAAAATAAGCAGCTTTTTTCCCCCTACTTTTCCTTTTGCTTGAAAGGGAGATTTCTGTCCTAAAAATGGATCAAAATTTCGATCAAACAAATACCCGCTTCTGTTTTGACTTACGGCATTTGGTCACTAGCTTAAAACTCACTTAAATAAAAACACAAACTCTAGATCAAACATACTTTTCAATTTTTGTGACTAATGTTGATTTCGAGGATAAGCTCTATCTTTTTTTCTTATTCCTTCTTTCTTAGGAAAGCGGGGCAAGCTATACTAAAAATAATTTATTTTAAAAAAAAACTATATAGTAATACGCAATCAATAATTCTGCCCCGAAAACTGGCCAATCCCACTGGTTGGTCATTTTCCAAATTTATTCACAACACGACGGGTTATTCAAATTAATTTTTTTTGTTATGTTCTTTAACTTCGCTTCAGGTGTCTAATTTTGCTAGCTTTGTCGACGCTTTCAAACCTTTTTTCATACACAATAATAAAGGATCAGTATTTAGTATCATGGGAGAGTTTTTTATGATAAAATACTTTTCCGTCGTGAGCTCTGCCTTTTGATATTAGTATCTTGATTTCGTCCGCGTGAGGAAGTTTGATTGAAGGTAGATTTTTCGATTCTTGTGCGAAAGTGCGCTGCGAAACGAAACAAAGGGAGCGCTATGGTTACAGTACCAAGAACAGCGCAAATCGCACCGAAAAATTTTCCCGTTGAAGTTGTGGGCACCTTATCACCGTACCCAACCGTACAGATTGTTATTATTGCCCACCAAAATGTATCAGGAATGCTCTGAAAGTCGCTGTTTTCTCCCTCATTAAACTCCACGAAAAAAACAGCGCTAGAAAACAGAATGACAACAGTTACCGCAAACGTGATTAAAAGGCCGAGGTCCCGTATTCCAGAAGCAACAGTCAGAACCAAGATTCGCATGCCCTCCGAGTAACGCACAATTTTTAAAATGCGGATTGTGGCGAATGTCTCGAGTAAAAGCACTAAAGTCCTCGCCGAGGGCCAAGCCATCTTTATTATGAGTCCTAAGTAGAAAATGACAATCGTGGCAAAATCCGCACAGTTTGGAAGCAGTTTAAAATACTCGGTTTTCTTTGGACACGCAAGTAGACGAACAGCGCATTCTAGTGTAAACCAACTATAACAAACAAGGTCAAAAGAGAACCATTCGTCATCTTGTATATTTATTCCAACTGGCTTCCTTTCCGCGGAATAATCAGACGTTGAATTTTGTTGCTGCAAGGTTTTTTCTTCCTCTACGGACCGCGGCTGAAGCGAGTCGACAGTTTTCAAACAAGAAGCTGCTAATGACACAACGATAAACACCTGCGAGAGGATCGCTAACACTTTGGCAGGCATAGATGAATTCGGAAACTCAAATAACTCCCATAATGTCCTTTGCCACACGTTTAGCGGTCGAGAGCGGTTAAGATCTCCGAGTAAAACATTTTCCAACCTTTGACAGCTGTCCGGCTCTACGGGGAGCATAAAGAATTTAACTTCTTCATCAAACACTTGCGTTGGAACATTGTCCGGATAAATTAATCGCCCTTCGTTTTGATAGTAAAATAGTATCCCCTCAAATGCCTGCCTGTGGCGATCGAAGAAATATTCTTCTCGCTGCGGGTCAAAGTATTTAAGTCTCTTTTGCGGGCAACCAAGCAACGTTTGAGGAAAATGTGCCAACTTTTGCTCGCTTATTTCAAAGATCGCTCCACTAACGTTTATAACAAGAAGGTGATCAATGGAGCCCTCGAAATCATTGTTTGTTTCCATTATCAAACGAAGAATTCCCGCAGGCTGGTTACAAAGATTGGTCACGAAGAATGCCAGGCCAGCACCAAACGGGGAACCAAACTTATCCACCCCTGTAAGATTGTATTGGCCTAGAAGACACGCAAAATTCAGGTGATTTTTTTCGCGTCCGTGTTAGTAAACACGCGTATTTTTCACAAAGCTTTGATATCCTTATTCCCATATTCATGACTGTATAACGTGTCAGTCATTGTCGCAGGTCTTTTGTACTTGGCACTTTTAGTGCTAATTGTCCCCTTTATATCGACAAGCACAAAAGACACCTAATAGCGAACTCTTGAAAAGTCACGTGAGCACTAGGAAGCCAATAAAAATCATCATCATTGACACGAAATTTCCTGTGAAAGTCGTTTGCTTTCACTCGCCACACTTGATTAGATTAAATTACTCTGAAAAATATGAAAGGAGCCGGAGATTTGCCTTCTCCGCTTATTTCTTAATTGTCAACTTTGTAAATTTTCCACTTTTAAATGAGCCTAAATAAATTCAATGTATTCGTAAATCCCCATCAGCCAATATCAATAAAATGGTCTAATAAAAATTCATGACCAATACGCTTTCGACTTGTATCTTCTGTAGTATTGCCAAAGCAGCTCCATCTCAACAGCCGAGAAATCTATACTTACAGTTCGAATTTCTTTAAACACAAAATCTAAATTCGTTGTAATCTATGTTTGCATATGATTGAAAAGATGCTTTTGTCTCGTTCTATTTTTGTAATGCAGCTTTTTTACATCTTCCATTAGCACAAATGTTTTTGTGGAAAGATTTCATTACTGTAAGTTGTCACAATAGATTGAAAGACAATTTGGCCGCAGGTGAACGTGATTAGAATACTTCTTATTTTATTTGTTTTTTACATATTTGTGGTCGTCTTTCCATAATTGTAATTCAAGTGAATAAAAGGTAAAATAATTACGAAATAATTCTCCTATACGTTTCTTCCGCCAGTCAGAAAAATTTCAGGCGGGGCATATGATCAAGGGTTAAAACAATTGCGCTAAGTTGTCTTAACCGAAAGTTTTCTTCCATCTCCATCTTCCAGCCCTTACAGTGACGAAAATGAAATCTCTCTTCACATCATCGCTACCCGTTCAAACATTCAAGTGATGAAAATTAAGAAAGTGATCACTAAGGATAAGATGTCTTGATATTCAGACAAATTCTCCTCACTAGTTCCATAAGAAATGTATGGAGAACAGTAAGGAGAATATGCATTTTCATATCAGGGCTTACAGGGTTAATTAGCTTCAGTTCTTGCCGATAGCCAGGTTGGTAAGAGCATTGATCGGGTATGGCAAGGTCAAGGGTTAGGAGGTCCGGTCAAGGCGGAATTTTTTTCAGACTTTCTTTGCGCGTTGATGAAGTAGTAACGTCACTCCTAGAATCTTTTACAACCGTATCATCTACTTTCTGACAGACATATTAGCTCCCAAACAGTTAAGGAAACATGATAGGGTCTAAACTCTTTGCGACCTATGGTCATTTATATTACATCCGGGGGAAGTAATCACCAAAAACAACACGAAAAGTTAGAACGAATTGTTGCGTATTGTTTGCCCCTGTCGGTAGTCTGTCGGCAGCTAAAAAGTGAAAGTATTACAATTACATTCAATTACTTGATCAGTATCGCAAACTGTATGTGACCAAGCCATTAATATCTCAGGCCAACGCATCGTTCCGATGAAATATCTGTTCGGAATTCGCAGCCACTCAAGAAATTGCCAGAGAAATTCGAAAAAATTGCGACAAAAAACTAGACGTTTCTTTCGTAAAATTTCACCTTAAACTTTCCTAACATACGCGGGAAGACTAATACCTCAGTTTTGACGTTCGGAAGGATCAAAATTTCGGTTTGAGTACTAAAACCAACCAGGTGAGATTTTCGATACTTAAAGTGATTTTCTTCCGATCACTGACCGTACGAAAAAAAAAAAAGGACGACACTGCATACTATTGCGCAGCCTTTTCCGACACACACAAAGTAATTCACGACCACCATTTAATTTCGGCCCTCTCACACCAAGTTAGTCTGCACGTTTCATATGTTTTCACGGGAAATCTAGTTAATAAAATCTTCTTAGAGTTGCTTTAATAAAACAGCTCAGTACTAGTGATTAAATTAATTCTGTTACTAAGCCTTTGCCATGCCAATTATTTGAAAGTCGCCTTAATTTTTTTCAATTTACGTGAGAAATTGCTTTTGTTTTCAACTTTAAATGAATTCAGCTGGGGCTATTTTTTCGTAATCACATGAAAATCCCGACGCTCTCTCGGGATTCCACAGGCTACCAACATCGATCTATAATTATCCACAGACTACCAATATTGATCCATTGATCCACAAACTACCAACATTGATCCATAATTACAGAGCAAAGCCGAGTTGATGTGAACTCCGATTCCAAAAGTTCAGTTTCGAGTTCACTAAGACCACTGGATAAAAAGACAAAAGACGCATTTATACAGGGTTAGAGACTAAACCTGTATAAATGTAAGTATAAATGTGTCTTTCGTCTTTTCATTTAACGGTCGCTCAGTGAATTCGAAACTGGACTGTTGCAACCCAAACAAAAACTGTCGTTTAACTCTGTTCTCAGGTTTACATTAGCTGATTGAGGTTAGTTTTCCACCGGATTTCGTTCCCCAGAGGAAAGCCACAAACACAAGGCAGAAAAAATTAACCTTGCGGAATCAACGAAATCTTTCAGTTTGACAGTGATTTTGAACAGAGTTTTTAAAGAAAAAAAATCCCGTCAAATGTCAATGAAAATATGATCAAGCCCTTACAGTAATTCAAATTTCCTCCTGTTCTACGCAATCCTTAGAAAAATAAGCCCAAGAAATCGCTTTTTACAGATGCTGAGACGCCCAGGGATAAATTTCAGACGTGAGGCTCAGCGCTATCATTTTTTTTTCCCCGCAGTGTACGCTATCTCGTTTGTAGTTAAAATTCATAAATGGCATCCTCCTCTTCTTCCCACAATTCTTTTAGTTTATTGAAGATTTTGTACTCTTTGTTTTCCTCTACAAATGTCTCTTTCGGATAATACTCTTGTTTCATGTTGGCGCGAAGAACATCTTCACAGCTTTTGTCTCCCTCATGTAAAACACACTGAGTGTACTCTGTAATGTAAGCTTGCAGATACGATATAGGCACTTCTCCAGGAGACAAAATGTGATAATGAAAATCTTGAAGGTTAAACTTGGCTCCAAGTTTGGCCAAAGTGTCATTGCGCATTCGCCAAATTGCCAGCTGACCAGTCATGTACGCGGTCGCCTGTCCCGGCCAAGCTTGGTAGCGACTAACCTCGTTAGCAACGACATCACTGTTATCCCACATGTAACGGTTGAACAAGTCCAGCGCTTGATCACGTGTCATGTTCTTAAAGTGCAGTCCTGTGTCGATGATAAGACGAAGAGCGCGCCATATTTGGGATTTGATAGCTCCGTAATTCTCGAGAGGGCGACCTTGATACAGATCTAAAAAAGAGAGACAATATTTCGGTAGTTAGAAGCATCTGAGTTGCGGGGTAAACCATTCACATTGCCCTCTTTTCCGGAGCAGTTTACAGTGACAGTTTGAAACCAAGGGAGGAATTTTGTTAAAACTATGTATTTGATTTATTTGATTGGTTTCGTTTTTACTGAGCTTTCTGCAATGGGCGAACACTAGTACAACAAGAACAAACGCACTGTGTTTTTCCTCAAGTGCAATAAAGCATGCACATTAGGGGTAAGCACGAAAGCCACAAGTCCGATTGATACCGCTTGATACCAGTTACATGTTTTCTGCGCTCTACCACCGTTTAAATATGTTTTTCCGCGTTTGGCAACAGGTTTACCATCCTCTCTTTGTGTGATGTTCTGTGCACTTACAAAGTCTCTTATAATAACTGTATCGGCTTATGGTAAAATCAATGCAAGGGCTTTTAAAACTAATGAAAATGAAGCGATTTGAAGTTCATGAAAGCGATATTTTCAAAATAATGGTCCAACTTGCTCAAAACCGTTATTCTGAAAATATCGCTTTGGCTAGCTTCAAATCGCCAAAGTAAACCTAGAAACTGGCAAAGAAAAACAACATGACAGTAATTTTGAAAATTTGTATTGCATTACCACTAACATTTTTGCCTTGAGTTCTGATTAGTATATTTTCTGTAATTTGCAACTGTTTTGATTGGTCATACATGTTTCAGTTTTGTAACATCCATGTGATTGGTTGGCTCACCTGTGTCTTGAGCGGCTATCGGATTCTCTGCGTATAAGGCCCAGCCCTCTCTATAGGCTGTTACATGGGAATCCCTCAAAAAGTCAAAATCCACACCTGAGAGGCAATTGTCCCTGAAAAAAGAGGAAGTATTCACTGTAAACTGTTTGCTTGAACCAAAGTTTAATCAAAGAAATGATACTCAAACTGATAACTTTCTAAACTCGAAAAGGTATAAGTCAAGGAAGATACCGAGACAGATTACGACCGGCGACTTGAGCAAATGGATACAATTAGACCGGCAGATTTATTTTGGACCCAACAAAAGATCATTTAGTCATTTTTATTTATAAAAGCCGATAGTCGGGTCGCCCCGTTAATACGGTCCAATTATTGTATTATTATCCAAACTCACCGGAAGTTTTCAACAGAACCTTGACCTTGAGTGTGGTGTCCAGGACTCGCTTCATGTGCGTTCACAGTAAATTCCATGAATCTGGGACCCATTCGATCCACAAAGAAAGGCACCTTATACTTGCCGGGCCCCTTACAAGTACTAGTGCTTTGCGAGTAACCCTGTACGGAAACTAAGGGATTGAATCTCATTGCCATGGAAACAGGGCACGTCGGAACAGTGGTTCTGTTCCCCGCGAAGTAAAACAAGCTGGTTAGTTTGGGCCTGATGCGAGCGATTGTATTTCGACACAGATCCAGCCATTTTAACATTGTTTTGTAACGTTCTGGACAGTATATCTGAGCACCTGAAAGACATAAAGCGATCAAAGGAATTAAGTAGTGGAGGCTATCGCAGAGAATGAACAACTCGCATTAGTCACAATTCACAGCTAGTTAATGACACACTTCTCTTAGTGACAGGTGTGACATCCAAACCAAGCCCATTATCTCCTGGTTTTCTCTGAGCAAAATTAAGAAACAGACCTAACATTTCTAATTGTTTGAAACAATTTATCTTTGGGTCGCGCTTTTTGTTTTCTGTAGTTGCCTTCTCTATGTAATGGCACCCTCCGCATTTGAAAGAGCGCGAAGAGTGAGCGACTGGTAATGAGCGTGAAGCAAGAGGCACCATGGAAAGGACAACTGTATTCACGTAATTTGATCTAAGAGCAGAGATCAATACATTTGCACCTTTTTCACTCTTGCATTTTCGGAAGGCCTCTTCATTAGATTCATTCTTTGGAAAAGGATGTTCGTTAAAATACATCTCTGAAGAATTCAGGTGTTTTCTAAACTCAAGCACAGCTTCGTCATCGTTTTCCTTCTTTGTTATCTGCTTTGCAATCACCACCGCTTGTTGGTACAGACCATCCAACATCTTCCAACCCAAATCGCTAACTTCGTCTGAAAAGAAGAAGAATGCGAAAGACGCCGGTCAACAGTCTCGCAGACAATGCAGAATTTGCATGAGCTTCTACCGAGCATCCGATATGCACCTCTCGTTTAGTGTAACATAGCTTAACGTGGCTCTTGTTTCAAGTCTGAGTGTAATTCTTAAGCTGTGACCATTTACTGTGAAAGATAGTGCTTTCCTGTACAGCTGTTTATGGTGCTTTATACGGGGTGCTTAGCATTTGAGGCTGAAATCCTTAAGTCTGAGCAGTACGCCTTGTGGTGCTGTTTATTATGCTCTACAAGGTTCAAACGTCGCTAACGTTTCTAAAGTTTACTAACAGGCATAGAAAAGGTTGCATTTGCTTTAAGCATCCGGAACTTAACACGTGATTTTATGTTTTTGGAACTGCTTCCCAACACACGTTTTATCGACACCGTCCCGCATTTCCCTGCATAATGTCGAGTATCTCGTACTTCTCTACAGCGGCCTTCGCACGTCAAACTAATGTTGGCCAACTCGTGTCGGCAAACGCAAAAATTAGCGTGTGTGAACGACAAAAAAACATGTTGGCAAACTGTTGGCGACAAATAGAACTTGTCTCTATTCTCGCCAACAGTTTGCCAACATGTTGTTGTGTCGTTCACACTCACCAATTTGAGTTTGCCAACACGAGTTGGCCAACATTAGTTTGACGTGTGAAGGCCGCTTACGGCATTTTTAACCCGAATTTCATCCTCTAAATTTCTCTTATTCCGCATCCCACCGCTCGTTAACATTACCTCCAACCAAAAGTACTTTGGACCTCCAATCGAATCCCTTATCAATGAAAAATTACCTGGTGTGATGTTCTGTGTTGTAGAGAATGACATAAAGTTCCTGTACGACTCCTTTCCAGGAATGATGCGCTCCCCACCCATGAGAGTCCTATTTGTTCTCTGCGATGTTTTACTGCCGTTGTAGTAAACATGGTCCACAGGTAAGGTACCCAGTCCACTCGACACATTGCTCGGTAAACAGTGCTTTAGGTGCTCATTCCCAAGATATTCAAGTAAATCAGCTAAAGGTGAGCCGACATTTTTAATAAGGATCTCTTCAACAAGTGCGGATCCATTCTTGCCATGTTTCTGTATTATCTTAGCAGATTCCTCTGGTGGCATTTCAGAGAGGAAGATAGACACTTCATTGGAGAACCACGCTAAGGCTCCTCGACCTGACATTATTGTAAAATGGTTGATAACTCAATTAAATAAATGAAGGACAGATTGGTGGGTGGCTGGATGGATGGATGGATGGATGGATGGATGGATGGATGGATGGATGGATGGATGGATGGACAGACGAAAGAGCTGCCGGAAATGATAAAAAAGACAGGAAACAATGAAGGAAGGAGCTGAGGAGAGAAGGAGGAAAGATAGATTTGTAAATGCCTACTGGGGAATTCGATCATCAAAAACCAAGGGAAAGAGAATACCTTTGACTCCGGTGGCTTTGATCCTCCGGACATACTAAAATAATCCACTAATTAATTAAGTAGGTAACGAGTCTAGACGGGAACAGGTTGTGATCCGTAGGTGCGACCGTCCCCTAAATCCTCCGACATCTACAGTTTGTCACAGCATGAACGGTGGAGGATATTTGAAAAGGCCACATGGGTACCAGACTTCACACCCTACCTTAGCCAAAACGGTTTATTTACCATTTCCTTTGGGGAAAGGCACAACCTTATAGCACATATAAGGGACCAGTCCAATTTAATTTACCCGGTAGTCGTGAGTGCAAGGCGGCTTCCTTACCTGATCTCTGGGATGCAATCTCCAGATAGTTATCGTCCAAACACCCCTTTCCTTCCTTGCACACAACCGCAGATCCCACCATACCGACTATGATCCCATTTTTCAAGTTTTCTTTAAACTGGTTTATCCCGACCTTGAACTTGCTCATAAATGTTAAAACATCTTCCAACTCTGCCGCTGTTTTTGGGCGAAAAAGAGTTAACGCTGCAGTCACATGCTTTTTAATTGATGTGATGCCTTTGAATGTCCTTGTGCAGTATCGTCCTGGGCCGACCATCCAATAACCTAACAGGTCCAAAAAGGACATTAAAAATAACAAAACATAACATGATTTATTCTTTCTATTCCCGTACATATTATATCTGCATTTATTTATCGATAACCCGTATTCCGGTCCCCGAGCTTTCAATTCTCACATTAACATCACTGAATCCAACCTTACCGGTCAGATAGTTGTTTTCGTAAGGTCGTCCAAAGTAATGTTTCAAGAAATGGTCAGCATTAGCTATCATGCGTTGCTCACGTGCTAACAGCAACGTCCTGTCAATCTTCTTTTCATTTAACTCCCTCAACAGTGACTGCGATCGTTCAGATATCACTTTAATGCTCTCCGGGGTGGGGTTGTATGGCTGGAATAATTTCTTCACGTACTCCAGGGGAACCCCAGTCATTTTGTAAGCCTCATAGGGATGGAGTTCGTAGTATGATCTGTCAACTTTCTTCAGAAACTCTGGAAGACCTGACAAAGAAGAAAACCAGAGCTTAAACCTGTCTATCTTCCAGTAAGCAAAAACAGTTCATCGTCTTTACTTTTGGGATCTTGCTGCAAAATAAAACCGAATCAATGAAAAAAAAAAATCCCCCAAAAGTACACCTTAACCCTTCCGGAGTCAACCCTTAACCCTTTTGAGTCTGTAGATGAAATCCATTCAAGTGAAAGCTATTGAGAGGTACTTTCCTGTGGTACTGTTTATTTTGCTGCACCGATGATGGTCAGTTCTTACTTTTGAGTCTGTTAAGGAAATCCTAAATTGTAACCATTCGAATGAAACTGACCGAGCAATACAAAATTGTGGTGCTGTTCGTTTTTCAGTCTTTATTTCACAGCATAATTTTTGAGAATTTTCAGGCCCCTGTTTTGATCTTAAAGAATACCGTGAGTGGAAGGATAAGAAATTTTTGGAATTTCGAAATTGTCCATCCTTTATCGCATTCTGCGGCTCTCAGTAAAGTAAGGTGCAGCAAATGCTATGTCACGTGATTTTGTTCCGAAAGAATCAACCATGTTGAACTGCGCTTGTTGCAAGAAATTGCAGTGTCCTCTTTAATGAGGGTTTTAGGGAAATAATACGATAACTGGCACATAATTATGCGGATAAAAGATGACTAGCAAATAATTATAGGAATAAGGGATAAACCACTTTGTGTTAGGCAGTCTTGACACTTTTAAAGACTTAATTTCTTAAATAACCAAACCACTACAACAGAATCTCAGAAAAACCATCTGCTGGAAGCCAGCATGTATAATTAGCAATTAGTAGCTGCGTGACGAAGCAATTGCAAAAGAACGTCTATTAAAATTGAATTTTAAACAGCCCATGTCGGTTCAATTATTATTGGGCGTAAATTAAAATGATTTGAAGCAATTTGCCTCTGCTGGCTTTGACCGGCTAGCACTTCGTGCAGCATTTCAAAACTCCTCTTCATTGCAATATTGATTCCTGCATATATTTCCCGATATCACACGGGCATGAATGCAATAACTTCTACATATACCGACCTGCACGCTTTGCCTCTTTGGAAAATGCACACTCGTCCGACACATCACTCGCTGCATCACGCTCGGTTACCATAGACTTCTTCTCTTCGCTTTCACTCTTTGCTATCAAGACTATCCCTATAATCAAGAAGATAATTCCTAAAACTGCTATGACCGCCGCCACTGCGAAAGCAATCTTTCTGTTTCGCTTGAATCGCTGAAACTTCGTCTTTTCAGTCGACACTTGCTCCACTTCAACTTCGTCCTCATTCAGTCCATTTCCTGGAGAAAGTGATTCAGCCACTTCCTTGTCTGCCATTTTGAAAACTGAAATCTTGGATCAACTCAACACTGTTATGACATTTGCCAGCCGAGTCGGGTTATGGGTTGGCAGGTTTGTCAAATTTTGATGAACCATTTAGCTTTATTCAGGCGTGACATTCTAATTGTGTCACTGAGTTAATTCATTTATTAGTGGGAATAATCCTCACATACTGACTGCTAATTGTTTTTAGAACAACTGGTTAACACCTTGTTCCAATCATAATTTAAGACATATAATTAACAAGAAAGAGACCGAGAAAGAAAGAATGCATGAATTGAAAGAAAGAAAAAAACCCTCAGGTGGTCGCCAGCTTCATAACTTTTTCAACGATGTTTATCGGAAGAAACACAAGCTGAGTTTAAACATCTGCCAGAAAAGATAACTTTTGATCCTGGCGGATATCCCGCAAACGTTTAAGAGTTATATTTCGTGATTTGTTCGATTGCAAGAAGCTTTTTATTATCATATCACAGTTGATGTAATGCCGAAAGTGCACTTTTGGTGGCATACCTCAGATATCCTGTCAAACACTGTCTAGTCAAACGAATGATACAAAGAAACTAACTTTGCGCTTGACCAATCCTGGGCCCTCTCCCACGGCCTTATCCGCTCTTGAAGTGGAGAGGGTCATGGAGCGAGGGTTTGACAATAACATTAAAGGGCCACAAAGTTGCAGCTTTATAGCTTGTCATAGCCTGTTTCAGGCTCCGAGATAGTGGGGAAAGCGCAAATTGAGAAAACGGAAAACGAGTGCGAAAAACGCGTGGGAGCTGGAGGGAGACGAGGCGGTGGAACACGCTCAGTTTGTTACAGAGATGTGTTTTGGTTTCTGGATGTTAATACTTGTATTCTGAGAGCACTTAGCAGTGACAGAGCTGAATGATGCAATTAAAACTTAAGGGAATTTTTTCTCCCCTTTACAGACAGAACAAAAATGCTGGAAATTCTTTTAAGTACACGAGTGTTTACTTTGAAGGACGGGAAAACACACGCGGCTAAAACGGTTCTCGCGCCAAAAATTCGCCATATTCTAGTCAACGTCGACAAAGTACTTTAATTTGCTTCACTGCAGAATTTCATTGGAACATGCAATGAACATCTTTCTTCGTCTTCTTGAGAGAGCTGGCAATGGAAGGTCCTTAAACTAATTTCTACACGTACAACCGTTTGGCAAGCAAAAATTCGTCTTTATGGCTCGGTCAATTCCAAGCGCGCTCACCCCCCCCCCCCCCGGCCATTTGTCGGGCATTTTCTAACTTTTCCTTCCAAAGGGTGGGGCATTTGCTAAAACAGGTCAGCCAGGGGGTGGGGCATTGTCAAAACAACGTTATATTTCGCATTTTAAAAGTCGTACATAATACGTTGTTCATAATTAAATTTCCTGATTACCCCCAATATAAAACTATAAAAACTGAGTTGATAAACGTCATTTGGGTCGAGCCCGCACTTTTCAAGTGAACCGGAACCTACCCCCAACCCCACACCTACATGTTCCATCGTTCCCAGGGTCCTCCTCATCCTGCCCCATTAGAGCGAGAGTCCACGTGCCAACGAAAACATGGCGGAAAGAAGCTTCGACAGCTTTGTGGGACAAGATATCGAATTCAGTTATAAAATGGGGCTGGAAGGCCTGCACGGCTACTACTTCACGTCTTCGTACGCTGCGCGTTACATATTTCGGTCTTTCGACCAACTTTGTTTCTTGTATTTCTGTAGTGGGTTTAATTTGGAGGATTTTTAAATAGTGCCTGAATTGAGTCGTTTCAACTTAAAGGTCGAATTTTGGAATTGACGGAGCCATTAGCACGTGTCTTTGTCTTCCGGTCGCTAAGATTGAGTTTAGCTGCGGCCTTCCTTTATCCGAAGCAATACGTTTTCAAAGGGATCAAGTTAGTCTGCACGTTTCATATGTTTAAAAGTAGCCTTAATTTTTTTCAATTTACATTAGAAATTGCTATTGTTTTCAACTTTAAATTAAATTTAAATGAATTCAGCCAGGGCTATTTTTCCGTAATAAGATGAAAATCCCACCACTCTCTCTGGATTCCACAGACTACCAACATTGATCCATACTGAATTATAAAACAACGCTTGCTCTAACCTGCGATCAGGCCGAATTTTAGCATCGTTCTCATATTCTCGTACGTTGTTCGGTCGTTTCGCCCTTACTGCCGATCTTCCCACCTGAATGTTTCACCAAGGGAAAAGAAAATCGAGCCTGATCGCAGTTACGCCTGCTCGCTCGGTGTCAACTCCTATGTCAACTGTCCAGTTTCGAGCTCACTAAAACCGCTGGATAAAAGAAAAAAGACGCATCTATACAGTGTTAGTCCTACTCTGAAGTAAGGTATCCACAAATACCAGCAGGAAAGTGATGAATTTTTAAAACAAAAACAATACACAGAGTTGTGAATAGCTCGGAGTGAGCCTAACCTGTATAAATGCGTCTTTCGTCTTTTCATCCAGCGGTCGCTTAGTGAACTCGAACCTAGTCTACCGCATTCAAAGAAAAGCTGTCATTCAACGACTCAATCAACTCCGTTCTCAAGTTTAACTTGACGGATTGAGTTAGTTTTCCACTGGATTTCGTTCCCAAAGGAAAGCTACAAACACAAGGGAGAACAAATTAAACTCACGAAATCAACGAAATATTTCACCTTTGTTTCATTTTGAATAGAGTCTTTTAGGAAAAAATCCCGTTCAAGGTGGCTCCATAGGAGTTTTATGACAGCCTGCGCTAATAACACGAGCTTTGGTAATCTGCACGCGCGAGCCGGACGAGAGTTCATGCAAAAAAGTGGAAATTAACAGCTCTACCCAAATTTTAGCCTTGCAGGAAGCTGTCTTCACGCAGTTCAATGAACACATCCCTTCTTGACTGTGATTTAAGCCCAAACATTGCTTTCCAAGCATTCGAAGTTGACACGTTCCGTATCAAATTCTCCACGAAGAAATCCTCTTGTTCTGAATTTCATGGATGCTCAAATCAGCGATCTTGGTGGATTCCTATGCTACGACGCAGTGTTATCAAGAAAAATGGAAACTTTCGTCTAGATTTTTTCGAAATTCGTTCAGTGAAATTCCCTAAAATGTGGCAGAAAGATTAGATTTATTTTGCCCTACTCAGGGCTCAATTGTCATGAAAATTCGTAAGACCAATTTTTTTATGTTGAAGCAAATGACTCAAAATTGCAAAAAGCGAAAAACCTGCCCTTGCAACCCCCACTTTTTTCGGCCTTAAAAGTTTCTTCTGGCCAATTAGAAACTGTGAAAATTTGGGAAGGTTTCACTGAAGAAAATTACCCGCAGCGTACGCTATCTCGTTTGTAGTTAAAATTCATAAATGGCATCCTCCTCTTCTTCCCACAATTCTTTTAGTTTATTGAAGATTTTGTACTCTTTGTTTTCCTCTACAAGTGTCTCTTTCGGATAATACTCTTGTTTCATGTTGGCGCGAAGAACGTCTTTACAGCTTTTGTCTCCCTCATGTAAAACACACTGAGTGTACTCTCTAATGTAAGCTTGCAGATACGATATAGGCACTTCTCCAGGAGACAAAATGTGATAATGAAAATCTTGAAGGTTAAACTTGGCTCCAAGTTTGGCCAACGTTTCATTGCGCATTCGCCAAATTGCCAGCTGACCAGTCATGTACGCGGTCGCCTGTCCCGGCCAAGTCTGGTAGCGGCTAACCTCGTTAGCAACGACGTCACTGTTAGCCCACATGTAACGGTTGAACAAGTCCAGCGCTTGATCACGTGTCATGTTCTTAAAGTGCAGTCCTGTGTCCATGACGAGACGAAGAGCGCGCCATATTTGGGATTTAACAACTCCGTAATTTTGAAGCGGGCGATCTTGATACAGATCTAAAAAGAGAAAATATTTCGGTAGTTAAAAGCATCTGGGTTTCACATTGCTCGCTTTTCAGAGCAGAATAAATTGACAAATTGAAATCAAGTTTTCAAATGATTTTGTTTTTGCTAAGCTTTCTATGATCGTTAAGACCCGTACAACAAGGTATGATCAACATGAGCGAGCCCAATGTGTTTTTCCTTAAGGGCAACTAGGTATTAGCTAGGGCAAACACGAAGGCCTCAGGTCTTACTAACAGCGCTTGAGAGCAGTCATATGTTTTCTGCACTTGACATCATTCAAATATGTTTTTTTCTGCGTTTGGCGACAAGTTTACCATCCTCTGTTTGTGGTGTGTGTTGTGCACTAATAATAACATGTGGTATGTATCGATTGAACTAGCAAGGCTAAAGGTAAAATCTAGGGCTTTTTAAACTAATAAAAATAAAGTAAAACTCAAAATTACTGCGACGCTGTTTTTATTTTGTTTACTTTGGCGATTTGAAACTCGTGAAAGCGATATTTTCAACTTGCCCAAAACCGTTATGTCGCTTTGACTAGCTTCCAATCGCCAAAGTAAACCTAGACATCGTGGTCCCTAGATTTAATTCTTACTTTGTAAAAAATTCAATTGGACATAGGGGGGCCATCCTATGGAATGCTGTTTCGTCGTATAATACAGGATCCCAATTTTCGGTTTTCTATCGAAAAGTGAAAAATGATAATTATATTAAGGAGCTTAATTTCAGTGCTCAGTCGGTTCAGTCGCTCCCTAGGCATTACAATGACTTTAAATGTTACTGATTGTTGTGTAATTAATTATTTTTAAAGTGGTTACAATCCAATTTAGTATATAAGTATTTAGTAGTAATTTAGAAATATATTAGTTTATTAGTATTTAGTAATATTTAGTTAATACACGACCCCACAAGCATTGTGCTTTAACTTTCTATCGTGTTTAAACAAAGGTTATTCATTCATTCATTCAGACAACGTGACAGTAATTTTGTTAATTTTTATTCCATTACCACTAACATTTTTGCCTTGAGTTCTGATTTGTGTATTTTGTTATTCGCAACTGATTCTCAGACATGTTTCCCTTTTATGGCATCCATAAGAAAACCGCATTAGCCTGTGAACAGGCTCTCTAGGTGAGGGATGGGGCGAAAAGACGAGAAGAGAGGGAAGAGAAAGGTAGGTTGAGGGAGGGGACCGCAATCGGAAAGCCATTTCAGAAGCTAAAACCTCTGTGATTGGTTGGCTTACTTGTGTCTTGAGCTGCTAATGGATTCTCTGCGTATAAGCCCCAGCCCTCTTGATAGGCTGTCACACGGGAATTTCTCAAAAAGTCAAAACCCACACCCGATCGACAATTATCCCTGAAAAAAAGAGAGAAAGAGAGAAAGTATTCACTGCTATCTCTTTGTTTGAACCAAAGTTGCATAAAAAGTTTAATTAAAAAAAAACGATGCTCAAAATAATTATTTTCTAAACTCGAAAAGCCAGAATATAACAAGCCAAAACTGAAATAGGTCAAATGGGTGGATGCATAAAGTCAAGGATTACGACCGGCGACAGTTTTCATTTGTAAAAGCTGATAGTCGGGTTGCCCCGTTGATACGGTCCAATTATTGTATTATTATTCAAACTCACCGGAAGTATTCAACATAACCTTGACCTTCTATGTGGTGTCCAGAACTTGCTTCGTGCGCGTTCACAGTAAATTCCATGAACCTGGGTCCCATTCGATCCACAAAGAAAGGCACCTTATATTTGCTAGGTCCCTTACACGTACTTGTGCTTCGCGAGTAACTCCATGCGGAAGCCAAGGGATTGAAATTCATTGCCATGGAAACAGGGCACGTCGGAACAGTTATTTTGTTCCCCGCAAAGTAAAACAAGCTGGTTAGTTTGGGTCTGATGCGTGCGATTGTATTTCGAGACAGATCCAGCCACTTTACCATTGTTATGTAGCGTTTTGGACAGAAAACTTGAGCATCTGAAAGAAATAAAGCGATCAAAGGAATTAAGTAACGAAGGCTATCCCTGGGAATGAATATCTCGCATTTAATAATAATAATAACAATAACAACAATGATAATAATAATAATAATAATAATAATAATATTGCGCGTTATCTATAGTTATGATCTAACGCGCATTAGTTACAATTCACAACTAGTTAATTCCACACTTCTCTTAGTCACAGTTGTGATCATCCGAACCAAGCCCACTATTTACTGATTTTCTCTGAGGAAAATTAACAAACACACGATGAGTGATTCGCTTGGTATTGCTATTTTATAAGTGATTGTATTACATACAGCCTTACACAATCTGTAACCTCAAAATAATGAATGTTTGAAACAATTTATCCTTGTCTCGCGCTTTTCTTTTCTGTAGTTACTAACTTCTCTGTGCACCCTTCGCATTTGAAAGAGCGCAAAGAGTGAGCGCAAAGAGTGAGCGTAATGAGCGTGAAGCGAGAGGCACCATGGGAAGGACGAAAAAAGGACAACTGGGTACCGTATTCACGTAATTTGATCTAATAGCAGAGATCAAGACATTCGCACCTTTTCAGCCTTGCATTTTCGGAAGGCCTCTTCATTAGATTCATTCTCTGGAAAAGGATGTTCGTTAAAATACATTTCTGATGAATTCAGGTGTTTTCTAAACTCAAGCACAGCTTCGTCATCGTTTTCCTTCTTTGTTATCTACGTTGCTATCACCACTGCTTGTTGGTACAGACTATCCAACATCTTCCAACCCAAATCGCTAACTTCGTCTGAAAAGAAGAAAGAATCAGAAAGACCCCGGTCAGTAGACTCGCAGGCAATGCAGAATTTACATGAAGTTCTACCGAGCATCCTTATCCACCTCTCGTTTAGTGTAACATGGCTTTCATTTCCAAGTCTGAGTTGAAAATCTTAAGTTGTGACAATTTACTGTGAAAGATAGTACTTGCCTGTACAGGTGTTTATTGTGCTTTACACGGGTTGTTTAGCATTTGAGACTGTGGATGAAATCCGTGATTTCATGTTTTTGGTACTGCTTTAATTTCTAACACACATTTTATCGATACTTTCCCGCATTTCCCTGCATAATGTAGAGTATATCGCACTTATCTACGGTAAAGTCGCACACGAGCCAAGGAGGCCCACACGGCTGGAGCTTCCGTAGCAAGACGTAAATTAGAGTATTGCTACTCCCAAGTTTCTTGTCTAAGGAAACACCACAATGGCAGGGACTGGGCGTCGAACCACCGACCTTCAGATCTGAAGTCCAACGCGCTAACGAAACACCACCGCGCCCCGTACTTCTCTACGGCATTTTTAACCCGAATTTCTTCCTCTAAATTCCTCCTATTCGGCATCCCACCGCTCGTTAACATTACCTCCCACCAAAACTATTTTGAAGCTCCAATCGAATCCCTTATCAACGAAAAATTACCTGGTGTGATATTCTGTGTTGTAGAGAATGACATAAAGTTCCTGTACGACTCCTTTCCAGGAATGATACGCTCCCCACCCTTGAGAGTCCTATTTGTTCTCTGCGATGTTTTACTGCCGTTGTAGTAAACATGATCCACAGGCAAGGTACCCAGTCCACTCGACACATTGCTCGGTAAACAGTGCGTTAGGTGCTCATTCCCAAGATATTCAAGTAAATCAGCTAAAGGTGAGCCGACATTTTTAATTAGGATCTCTTCAACAAGGGTGGATCCATTCTTGCCATGTTTCTTTATTATCTTGGCAGATTCTTCTGGTGGCATGTCAGAGAGGAAGATAGACACTTCATTGGAGAACCACGATAAGACTCCTCGACCTGACATTATTGTAAAATGGTTGATAACTCAATTGAATGAAGGAAAGCTGGATGCACGGACGGACGGACGGACGGACAGATGGATGGATGGATGGATGGATGGATGGACGAAAGAAAGAGGGGACGAAAATAAAACAACAACAACAACAACAATAAAAACAGCAAACAAGGAAGGAAGGGGCTAAGATAGCTTTGTAAATGCTCACTGGGGGAGTCAACCGTTAATAAGAAACGAAGAGAAAGAGAATATATGTGACTTCGGTGGCTTTGTTCTTCTGGACAAATTATAATAGTTCTCTTTTTAGTTAAGTAAATAATTAGACTAGACAGGAACAAGTTGTGATCTGTAGGTCCGACCGTCCCTTGAAATCCACCATGATCAGACAGATCTCACAGTATGCACTGGAAGGATATCAGAAAGGATCGCTGGAAGCGCGGACTTCCCGCGCGCCCTATCTTAAAGCCGCACAACGGCTCATATACCATTTCCTTTAGAGCAAGACACAACCATATAGCACATGTAAGAGAACAATCCCTTTTTTCTCCATTTCAGTCCTGCATTGAATATTGTGTGCAAGGGAACTTTCTTACCTGATCTCTGGGATGCAATCTCCAGATAGTTATCCTCCAAACATCCTTTTCCTTCCTTGCACACAACCAAGGAAATAATTTTACCCAGTTTTTTTTTATTATTTTTAATTCAAATGTATTGTAATGCGCATTCGAAAATGCCACATTGATGTTTGCGCATTATAAAACTCATGAAAGTTAAAGTAAGTTAACCACAGATCCTACCATACCGACTCTGATCCCGTTTTTCAAGTTTTCTTTAAACTGGTTTATTCCGATCTTAAGTTTTCTCAGAAGTGTTAAGACATCGCCCAACTCTGCTGCTGTTTTTGGGCGAAAAACAGTTAACGCTGCAGTCACGTGCTTTTTAATTGATGTGATGGCTCTGAATGTCCATGTGCAGTATCTACCTGGGCCGACCATCCAATAACCTAACAGGTCGCACGGTTGAAAAAACAAGACAAAAACGAGGACATTAAAAATAACATAATTCATGCTTTCTTTTCCTGTATTCATGTATATTAAATCTGCATTTGTTCGATTTCCTACTCTCGGTTAATATCGCCTTTCTTGCAGTTCTTGCTGGTTCATCAGCGAATTATACTGGGAGCAAATATCCCTGCTTTTGACGTCAAAGAAACTGGATGCTACGTTTATGGAGAATAGCAGCTTCCACTGACAAAGAAGGGGCTTGTGAGAGTAAGATTTCTTTCCCAGGAAAGCGCAATATGAAAACAATGGCCAGGTCTCCAATCCCTGAATCTGTGGTTCCGAAGGTCGGTTACCAAGCCTCCAGCTTCCATCATATATCGTTCACTGAAAATGGGTCCACAAAGAGTGCATGTAGCTACAAATAACTACTAAACTAATGGTAAGGGTCTTTTCAACAAGTTAAGTGTCGTGTCCAGGTCCCGAATCCCTGACTCTAGACCCCGGATCCCTGTCCCTTAGCTATCAATTCCCATATTAACATCACTGAATCCAACCCTACCGACTAGATAGTTGTCTTCGTGAGGTCGTCCGAAGTAATGCATCAAGAAATGACCAGCTGTAGCTATCATGCGTTGTTCACGTGCTAATAGCAGCGTCCTGTCAATCTTCATTTCATTTAACTCCCTCAACAGTGACTGCGTTCGTTCAAAAATTGCTTTTATGCTTGCTGGGGTACGGTTGTATGGCTGGAACAATTTCTTTACGTACTCCAGGGGGACCCCTGTCATCAAGCGTCGTAGGGATGAAGTTCGTAATATGACCTGTCAACTTTCTTCAAAAATTCTGGAAGACCTGACGGAGAAGAAAACCAGCGTTTAAACCTGTCTATCTTCGAGCAAGCAAAAACATCTCATCTTCTTTACTTTTGGGATCTTGCTGCAAAATAAAACCGAATCAAATAAAAAAATTCTCCGAAAAGTACACCTTAACCCTTCCGGTTCCTGGAGTCCTACTTTATGACTTGTTCTTACTTTTGAGTCTGTGGAGGAAATCCATGTAAATGAAACCTATTGAGCGGTACTTTCCTGTGGTACTGTTTATTTTGCTGCATCGATGGTGGTTCTTACTTTTGAGTCTGTTAAGGAAATCCTAAATTGTAACCATTCGAATGAAAGTAACCGAGCAATACAAAATAGTGATGTTGTTCGTTTTTCAGTCGTTATTACACAGCATGATCCCCTGTTTTGAGCTTAGGAAATATCGTAAGTGGAAGGGTTAAAAATTTGTGGAATTTCGAAATTGTCCACCCTTTATCGCATGCTGCAATTCTCAGTTAAGGAGCTGTTACACTAGCCAATTTTTCTTGCAACTTGTCTCGCATTTTGTTGCGCCGTTGCGAAACAAGTTGCACGCAACGTTGCCTAGTGTAACACCTCTACGCAACGCTGCAGCGTTGCGAGGATCGTTACTTCTCACAACGATTGCAGCAACAAAAAAGTTGCGAGACATGTTCATTTCAGGGTATGTTACCCTGGGCAATTTTTCCTGCAACTTGTACCGCCACAAAATTGCGAGACAAATTGCGAAAAAGATTGCCTAGTGTAACAGCGCCTTAAAGCAAGGTGCAGCACATGCTAGGTCAGATGATTGTGTTCCAAACGAACCAATCATGTTGAAGTGCGCTTTTTGTAAGAAATTGCAGTGTCAAGTTTCGGCTTGGAAAGAAAAGAGTCCTTTTTAATAAGGGTTTTAGGGAAATAATAAGATAACTGGCACATAATTATACGGATAAAAGATGACTGGCAAATAATTATAAGGATAAGGGATAAACCACCTTACGGATAATTGAAAATGGTCTTCCCTCCTTGTGTGTGGCAGTCTTGACACTTTCAATGACCTAATGTTTTAGATATCCAAACCACTACAACAGAATTTCAGAAAACCATCTGGTAGAAACCAGCATGCATAATTAGCAACAAGAGAGGATGAAGGGGTAAGAGAGTTAATCTCCCATATAGGCCCTATTCCCATCCTAATCCCTCTAAAGTTATTTTTAGTAACAAAATTCAAATTTCAAAACGTTATATCTTCCGAGTGGATAAACATATTTCATTATTTTTTTCAGTTTTGAGATCTGTGTAACAAGGTCATTCAGAAACCGACATAAGATATCCCATAATACTAAAAGCACAGTTGGGCGCCAACTTTGTGACGTCATTTTGCGGACAAAAAATGTCAAAATCGGAAAAATTAAAATCATAAACTTTTACAGAATAACGAGTTCTATATTGCAGCAAAAATTCAGGGTAATTGCCTTAAAACTTAATAAGTTATTTGAAATTTAAATTTCCCACTATTTGTTACTAAAAATAACTTAAGAGGGATTAGGATGGGGAGAGGGCCTATATGGGGGAGTAGCTCTCTTACCCCTTCATCCTCTCTTGTTAGCAATTAGTAGTTGCGTGACGAAGCAATTGCAAAAGAACGTCCTCGTCTTGCCGGTTCTCATTTGTTATTGGGCGTAAAGTAAACTGATTTGAAGCAATTTGCATTTGCTGGCTTTGACCGGCTAGCACTTCGTGCCGCATTTCAAAATTCCTCTTTATTACAATATTGATTCATGGATGTATTTCCCGATATCACACGGGCATGAATGCAATAACTCCAGTACAGACCTGCACGTTTTGCCTCTGTGGAGAATGCACACTCGTCCGAAGCATCACTCACCGCATCACGCTCGGTTACTAAAGACTTCTTTCCTTCGCTTTTACTCTTTGCAATCAAGACTATCCCTATAATCAAGAAGATAATTCCTAAAATTGCTATGACCGCCGCCACTGCGAAAGCAATCTTTCTGTTTCGCTTGAATCGCTGAAACTTGGTCTTTTCAGTTGAAACTTGCTCCACCTCGACTTCGTCCCCATTCAGTCCATGTCCTGATGACAATGATTCAGCCTCTTCATTATTTGCCATGTTAAAAACTGTGACCTTGGATCAACTCAACACTGTTATGCCATTTACCAGCCGAGTCAGATTGTGGGTTCGGTATGTTGGTCAAATTTTGATGAACCATTTAACTTTATTCGGGCGTGACATTCTAATCGTGTCAAATTAATTTCTTTATTGGTAGGAATAATCCTCAAATACTGACTGACAACTCTGTTTTTTGCATTTAGAACAACTGTTTATGGGCTCCTGTTAACACCTTTGTTGTTCAGATAATTATTTTATTTACAGCTGATTTCACTACTGTGTGTAGACCCGGGTTTTTCTAGCATGATTCGCTCGTCTTGATTCTCTCATAACTACAAAGTGATGAAAGAAATTGGTAGACTCTCTGCTCTTTTATGATTGTTTGTATCTCAGAAAGAGTGTACTTTTTCTGCAAACTCATTTCATGCGCAGATTTCCAGAATTACCTCGTGACCATGGTCGAATTATGACTCGCCTCAGGCCTTGATTCGTCCATCACGGTCACGAAATAATTTTGGAAATTTGCGCGTGAAATGAGTTGACAGAAGAAATGCTAACTTCCTGAGATAGAAACAATTACAAAACAGCAGAGGATTTGCTAATTCATTTCATCGCTTTGTGACTGTGAGAGAAACACGCTAGAAAAACCAGCATCTACACGTAACTGTGTAATCGGCTGCAAGACAGATAAGCCACAAGAAGGGGGCGAACAAAGAAGAATGCATGAATTGAAAGAAAGAAAAAACCCTCAGGTGGTCGCTAGATTTCATGATTTTTTTTACTGACGTTTATCGAAAGAAACACAAGCTGAGTTAAAATATCTGCCAGAAAAGATAACTTTTGATCCTGATCGGTATCCTGTCAACGTTTGAGTTTAAGAGTTATATTTCGTGATTCGTTTGATCGCAACAAGCGTGTTGTTAGACTTATTTTTAATATTATCATATCACAGTTGAGATCATGCAGAGAATGCCCTTTTGGTTGCATGCCTCAGATATTCTGCCAAACACTGTCTAGTCAAACAAATGATACAACTGAAGAAACTAGCTTTCCACTTGACCAATCCTGGGCCCTTTCCCACGGTCTTATGAGCGCTTGAATTGAAGAAGGTCATGGCATAATGGTGTGACAGTAACATCAAAGGGCCACAAAAATACATCTTTACAGTTTGTTATAGCCTGTGTTTTTAAATTAAATCCGTCTAAGGACGCAAGAATAATCTCTAACCACCCAAAGCGAGTTTGCATGTTTTTGCAACTGGAAAGTGTCTTGGAAATGGCGGCCACCTTGAAAAGCCCGCGTTTTGTACCGCTGACACTACTCTGAGCGCTAGATTTCACAGCGGTCAAACGCACGACGCGTGCACAGTTCCTGCCATATTTTTACAAAGGAAAATGCAGACAAATGCCGAAAGTTTCACTTAAATCGCAAAACTTAACGCCGTTTCTGAAAACTTAAGCTTTTTACGTTGAGCATGTGTTGGAAATGAAGTAACTGTCATACACAAGTTTTGCCGGCGTGAACTGAATTCGGTTTGCCGGGACATGTTATGCATCGTTTTCATACGAACTTCGCGCTCGTAAACTTCTGAACTGATTCAAAATTCAAGGCTCTGAAAGACCAAAAGTGACGTAGCTTTTTGCGTTTGATCGCTGTGAAGCACTAGATATGTTAACAAAGTTTCAGTCCTTCTCTGGTTTCTTTACGTTCCTGAGACACGAAAGCAATGTTCATCATTGTCTGAAGATCCCGACAAAACACAGCTAACATAAAACTTTCTAAGATATTTATCGAGGTACCAAAGTGGTACATCTCCTTGTGAAAGAACGTGATAATGAAAATCCTTAATATCATATTTTAGTCCCAGATTTTCTTTGGACTCATTGCGCATCCTCCAAATCTCCAGCTGTCCAATCATGTACGAGGCAGCTTGGCCCGGCCAGGCCTGGTAACGGGTGACTTCTTTGGGGATGACGTTACTATCATCCCACATGTATTGCCTAAATAAGGCCACTGCTTCTTCACGTGACATGTTTTTGTGATGTAGAGAGGTGTCGATGATGAGGCGAAGAGCTCGCCAGATCTGAGATTTGATGACGCCATATTGGCGTAACGGCTGGCCTTTGTATAGATCTTAGAGAAAGAAAACAATAAGTAATTTTAAGTACAATTCATAAAGACGTTTGTAGTGTAAAAAAAGGAAAGAAGATGACGCTCTTCTGTAATGTGCCTGTTACTGCAGTTTCAAAGATCTTCTCTAAGTCTCTTCTAATTTACGGTAAAATATTCTAAGGTAAATATTTGTTGCCATGAAATATGTGGTTATTGTTTGCTTAGGTATTCTGTCTGCCGCACTCTAATTGGTTAAAAACTTTTGCAGCAGGATCTACGTAGTACAAAGAACGAATCTGGTTCACGTGTTTCAGGGCTAATCCGGTAAAAACCAAAATTCACTGTTACATCATAGTTGAGTGTGTTTAGTGGCTTTTTTAAACTGTGGTTGCCTGTTTTAGCGTTGACCTCCGACTGTTCTTTCTGAAGTTATAAACAGACAAGCGAAGTAAATTTTTCTGTGCTTATCTTGATTTCAAACTCAAGCACTCATTAAACACTGCTCGAACAACTTGACACCGGCTTGCACCGGTTACAGTTATTTAAATGACTCAATGGTTGCATGTTACAGATTCAATTTGGGCTCTTACTAATAGTTGTAGTAATTGTTGTCTTTCTAACTTTGATGTCATGTTTCCAGCGATCAAACTAAACGACCGCAACATAGCTTGTAGCTAATGGTTTTACCTGAGTTGAGGCTCATAAGTGGATGTTCTGTGTACACGGCCCATCCCTCTTTATACGCACTGATACCTTTTGTTTGAAACACACCTGGGCAGAGCGATCTGTTTCCGATTAAAAACCAGCAAAAAAAAAAACAAAAATATGTCACAACCTAATGGGTCAAAACTTTCGATTATTAACGATGATTTCGTGTGGCGAAAAGATAAAGCATTTCTTCTTTACTTGGATGCGCTGCTAGTTCACTACAGGAAGGTTTCAATGGGGTGTGAACTGACAACTGACAGCCAACCTAAATTTAACCGTCAACCGTGAAAAAAAGAGTGATCTTTACCGTCAAACATCAACGGAAGCAGTTATTATTTCTCGTCAAACGTTCTGTAATCTACGATTTCAGTTTGTTCAGCAGCTCCTCTAGCTCTTAGAAGAATGTTGTCAAATAGCTGACAACATTTGAATAAATTGTGCAAAATCTCATTAGGTAAAGCTCAAGTTGACGACTATCACATAATTTAAAGACAGTTTTCAGACCAAAACGGTTAAAAAATGCCTTGGGGTAAAAACCATACAATTGCTATTGAGCCCTCATGGATGCACTCATGGAATCGTAGATCTGGGTAAAGAATGATTTTGCGTTTTCAGGTGTACGAGTGTCACCTAAAGAACCAAGCAATTTAGAATCAACGATTTCTCCTTCTAGAGTTCAAGACCTTATAACCTCAAAACTCTAAACCAAACCCGGCCTAGAATACTGTTATTATTGCATCACTCACCGAGGTTTAAATATTTCCTTGTAACTTGCCTCTTGTAAGTGATGTCCCGGAATCCCCTCATGCACTGCAGTAGTCCACCCCATAAACTCCGATCCCATTTTGTCAACGAAGAATGGCAGATTATACCTTGCTGCAAATCGACAGTTACTGTGGGAGGGAGTGTGAGTTGCCACGCCCACAATTGGAGAGAAATTAATAACCGCTTGAACTGGGCAGGTCGGTATGGTTCTTCTGTCACCAGTGAAGTGAAACAACTTAAGCAGTTTTGTTTGCAGAAGTGCTAAAGTGTTGCGGGCGACTTCAATCCAGCGCATCATAGTTGAATAACGCTGAGGACAGTATTTTTCTGCACCTTGTTTATAAGGAAAAAATTATACAGATAGGTGAAACGCTTTTGTTAGGTGGAAAACTGTAGAACACACAGAATAAAGCCATTCTTTTTTGAAATTAAAAAAAAAAACAGGTTTCCATGAATCTTCATAATTGTTTTCGTCTGCCAGTAGTTAATTTTTTTTCCATTTACTCTTTTTTTTCCCCTTCTTGTTATCGTATATTATCAGTAATTGTTATTTTACCTATCTCGCCACTGTTGTTCCGTTAATCTTTGTACATTAGTTGAGGAAGCCCAAGCTGTATAAGCCTCATAGTTTCTTTGGGCTTCCCTGCTAATTTCCTTTATGCAGTTCTTTTTCCGAACGATTCTGTAATTCATATTTGGTGGCAAATAAGAAAAAGGATATTAAAATATGGTTTTCATGTTTTCCAACCGTGGAAATTAGAATTTAGATTGTATTCCATAAACTTAATTTACATCAAGGTTATGTTTTGGTCTCTGGACAAAGGATTAGTTTGAAAGTCGAGTTAAGTCGATTGTTGTTGTCTGATTTAGTGTTTTAGCATCACTGTTTATAAATGAGTGTATTGCAATATCGTGTGTATTGCAATATTGTGTATTGTGTGCTATTGGCTGAAGAATAATACTGAGATATTTTAGAAGCTTTTCGAGTGAGTCTCTCCCTAGGTTTCAGTAGTCGTGTGAATTGTTCTTACCTATTTTATTTCTGCATTTCTGGAAGGCTTCATCGTTTGACTCGTTTAATGGGAAAGGATGTTTGTTAAGATAAGAAGAAAACGAGTTTAAACGGGTTTTGAATTCAGATACAGCTTCGCTTTCATTTTCTCGTCCTGTTATGACCTTAGCAATGGCTACGACTTGGCGGTAATATGTGGTCAGCTGTCTCCATCCAAGTGCATGCACCTGATCTAAACAGAACAAATACATATGACATTTTTTTAGACAAAAATATAGGAATATGGATAGCAGTATGAAAGAAAGAAAGAGAGAAAGAAAGAAAGTAGGAAAGAAAGAAAGAAAGAAAGAAAGAAAAAAGAATGAATGAATGAATGAATGAATGAATGAATGAATGAATGAATGAATGAATGAATGAGTGAGTGAGTGAGTGAGTGAGTGAGTGAGTGAGTGAACGAATGTATTAAATGAATGAAGTAAGGGAAATGGTCAAAACTATTGCACTCAGACAGGACCCACCATTCCGCAAAAAGACTGGTGGTCTCTTCTTTTCCCCCCCTTCCCCTACCTTAAAAGATGGTGTCTTGTTTGTATAGCCCCCACTCTATCAGGAGTAGAAACTAAGAAAAAAATTCAAACTTCCCTGTGCCATTTCTCCAGCAATGCAAGCTTCATGCACACCTAGTATGAAAGTCTCAACTAAGATTTTGAGGCCAATAAATTTTATCCATTTGGCTAATCAAATGGGTGGTATCTTGCATAGCCCCCCTACCCCTACACAAGGTGGGTCCTCATCGAGTACACTTGTTATGACCACTTCCCTAAGGAAGGAAGGAAGGAAGGAAGGAAGGAAGGAAGGAAGGAAGGAAGGAAGGAAGGAAGGAAGGAAGGAAGGAAGGAAAAGGATGTATTTGCTCAAGAAAGGGTGCTCCTCTCTTGGTTTTGCTGATACTCGTACACATGAAAAATAGCAAATCTCTTAACCTTAGAAATGCGTCTAAGCCACCTGAAGTCGTGAAAAGGGTTAAGCAGAATTTCGTTAAAACATTACAGTGGTACTAGTATCACCCAATCAGAAAACAGGTGTCAAATATTTATAGTGTCATCATCGAATTAGAACGAGTTTACTACCTTTTATCAGATTCTCAAAGATTAGTCAGATCGACTTCTTGTACTGCAGGGTTCTTGTTCTTGTTCTTGTTCCCAGGGTCCAGAGAGGACCCTGGGAACGAGATTGCTTATACCGCCGCAATGGATGGATCCTACACACGAATGTAACACGTGCAAATCCTGAGTCATTTACTAAGGAAACAGTAAAGCTTGCTCAAAAGTTCGTGTAACCATTTTCATTCAGTCGCATTCACTATTCCCTTAATAGCGGCATCGTCCAATCGGATCTTGCAACAGAAACATGTAATTATATATGTACTCGAATGTTTTTACAGAAGCATCAACCAATACTTACCTGGAGTGTAGTTTGTGGAAGTGAAATACGACAAAACTTCTGCGTAAGCGTGTTTTCCCTCCATAATCCTTTCTCTCCCATCCAAAGTTTTACTCGTCTGTTCAGAAGTCCTCGTTCCGTTGACGTAGATGTTATCGACAGGTTTTGTACCCAGGCCACTAGATACGTTGCTTGGTATACAATGTGTCATGTGATCACCTTCAAGATATTCAAATAATCTGACCATTGGCAATCCGACGAATTTCACCACACCCTCGGATAAAGACTCAGACATATTTTTCCCATATTTCGCAATCCATTGTGATAAATCTTGAACTGGAACACCAGATACGAAGTTCGTGATGCGATAACGTACCCCGACCCAAGATAAAACACTATCAGGCCTCCTTGTGGTAAAAAGAGAGAGGTATTTTCGCTTCATGCACTCAATTCCATCCCTGCATTCGTCCAACGACCGCACCATTCCAGAGGTTACGCCTCTCTGGAGGTTTAAATTGTAATGGATGATGCCTTCTTGGAATTTTGGCAGCATGTTCAAAACATCCTCTGCAGCTTTGGATGTTTTGTTCGCCTTTGTAAGGAATAGGTAAAGAGCAACGTTCAGGTGACTTGGTATTGATGCTATTGGTTCATCACTGCATCTTTGACTTGGGCCAAGCATCCATGCTCCTGGATAATAAATCAATGAATAAATTAGCCTGTCCCAGGCTCTGAGATAAGTCAGATAGTGGGGAAAGCGCGAATTGAGAAAAAAGCGTACGAAAAACGCGTGAGGGCTGGGGAGAGACAAGGCTTCCTTTTCCCGCCACCGCCCCCCTATCCCCCTTTTTCCCCAGATCCCGCGCGTCTTATAAATAATTAATAAACGCTATAAAGGCTATAAATAATTAATGAACGCCAACAAACAAACTTAGGAAAGGTTGAGAGTAACTACAACGTACGAGGTGATAAAAATAAGAATCGTGGTGCGTAGAGCTGAGTTGTTTATAATTACCTAACATCCAACAAGTGCGATTCGAATAGAATAAATGTTTTACAAAATTCTTATGTCTGGCAATCGTTGCTGAATTATTGCCTTATTTTTGGAACAAATTTAAAATTTTGCGTCGCGAAAAAAAAGTTTTGAACGCCTAGGCAGATGACTTGGCATCCAATTCCCTTGAAAGCAAAAAGCAGGTTATTCTCTTACAATCTCTGAAAGCTGGAAATTTAGTCAGACCAAGATTGCGAAATAACAAACCTTGATGATTTAACTTACAATCTTCTTACCTGTGTAGTAATTGTTCTCGTATGGTTTACCAAAGAAATGTTTCAGTTCGTGCTCTGCAAGAACCAAAAGCTTTCTTTCCCGAAGTTTAAGTCGATCCAAATCCAGCCTCGCTTTCATCTCAAGAAGTTGCTCATACAGTGCTTTTGTTTTGTCGGTCAGCTCTTTGATTTTCTCTGGTACCGGATTGTAAGGGAGGAAGAGTTCCTTGTTGTAAAATCCTCCATTGGGTGTGAAGCTATTTTGCATCTGTTTTACCTTAACCAGAAAAGACTCCAGACCTACAAGACGTATCAAAGAGCGGGTAGGGATTATATTTCGATTGAAAAAATGTGATTTATTTGGTATCGATCGGCAAGAGCTATTTATGACTCTTGGTATCGGTTAAGCAAGTCATAAAAACACTGTAGTATCCAGTGTTTAAAACTAAGATCATTTATATCATAAAAAAGCTACGATGTTTATAGTCAGGGGACCAAGACGTTTTGAAGCAATTAGTCAATTTTCTCATTTGATCGAATTTTGGAATTATGACGTCATCGTACGCCATTTGAGACATGATATTTACTAACACTGACTGAAATATTGTTTGTTCGACAAAAGACAAATGAACTAATGGTTGTGCATGTCAATCTAAATATCTATAACCTATTCAGTCAATTCAATCCTTGTCACTTAAATAACGACTTACCCATGTCAAGGATAAAATCATAATTAGTTTTACTGACTAAGGCCTAAATATTAATTTCTTCAATGTCCCTTCAGCACTCAATACATTACCTACAGATGAAGGTTAAAACTCTGGATTAAATGCATTTAATAAATGCGTTTGGATTAATAGATTACCGAGAAAAAGATAAGCTTTCTCCCCTTACTAAAACCGTATTGTTATCAAAAAGGCCGATCAGTTAAAAATATGTCAGTTTGAAACACTATTAAGTACAGATGTTAATTGAAAGTCAGGCAAAAATTAGCAGTGGTTAGCCCTAAAAAAATATTGCATGAAATTTTAATTAATAGTGAAGCGAAGCAAATAATTCGAAGGACTTCAGATTTCGTTTGTCAATCCAAGTTTTTGACTGACGCGAGTAGAAAGTGAGCGCAATAGAAGCAAACATCTGTGTACACTAAATTGGCTTACCTACACGCTTTGCTTCCAGGGAAAACTCACATGGGTCCACCTGTTTTGATTCATTTTTGCTGCTCGATGAGTCATTGTTGCATGACTTCGTTTGATTTAATGAACCCAGGCCAGTCTTCTTTTCAGCGAGGGACTTCTCGCGTTGTGATAAGCTGATTAACACAACGCCAGCTAGCAAACAACCGACCCCGAAGAACGCAATGAAGCCAGCTAAAACAAAAACTCTTGAATGCCGCCGATTCATGTGCTCTGCTGATTCAGTGGGCGAAGAATTGCTTAAAAGCACGTGGTCGGGGCAGCGAAGTTGGTCGGGGGAGATAGAGTTCATTTCGTGATCGGCCATGCCTGCTCGGAGAAAATAACTGTCCAACGATAACCAGAAACATGTACGCGAACGAATAACTTAATATTATGAAGACGTGGCGATGAAAGAAGCAATCACAATGTAATTTTCAAGTCGGCACACCAAAAGATTCCGCAGATCTTTTTTTCAAAATTCAGCAAGGTAAAGGATTATCAATTGACTTCAAAAACCCTGTTAATTGAGCTTGCAATGGACTGTTATCATTTCTTACATTTAAAATCAGTGGTTTTTGTTTTCGTCAAACCTCACAATAAACAAACTATTTTTTGCTGTATTTATAATGTATTTATCTTGCAGTTTAAAAGCTTTTTCAGATATAATCAGTGGCGAAAATAGAACCGCAATAAAAATCCTGAAGATTACCGGATAAAATACGACAAGAATCGGAAATCTAATCTGAAAACATAAAGTGAAAACGCGTATTTTCAAAGAAATTCACTCTACGGTATTTGCAACATGTTGAGGAAGTTTTTGTTTCTCACATACAACGGGCTAATAAAAAAATTTCAAAAGTGAAGTATTGAAATTTGAATCTTTATCAATAAATATTTACCCCAAATCACCAAACACGAAGACGATAAAGTTCAATGTAGTCAAGCAAAGTCATAATTAACATTTTCATCTCAGGAAATGAAATCGAGAAAATTAGTTCCTCATTGTTTGAGATATCAAATCAAATTGCTGTGACCTCAGTCAATCTGACGTACAAGAAAAGACGTGCACATTTGTCAAAATAAAACAAACTGAAAAAACGTGCCTGAAACATGCAGTGCCTTGAAAAATACACACAAGATAATTTTTGTTGAAAACTGTGAGCTTGTTATTAAAAACACCCACAAAACTTACAGACATCTTGAAGAAATTAGACAATCATGAAATGTAATAAAGTAATTTTTTCAGGTAACATCTGAAGGTTGTTAAAATTTGTCATAGGTATTTTTTCCTAAACCTCAAGAACATGACCTTGAATACATTAATACTGAATTGAGCTTAATGTAATCTCAATGTGTACATGTGCAAAAACCGTTAATGGCAGAAAATCCTTCCTGTTTCCTCCTGTATTTCCAAATGTTGTGTGTTTATGAAAACGTACTTAACTTTCCGTCTTTTCTCACTTTCCATTTAAGGGTATTTTTGTTAAAAAGAGGGGGCTTGGCGAAAAGTACAAAAACTAGTTGCTGAAAGTTTGCCTAAAATAAAAATGTCACAAGGGAATGTTTACGTGAGAGGCCTCATGCCGAAACGACTTTTATTCCGGTACAAAATTAGAACTTGACATTGCATTGATGTATTCATTCTGGAAGAAATGGTTTAGGTGAAGAAGGATGTGAGACAAAGGGCCATATCAATTTCAAAATTGAACATAGGCATAAAATTTTCGCACTGCAGAACGAGAGCCATAGTATCTTGTGAATTAACAGATTGCCACAAAAGGCCTAATTACTGGGATGACTTCGCACTGGTATATCAGTTTGAATGTCTGAGTACTGATTTAATCAATTCACCGCATTCTGTATAAACGAGGCAAAAATTAGTTATTTTGAATGAGCTTATACCATCTTTAATTCAAGTGAAAAAAGAGTGAAAAGTGATTCAAATCTATTTTTTGTATGTCATACGCAATGATTGTATCGGGCATACATAACGGGTGAGTTCACATTGCACTTAAGAGCTTAGTTGGAACCCACATTTTTAGCCTTAATCAGTAATCATTTCGAAGCCAGTTGTGTCTTTTTCAATAGCAGCCCGTGAGAAAAGGTGTGCTACTTTTTATGCTTTTGCCACTCTAAGTTTGTAATAATGTGTTCCTCAGTTGTTCGTATCCTGTAAAGGGAAACTTGTATGTATCCGTTTTCTACTTCATAAACAGAGTTAACTAAAACATACCATCAACATTTACAACTCACACATTTCCGGCCGGCCCTATCTGTTTCGGCTAAATTATTTCACGATTTGCCCGGGGAGTATTCTCTATAGTAGGCCATAAGGAAGCTCGGCCCAAAAGGAGTGCCTTTTTTGAGCTTCTAGTATACGAAAGGGTAGGTAAATTTGTCGATTTAGTATGTTATAGAGTCGTCGAAGTACATCTTAAACTGAAAGAAGAAAACCAGAAGTGCATAAGACGGTCGAATTATATAGCTACAGAAAAGTTGTAAAATTTTGGCAGAAATCGCTGACTCAAATATACACTCGATTGAAAAAACGTTGTCGTATGACAAGTATAAACCATAAAATGTGAGACCCAAGGACTTTCTGGGAAATGTTCGTACAATAACTTTATTTTCATGATCAGTGAGTGATTGTTTTCATACAGTACTGGAACAATACAGTATTTCATTATTCCGAACAGTTTTCCAGCCAAAAATTGTTTTAGTTCGTGAACGGATGCAAGTTTCGTACTGTACTTTTCTGTATAGCGCTCAAATTGGCCCTTATTCAGTCAATCACATGATTGCTACGATCATAACGCTACCAAAAAAGTTGAGCGGTCTTTGCGACTTTCATCGCTGAGCAGTTTCCACATATAGGCTGGTTTCCATATGATTACTGTGATCGTTACGATCGCTAAAAAGTGGTTTCTACATAATCGCAACGATTGCTGAACGTTTTTGCCAGCGATCGTAGCGATCATATGGAAACCAGCCTATATTTTGATTATGCAAATGCTTTTACACAGTTTCATAAATCATTAGGTCTCATCGTTAAGGGTTTATACTTTTCATATGACAAGGTTTTTTCAATAGAGTGTATACGAAAGCTTAGAGGCTTTGAACTTAACGTAACTATTGACTATTGCTGAAGTCAAAGAATAAAACAGTGCTTAATTTTAAATGCTAGACGTTTTATGAACCTAAAAAAAGAAAAAGGTTGATTAAAGCAAATGAAAAACGAAAATATCTGTCATCTTGAAGAGGGCATAAAAAGAAATTAGCCCGTGACGGTATCAGAGGTTTTCCTCTTGCTCTTTATACGTAGAGCGGTTGTCGGCCGAAGGCTGGAAATAACCAGATGTCAGGGCCGCTATGTACTATTTTTGCGGTTGTCTGTGGAAAAAGAAAAAATCGTGCAAAGTATAATAATTTCAAAGATATTTCTTTCCCGCTATCCACTCATTTTGTCGTCCAGTCCAGATTAGATTTTCTTGTTACACGTGGCAAGGCGATGGCGCAAGCGCAGTTTTTGTTGAAAAATGGCGGACGAGTAGGATCAAAATTCTGACGCGGTATAAATTTGCGTTTCGCCAATTCAAAATGAATTAATTTTTCAACATATGATTTCTCCTAGCATCTACTACGATGTACAATCTTCAGATATTTGTTCTGATTTTATCAAGCCTGGCGGTCGTCGGAGATTGCAAAACTGTTCACGGTGTTCTGAGCTCCAGACTGGCCCGTCTTTATCAAGGACAGTACATTACTAAATTCTGCTTTCACGGTAAGCTTCATTCCTCTACCTGTAACGGCTTCCAAACAGATATACACCAGGAATAGGAGGAAATGGAACCTTTGCAGATTAAATAGGCTTGGTTTGTAGCTGTGAAGTCAACTAATGCTCCCAGAGCTGTTGGTTTGTTTTCAGTTATAATTTGTGTGCTCAGGTCGTTTACCACTGTGACCAGTCGTTTCATCCTTCAGCCCAGTTTAAATGCCACACCTCTCAGGCATGGGAACCTATTGGTGCAACAAGATAAATATGACAGTGACAAAGTGTCTGGATCAGAGTTTACTTGGTAACCTTTTTGGTGCAATAGGGTTGGGTATGAAAGCATTTACGAGGACGGGAAGGAGAGAGAGAGGGAGAAAGGGTGGGGGGGGGGGGGGGGGGAAGAACAAAACACTCCATGACCGTTTTGACAATCATTTGCCCCTTTTCTACACTCCTGAAGTTTCTAATTTCCCCCCTCCCCCGTAAGTTTCTCTTGTATGTCTCCCCCTACCAAAAGGAAAAAATCTATAGCTATACTGCACTATATCTTAGACCTGAGGTGTGAATAATTATTCTTATTCTTTTCACCAAACAAATTAGGTGATGCTCTAGTGACATTTAAGCTGAATACAACATCAACTGGAAAGCTCTATTTCTTTCTTGATGAAAAATGGCCTCAAGTTGAACAAACTACACAATGTCAGACCAAACTGGATCTAGCCCAGTACTCATGTAAGTTGTGCAAGTTTTACAGTGCAAGCATTACTGTGTCTGAGGAAAATATACACATTATTATCCTGGTAAAATATTATCCTACACAGTATCTTTATGGGAACCGGCAAGTAAGATCCTAATGTAGGATCCCAGTAAGATCCTGTTTAAAGTGCACCTACCCCCAAAATATTTTTCTGCTAATATAAAACTTTGCACCTATTTCAAAAACATTTGGCCATTACTTGCAGGTTTTGACTTTTTTACAGGCTTCAAAACTTACGAAAAACTAAGCATCATTTAGTACAAAACCGAGTTAGAGGGGGCATGGGTCTATTCCTGATTTGACATCACAGACTGCTTGGCATGCACGTTTACAAAGACTTGCCGTGATGCAGATCAGTTTGTGCTGTCACATCAGGAATAGAGCCACTCCCCTCACCAGCTCGGTCGTGTGAGAGGTGATGGCTAGATTTTGTAATTTTTACAGCCTGTAAAAAGTCAAGATTTGGCAAAAAATGGCGTAATATGTTTCGAACAGGTGCAAAGATTTATATTAGCGAAAAAATGTTTTGGGGTTAGGAACATCCTATAGGATTCTAAGCATCTTACATGATCTTATAGGATCTTAGTCGGGATCTTGTGTAGGATCCTGATTAGAATTATAGCCCTTCAGGATCCTGGACAGGATCCTATGGGAACTTACAGGATCCTACAGTATCCTACAAAATATCAGGCAGGATCCTCTGTAGGATTTCTACCAGGTGGGCTTGGATAAATTCTGCTCATAAAGTGGCTTATTTTGCCTGCTGGCAGTGCTCGTAAAAATCGCTTATTCTGCTCAAAATTCTTCTTGGACACCCTTATTTTGCTTGAATTCTGCTTGATGCCAGCATATGCGTATAGCTGTTGTATTGTTTTTCAGCTTGAAAACAATAAAAAATTCCAATGGGCAAATGCGACAGCTATACTCGTATGCTGCAAATGAATCCACCCTTTATATCAATAATATTAGACTATAGACTAAGCCATGGGCACTTTTATGTAATGCTGCTGACTTCAAAGTAGGTGATGGAATCATGCGAGTGCCTTTTAGCTAATAATCACATTAATCACAAGGTATTTTCCATTTGTACAAAATTTGTATACAAAATGTTTCGCACAACTGTTATGCATATCATTAGTGTCACCGATGTCGATTATTCTGCTCAACAAACTGCTCAAATTCTGCTTGAAAATGCCTTATTCTGCCGGTGGAATGTTCGCCTCAAAAATTGCTTATTCTGCTCAAAATTCTTCCAGCAGAATTTATCCAAGCCTACTACCAGGGTAAGTGAAAGTGAGTGTAGTATGTAAGGATCATGGTCAAAAGCTTCCTCCATGGCCACTTCTTGTACCTGACCAGCTGTGTCATAATTGTCATCATTCTATATTTAACCTTGGATACACAAAGTAACTTTTTCAGGTAATATCTCTGAGGGCACAACAGTGCAGGAGAGAGTTTCATGAAGAAAAGAGCATGCATGTAATTTTAACTCCTTGGCCGTGATATTTTTCAGTTGGACTGGACTCAGTGTCTGGGGAAAACAAATTTTCCCCCTGGGATGAGCCAAAGGTCTGGCATGTGTTGTATGCTGACTCTGTGACTTGTGACTCCAGTGTGCCAGCTCTTGAAGATGTGACCTTCACAATGGAAATGTTCAATCCAGACTCTGAAGGAAAACCAACAAATCACTGTGGCTGTGATGAAACAGGTTATCTTTTAGTGGAGACAAAAGTATACAGTACCGTCAAACCTCAGTTTTCCAGACTGCAGCTACACCCTGTATCTCAGTGTACTTTTTGATCTTTTGGAATGTTGTGGTCCTTTATCAACACTAATGAGTCATGTCTCAAAAAAAAACTTTGAGTGAAGAAAGTACATTTAAATCATGAAAAGAGGCTTTGTTGCCAATATTGCCTATTAGAAATTGACTGAATAAACTCAAAAAAGAAGGCAAATGTTCAGTTCTTTTAGCCTTTGGAGAAAACATGTTGTTTGAAAATAACCATTAATGATTGCTCAGACATGAAAATCTTGTTTGACGATGAGTTCGGCTTTTACTCTTGCCATGTAAATATTTATTTACTGTACATGTATATTGCTTTTTTTAATTATTTAAAGAAAATCACAATAGTTTTAGTAGTTCTGGTAAGACCTGACAATCTAGGTATTGTTAAATAACTAGCAGTCGGTTATAGGGACCACATAATGCATCTGTTCAGTCATTTCCAGCAATTTCTATCCCCCCCCCTACCAGGTATTAGGAGTTTTTGAAAACAAACTGGCAAATGCCCCGTGGCAGGGGCAAATGAGCTGTTCAAATGCCCGTGATAAGGTAAAAAAATAAGTCGATTTCACTGTTTTCGTGCTTACGTTCATTCTAATTTAAGCTAAATCAGGCCAAAGTAGGTCTCAAATAAGTCTTAGTTCTCTGTATTGTTCCAGTGATCATTCCTTCTGTGGATCTACCACAGTCTCATATTGTCCTCTTAGACAAAGTTAATCACAAATTTATCCTCCTTGCCTGGTGGTCTTATCACTTAAAGTGACAGTGCTGTGACGTGAAAATCAGGAGACCGTCAAATGCCCTGGGGTAGACTGTTGCCTGGCCCCTGGGATGGACAGTTATGAAGAAAAATGTCTCACTAATGCCCAGGGGGAGGGGCACTGCTGGAATTGACTGATACATAAATAACAAGCACGAGTGTAATAACAAAAAATTGTCATCTTTGTTTCAATAACCGAGATTGAATTCAATAATTTAAATTATTTATTTCATCAAATATCTTAGGTCTGCTGTCATTTTATGAGATCCTTGCATTCCTGTACTTTGCTGGTGCAATAGCTTACGGCCAGCGTCTGTGGCAAACAATCCAGAAAGGCGGACCAATGCACCTGGTATGCTAACCTCTTTCAATCCTTAGTGCAGAATATCAATTCTCCTTATTGACTATGAGAACTGGCATATACATGTTGGCAATAAGTTCCCCATTTTGATTGTTTTCATAATTCTTGCCACTTGTCTGCAATAATATTTGATAATTTATTGAGAAAATAGAACTTGATCATTCTAAATGGTCAAAGTGATCAAGGAAAGACAAGGGTTTTCACTTATCCTTGTAACAGTTATCAGCACCTCATTCATTACAATAAGAAGTGTGAACCCCATGGTGAAGAAAAATTTGTCTTTGTTTTCAGGTGATAAAAATGCTGTCAATTGCTATGATTTATCAGGCGACGGGGCATTTTCTTACTCTAATTCATCTCTACAGGTAATATTTATAACCAATAGAGCTTTCTTGTAGCTGGGCCAAAGCCTTTTGAGAGTGGAACATGACACCAATGAAATAAGGATGGTCTTGGCACATACCCCATACCATACGTACATAATGCATGTACCCCATAGCATACGTCATACATCCATCACCTTGGTCAACAGTCTCAGGCCTTTTGCTGTTTAGGAGCTTTGCTCTTTGGCTAGCCTGGCTAATTATTGTATTAAATAATAAAACAACAAGCATCCCTGTGTGTGCTTTGCAACTGAGGGTTAGAGTACTCCTGATTTTTGTTGCTAAAGTTTCTATTTTTTGTTCTTTGACACACAGATATTCCAAAAATGGGGAAGGCTACCCCTTACTTAACAAGCTGTCAGCAGGTAAACACAGGTTAAATAATAGTGATAATTTAATGATTCAGTCCTGTGATAGTACTTGGTGGTTTGGGTTGGTAAGAAGGACAGGACATAAATAATAGAGTTAAGTATATCTAAAGCCCTAGACTTTGCTTTATGGAGGCTGTTAATAAATAAATGTCATGCAGTTTCAGATGGCCTAGCAGAGTATCAGATGTTGTTGATGATGGCAAAGTTATCGACAGGATGGACTCTTAGTTCATCGTTCTCAACGTTAGATCCAAAACAGATGAAGCAAATTAGTGCTGGTGTCATTGCTATTTCTGTTCTGGAGGTTTGTGTTTATTGAATGTTTGATTCTTGCTAGCTAGGACATTATTTTTTTTGAAGCAAACACTTGATCATTCTCCCAGCTACACTAAATACTAAATTTTAACCTCCTAAAAGCCAGCAACTCTCCTAGGCAGATACTAATTTCTGACCTTCCATAAACTGGTAGACTTGATAACCAGCCACTGTTTGGGGACCTAGCCTGTGCTCCTTCCCCAGATGCATAGCTTCCAGCTGACTATACTCTGGGAGGAATCCTGGACCCAAGACAACAGTGGAAATCAAGCCTACTACAGTCTCCATTCATAGACGAAGTTGTCTGAATGGTGCACTTTTACAGAAGTTTCAATTATAAGTGTTGTAATTTTAATCAAATATTGTGCTTTTTATTGCAGGTTGTATTGTTATTTTGGGAGACGGGTCTTCTTCTAGTTCTTGTAAAAATTGTGGTGGCTGGAGCCTTTGGCTTTAATATAAGTAGAAAAATCACAGAAGAGAGAAGCACACTGCGTAGGGAATTTTACATTAAATTTTCAAAGGTGAGTCCCAAGGTTAAAACATAAGCTTGTCAAAGACGTAAGTATTTTTTTCACTTTTGCCACTTCTTTTACTATGGCTTTTTTTGGGGAATGAACAAAAGCTCTTACTACGGTGCCAGGCCACATTATTAGGCTAAGTTTCTGGTGCTTCTATTTATAGGAATCCTACATAGAAAACCCTGGCCCTCCATAGAGGTCAGAGATACCACCCCTCTCAGATGACATTAGTGTCAGAAAATACTAAACAGCAGAAGTGCTCCTTGAAGAATAAAAAGTGAAGTTGATTATTGTGATATTGATGTCCCTTTTGGTTTCTAAAATCGGCTTTTCAGATGAATAATGAAATATTCCAAACGAAACTCAGTCAATACTCAAATTTTCAAGGAATTAATATGGGCAACAGGCAGGTTGGAATTTGACCTGTTCCCCGATTTGCATACATGTATCTTGTCTTGCAACAGAAATGTGTGTATTGTTTAATTTTTTCAATGTTTTCTTAACACAATCAGCTTCTTTCAATCCTACCAGAATGCTAAAATGTTGTTACATGTCCTGATTTGCCTGGAAAAGATGGAAGTTGAGAAAAGAAAACCGATCATTGAAATGAATAATACAGGCTATAATGCAATAAATAATCAACTTCACTTTGTATCCAAACATGAAATGTCTTGATGTTTGTGCAAGTTCTCTTAACAAGTACAATACGAAATGTATGCATATTAATATAGGGGCTTGAAGGGTTAAGAACCTAGTTTTAAAACTGTCTTGATGTTTTTTCTTTCAGTGTTGTTTAACTTGGCTTTTAGCGTATCCTGCTTTAGCAATTCTCACGTTAGTGCTTCCTGTTTATTCCAGATTTAAGGTAAGAATTATTAATACATTCTGTATTATTTTGAAGTTTGATAAGAGTGATACTTGCTACATACAATACCTGATTTGCTGCACAGTCATTGGTCAAGAGCTACAAGGTATTAAGATGGAATCCATCAGGAAATTGAGTAATTTTAATTTTCAGTGGACAAAAACCTTGTACTAGATTAATTTAAAGCATACCGCATTTTTTTAAAAACTTTTTAAAGAGCTATAGATGTAATTTGTTATCTGTAATAGCCCCAAAGACAATTTCTTATGGGAGCCCGAGAAAATAAATTTCAAATGTCACAAAATGAAATCTTATGCCTAAAATTTTACCTGTGCTTACACATTTCCTGTGAAATTTGAAATTTGATTTCTCGGGCTCCCATAAGAAATTGTCTTTGGTGTTATCACAGATAACTGATTACGTCTATAGCTCTTAAAAAGTGTAAAAAAGAATGCAATATACTTTAAATTATTCTGGTATAAGGTTTTTGTCCACTGATTACTCAATTTCCTGATGGATTCTGTCTTAAATATTTTTAATTACTGACTATGTATGCTCTATGTTGGCATACAAAATGTTGAGAAAAATGATCTTGGGTTCCTCTGTTGCCCACTACAGGGTTTACCTCACTGTTTTGCCACACTGAGGTAAGGCCCCACTACAAACCACTATATGGTGCAGATCCACTTTCTACAATGTATGATGCCTTGTGTAAATTCTGTTCTGCAATGGCCACATGCAAAATTCTAAGACTTTGTTTCCTTTTGATCATTTCAGGTTATGACATGGGGCTTGTTGACTGCTCAGTCCATATCAATCCTGTTATTATACAGACTGTTCTTATCACGGAGTCTATACTGGGAGGTATCCTCCCTTGCTACCAGTACCCTTCCTCTTCGAATGGACAGGGGATATGGCACCAAGACATACAACTCTGAGACCAGGACTGTTAGAATACACAAACATATTGCAGTGAATTAAACATCAGTATTGTTGAAACATTAGCTCGATCTAAATTTTGTAACCATAGTGAGAAACAATTCAGGGGGAAAAATAATTATTGTTCCCCAAGGAAAGGAAATCTGACTAATATAATTTATTTATGTTTTTTGTGAACTCTTAATTCCTTGAATACAAAGAACTCTCTCTGCAAATGAACACACTAGAGACCATCTCTAACTCTCTGGAAAAATCTACCTTGGAGACTTATCCACCCGGGAGAGGTATTTGTCTTTGAAAGGCATTTGTCTTAGAGAGGTGTCGTTCTTCGAGAGATGTCTACCTTGGAAAGAACTGAAACAAAGGGCTGAGATTTGACTTAGGGACTGAAAAGGTTACATCGTGTCTTGGCTAAATTACAGAAGGGGTTTGATCAAGACGTTTTGACCATAGTTTTCTACCCATTCTACTTAGGAAGCAGTAACAAAACTTTTCAAGCATTTTGATTAAAGGTAGATAGTAAGTTATGCTAGTAAAAATGGAATCTGAATTTTCTTCTATATTGAATGTACATGAATATTTTGTATCAATAAAAGAAAGTTTAAAATTTAGGGGTTTCCAGTCACCATCTTGCTCCTCGAAGTAAGAGAGCGGCAGAAGTTAAGCCATTTTCCTTAGATTAACCCTTTAAGCCCTAACGGTGACGAAAATGAAATTTCTTTTTACATTGTCACTACTTGTTCAAACGTTCAAGTGAAGAGAACAAAGAAAGTGATCACCAAGGGTCAGATGTCTTGATATTAGACAGATTCTCCATACTAGTTCCATAAAAAATGTATGGAGAACAGAAAGGAGAATATGCACTTTTATATCAGGGCTTAAAGGGTTCAAGGGGCACTTCAGTTTGGATCTACTGAAGTATCAGGTGTTACCATGCCCACAACTTCTCCCATATGTGATGTGACACAGTAAATTAGGACAAAGTCATAGTACATGACTTTGAGGATTTCTGGATAAAACTGCAAATTTGCCAAAATTCCTGTCTAAATCTTTTAATTTTCAAAAGAAACCTTAATACAAATAGAAATTTGTCCAGAACGCCTTGAAGTGATGTTAGAATTTGAAAATTGGATGTGGGCTATTTAAAATTGATGGCCGTCACATTAACAACAATATCTGAGTATTACAAAGTTTCTATGTTGGCCACTCATTTTTAAAAATTCAGTGCAAGCACAACTCAACAGGGGTTCTTCATTCCCTACAGAATAGGTCATTGCCATGAAAATAACCTGAATTTGTCTGGCATTTGCATTTCCTCTATTGATTGTACAAAACTATTTTGGTTCACAGGCACCCATTTAGACACCTGGTTAAAGAGACAAATTGGAAGCAAAGTCTGTTGCCTAAGGACATGACAGAATGGCAACGGCTCAAATTTACTGACTTTCAGATCAAAAGACTGTTGCCACTATCTTCTATCCTTTCGATCACCATACTTATGATCTCTATTACGTCTTTCGTAGGATCTGCCTTCCTCTTCTCTGTGGTCACTTTGTTTATCAGATCTGTCCCTTCTTCTCTCATCAAAGTCTCTGTCTCTATCACCACGTGACGTGTGATCATTATACTTTTCATCTCTATTGTGTCTTCCACAAGACCTGCCTTCATTTGCTCTGTAGTCTCTTTGTTTATCTATTCTGTCCCTTTTTCTCTCATCAAACTCTTGGTCTCGATCACTACGTGATGTGTGATAAGCTCTGTCTCTGTGGTCTCTAGGATTATCAGCTACGTGTTGATCACGATTATCACAGTGTGCAGGATCAAGAACTCCACCCACATCTCGCCCATGAAAATCACGCTTGCGTTCACGTTCAAGTCTGTCACGTCTGTGATTACGGTCACGTCCATGATCAGACCTTGAGTGATGCACCACATCCTCATTTCCTTTGCGCTGTCTTTCAAAATCACCATCGTGCCCACCCTTGCGCACACTGTTCGCATCACGTGGCAAACCTCGTTCAGTCCTTCCATGTCTGTCCCTCTCTGTCTCCGGGACTTTTTCTCTTCTTTCCTTTTCCAAAAAATCAAGCTTTTGTTTTTTCTCTCCATCCTCTTCTTCACTTGAACTGGTCATAGTTTTCTTCTTCTTTTGAGATTTCTCTTCTTTGCTCCTCTTATCTTTCTTTTGTTTTTTCTCCTTCTTTCTTTTCTTTGGAAGCTCCAGAACTTCCTCTTCCTCATCAGACTGTGGGGGTGAGGGTGGGGGTGTTTTAGGGGCACACCCTTCTTCAATAATCTCTTTTCTGTTTCCTTGTTCATCCTTCTCATCGCTTAAAGGCCGCCGGTAGTTAGAACAGTGATCCACTCTGATTGTCCTCCCACCAAGCTTAAAAAACAAACATAAGAATAACACTTTTTCTGCATTTACTTTGCCATTACGTGACATGCAAACTCTAAATTTCAAGAGTAAACCAATATTGATAAACAAAGATTGACTACTGTGAATCGATGTTAGTAATGGAAGTTTCCAGTGTAAAAAGGGTGTTTTAGTTTAACAGAAATGTTCTGTTTGTTTGCTGCAATTAGTGGATTCCTATCCACTTTTAATTATCTTTTTCTGCTTTTCACAGTCCATTCCTTGTTGTTGTAAATATGATTGATGGCAGTAAAAAGCAATAACAAAATATTGTTGATTGGGTTTTGAAGTTTGAGTGAGTGGAGAAAAATGACAGCAATGATTTTGGTTTTAAGGATTTTTGTTATTTATAGGTTTGACTTGGGTGAACTGATTATCTAAAGAAAACTGGAAAAGTTAACATTTTCCAAAATCTCCACTCTGAGTTGAGAAAAACCGGAAGACAAAGAACAGTGACACACTATTAATACTTCACAGTTAGGCCTTCATGAGTGTGTGTACAGGTAGTCTTTTTCCACAGTCACATGTCAAGTCTATACGCGTGGTAACATTTAAATGAATACCATGTGGCAATAAATTTTTGTGGGAGTTTAAGTTTGTGGATTGGCGATTGTTTGTGTTTTGCAGGAACTAATTTTTGCGATTTGAAAAGACTGGTTTTTCTTGCTGGGAATTAATTTTGGCAATTTTCTGGAAGTGGCGTTCAAATGGAACATTTTCGTTTTTTTTTTTAGTAAAGGCCCAGTAAAAGGAATTGAAATACAAATAAAGCAACATGGTATGTCACTCTATTACACTACAATGGATCGAAAATAACTAGGGTACCACTTGATGTATTATCCACCGAGTCATCTATGGCATTTTCTCCTTTAAATCAGTATATTTGTATATAATTTCTACAGTGGAGTAAATTTTTGCGGCGAAAAAATTTGCGGTAATTTTATTTTGTGGGAACTTATTTTTGCGGATCGCGAAAAAAACCGCAAAAATCGCAAAAAATAGAAGCCGCAAAAATTTAGTGCCACACGGTAGTTAGGAGTGATTTTCATTGACCAAAATGACTTAATCAATAGCAAAAAGACTGGTTGACATGCCAACCTTAATTCCATTGAAGTTGTCAACAGCTAAAATTGTGCTCCGCTGGTCTTCATAACATAAGAAGCAAAATCCTTTTGTTTTTCCAGTTTTCTTGTCTCTGACAAGATTGACATTTACTATCTCCCCATACCTGTTGGTAAAAATGATAAAAGATCGACATGGAGAATTTTGAAGTTTAGCCGTACCCCCCCCCCCCCCAAAGGAGAAACGGGAAGGAGTGAACTTTCCCATTTTCTCCTCAGGGGGAGGGTACAGTGTAGGCTAGAAGCATCTAAAAATTTCAAATACATGCATATTGTTTTCCATTACTGTATCAATCTCATAGACATTCACGTCCTCATCAAACCACTGAATCTATCAAAGACTTGAAAGTCAACATCATGCAAAGCAGTGCTGTACTACATTTTGACCAACAGCTTTGAATGAAACAGATAAGCAGTTGAATGTAACTGACTGTTAAACCTACTGTTTGTACTTAAAGAATTTACAAAAAGCAACTAACAGTACATGCAGTTGACTCCCGACAACTTGAACCTTCAAGGGAAATCAAAAAAAGGTTCGAGTTATCGGGATTTCAAGTTATTGAGGGTAAAATTATAAAGAAAATGACCTGAAGGGGAAAATCATTTACTTTGAGTAAGCAGGAGGTTTGAGATACTGAGGGTTTGTGTTAACGGGAGTCAACTGTATAATGTATAACATTAAGGACGGTGCCTCCTAATACAGATATATTTTTGCAAGGGTTATGACTATGGGGAAAAAGAAGATCTTAGCAAGGGTTATTGGAATCCAAAAAGAAAACCATAATTCGAAAAAAGCATTAAAATACAAAGAATGTATGGCAGTTCCTTTTCAAATTTAAGCTCGATTATCTCTGAAAAATGGGTGGTTATCCCCAGTTTTCTTTTTGGATACTGATAGCCCTTGCTAAGATGTACTTTTTCCACATAGTCTTAAACTGCGCAAAAATATTGTTGTATTAGTGGACAAATTCCTTAAGAAACCCGAATATCCCGAAATGTGCAGAATGTATGCGCAGTAACAAAAGGAGGCACCGTCCTTACGTAAGGCTACGACAATCATAAAATCCAAAACTTACTGAGAAAATACACACAGGATATCACCCTCTGTGAGGCCGTATGGTAATCCCCCTGTGGAAAAAAAATGTTTTGATTGAACTCTCCAACAAAATATGAAGTCAGTAAATGCATGTCAGGATTTAGAGTGGCAGGACTTAGTGTCCTGGAGTTGCCTCCTTAGTTGTGAAAACCAAATTAATAAATTATGAAAAAGCTGCCAAACAGGGCCTCTGGCAGATGTGTAGAGGGTTAGTAATTGAGAACCACGATGAAAGTAACAGTGACAACATTTGGTGTGCACAGTAAAATTGTTTATTAATAACTAAAAAATCTTCAGATTGACAATGACATGGTCTCCTCAAGTTTGTCCAGTAGATCCTTGTTCATAGGAAGTGAGAAACAGTAGTCACGAGTAATGGACTGCCCGCAGAGGGACAATGTGAAGTCCTGAACAAGCTGACATATGAGTCTTGGCAAGTCTGCACAAGGGCTTAAAACCCTTTACTACTTTAGTTTGACAACATAAACTAAAGAGGCTTTACATGTCTCTTGGAAAGGGATAAGGACAGATGATGATGACAATGTTATGAAGGCATGGCCAAAGTTGTTGTCAACCACAACACATCAGTGGAATTTGGGGCTGACTTGCATACTGACTTTCACCTTAACTCTAGCCTGCAAGCAAGCTCTCTCAGGGGTGGCGGTGCGAAGGAGGGAACTCCGAAGAGAGCTTGCTTGTAAGCTACCTTATTCCAGTCAATGGCATCCAAGAAAAGTCATTGCCAAGGATCTGAGGTTCCTTAACCCTTCGAACACAATAATCACAAGCATCTAGTTTCTCCTTATAGTATGACTACTTAATTAAACATGATAATAAAGGAAAAGTTGATCCATCACGACAAAATGTCTTGTTGTTTGATAAAATTCTCCCAACTACATGTAGAACCATAATAAATGGATGGAGAACAGTGAGAAGAATGTGCATGTTGATGTTAGGGCTTAAAGAGTTAATGCTTGATTGAATGGAGCAATAAAACTGACGATGGCGTGTTTAACATACTGTTGGAAATGTTGCAGTTACCTATGAAAATATAAGCACTATCTTTGTACTGCCTGTGCCAAGATTCACTGTCCTCTACTCCCATCTCCAGCATCCGCTCATTCAGCTTCTGAGTATTTCTGACATTTCTGCGAATACCAAACAAAAATGAAAGCATGAGGTATTAAGGTACTACAATGATCACTGAACATGAATAAATATAGTACCATAATCATTATACCCTAAAATCCAGGTTATATGCCCTGCATTTATACAACTTGTAAGGGTTTTCTGGGTTAGTATGCACAAAATATTGTTACATTGACTTAGTGTAACTTAATTTATAAAATTTCTTTTAGGAGATGTGGTATGCTTATGTTCAGGACAGGGTATAATCATTATAATGGGAATGATATTATGATGTTTTAGTTATATGTTTTATTCGATAAATTTATTTATTTATTATTGTTATTATTATTATTATTAATATTATTATTTATTTATTTATTTATTTTATTTTGTTTTTGGTGGACCTATAACTGGATGGGCTTATAAGCGGGGGTATTTATAACTGGAATTTTATGGTATGTGAACTGTGTATCTGTGCATGAAGCATTTAATGTGACTGAAAGCCTCCTGAAGTAGTATAATGCACCTATCTATGTTAAGCGGGGGGAAGGGGGGGGGGGGGTTAACACTGATAGCTACATTAGCAAATCAAGCGCTTGCAAAGAAAGCTTGAAATTTCAAACAAATTAGGATTTAAGGGGATTCGCTTTTACCCACTGAGCTATCAAGCCAACTAAGAACTGGTCAAATGGGAGTTTAACCGGTTGGTTGCTAACATCACTTTAGCCACAAAAGGTTTGATTGATACACTCACTACTAGAATAACTTCAAATTAAACTTTTTGCGTAAATTTGACGAGCCTCTAAAAAGTGATCTTAATCTTGAGAACTTAAAACATGATTTCAAGTTCTACAAGTTGTCAAAGATGACAGATTAGCACACGAGTCAGAAAGTGAATGTATATTAAATACGTAATTAAAGAACAGACTACAATGCATTGCATTCTTGAATAACATAATGCTTACGTTAGAGGATTCATTTTGTCTTTTCAATGAACGTAGTTTCCACAACAAGGCAACGCTCGATCAAGATTCCTTCTTTCTCGTTCCTAACAAAATGGCGCCCGTTTAAACCACTGACTAGTATATCGTGCGGTCTCAATCATTTCTAAATAAGGCAAAGATGGCCATGTATAGCGTTACTATTTCCACCTGTTGCGTGACAAGATGTAACACAAGTAGTATCTGAAGAAGAAAGAGGGGAGCTGCTTTTATTGGAAACTATGCAAAAAAGTACTTGGATCGGAGGTCATAAAACATCTGTTTTATCTTTAGACGTTAACAAAGAAGGTATTTTAGCATCAGGTGGAGAAGAAGAGCTTTGTGTTTGGTCAAAAGATGGGTCATCTCAAACCAAACTTTCATATCCCTCGCTTGACGACTCTAAAGAAATCAACAGTGTTTGCTTTTGTGTGAAAAATCCCGAACGCTTATACGCCTCGTGTGGGAAAAAAATATTCAGTTATGATCTGAGAAATCTGTCATCTACTGTTTGCGAGTTTGAATTCAACCAGGACGAAGTGAATCAAGTCGTCATTCACGACAAAGGAAAATATCTTGCCGCATGTGACGATACAGGCGAGATCAAAGTAATAGACGTGCAGTCGGGGAAATTGTTTAAGTCGCTTAAGAATAAACACGAGAACATTTGCTCTTCAGTGCAGTTCAGGCCAAACCGCCCTTGGGAGATCGTATCCGGAGGAATGGATTTCAGAATTGTCAGTTGGGATTACTCTTCTGGGAGGGTACTCCAGGAACTAAATGTCCAGGAGCTCGCAGCCGACAGCAGTGAAGGGGCCTACTTCGTCAATCCACCTTTTGTGCACTCCATTCACATGGCGGGAAATGGAAGAATGTTTGCAGCTGGATTAGGTATTGAGAAGACAGCAAGCTTTTTAAAATGGAAAAGAGTTTCATTGGGTTCTTGTGGGCTGTGCAATAGTGGCAGAGGGTGTTGGGGATGACTTGTCTTCTGCTTCTTGTCCCTTTGTTTTAGCTCCCTGCCATTTTGTAGTGGGCTGCCTCCCATTTACTGGGAAATCTCACTTCCAACCCTCCCACAACTGATCCCTTCCCCATCCCAGTGGCATGAAGTAAGGGAGGGTTGTATATAATGGTATCCTGGGTGACAGAGGCATTAATTATTTTATGTGCATAGTCACCAGCCTCCTTCCCAGAATCTCTTCTTCCTGACCCTCTCTCTCACTCCAGGGAACAAGGTTTCAGAGCCACTTGTGAACTTAGATACTCTACCCCAACCCCCTCCCCAGGGCCTTCTCCTTGTTCAAACTGGCAGTCAGAGAAACCCCTTTCCAAGGCTGCTGAAATACTCCAAGAATCGTGGAGTATTTTGTCACGTGACACATGACCGCCATTTTGAACGAGGAGCAGGCCCTGGGGACGAGGTTGACTCTACTCCTGCTCACTTTGATTGACCACTCCCCAAAACCACCCTGGGTAGTGCAGGGTCTCTTCCACAAAGGATCTGAAAAAACTGCCTGTACAGCATCTCTTGGCAATGGTCCACAAAATCCCACACTGATGATGCACCACTACCTTGAACAGCATAACTGATTAGTTGTTCAAATGCTAACATCAACTAGCAAATGTGCTTGTGTGTGTGTTAGGGGGGGTGGGGGTGTATTTATTTGGGCTTTCTTGGGGTATGAAAAGTCCCAAGTACGTTTGTTAAATTTTATTTCTCATTTAGGTAATGGCAACATCCAGCTCTTCAGGTTTGAAGGCAAGAAGAAATTTACTGCTGATCAATGCCTCAATAAACACACCTCCAGTGCATCCCAAGTACACTTCCCCAAATTCCATCCAAACAACATGTTAGTGTCTGGTGGGAATGACTGCAAAATTATTCTTTGGAACCTAAGTGGGGGCACATGTAACAGTGCAGCGAACTGTCAAGAAACAGAAGCGGCAAGTTCTGTTTGCGTCTTACATGAAGTGGAGCATGGATCAAAACCAAACTGGATTACAACTAGTTCACTTGCACAGAATATATTTGTGGCTGATCAAACCAGTGAGATCTCTGTGTACCATTTATCATGACATCAAGGAACCTGCCAATAAAGAGTCATGACTGTGAGGATGTTAAGTTATGATTCAGGGGTTGTGACAGGGGAGGGAAGCCCACATGCGGTCCTGAATTTTTCCTTCCCTTGTCAGAAATCCTGTCAGTCTTACACCATTCATAAACATGTTCCATCCAGGTGATCTCAACACAGATGAGGTATCTTCCAACAAATGAAGGAAAAATTCCTGTCTGCACCCAGCTAATGTGAGGGTTGCAGGTCTTTAAGTTCAATTGCAAAAAGTCGTCTTTTTTGTCAAGTGCCATTTGCCAATTCCAAAATTGGTATTAATAGAGCCTCCTCTGCAAATCTCTCTTGTGGTTTGCAAAAGGAGAGTAGTCCAAGTTGAGAAAAAAAGGAGGGTGGGCTCAAATGCAGAACTGTCAGACTTAATCAACTGCTCCTTGTCTCCATCACTTTGTTGCTTGCAATTAATTAACATAGAATTAAATAACTACATAGAGTTGCCAGAAGAGAAGGCTAGTATCAATACAAAAATCAATACAGTTTGGGTTTTCCTACTTATACAATTGACACAATGACAGCCCAACAATAACATAGGTCAGCTTCTCTATTTTGAAGTACTACTGCTCCTTTTAACATCACAAACTCTAAATGTTAATCATTGAAGAAGTCTTGAAGATCAAAGAAGTTGAGTTCAGTAGATTCAGAAGGTCATTTTGACATTCTGATTGATAGATTTCAGTCCTTTGTTTTTGATGGTCTGTTGGTTGTCAACATGTTCATGATTGATGGCAGTAAAAATGGAACCATTAGTCAGGTTTTGAAGATAAGAGTTCAAGTTGTTTAAAAGTGCAATGTGTAGTTCCAGAAAATACCCCTCCCCCCCTACAGAAGGGATTTGCTCTATGACCCCCCACCCCTCCGGAAATTCCAATTTAGCCTCAGACATTGATTTAAATTTTTTGGACCTTTTTCCATTCCCTCCTGCAGAGGGAGTATGGATATTTTCTGGCATTACACAATAAAGGTTATTCTTTAAAAAACTGCAATCAGACTCGGCTTTTGTTTTGCTTGATGAAACATTCCCCTTTTGATGGCAGGTTGAAGTTGTGTGACTTCATGAACACTGAAGCCGTCAAAAATGAAGCTCCAACTCTTATCTTGAGAAGAGGCCACAACCAATGATGAGTATCCTTTATTGTTTAAAACATGAATGAATGAACTTAAAGGAAAGAAATCTGCTATTACCAAGAACTCTGTTGTTTTTACATACTTGTACAGTTTATCAGGGTTTTTTAAATAATTATTTAATCCAAGTCTGTTTATAAATGAGTAAAAGAAAATGGTTATGCTTTAAAATATTACAACATCCCTGAGGTTCACTTGCACTAAAAATATAACTGTTGCTGCATGAGAAGACTCGGACGTTTGTTACCCCAAATGCTCCAATTAAGTTGTCAAGAAGCAGGCATGTCAAATTCTTTCATGTAAGCAACCAAGTTCAGTTAAGAATTGAGAGTTATGGTCTTTGTAGCAAGATAACTCTCTCATACTCCCCACATTTTGTGCAGCTGTTACTGTTCATTCAAAACACCTAATGGTTTATTATGGTCTAAAAGTATTCATTCTTGCACATTTCAAGACTTGCCTGACGTGCTTTAGAATATAAAAGAACTATGAGGTTACAGTCAAATTCACCAATGTGTTGCCACCAAGTTTTAGATTGATAAGACACCTTGTAGAATGCTACAACAAAGCAACAACTTCTTTGAGTTTGTTTTCCTTTTACAAACAAAATCCTGACTATTCTGGGTGGTGAAGAAATCATATTAGGTGGATTCCAACTTTGCACTTTAAGGCTGTTTGACTCAGAGAACAAAGGCCAACTAAAATATATCAGATATGTGAACGTTCAATGCGTACCTTTATTGTGCAGCACAGGTGTGATGCTTACTAAATGAGTCCACAAAGTGAGGTTTTGACTGTAACAATTTGACAGAAGTCTAAAATGCACACCGTTGGAATAATTGTTATGTTATTAAAGTTGCTGCACTCTGACAATAATGAGTACTCTACATAGTAGAAACCCACTCAGTAATGAAAGAAGCCACTAATATTATTATTTCCCATGGCAACAAAATGACATAAAACCTATAAATTGTCTGTCACTTTTTGTTATCAAACCAAAACCAAAAAATGCCACATCAAAATTTTTCTGCTGTCTTTGGTTTTGCAACTCACCACTCAAGCCAATAAACATATTACTATACTACAATGTATTATCATTTTTTAACCTTTTTTGTGTATTTTTCCTCCCTGAATGCTGTATGTATATGTCTGGAAATAGCTGACAACTACGCTACGTTCTTTTTTTTTTCTTCAGCTTGCTTGCATCAGTAATCTTGGACTCATTTATTTGTGTTGAATAGCAACTATAAAGGCCTCACATAAACCAAGAGAGGATATTCTATTCATTGCTTATGATTAGCTTGTAATGTACAAAGTCCCAATGTCCACTGCAGTCCAAAAATGGAGAACAACATTGACTTTGAGTAGAAGCCTACAGCCTGTACTGTCAAAGTACCCACAGTCACAAAACACATGTACACTTCTAAAATTTTGAGAAGTTCTGTTGATGTAAAAATCAGTGGTGCGAGTTAGGTTCGTCTGTGTCCATAAAACCATCCTGCGACAAATCTGAGGATGCATCTGAAGCTGGAGAGGACGGAAAAGAGTAAGGAGACATGGTCCGATGTGATGGGCCACTGTCGCTTGCCATGGATGATGTCCTTGATGTGCGATTCTGTGTCCTTGAATTGGTTGCCATGGTGACAGGCGAAGTGCCATGCCCTTGAGAAAGGGGCGTGGCCAGTGGGGATGAAGGAGTGTTTGCCGTGGGAAGAGGAGACATGCGGGCCGTAGCTGAAACAAGCGGGGAAGCTGAAGATGATTTGCTGTGGAATGAAACAGATCAATTAAGATTGTGATTTCAGATGTATGATGGAAAACAGTGAAACCTAGTCATGAGGCCCTGTTAGAGTAAATTCCGACAAGCAACATGGCTTTGAAACAGCGACATAAGAAAGATGACATGGCAACATTCGAGACAAAGATGGATTGAAACTGGGACAGCGATGACAACAAGCGCAAATACAATAGCAAAAGACTGACAGGGACATGGCTTCCTCCTTAACACATGAAACGAAGGGTTCTGAAATTCAGACTAGTGCCATTCGTAGGCCCCCCAAAAGGGCCTCAATCATCTTGGTTTTGCAGCTAAAAAGAGTTTACTCACTTAGGAGTGGTGTGATTGCCGAGAGCTCCAGCAAGTCCAACCGGGCCTGACTTGGCCATATCTAGGAAAGAAAACGCCATGATAACAATAATTATCAGTGCTTTCAATGAGCACCGATGGCCACATAAAAGTGTCAGCTATTTTGCTCAGAAAAGTCGGCTACTTTCCCCCCTTAACTGAAGTAACTAAAGGAAGATTCTTTCAAACCTTGTTGATACAGTTGATTACTCTACTCAAACCAGCCGCCTACTTCAAATTTGATTAGACCTCTGGACCCGGTTGTTCAAAGGGTGGATAACGCTATCCACCGGATAAATCGCTATCCAGTGGATAAATGATAAGAAAACAAAGTACACTATCCACTGGATAGTGATTTATCCGGTGGATAGAGTTATCCGCTCTTTGAACAACCAGGGCCTGAATTATTGTGAGATCCTATATATAAGAATTATAAAAGGAGAAGGGAACAAGGAATCGTGAGTTAATAAACATGCTGTAGTTCAGTTTTATCCTATGTTTAAATTTTCTTTTCTTTTGTTTCAAACTCATTATCATACATTACCATACCCAAAAACAAAGGAAAATAAAATTTAAGCCAAGGATAAAATTGAACTACAACACACACACAGTGCTTTCAATAAGCACCGGCGGCCGATGAAAAGCATTGGCTTCTTTGCTCAGAGAAGGCCGCTACTTTTTCCCCTAAATCAAAGTAATTAAAGAAAGATTCTTTCAAACCTTACTGTTGATACCCTACTCAAACCAGCTGCCTACTTCAAATTTTATTGAAACCCCTGCATACACACTCAACTCCCACCCTGCCCTGCTTTGCAGGGATTGCTTTGCAAGCATTTCAATACTTTTCTTGAAAACAAGTCAGTTGTCAAATAACTGAAAGGCCTCGAATAAACTCCAGCAGTGTTTTGTTTATTTGCACCTGATCTGACTGACCTAAATTTAATTAGGCCTGGCCTATCTGGAGCTGAGCACTTAATTGGGAGTGGCATATGATCACTTCCTACATGTACTTTTAAAAGCAAACAACCAAAAAAATAAAACAGATACACTTTCTTCTAGCCTGAGAAAACAGCCAACGTTTCACGAGGTCACCACTTGAGCCCTCGCAAAACGATGTCTGAGTAACGAGCGCAGAAATTCCATACTGCTACCAAGATCTGTGTAGTGCATGTCATTAGTATGTAATTTCTGCGCTCGTTACGCAGACGCCATTTTGCAAGGGCTCAAGTCGCAAAACGTCGGCTGTTTTCTCAGGCTAACTTTCTTCTTACCCATGACATATGGTTCAAGGGCTTTAGGAACCATTGTTCTTGAAAGCTTCAGGTTACCCTCTGCACACTGTCCTTTCTCCAAACCAAATGCCATACCCATTCTTTTGAGCACCTCAATATCATCATGGATTTCAAAAGTGTTGTCAAAATTGAAAAGATATTCAAATCTGTGAAAAGAACAAACAGAACAACAAATGACAATCAATGAAGTATTCTGTAACTGATACGATTTTTTAATAAGTCTTGCAATGGGAAAATAATACGACACGTACTTGTCATTAGATATGCTACAGTCAATCACTGTTTTCTTGCTTGTGTTCACGATGATGAAAGGAAGGTGGATAGCTGTGTTTGGAGCGGGAGATCCCTTTTCCTTTTCAGCTTGCTTGTTTCTTTGAACAAGATTCTTGAAGGCAATTTGCTGAAACAAAATCAAGGACTGTTTTATGCCAAGTTTATTATTCAATACTATCAAATATTTTTATTTGTTTCAAGGTCTTTGCCTCACTTGAAAGATGAAATCTGAAAGCGTGACCATTCAGATGGAAACTGTTGAGCAGTACTTTCATGTGGCACAGTTTATCATGCTTCAAGGTGGTTCTAATTTTTGTCTGAGGATGGAATCCAAAAGTGAAGTGTGACCATTCCAATGAAAACTACTGAGCTGTACTTTCCTGTGGTGCTGTTTATTGTGCTACACAAGGCAGTTCTTACTTTTAAATTCTGTGGATGAAATCCTAAAGTGTGACCATTCAAATGAAAGCTACTGAGCAGTACTTTCCTGTGGTACTGTTTATTATGCTGTACCAGGTGGTTCTAACCCTTGAGTCTGTGGATGAAATCCTAAAGTGTGACCATTCAAATGAAAGCTACTGAGCAGTGCTTTCCTGTGGTACTGTTTATTATGCTGTACAAGGTGGTTCTAACTTTTGAGTCTGTGGATGAAATTCTAAAGTGTGACCATTCAAATGAAAGCTACTGAGCAGTACTTTCCTGTGGTGCTGTTTGTTATGCTGTACAAGGTGGTTCTCACTTTTGAGGCTGAGGAGGAAATCCTAAAGTGTGAGTCACCATTCATATGAAAGCTATTGAGCAGTACTTTCCTGTGGTGCTGTTTATTATGCTGTACAAAGGATTCAAACTTTGAGTCCATGAATGAAATCCTACAGCGTAACCATTCAAATGAAAGCTACTGAGCTATAAATTCCTATGGCACTGTCCACAATGCAGTACAGGGTGATTCTAAATTTTTAGTCTGCAGATGAAATAGGCCATTTCCAAATTGTCTTGTGCCTCTTTTTTCAAAGCAAGTCTTGGTGCACAGTCTTTCATATGAAAATGAGTTTTCATTCACGTGCAAAGAAAACTCATTTTATAATCACTTTGAAAAAACAGGCACAAGACAACTTGGAAATGACCTACTTGCACGTTGTGTTACTTGTTTGATTGTGCCTTTATCACTAGTAAAAATCTCTCAACTAATGGTTGCATTTTTCACTACAATCAACCATTGTCACGCAAGCCTTAAAATACAAAGACATTTAGTTTAGCAGGTTCAAAAGTCCGTGTACATGTATTTCGATACATCTTGTTTTTCATGGTCCATTGGCTGTCAGCATAATGATGATCATCAGCAGTAAAAATGTAAATTTAATTCTTTATTACGGTGGCTGTTCATAGTAAAAATGCAATTGTTTGTCAAGTTGATGTCCGGAGTTAACAGGTTATTGAAAGTCACAGTTAAATATTTCCTATACAGAATTCAGTTTTCATCAGTATTCTCAAGAATCAAGGCCATGGCTTACTTGGAGAATTAATTCCTGCAACTCAGCCGTCTTTTGTCGTATTCGTTCTTGTCTTTCTCTTTTCTCCTCCTGCAGGAAACAAAACACGTCATTAGCAAAACTGATGGACTACGCTGTTGTGCAACTTTGGACTTAAAGCACCCTTTGTACCTCTAACTGTTGACATTCCTGTGCAGAGTTTGTAGGCAGCCCCACCCACTTGATCTCTTTCTTCTCTTTTGATATGATGTTCATGGCCATCAGAACATTCAGGGCATCATAAACTCTTCTTCTGATGTTTTTCTGATCATAAGCCTAAAATGCACACAAAAAAAAGTTAATGACTATGTTACCCATTGAAGTCCTATTTGTTACAGGGCTTTCCCATAAATTTTTCCCTACAGAGTCACAGGGGGACATTTAACCTGTGCATTTGTAAGCACTTCTGGGGGGGGGGGGAGGGGATGAAATTCCTAAAGTTTCCAAGCAGAATGATCCCTAACCATGACAAATCCACTGGAAATAAGACACACTGCTGAACAGAACACACACTTCATCAGAGATTGTAATTATTATCCACACTTTAATAACAAACTCATGAGGAAGAGCAAAAAAAAAAAAAAAAAAACGGTTAAGAAGGGAGGATTCTTGAAACAGGAGATTCGAAAGTTGCCTTTAGTTTTCTAACATGATTGATTACAGAGGAATTGTTCACTGTAGTTTGTCGGTTTCATACTTCTGCCAGGCCAGTCAAGTGCATGAGGCCAGCCAAACAGTGATGACAGTGAGAAGTTCAAACACATGGGTCATACACATTGATATGAAGGATATGATTTCTCAGAGTACCTGATCAGTTGGAGACAGATGCTTGTCTGGATCACTGAACTCTTGAACTAACTCATCAGCAACCTGTAAACAATTTATTTTACTTTGTAATTACTGCATCTTTCAATAGCAAGGAACTCTGAATTTGAAAACCCAATAAGTGCTTACATTTTACATCTTTGAAATCTTATTCTCTGTAGATAGGTCTCCTCACACAATACATATTGGCTATTCCTACTGTTCCTTCTTCCACGTTTCAATATATTTTAAAGTATTCCTGTGAGCCATGCCTTTGTTATCGTTTGTTATCTGGAATTTGCTAGTAATCAAATTACTCTGACAAATGGACAACAGAACAACTGGCGAAAATGTGCCTGTAATCTCCAGCCCAAAATTCCTTGCTTTTTTTTCTAGCTGTTACACCTCATGTGCAAAACATCTGCCATACTCATACAGCACATGCTAACACCACACTATTTAGCTCCTATATGTTGTTGTGGTGCATTCATACAATGCTGGAAATATCAGCTAAGAAGATCCCATTATTGTTACACATTTTATGCTAACCTCATTGTATGATGTTGTTCTCTTCTGCTGAACTTTCTCACAAACTTTCATGGAGAAATGTCTCAGTCCCTTCCCACTTTTATCCCCTCCACCAGAGCGACCTGCGCTGGGTAACCTTTTGCCCTTTTTCCTGTGGAAAGAACAATACAACAATAACATTTCAGTTGAGATTCTGATTCATAAAGTTTATAACAGAATTCACCTACCTTTCTGCACTATCTAGCAAATTATCATTCTCCATTAAATCAAGTCTTCTTTTCTTTCCACTGTTTGGAGTAGTGTTCACTCTAAAATGAAAGAAAAGTCAGACAGTCACGAAAAACTCCTGCAAAGTTATTGTTTTATTTCCTGAACTGTTTAAGTTTGCTTACAAGATATATTGTAGTGATTCATTCATTGCAATGCTACAACAAGCTAGACAAACTGCACTCATGAAATTAAAAAGAAATGTTATATACCCGGGCCAAACAACAAGTAAAGTCTAAGAGAGCTGAAGAAAGTTAAGTCTAGCTCTTTTGCTTAGCCAGAAACCATTGCATGCTCTAGTGAGCTTTCAAACAAGTGTTCTCTCAATTAAATATCAAGAAGATGCATCGCATCGCATTGAATTTTTTCATCCTGTAGTTCTAATATATGATATTCATATTTTCATCATTTCAGTATTCTCTCATAGTCATTGGCAGTTCTAACCCTTGGTCTCATTTGTCATCTGACCCTAGTGCACTATCGTGACTCAGTAATGTTCTATATGCACAATTGTTCATATTTGGCCTGTAACTCTTGATGACAGAGGAAGGCTTGTCTAGTCTGGTTGTCTCAGATTTTTGTTTGGGCCGAGCTTTACTCAATTTTATCCATGACCTTTACCTTGGCCAAGATTGCTGCACAATTGGTGCCGCAATCATTGTAGGAGTTCTTGGACTTCCACCAACAGCAATGACCTGATGTGGACCAGGAGAACCAATCACCTTTGAAATAAAATCAGTAACTCTGCAATTAAAACCGACAACAAGCAGGATCGTGTACCCAGAGTCTTCAGGCTTCTTGGTCAGTGGATGGTCACCGGGAGAGGATAGATACTTCATATATGACACATTACAGTGTACTGGGGAATTGTATCATATATGTAGTATCTACCCAGAAGGGACTCTGGGCGGTAGTGTAGCAGCTCTCGTAAGCTTGTAATTCTAGTGGTCCTCTAGTGTAGCAGCTGCTATTGTGTTTGGGGCTAGGGGTATTGTTCATATTGTTTGTTCTATTGTTTTCTCGAAGGGTAGCGAGCCATTCATGTGAGACCTTGCGAGAGCTGCTACATCACCCACTCTGGGGTAATGGAGTTTTTACCGCAAAAATCCTGCAGTTAACGGTTATTAGTTTTGTTACAGTGAACAGCTGATCATAGAAAAAAAATCAAATTTCTGCGGTAAAAATTCCAGTACCATAGAGTCTCTCCTAATAACTGCCGGCTGACCAAGGAGCCTGAGGACTCTGCTCTGGATGCAAGATTGTGTGGTTCCAGAAAATATCCATACCCCCACCACGGAGGGAATTTCACTTAGGACCCCCCTCTTCCCCGGATTTTCCGTTTTTTGAAGTAAGCTGTAACCCCCCCCCTCCCTCCGGATTTTCCACAGTTTGTCAAACACCCCCCCAACCCCTCTGGAAAGTTTCGTTCAAGAAGCGAGAGTGTTAAAAATGAAGCAACTGATCCAAATTTAAGTGAAGCTAAGCCGTTCCGATTATCGTAGGATGTGTTTATACTATTTATTAGCGTTTAAAATAACGTACATAGTCATAGCTTACTCGTAACATTATCCTACCAATACCAAACTGTTCTTCTCTACATCAAACAGATATACTAGGTAGCTGTAAAATTACCTTGACAAAAGCATGTAAAACGGTCGTTTTAATTGAAGAATTCGCTTGAAAAGACGCAGTGTTGCTGATAAACGTTACTTCAACATGAATGCGATCATGAACAAAGAAAACGCACAAACAAAATTAAGGGGAAATGATCATAATAGAAAGAATAACGAATATTGAGTTCTCTAAAGTCTTTACCCTGCATAGTCCGGTCCGTTAAGGGAAAAATCGTGACAAATCGCGTAAAAGCGTCAAATTTGGCACACAAGTTCTTGAGGCTATATAAAACAAATTGAGAAGGGGTGCCACGAGATCCGAGCATCCGGGGGGCCGTGGAACGCAAATCTATTGTCAATAACTTGGTCACAGGACAACCAGGCTCACTAACAAATCGCTAATAACAAAATATAATTATTGTAGGGAACTTTTTAACTGATTTCATCAGCGAACGGAACAAATGATAATAAACAGCCATTAGAGTTACTTGCCACATCAAATCCACATACTCTATGTATATATTTCTACCAAGAAATCTGCTCATGAGCCTGGGCATCCTGTGGTTAAATAGATTACTGGCCATGACTGGTGGACATAAGCCGGACTAATGGAAAATAAGCTTATCCCAAACGGGTAATAAGCAGCTTAGCTAAGTCTTATATTAGTTCAAGCTTTCTCTTGACAAAGACATATATATATGTGGGAGAGAAATTTCTTTTCTAATTAAAAAATGTTACAAATAAACCAACACATTCAATAATTCAATTTGTGATCACTCAGCCACGCATACTGTAGATCTCGAGATCGATCGACATAAGAGATAAAGGCCGACAAAACATGACGATAAAACATCAAAACGCATCAGTTAGTTACAATGACCTGGCGAACTTGAGAATTTTTTCACCAAACTGGAGAAGGGGATTTTTATGGGTTAATCTGTCATTCTCTCTGGTGTAAATAGGAGCCTGCGCGCACGACAGGCATTAATTCAAAACACCTATTCTGATTCTGGCCTATTACAATAACCATCCCCTCTGATCTCATGTTATTCAAAAGACCAACACTGAAACTCTAAGACGTTAATTATTTACGTCCCTCGCTATTCTAGGGCGAAAGATTGAGCTCGTCGCCGTATCTAGGCCTTTTCGCTCTCCGTTTCTGCGTTGTATTCAGAATCTAATAGTCGCAAGTAATTTAGCGTGATTAATGTTTTACGCGTTTTTCAGGCGAACGCTCGCCTGAAACATACAATAAAATCCTGTTCTGCAGACCTCGGCGTCTTTTCTTAGCGGGGGGCACCCAAAGAGAAACTTTTAGCAAAATACTTGAAATATCATTTTCTGGTTTCTAAGATTGTTACCGAGGTTTTTAAGGGCATATTTGCGTAATGTTAGGAAAGGGAATCCCATCCGCCGAATTTCCGAGCTGCTAATGGCTTTCCGAAAATGCTAGCTGACCTTATTTTACACTCTAAACGACATATTTGTCCCTCCAAAAATAAAAGGAATTAATCAGTCTCCTTTTTAAGAAAATCCGTGAGGTGATGTTTCGCCATGGAAATCTATAGTTTCCACTGCAATTAAATCCGAATATCTCAGGCGACTTCGGTCTGCCGAACAGATATTCCCTCGAAAACGAACCGTTGGGTGCCCCTGTTTTCTCAGAGGGAGGGATTAGATTAATGTTACCGGTATAAGCAATGTCAAGTACCCGATGCGGTGTACTGAATTAAGAACTGCAAGACAAAAAAGAAAGAAAAACGTACGATGCTAGAAAAAGTGGTGACTAATCGTTGGAGCTGGTTGACTACCGCGAAAGAGAGCGTAGCAAGCGTGCGTGCTTCTTATATATGGTACTCGCTGGTGACATACGACTCATGGCAGCTTGAACTAAACGTTACCAATTTCAGAATTATATGAAGTTCGTCGCAGTGAAGGTGTTTCAACTTAAGCAGTTGAAAGAAGAAACCTGAAAAAATTCAGTCTTGAATGGGAATCGAGCCCATAACCTCTGCGATACCCGTGCAGCGCTCTAACCAACTGAGGTATCAAGCCAACTGGGAGCTGGTGAATTGATAGTATTTATCCCGTAGATGGAGAAATGAACATTAATATATGAAATAATCACAGCGCTCTCGAGCGCTGCACCGGTATCGCAGAGGTCATGGGTTCGATTCCCGTTCAAGCCTGAATTCTTTCAGGTTTCTTCTTTTCAACTGTTTAAGTTGAAACACCTTCACTGCGATGATCTTCCTATAATTCTATCATTATCCGCAGTTCAAACATATGTTTATTTCATATATTAATGTTCGTTACCAATTTTGTTTCTTCAGTCATTGTACTGTGAATTAAACTAGCGTTTAAAGTAAAGGCAGATGTGTCAGTGACCTTAAAATGTCTCTTGCGATATGTCTTTCTCAACAGTAAACTTAAAACATCTGACATTTTTCAGATTTCTCGTCAACCCGACTTGCTTTTATTGTCTAGAGGAACTTAATGGGGGAGAGGCTGTAAAGAAACGTAATTCAAAACAATTAATAACGGAAGTCAGTTCTTTCAGTTATCCTTCTCCTCAATGGGTGGGCGTACATGTTCCTGAACGTATGGCGAAAATAACCCAAAATATGTAATATTTGAATAGCTGTAGCAGGCAATGGTTTCCCTTGTGATTTGAGCTGCTGTTTTGGGACTGTTTGTCGACTAATTCGAACTAATAATTATTCGTTCCCTTAACAATTATCGGAAGTGTAACGATTCAGTTTGTTAAGTCTATTTGACCACAGAGAACCCAGGCAAGCGAAAAGGGAACGGAAAATACAAGGATATGTGGCTCGGTAAACTTAAACGGCTGTTTGTTGTCATTTTCTGTCGTTCGCTGACAAGGCCAGTTAAAGAAGCCTATCAAATCCTTTTCAGTTTGCCAGTGAGTGGTCTATTCATGAGCGTGGGAGTCCTGTGACCATAAATGAAAATTAATTTGAGTGCTGTGGCCCCCCCGGATACTCAGATCACGTGGCACCCCTTCTAAGTTTGTTTTATATGCCCTCAAGGACATGTATGCCAAATTTGGTGCTTTTACGCGATTTGTCACGATTTTCGTAAATTTCGACGCTAACGGACTGGACTAGCATACCAGCCCTCAGTTAAGAGCCCGTTACTTGAAGGTGCAAGAGTAGCAAGAAAGCCCGTAAACGTATTTGGCGACACTTGTACTTCGCGATAAATATTCTCGTTGCTAAGCTTAGTAAAACACGACTTCTACTAGTCAATGAGATCGCGCTTCGCTTGCCAGTTGCCACATGGGGAAGTTAAAAAGGACGGACTGATTGTTCGTAAACAACTCTTATAATTAACGTCAATCGCGAAGGCAAGCTTAAAATTTAGGTTCTTTAGACGACGCAGGCATTTCGTCGAAGGATCGTGGTCTCGATAAGTAAATGTAACCACTCCTGGTACACGTTGCTGTCTTCTCGAAGACTGGTAACGAGTAATGGCGGCTACTTCTACGCAACGACGATGTTTATTTGGTTTCCGCCCCAATATCACTTCCAAAGCACCTTTGGGAGAAAGAATATCTGTTTTATTTTAACAAAAGTGTTTACTTAGCAGTTAAACTAATTTAATTCCACAATAAAGATCTACAAATTCGGTAAGTAGTAATTTTCGAACTTTATCTGCAGCTTACATCGGAATGAATCGAAGTTGACCCTCTGGAAAGTAATTTATCCGTTTAACCCCCCTCTCCTCTGGATTTTCCTGGGCTTTTGACCCCCCCCACCCCTCCGGAATTTCCAATTCCCTCCGTGGTGGGGGTATGGATATTTTCTGGAGCCACACATTGGAACAGACAAGGGAGAAAAGAAAACTATGAGCAATTACAAATTTGTCTGCATTGTAGGTTAAAATGAATTTCACGTCAAAATGGTTTCAAACTAGTTTGATTTGTATTTTCCTTTGTTTCAGTTTTATGATAAGGACTATAAAATAAAGGAAATACAAATCAACCTAGTTTGAAATCATTTTGAACTGAAATTCATTTTAACCTACAACATCTGTAGCTTGAAACTCAATGCACATGAGGATGGACTATCCACCACTGCATGTCTAGTTTATGTGAAGCAGGCAAGAGTCTTGTGCTTGGTCACTCATTCTTGCGTCCCGCTTCTCACTCACCTACTGGGACCTTCAGATCGCACTATGAGTAAGCAACTGAGTGAGAATACAACTTTTCACACCTAGAGAGCATACTTAAGATTTTCACCTGTCCCAGTAACATTGCTCCTAGACCCTCCTTCAGCAACAGGGAAATGTGAGGGCTCTGGGAGTGTAACTGATTGGAAATTTTAAAGTTGTACTTCTACTTACTGCAGTCTGACCTGAAGGACACAAATCTGTCTACTCCTCTGGTTTCACTGAGATGAAGGGGGGGGGGGGGGGAGAGGACGGGGCACGAGACATAACACCTGCCACTTCCCCGTAAAAAAAATAATAATAATAAAGGCAGGAGAGCCAATTTTTAAAATAAATTCTGAGACATATTTTTCTTCACTAGGCATTTTCACAGTCTCTTCCCGCAAACCCTCATTTTTCTCTGTGTCCATAATCGTGTATAGAAGTGGCAGGCCTGAAGTAAATACTAGTTGTAAATACTAATTTTTTATTTTTTTATGTGTGTAATGTATTTTTGTATTCCAACATACCATATTTATTCGCCTATAAGCCGAGCGATTTTTACAAAGTCAAGCCAAGTTTAGGTAAAATTTAGGCCACAGAAGGGGGTTCGGCTTATAGCCGAGAGTTTTCACGAAACAAAACTTTCTCCAACATTAGCAAATTGGCATTTATTCACGTATAAGCCGAGCAAATGTACATACTGAAGTTTGGTCATTGACTCAAGGGTTCGCGATGAAGGTAGCTCAAACCGCATCGGGGTCTCATCCATGTTGAAGATATTTGCCAGTGGATACTGCATTCGCTGTTTGGCTGCTATCACGAAGCGGTGAAACTGCAGATCTTATTTTCCAAGTCATCGGGCAGGCGTTGAGCCAGAGTTTGCTTCGTTCTGTGGAATGGCGCTGCTTCCAGTTTTGATACCATCCGAGGGAGGCCTTAGATCATTTGCTAGTTCCTTCGCTTTCAGATGTAACATTAATCCGCTCACGGCGATACCTAAAACAACACAAGCAATAACATTTAATTCACTGTGGAAAATATAAATTGAGCGAGCCGAACGTAAACTTTGTTTTGACAGCATTGTTTTGACTTCGCAAGATTCCAACCAATCAGAAGTGTTGGTTCCCACGAGTGAGTTGAAATGTGATACTATGCAAACAACGCTCACAGTCAAAAAGTTGTGTGACAAATTCATTTCATTTTGGTTTCATCGAAAAAAAACAGAAACATGACAAATGAATTCTCACCTTGACTTCTTGGCTCCGTAAACCACTTGAACAACTGTTGATCGAGCTCAGGATATTTTGGGATGTAGCGACACATCGTCTTTCATCTGGCAGACATCTTCAGCTTGCCGTTGAATAGGACTCCTTGGTCACGTCACCAGCGACGGACCATTGACTCGCTAAGCCGTAATGTCTTGCGATTTCGGAGTTATTTTCTACAGCCTCTGCTTCTACGATGACTTTTAATTTAAAGGCAAGAGTGTACGAGGTACAACGTGCCTTCGGCATTGTGAACGTAAACTATCATTAAGATTTGGAGCGATGTATCAGTACTATGGTAACTGTTGATAATTCTGTTCTTGTTATGGAGTTTTATACTTTGATTAGGATCAATTAATATTCCTCAACACACTTATTCATTCAAACGACAACTTTGGAAAGGGTTCCTAAGAGGTTAGCATTTCGATCATGTTTATTAATCAGCAACTTTAGAAGTATTTCCTAGAGGTCAGCACTTCGATCGTGTTTATTAATCACTTCAACTTGAATTTGTAAGTTTCCTAGGAAATTTTCGCAATAATTTTTGTGTTTTACTCGAGTAGATTGCTCAATTTTTGGGTCTCGGCTTATAGCCGAGAGTTTCCTGAATTTTTTTTGTCAACATTGGGTCAGTATTCTGTGTTACAAGTTTAGGGTCTCGGCTTATAGCCGGGATTGACTTATAGGCGAGTAAATCAGTATTTTATTATATTTCTTGAAGATATTAGCTACTAATATTTGTAAATATATTAGTTAAGCTACTCTAATATTTGAGTTAAATTAAAGTTTATGTTATGTTTTTATTTCAAGTACTAGAAGGCTGACACATTGTGCATGTTGTCTTAGAAAAAACAGAAATCACCTTTTGCTAAAACGCAAACAGGTAATAAAACAATACTGTGGGTTTTTGTATGGTTACTTAACCCTTAGCTAAATGAACCAGACCCAGGCCAATTTAAAATGAGAGGCAATGAGAGTTCAAACTCTAGCTCTTGTTTGACCTGAAACCCTTCTGCACTCTTGGTGGCTTGTGTGTTTTTAAAGAGTTCAAACTCTCAATTTCGTTTGGCCTCTGACTCCTGTGATCAACTCTCATTGCCTTCAAATGCTCTCAAAAAGAGTTGAACACTTGTCACCTCTCATTATCATTTGTCTTGGGCTTAAACCTTACCATGGGTGATGGCACAGAATTCACCGTTTTTGGTAAAATAACAGGTGACATTTTAGCAGTGGTAACAGGCATAACATTTGGGCTGCTTCCTTGTTTTGGCTGATCAGCTGTTGAAAAAATAAAAATAAAAAAAACTTTTAGCCTGCTAACCGGCTGACCCAGAACCATTAAGGAGCTAAAGTGCAACAAGGAAACATCTAGAAGCAAAATGCTGATACACAGCCTGATGGCAGACATAGCCTCTGCTTGCTGCACCTGCAAGGTACTGTGTTGAAACTCTTTCCTACTACTGCAACATCCAAGAAGAAACTCCTCCAGGGAAAATGGCTCGTGTAAATGGATGGCAACTTACTACACTTTTCAATATCACATGAACCTTAAATGTTATTATGTGAAGTATTATATATACCGGTAGAGTGCAACATGTTTACAAATATCAGAAAAAAATGAGAAATTACGTTGTTTATTTGTTTGTCTCACTTACATCTGAACATGACCATCTCAACTATTCCCTGAATACATGGCCTGAGATGATTATTCTTTAACACGTTTTGAGAAATGATTACACAATTATCCAAATTAAATTCTATGAAGGTTTAGAGGCGACTGTATTGTAAAGTTGGAAGAGGGAAACCGGAGGGGGTGCTAAAAATAGAGGAAACAGAGTTTCTGTAGAAGCAACTCAGAAAGACGTAAATGAAAGTAAAATGTTATCTTAATTCAAACAGTGAAATCTCTGCCCCTTGCATAAATGCAACTTTCTACAAACAGGAAGCAGAGCCAATCACATTTCACTTTTGATCAGGGTGTGCCAAGAATCATAAAAAGTAGTTATTTAAGTTTTTGATGCAATTTTAGACATAAAGCCTGAGGGTAAAAAAGAGCAATCAAGATAACCAAGACTCTTTTGGCTACGCAATTAATATACACAACCGACTTCAAAGAAATTAATAGCTTTAGCATTAGCATCTCAAATAATGAATTTAGATCCGAACCAATGAAGAAATAAATAGATATTCGAGGGCAAATCAGTTATAATCCTTGCAATCAACATCATTCTCGGCCTATGAAAATAATCTGTTCAATTTCAAGGTATTGCAACGTATGGAGATGAAATGAACTGAATGCATTCGAATTGTGATTACATCAAAAAGCACAGATTAAACAACTTAGGACCCTAAATCAAATTCAAAAGCAAACAACGCAGCAAGACTCACTATTGACTTTTGGCTGAGAAGGATCTTTGAGACCATCTACAGCTCCATTGTTGTCTATGACGCCAGCCTGACAGTTAGAATAAAGAAAGGAAATGAGAAAAGGTTTAGTTATAAGCTGTGATGAGTTTGGAAAACTTACGGGTGGAGATTAAAATTTCCTTGGAACTGAATAGATCCGTTGCCTGCAGGTAGATCAAGAATATTTGAATTGAAGTCAAATTCGGTGAGCTGACATGCAAACGTTTACATTTGTGGGCTAAGGGGAGAAAATGAGTTAAGATATCACATCTAGAGGACATGAACTGGTTTGGAAAGTATTATCATGAATTATGAATCGCGGTGTTAGAAGCTATCGTGCGTAAATTAAAATATGTTTTATACTGTTCTTGCATTAGCCAATGCAAAGCTCTGCCACCGCAGGAAACTCACGAGGTCTTATTTTCACATTTCTTACCTCTCTAGCCAAGGATTCTAGCCCATTGTCTTTGTAGAACTTCAAAAAGTCGTCCTGCACCATCGAGGCGTCCCGATTAACAGATCCTTTCACTGGAGTAGAAGGGCTGCTTTTCACTGGACTGGGTTGACCTTCAAGCGATTTGAATATTCAGTAGCTTTCATTTGTAAATTGAATTGTGATGAAAGCAAGCGTGTGCTGATGATCATACGCGTTAAAACAAAACATATATTCTTTAGCTGCAAGGCTGTGAACGCAATCCACGAATAAACCACCCCATATTTCATAACTGACCGTGCGATAAGAGAAATATAAACCTAGCTAGCGTAAAGAAAGAGAGCGAGATAGCGAAGTTCATTTCACGCTCATACGTAAACGTAGGACCAACACGTGTGGATTTGAAGAAAATCGACGAATACAAACCTTCGATCCACAAGCTTGTCAGTGTGGCTGTTGGATTCGTCATCGGTATAGTCTAAAGCGAAGCTAATACTCTCAGTATTGAGCGAACCGATCGCATGAGTGGACTATGTACCAAAGTTTGCGCAAAGCCTCAAAGGTAAAGATGCGAAACAAACTTGTCGAAATCGCCAACCAAAACTCGCCCTGATTTGAACGCGATCGGAGTCAAAGTGCTTGCAAATGTTCGTTTTAGTGCAATATTATTTCCTGAAGCATATTTGAGGGTTACGCTCGGAGAAATCAGGTTCTACTTTCTCAATTCTTCGCTCGAGCGGACATGTTTTTGCACCGACTTCAGGCCCTGACAAACGATCTTCGCGGTGGGGTTTAATTTTGCGTTTTGATTGGCCAATCATTAACCACGTGGCTAATAGTTAAGCACTGCGCAAATGCAACATTCTTTGAATTTCTTTGCTGCCTCGTTCGCGGGAAAATCACATAGCCTTTTGATTGGTCCGCGCAGTTGTGGAGGGAAAACTTCCCTGAAAATTTCATTTTAGCTTTCATTTTGCGTCAAAACTTCTGTGATTTTTGTCAAAATCTTATCTAGGATGAACGGAGTTTTCTTTTGTTACGTGCACCCCCGACAAAGGGGTGCTGCCTGCTTTTGAATTTCCGAAAAGCGCATCCATGCATAGAAAGCAAAATAAAAGAAATTAGCTTTCTTTCATCCGAATTGCATCTAGTTTTACGCCCTCTTCTCAAGGGATAAATAAACCACAGATTCAGCCTTTCCGACGTGCAGTAATTATTGGCAAAACTACATGATTTCTTTTTTAGGCGAAACCACCCTTTTGTGATTAAAAAAAATATATTATTTCGTCGGCTAATTGTAATTTTTATTTTTGAAAACAACATGAAATCGAACAAATAACCTGCTGTTTTATTTTTGGCGGAAACTCCAAATTCACTCTTCGGTGTCTATTACCGCTCTTCGATAAATGCCCAAAGAATATAGTTTTGATAAGTCGAATTTCTGAAATTTTCACTTTACACTTGAGTAGCTATCATATTCTTTATTCTGAATAATTAAGTTTGTCATTAAATCCACCTTTCTTATCCCGCAAGATGAACTGAACGCATGCAACTTAACGTTGCTGTATACCTTTTCTATTTCAATAGTTTTCTCGGCAAATCAAGATAGCAGCGATCGAATACAAAAACCTCTTACGCACGTTTAGTGTGAAACGAGAAACGACTTCAAGTGAGACTGGCGGAAAGAATTCGCCAAACTATGAAAATAAACAGATGTTTCATAAACAAGTATTGTGATGATAATTTGCTGTACAATTTAATGTTTTTTTTTTTTAAGTTTTCGCGCTCTGGTGCATGCGTTTGGGTAACATTTACTTTGGTGATAAATAAAGAAAGATGGTGAATTTTAAGCTCGGAGAATTTATTCCGAGCTTAAAATTCACCATCTTTCTTTATTTATCACCTATAAGGCACTTCGACATTGCTGATCCTAGCAGTATGCAGGACGCGTGTCACTACGAACTCAGTAAATATGACCCATGCTCGCCACGAGTCTCCCAGTAGCTCAGTGGTTAGAGCGTCCGACCGGCGTACGGAAGGTCATGGGTTCGATTCCCATCGGGGACTCAGATTTTTTCTTTATCCCACGCTCGCGACATGCTGAATATTCCATCTTTCATAATATTTACTTTATTTATTTTTATTTATTATAGAAATTCTGCACGCAGAATGCAGGCGCTAGTACACGAAGCCTACAATAACAGCTGCAGTTAATAAAATCTTCTCTCCAGCTTGCATGTATCCTTTGGAAAACAGATTTCCCTTTGGGGTGCAATATTATTTTATAAATTGGAAAACAATTCCTAGTTGCCAAACAGCTTTGAGGTGTCAATCTGACACTGTGGGGTGGTAAACTAGCTAGGAAGAATCAAGAAACTTTGGGAAAGGAAGAATAATTTTTTGGTGAATGCAATGGACCCCGCTTTTTTCTAACTTTTGTAGTTATCGCAATTCCTTGGTACTACTGCTATGTTTTCAGTGTCGCGATGAAACTAAAATCTATCTAAGAAAAGGAATGGAAAATTCAAGAGCAAACCAAGTAAATAAATCCCTTATCCCCTGGGATTCCTTTCATATTGTTCAGTTTTCACTTTGGGATACAATATTATTTTATAAATTAGAAAACAATTCCTAGTTGCCAAACAGATCTGAGGTGTCAATCTGACACTGTGGGGTGGGGGTGGGGGTGGTAAACTAGTTAGGAAGAATCAAGAAACTTTGGGAAAGGAAGACATACGACATACTGCTGGGGGTAACCTTGCGATGGACTAGCATCCCATCTGGGGGGAGTAGCAATACTCTCAGTTGCTTCATGGAATAACCGGGATAAGTCCGGCCGTGTGGGCCTCTTTGGCCCTTGTGCGACTTCACCTACCTTAACTTACCTCCACTCGTTGTCCGTGCGAGGCCTGGGGCGCGAGCGAGCGCGTTAATCGGTGACGTCAACATGTGACCGGCCCAATTAAGCCGGGAGCTACGCAATGTGTACCATGCAGAAGGAGGCAGTAGCGTTACCTGATAAGCACCACACTTTCAATCCCGGAGCTTGTATCAAAGTTATCCCGAGATCAAATCCTACGCCACGCTTCGTAAATAAGGAGCCCAACACAAGTAATGATTCCTTTCGTTCACTGTGTGAATTGTTTGGTAACCCCTTTTCGAAATAATTTTTGTTCAATCAAAACTTTGAAGCCCCTTACCACCACTGCCAAACTATTGTAAGGCTGCAACAACATTTCCTTATTTAACAAATAAAGAAGGCAGACCATGTATTATAAAATTAAACGACGAGTATTTAAGACCACGAGAATAAGGTTGGTACATTTCCCGAGTGTTTTCAATCAAATGTCCCAAATGTTTAAGGCGATATTATACATGGTTTGCCTTCATGCTTTATGATATATAAGGTAGAATTAAAGCTATTTCTTCACTGAGAGTTTTTTCTTCATTCTTAGGCATCCTACTGAAAATTTATACAGAGAATTATACGTCAAAAACGCTTCTTTGAACAAGTGTCTTACTTTGTCTTATGGAACGCATATTGTATTATTTTAGCCAATCAGAGCGCGTGCAGTAACCAGTGTAGATACAGCACATGATAACCAAAAAAGGCGAAGATGTTGTGGTATATTGTTCCTTTTTTTATTAAAAACTGTTAAATAAGTGGTAAATAAAAAATGTGCATACGTTAAAAAATGTCTGGCAACCCCCCCTCCCCCCCCCCCACAGGTCCACAGTACGATGATATTGTCCAAATTACCAGAGGCGGGTTTGAACATTTTGTATCACATACACCTTTGTTCTCTTCAGAAATATTTTCATTACTTGAGTTGTGACTTTAATGAAGAAAACAAATCGGCGTTAACATCAATAAGAACGAATAAAGAAAATTGAAATTTTTTCTCGATCACTATCAACGTGTGGTAAAATTTGTATGGTATACTGAATTTTACCGCAAACTTGCACCAACTACAGTTTCAACGTTGGACTATCGCATCGCCAGCGCGCGATGTAAATTACAATCTAAGAACTCAAAGGGACGGTGCTAGCTAGTTTTATCCAGTTTGCAATTTGAAACACTAAGTTAAAATAAAATCACTGGAAACTTAAAAATAATAGTCCAGTTTTTGTTAAAAGTAACTGTACTAGTGAAAAACTGTTTTCCAAGTGTCTTTGGTTACATGGCCTTGGTAGCAATGTGTTGCAACTCGAAAACGTTTTGCCAAAATTATTAAGTTCTGCCACTGGGTCGTCAAAAAGAGTGCTAAAAACTAATAACAATTTGCAGTACCCTTGAGAATTCAATGGTACTTTGTCACGATGCGTGTCAGTACAGTTTTGGTGAAAAATCTCGCAAAATTCTTTCTTCAATAGAGAAATGAGTCAATCACGTGACGATAACGCGTGGCGCCATATGATATTTTTGACCTTATCTCTCCCGGAGTAAAACCACGTTTCAAGAAGATCAAAACAAACAAACAAAAAAACAAAACAAAACAAAAACAAAAGAAAAACGAAAAAGCATTTTATCGAGACTTTTTCACTGTTTTGAGCTGGAGCTCTTTTGAGGGTGAAGGTTCATAAAGAAACGGACAAAACATGGAGCGTTATAACACGCTGCGCTCTATCTTGGTCGCCCTTGCAGGTAAAAAAGAAGACAATGCATTCGGGTGATTGTAGCAGTGTTGACTGATTAAAACGGCTGGTATTTTCCAGGATACTTGACGAGAAGGCTTTCTTTACTGTACTGTACACAGTGTTCCCAGCCAAGCTTTCCAAACAACTGAAAAATAACACCAACAACAAACATTGCAGCACAGTCAGTAGAGTTTTGAGTGAGACAAAAATTTATTTTTCCTAATTCTTGGGTTTGTTAACGTGGCAGTTCACGAAACGAAACCTGAGATAATTAATGTTCTTGGAGCTCGGAAGTAATTGGTTTAGCGCTAGTGAAGCTCTGCAACTGGTTCATAAATACTCGTAAGGCGTGTGCTAATCAATCAGAAAAGAACTTATTCAACCAATGAGGAGACTTGTTTTTCACGCCTTTTCCCGCCCTTGCCACCCCCGTAAGAAATGCCACAATTAACTCCTGGTTGGTCGAGAAGACAGCACGTTCCCTCTGATTGCTTAGAACACGTTGCGCAGAAGCAAAACTGAAACACAGCACTTCTTTCGATACTCGACCGATGCCCCTTCTTACACGTAAAGGGCCCCTACAACAGAAAGAAAGACGGCATATTCACCTCAATATTCTTGTCATCGTTTGCTCTCTGTTGAGAGCCATCTCCATTTTGTTTCATGAAGGCCTTTAGAGCCAAGCCGTACAGTTTCAGCGCCTCCGCACGACGAATGTAGAATGGCAAAACCTTAAAACATAACCATTCACACAGCAGATTTATTAATTTTTAAAGTCAACACTTCATGGTTATTCTAGGCAAAAAAATACTACAATTCATGCAATAGTTCCAACATGTTTCCGGGCCTTGTTTTGTTGTGGTTTCGCCAGCCTGTGTAGCTGGCGGTTTTGTTGGAGAACGCGCGCGAGCGGCGAAGCCGCGCTCCCCAACAAAACCGCCAGCTACGGAGGCATTGGTTTCGCTAATCTTAGTGTTGGACCTACCTTTGAATCTGAAACATCCACCCACTTGACAAGTTCATTAAAAGTGTCGTTAAGTTTGTCATCTGACGAAAGAAGATAGAAAAAAGATAATTAATAAAGATGCCACTACAACAGCCAGTGAATGTAGCCGCCTGTCACCATTCCATGCAGCATGGGCGCTAGCGCACTGGCATGAACCATGGTGCATTCCCATATACTAAGACACCTGAGTAAAAATCGGGTTAAATTAAATTACATGGCCCGGATTAAGCTACATTAACTTGTTCCAAACATACAAACCAAGGGAAGCGAAGGAAAGATGTTGCGCGAGAACTTTAAGCGTCAATTTAGCCTCTGAACAGGCACACATAGATAAGGGATGAAGCCCCATCTCCCTGGGAGGTTGTTCACAGGCTAGCACCAATTTTTTTTCGACTGCGGTAGTCCCGCATTGCCGCACTCTACAATTAACACCGTCCAGTCATCTTTCCCACTTTCAACATTCGACTGACAAATGTTGAAACTGGATAAGAAACGTGGAAAGCAATTAACTTACAAATTGATTCTTCCGACTCTACTTTATCCTCTGAGCTACCAACGTCTTGTTCAACAGCTGAAGAGAAAATTTAAAGTGCAGAGAATTTAGATCCTAACTCATCACCATAAATTAAATAAGGATAGTTTCGACGGTCCGAAAAAAATTGCTCTAAAATTTATTGTTGTTGTACCTGACGTTTTCTCAGAGGCAGTTGTGTCCGACGGTATATTTAGAATCTGATCAGCGAGAGCTATGCCCTGTGGAAAGAAACCACACTTAGAGAGAAACATCACGTACAGGCTAAAGAAAAGATAAAAAGTGTTTATCAACGCGCCACCAAAAACACATCTGATGGTAAAGCTTTAAAAAGGCTTAGCAAAGCGAAATCAAAACAGCTACTAACAAACGTAGACAACACCCTAAAAGTCGCTTACTTTTTTGGAACTGTCACTCGCTTACAACAGAAACGGTTTCATAGTAAGAAAAAAAATGTAATAATAACACTAACAGGTCCCTCGGTTTCCAGCTGGTAGTGCTTTTCTCTGCCTCTCTTCTTAACTCTCTGTAGACTACAATCTGTGGAAAAACTTCCTGAAAAAAGCACCCCTACCTTGCGACACAATGCATCCACCAATGTACTTTTCTGCTTGTCTTTCTCGCTGTTGAGACATGATTATTATTTTACTTACGTAGCATCATAGTTAAGTTTTAACTTATCACTTTTTAATAAATCTTTGCAACAATTTCATTTTCAGAGATTGTCAAGTTTTACTTCCTTTTGTTAGTGTGAGTCAAGAACAAGGGGATCAGAACTGATTCCACCAGCGTAGGAAAAGACATCCTAATCCAAGTGAAACAAAATACCACGAGAAAAGATTGATTGATACCTTTTGATGGCAGCTGCATCCGGGCGCACATCGATCTTCATACCGTAGTAGCTGGACAAGTCTACACAGTCGATCTTAGTAGAGGTAAAACATGATTGATTGAGTTGATTGAGTTGATTGACTGACTGACTAGCTGACTGACTGACTGACTGACTGACTGACTGACTGACAGACTGCCGGACTGACGGACTGCCTGAATGGCTGACTGACTGACTGACTGACTGACTGACTGACTGACTGACTAGCTGACTGACTGACTGACTGACTGACTGACTGACTGACTGACTGACTGACTGACTGACTGACTGACTGACTGACTGACTGACTAGCTGACTGACTGACTGACTGACTGACTGACTATCTGACTGACTGACAGACTGCCGGACTGACGGACTGCCTGAATGGCTGACTGACTGACTGACTGACTGACTGACTGACTGACTGCCTGCCTGCCTGACTGACTGACTGACTGACTGACTGACTGACTGACTGATAAACTGATTGACTTATTGCCTGACTGACTGACTGCCTGCCTGAAACATGTGAAAGCAGTTAAAATCACTACGTGGAATTTTTGGCGCCCGTGCCTTGACTATTGCTGAAGTGTTTAGCGTGCTGATGACTTACCATTTGTATGACTTTTTCCGCTGCATCTACGATCAGTGGAAGCTTTTGAAGACGTTCCTGAAAGACAGAAATTAACACAGAAAATAAGATGACATAGTGTCAATGCTCTACCCTCCAAACAACTACCGTATTTTCTCGATTAAGTGCCGCGGCGCTCTTTAAACTTTTATTGTTTCAGATGCGGCGCTTATTCGGGGGGCGGCGTTTATTTGAGGGCGGCGCTATTTAAAAATCATAACATTTATAAACCGGATAACAAGCAAATGTTAACAAAAAAATAAAGAACTATGCCTACTTCGAACTAAAAAACATTGTAATACAGGAGAATTAATTTCCGAGGCAGGTTTAGTTTGAGTTGCACCGTCTTTATATATTAGTTTGGCCCATCCAACAATTCAGTCTGATGATGCTTCGATTAAACGCCACAATGTTGTGAATGAATATTCGAGGGCGGCGCTCTTTAATATTTTTGCTCTCATATGCGGCGCTTAATAGGGGGGGGGGGGTGGGCGCGTATTCGGGGTGGGCGCTGTAATTAATTTTTTCGACATGGGTGTGTCGTTGGTAACATTTGCCAACAGTGAATGAGGGACGATTCAAACTTGCTCAACAATTTTAGCTCAACAAGTATAGAAAGATGTGACTTCTTGACGCCATCATTGTTTCAATAACGTTTCTTCTTCCGCTCAATTAGTGGATGTTCTTCAACGAAAGAGAGCCTAGCTCCGTCTTGTCTAACAACATTTATCGCCAAATGTTGAACTGTGAGTAACTGGCTTTACAAACCAATTCGCTTTAATGACATGCGTGATGCACAGCCAAGAATTTCGAGGCCTCGAGAACAAGAAAACGCCAGAAAGGTCCTAAAAACGGATTTTTTTTCTACCGGAATACTAGAAAATCATACCTTGGAATTATCCAAGGAATGAAGCCGCGCTAAATACAGCGGCAAATGGTCAGGATACTGCTCAGCTAACTCGTCACAGAAACTAGGATCGTCAAGTCTGAAACGTAAATCAAATAATTTAATTGTGTAAATTATTATTATCATTAATCCTGCAAGAACTGTAGCAAACCTGTTACGAAAGTTACCTTCACGTCAACAACCGCATCTTCTCTCTAGACATCCCTCCTCCCCCCCCCCCCCCCCCCCACAGATCGGTGACTACCCATCCAACCTTGTACCCAGGGTCACTGCTGAAAGATACATTTTGAGAACTTTTTACGTTCATTTAATGGAAACTGAAACTGAACACTTGTGCAGTCCTACCCCCACAAAACAAAATTTTTTTTGTCATTTTGGTAGGGCTGCAACGATACATTTTGCCACGACACGATACATATTTCGATACAAGGGCTACGATATATTACGCCATACGATACATTACTGTGCGAGACATAACTAGTTACCAACAACTTACACTACTTTTAAATAATTTATTTCCATAATAATAAATTAAACACAGTAATAACACAACATCAAATCGCCTTACAAGGGCTAAAGTGTAGGGCCTGGCTGAGGAATATTAAAGACAGTGATTTCCCAAATTTGTTGATGTAGCATACTTTATTGTATCGTAATATCGCGATAACTTATTTAAATATCGATATTCGTATCGTTGGAAAAATATCGTGGTTCACCGATGCATCGGTGTATCGTTGCAGCCCTACTTTGTGGCTCTGGTCATGCTCAAAATTTGAAAAGAAACCTCTCTGGACTTCGCTAAGAGGAGTGAACTATGACAGACACTTACTGAATTTGCGGAGAGTAAAGGTCTAACTTACTTTGACATCCAGGAGATTTTTAGGTCTCTCATTGCCTCTTCAAACTGCTGCTTGGGCTGTAAAGAGCACAAAAAGTTTAAGATGGCGCGAAAAGCAACGCTCTCACTCATGTTATTTGAAAAAAAGTCACAAGTTGTTATATGTCTGCCAAACAGAAATCTAGTTCACAGAAAATTCTGTGAAAACAAGAGTTTTATTGTCTTGCATGTCCTTTTTTGTTAAACAGCTGAGTTTTTCAACTGGATCAGTATTAAATGCTGATTCATATACGTTGGAAGAGGGACTTGTAAGGGGAATTCTATACCTGCTTTTCCTCAGTCTTTGCGTTGTTTGCTTTTTCAGCTTTGTTGTTGTTGTTCTGTTTGTTTGGTGTCGCAGGGACAATAAACTGAACTGGGTACGTGCACTGCGAGGGAAATATAAAATTACAACATCCAATGGATTATTTTGCAAAGAAAATACAAAACACTTTGCTGGGTTTCTACGCAATTAGTAGAGACAATCGTATTAGTTACGAAGAACTTATTAAAGTAGAACCTAGGGTGGTGCAACATCCCAAAATAAATTTAGGTTTATTTTAACTGTTGTGAGTAACTTATATAAAGCACGTATATGCAATATACCAAACTTCTACTCGCATTCCTATAAATCTAGAGAAACACGAAAAATATCAAGAAAGATGTAATTTTTTAGTACCCAGGCGTTCTCTTCTCGCTCAGACGACTTGGCGCGAAATTTCGTGACGTCACCGAATGGTCCTGACCTCATGCCGTGACGTCACGACATTTCGCACCAAGTCGAGTCAAGTGAGCGGTAGGAGAACGCCTGGGTACTAGGCTGATTTTTCAGTATGTCGTCACGAGCGTGGGTAAAAGAAAAACTCTGACTCCTTAACGAAAATGGAACCCATGAACTTCCCTAAAGAGGTCGGATGCTCTAGCGACTGAGCTTCTGGGAGAGATTTGTGGTCGTTCTTTTCTTAAACACTGCATAATGCACAGTATTGATTGCAATGTATACGATTAGATATTTGAAGCAACAACGTGGTCAATAGCAAATCACAGTTACATTTAGTATAGACAGCTGACGTTCAGTCAATAAAGTCAAAATATTTACTTCTGTATCTCACATCATTCCCAAATTACAAGCTAATACCACTTACTATTTCGTGTATTCGCCTGTTTCTAGCCTATACAATTTAATTAATAAAATTATATTAAAATATAAACTAATCAAACTTATAGAGAAAAAAAAAACAGATGAAAGGCACATGGGAATTGCAGACCTATTTTCATTATTCAATGTGGATACAAGAACGCATCTAAGCTGTTGATTTAAGGCTATGAAACGGTCTTTTTTTGGCATAATTGATGTTAACCAAAGAGTCTACACAAACGAAAGATATATTTTCGACGCAATCAAAAATCAATAATGTTGTTTCTTTTTAGTACAAACGCTTTCATTTCCCCATGATTACCAAAGATAAGTTACACGTTACGTTGCGTGACTTCGAAACCATGGATTGTAATAACATTTACTTACTTTCCGACGGCGTCTCTATTGACACCAGAACTTTCACTGATTGTAAGAGTTTATTAAACGCACTCTTCACAGAAAGAAACAGCTACAGAAAGGGAAATTGGTTTCTCCCCATGCGTATCTTAATTTGTAGAGACCACAAAGAAGCAAACCATCGACATTCGGACATTGATTAGTTCACTGCGCTGGTATGGCTTTTCACTGTTTCCCGGCTGATACTATACAACATAAAGATAGTAAATCTGGATGGGAGTTTTTTGACTTACCGCCTTTTTACTATTCTCGCCTTTCACGTAAGAAACTGTTCCCTTGAGAATTTGACCAGGTTTGGCGGCTTTGGGGATTCTAAAAAAGAAAGAAGCTGTTAAATCAGTTGCTAATTACCCGGAGACAAATAAAGGAAAACGAGAGAAGCGGAAACGTGCAATTCTCCTATTAGTTTTAAACTGTGTACATCTGCCCACTTTCTTTAAAGGAGAAGGTCACTCCAGAAACGGTGTATTTTTTGAAACCGCCAATAAAAAGATAACACTAAGGGGCTGTTTACATGGAGGGAGGAAGATCCTAGAAGTCGGATCATCCTAGCGCCATATGTTTTCTGTATTCAGTTTATATGAAAAATGTTGTACTTGGCCCTAGCGCTAGGATATTTCTAGCACTAGGATCTTCCTAGCTGAGAGATAGGAAGATCCCAGCACAATGTAAACTGCCTTCGTTCGGAAGATCCTAGTACTAGGGGCAGAAAAACAAATATGGCGGCAGCCAGGCATTCACCTGCTAAAGACCGACAGTTTTATTTGATTTCCAGCAACCACCCCGACCGAAATTTTTGCATGTAAACCAAACGAAAATTTGTTTCGCTTTCTAGGATCTTCCTAGTGCTAGGATCTTTCTTCCTCCATGTAAACAGCCCCTAAGTTGAGTTACTGACCGTGGTTTTAGCTTCTAAAGTGCATCCGATCCCACTGAAATTCGGCTCGTTTTTCAGAGCCCACGTTACCCGACCGCTGGTCTCATTGCACAATTTAACGTCCCGGACAATTCAAAATGGCGGCGCGCAGTATTGAATTTTGGCCCTCTTTGGAGAGGAATTTCCGTGGGATCGGATGCACTTTAAAAGCTAAAAACACGGTCAGTAACTCAACTTAGTGTTATCTTTTTATTGGCGATTTCAAAAAATACACCGTTTCTGGAGTGACCTTCTCCTTTAAGAAAAATCGGAGAGGGGAGAGGCTGAGCCGGCAGCTTTACATAGGCTAATTACTTTTCAAAAATTGAGTCGATATGGTAAATTGGCTACTGTAAAGAAATTAAAAAGCTAACGTTTCGAGAGAAAGCCCTTCGCCAGAGCGAATCGTCAGCTTTTTGCGGTGGAAAATTTACCTTATCAAGTTCAATAATCAATTATTATGTGTTTTACTTCCCCACCGATGCAGCACCACGGTTCCTTTAGAAGCTAACCTCATTTATTACTTTTAAAAACGCAAATAATGTAGTCACGGTATACTGCGTCATATCCCTTAAATGGGGATCCAATCAGATCGCTGAGAACTGCAATATGGTATCTGTGGTCAGTTTATTATAAAACAAAATAATGAGAATTATACTAGGGCCGCTAAGCGGCCTGAAGTAATAATTCGGATTATATTTCACAGACTCCGTTCGAAATATATGAGACAACAAATGGTAGGAATTCCCCAGTTAGTGCTTCAAACCACTTTTTAACGCATAGAAGGGGTAGATCCCCCATAAAAGTAAAAGGGGCCTGGGTATACCCAGAGGGCCCTGGGACCTAGGTCTCGTGGTCCCGTGATGCTTCGGTGGCTTTTTTCCTTGTACTTCAAACCATTCGGTAAGTATTCTGATTTTGTCCTGCCTTTTTGCTAATTTTTTACCTTTTGCAGGCTATTCCTCTGTGTTTTTGCACAGTAGGTTTCTTTCTAGCGATATTTTCTCGCTCTTTAGGTATTTTCATTCGCTGAACATGTCCAGCAGAAAGCACAAGTCCCGAAAAAGGACTCGCTCCCGGTCGCCATCTTCGCGCCAAAACTCCGTCTCGTCACACGACGCACAAAGTGAAAGTTCTCCGCCAAAACGGCGCAGGGACCTAGAAGAAGATACTCTTCAGAGGATTTTGCACTCGATTGAGAGTCTTTCTGGGCGATTAGACTCATTGGAATCCCGCTCAAATCAGCTAGAATCTGCTACGAACACGGACATTGATGCCTTGTCGCTAATGGCTGATGACACGCCAAGCTTGATGGAGATAAACGTTCCTTTGACGACCAATAAGTCTCTTGAGACTTCTTCATCGCCCATTAGGGTGCCAATAGAGCCTATTGAGGCACCAATAGAGCCTATTGAGGCACCCGTAGAGCCTATTCAGGCACCCGTAGAGCCTGTTAAGGCACCAAAGGATTCAAGTAAGACTGCCGACGAAGCAGCGAGCCTTGATCATGGTCTGTTTGACCCTGTTGCTCAGTCAACCTCCTGGAGGTAACCGGCCTGAAGTAATAATTCGGATTATATAAACAGACTCCGTTCGAAATATATGAGACAACAAATGGTAGGAATTCCCCAGTTAGTGCTTCAAACCACTTTTTAACGCATAGAAGGGGTAGATCCCCCATAAAAGTAAAAGGGGCCTGGGTATACCCAGAGGGCCCTGGGACCTAGGTCTCGTGGTCCCGTGATGCTTCGGTGGCTTTTTGACGCCATACAATAAACAGGTAAAAGGAGACCCATGCCAGGGATGGGCAAAGGGAGGGATGCTCATATATTTCTCACTTCGTCTGTTTATATAATCCGAATTATTACTTCAGGCCGCTTAGCGGCCCTAGTATAATTCTCATTATATTTCACAGACTCCGTTCGAAATATATGAGACAACAAATGGTAGTTTTTAATGCCATTATATGAGCATACATTCAAAGTTCTATGTAACAGAAACATTTTAATGGCATAGAAAACTCAACTACGGTTCCATTGAACAACAGTTTCATGACAGAAAGTTCAACCGGAGAGTAACTGATGTTACAACTACTTTGAGGATAAAACTCCGATAGCAAAGTCTGAGTTATACAAGGGCTTATAATAAAAAGTTCTGAACGTTGAAGAGGAAGACCAGTCAGCCATAGACATGATAGTTGACAGTGGAACAAATGCCTTGGCGGCTGCTGTCGTAGAGGCGCCGCGCTCATAAAGGTTCGCAGCCAACGCCCCAATGTAGTGGTAGTGACCGGTTTGAAAGGGCGTTTAAATGAGATAAACAATTTATCAGGGAGAGAAGATGGAATGACTGGTCGAATGTTCCTTGTCAATTTAAGATAATGTCTAAAACATTCCACAGGACAAAGTTTCTTGTCTTGGTTAAAACAGACAAAGAATGCTTCTGCTGGTTTATCCGCACTGCCAGTTTTTCTTGGGATAGTGAGTTGGAAAGATACCCCTTCTGGATGCACATAGCAATGTCTGAGATCCAAATTTGCCAAAGTAGAAATCCGTTCAGGACAGGTTAACGCAAACAGGGTAACTAATTTCATTGACAGAACCTTACGCGATAGGGAACTGTTTTTCCCCAATGAAATAATGTATTTGGCCATAATATCAACGTTCCATGTATGTGAATACCTGGGCTTTGGAGGGCGTTTGTTCAGAACACCCCGGAGGAGTCTAGTAACGTACGGGTGTTGACCAACGAAATAGTCATCTATCTTAGGGTGAGTCGAGGAAATAGCTGATCGAAGGACATTGATCGATCGGTATGCTAAGCCTTCATTAAAGACTTCTGTTAGGAAAATCAGGATGTCATTTATAGATGACGAAAGAGGATCAATTTGTCGTCCAGAACACCAGCGGCACCAAAGGTTCCAACTAGACTCGTAGGTCTTGTGTGTGGAGGTACGAGTTGCTGCGATGAGTAGATCGGCAACGTTTGTCGGAATGCCCTCAGCTTGGAAACGTTGGTAGAGATGTGAAACACGGCCAAGTGAAGGCGAGGATACATCGGGTGAACTCTGTTCAGATCGGACGGGTCTGTTAGGAGGGTTGGACTGTTTGGCAGTAGTACTGGCTGAGATATTAGAAGCCTCAACAGAACCGGCCACCAAGGCTGGGTTTGCCAGATTGGGGCGACTAGAATTATCTCTGTTTGTTCTATCATTACCTTCTCCAGAGTTCTGTATATCAAGTTGAATGGAGGAAAGGCGTAGCCTTGCAGAGGAGCCCAAGTTATCGTGAAGGCGTCTGTGTGGATGGCTCCTGGGTCAGGTCTCCAACTGATGTAATCCTTCAGTTGGTTTGTTAGGCGACTCGCGAACAGGTCGGTCTGACAATGTGATAGAAAGGGTTGGATGATGGATGGGTCTAACTTCCACTCGCTCATGTCCCTGAATTCTCTCGACTCCTTGTCTGCAGAGACGTTGTCTCTTCCTGAGATGTGAGAAGCTATCACAAAGATGTCTCTTGCCTGGCACCAATCCCACAATTCCAGGGCAAGGGTCAGGAGTTGGAGGGAATGTGTACCCCCTTTGTTGTTGATATAGGCGATGGCGGTTGTGTTGTCTATTTGCAGAGATACGGTTACGTGAGACCTGTCTTTGAGAAAAGTTTTTAAGGCCAGGAAGGCTGCTTTCAGCTCCAGGTAATTGATGTGTTGGAGAGAGTGTTGGTCTCGAGGGAGTGATGAACCGCACCCCAGCCTTTCATGGAGGCGTCGGTCGTGATTAACATATCTGGAGGAGGCAGGTGTACAGGGCTGCCGTTTGTACTGCGGGTGTTTTCCAACCACCAGGCGAGTTCTCCTCTGGCACTTGTTGACAGAGTAATTAGGGCGTCGTAAGACTCTCGGTTCATTTGTGGGCCCCATATGAGGTCGCATTGCAGGTGGCGGAAATGGAGTGGTGCTCGCCAAATGGCTGGCCGAGATCCTCGAGTAAACCAATTAAGCTTGCTAGGTTTCGTAGAGTGATCCTTTGAGGAGCTAGTAGACGGTGAGCACAGTCTAGGATTTTGTTGATCTTTTCTGCTGGGAGTGACAGCATCATAGACGTTGAGTCTATTTTGAAACCCAGAAAGGTGATAACCTGAGAGGGAGTCAGGGATGACTTTTTGAAGTTTATTATAAATCCTAGGGACTGAAGGAGAGTTATTAACAGATGGGTGTTTTTCACAGCTTCCTCCTTTGTAGCAGCTAAGAGAAGGAAGTCGTCCAGGTAAATAAGGACTCGTATTGACTTTCTCCTCAGGAATGCTGCGATTGGCTTCATTAGTTTTGTAAAAATTCTGGGGGCTGAACACAGGCCGAATGGGAGGGCTTTGAACTGGTAACAAGTGTCCTCCCAAATAAACCGAAGAAACTTTTGGGATGACTGGTGGACGGGAACTGACAGGTAAGCGTCCTTTAAATCTATATTTGTCATAAAATCTCCTTTCAAAAGCAACGTTTTTAGGCAACTGAGATTTTCCATCTGGAAATGCTCGTTTAAAATGAACTTGTTCAGATAACTTAGATCTATCACCAGACGCATAGGTCCATCCTTTTTGGGTACAAGAAAAAGGTGGCTGTAAAAGCCGTCTCTTGAAAAGGGGGTTCTCTCTATGGCCCCTTTCTGCAACAACTCGTTGACTTCCTGTGAAATTAGAAGTGCCTCCTGACCCGATGATTGGGTAAACCGAGGAAACTTTTGGAAAGGAGTTTTGAAAAAAGTTATCTTGTACCCTGACACAATTGAAAGGATCTGTGGGTCCGATGTTAGGGTTCTCCAAGTGGCTAGGCACTCTGAGAGTCTTGCTGACGTCCCTTCTGGGAATGGGGACGAAAGGGGCCGTTTTTTGAACGGGTTCCCTGGTAATTTGACTGAAATCTAGAGGTGTTTGAATACCCAGAAGGTTGATATTTGGAGAAGGTGTTTCCTCGATGCTTGGTCTGAGACTGGGAACTAGTACCACGCCTAGGAAAGGGCTTGGTTGTATTTTGTGCCAAATTTTTTGTGAGGCCTCTAGACAATTCAGCCTGCTTTGAGGGAAAATGAGGGCTAATGAGGGAAAATCATCTCCAAAAAGCCAAGACTTGGCATTTGGTAGAGGTAATTCTGCGAGGTTTATCCTCGACTTATTTATTGATGCAAGGACTCTCTGTCGTCGCAAAATCGATAGATGGGTATTTGCTGAGCCTAAAAGGCAAAGGGCTTGTTCCAGGGCTAATTTGATTTCCTCATAAGATGGTGCTGAACCATTTTCGATGCAGTCATGAAGACCACAAAGTGGAGCAGTGGAATTTAAGAGGGCACGCTGAAGCGTGAACATTTCTTTGTCTCTCTCTTGGACATACCTTTTCAGTTTACTGGGAACTTGATTCAATAACTGTTGATCCAGTTTTGGGGCGGATAAAGAATCCACCTCAAGAGTGGCCCAGTCCTCCAGGATAACGAGCGATTGTTGATACGTTAATTTCCTCCGGAAATTAGACTCCAAAAATTTGGAGAATGAAGATGATGGCTTCCAGGAGGTTGACTGAGCAACAGGGTCAAACAGACCATGATCAAGGCTCGCTGCTTCGTCGGCAGTCTTACTTGAATCCTTTGGTGCCTTAACAGGCTCTACGGGTGCCTTAATAGGCTCTACGGGTGCCTCAATAGGCTCTATTGGTGCCTCAATAGGCTCTATTGGCACCCTAATGGGCGATGAAGAAGTCTCAAGAGACTTATTGGTCGTCAAAGGAACGTTTATCTCCATCAAGCTTGGCGTGTCATCAGCCATTAGCGACAAGGCATCAATGTCCGTGTTCGTAGCAGATTCTAGCTGATTTGAGCGGGATTCCAATGAGTCTAATCGCCCAGAAAGACTCTCAATCGAGTGCAAAATCCTCTGAAGAGTATCTTCTTCTAGGTCCCTGCGCCGTTTTGGCGGAGAACTTTCACTTTGTGCGTCGTGTGACGAGACGGAGTTTTGGCGCGAAGATGGCGACCGGGAGCGAGTCCTTTTTCGGGACTTGTGCTTTCTGCTGGACATGTTCAGCGAATGAAAATACCTAAAGAGCGAGAAAATATCGCTAGAAAGAAACCTACTGTGCAAAAACACAGAGGAATAGCCTGCAAAAGGTAAAAAATTAGCAAAAAGGCAGGACAAAATCAGAATACTTACCGAATGGTTTGAAGTACAAGGAAAAAAGCCACCGAAGCATCACGGGACCACGAGACCTAGGTCCCAGGGCCCTCTGGGTATACCCAGGCCCCTTTTACTTTTATGGGGGATCTACCCCTTCTATGCGTTAAAAAGTGGTTTGAAGCACTAACTGGGGAATTCCTACCATTTGTTGTCTCATATATTTCGAACGGAGTCTGTGAAATATAATTTGGTGCAAAAGCTACTTTTACTTTAAGACAGTTAAGTGAACAAAACCAATCACCAGCCGACAAGTCTCAAAATTAGCACGTTTAGGTCAATTAACCAGGACGGAACAACTGAAGAAAGCTACTTCAAAAAGAAAGAGCATTTTATCTCACGATAATCTAAAAGCTAAGCCTAAGCTTCCGGGTCACTTAACTTATTTTCCTGTAACCCTTTAGTAGGTAAATTATCCCTTTTTCCCGGTTCAATGTTGAGGGTCAGATGTCAAATCAATCAATCGATCAATCAATCAATCAATCAATCAATCAATCAATCAATCAATCAATCAATCAATCAATCAGTCAGTGAGTCAGTCAATCAGTCAATCAACCAATCGATCAATCAATGTAAATGCGTGGGATAAGGTTGCCCTGTATATCCGAGCCAGAGGCTCATGTATAAAACGCATGAAAAAATTCTTCAAATATTTTACACGATTTTTGAACTTAAATACTGTTTGGGGAGGTAAGGGAAGGGGAACTGATTTCTCACTTCTCTCAATGTCATATCGGCGTCTTTCAGTTAGGTTACAAAAATGTTACAAACATGTAGTTTCCAAATTAATTGACCAGGGGCCCGTCCCGAGTCTGGAAAGTCCCGGTAACTTTTCGGGCCCAGAGCTATATTTTAAAATCAAAACCTATAGAATGGTGGTGTAGCTGTTAGCCCGCAAACAAGCTCGACTTGTCTCGTCAACTTACATATTCACTACTTATCTTTAAAAACCAACGAAATTTGAATATTTAAAATAAACCTTGGGCTCATAAAATAGCTTTACGGGCCTGAAAAGTTATCGGTACTTTCGAGAAACGAGCCCCAGGATTGTAATTTATAAGAGTATCAGTAAGGGAGGGAGTATAAGGGTAAAAATGACGTTGTTACTTACTTATCATCCGCTAAGGGCATGATGTAAACAGGACAACAAACACCAGCTACTCGTGTGCCAGAACCGAACTTTTGGTTTCCAGGTTTCATGGAGGCCAGACGCGAGGAATATGTTTCCAGAGTAATGGCAGGCGAGAGCTTCTGTTCTATCAACACTACGGCGTCTTTAAGTTTATCAAGTTGATCCTTGTTATCATGGCGAACCTACAACATTAAAAAATTCCACGGCATTAAAGCCAATATGGTTGTCCTGTTTGTCGCTAAAGTCCTAAAGCCAAAGTAATTACTCTTGACCAATCACAGCAAACGCAGATAACAGTATGAACCAATCAGAATTGGAGCAAAACGTGTATCTGGTGCCAAGCGCGGGAAAACATGTAACTCGTGCCAAGAGCGGGAAAATACGCAGCAGTGCCAATTGCGGGAAAAAAATTCGCTTCGTTGTCTCAACTAATAAGAAGTAAAACCAAAATGGTTCGTGGCGTTTTGTGTGATTGGCAACAGTGATTTCTTTGGCTCTGTTTTAACAACGCTTAATTCAAAAGGTTACATGCCTCCACAATAAACTAATTTGTCTCCTACCTGAAGTTTCAGAACGTAGTCTCCTTTTTCCAACTTGACAGAGTACTGCCACGAAAGAAAATATGACAAAAACAGTTAACAGAAAATATAGAAATTCTCGGCTTTACGGCCAGAGCTGCATGACAAAGTCGTCATTGAAACGTAAAAAATCCACCTAAAAATACTGACGGAATAAAAAATTTAATATCTTAATATATTAGCCCAGCACACATGCCTTTCTCGATGAAATTGCGATAACAGTATTAAGATATCGGTCAAAGGCTTGTGATTAAAGGTGAAACAACGTGACTGACACAGCAGAATACCGGCAAGTGTGACTAGCAGATTGCTATAACGTTTGAAGACTCTCGTAACGTGTAACGCCCAGGTCGAACATTGACATCGGATTTTTCATGGGTTTAACCGCCGTGTCAGTCGATATTGACAATGGAAAATTCCGGAGTGAAGAAGTCTAACATAGTGACTAGCTGTCAAAAAGATACATTTTTTTGCAGCTTGCAATGCAACACCGTTGCGCGACAAGTTGTTGTCAACATTGCACGTGTAGCACCCTCTCTCTGCAACCTGTCTTATTTATCCTACTTAATAAGTATAGTTTTTTTAATGAACATTTTAGAATATATTTCACAACATAGTATTTCTTTTAAAGTATCTTTAGACCAATAATTCATATGTACTTTTTTCAAAGTACCCAGTTAGTGAATTACTTGTGATTTGCTAGAAGTTTTGACACTTAAATAAGGTTGATGATGATGATGATGATGATGATGAAGATGATGATGATGATGATGATGGTGATGATGATGATGATGATGATGATGATGATGATGATGATGATGATGATGACGAAAAATAGCGTTGCAAGTTGCTGGAAAAGTAGTCTAGTTTTCTTCTTTTCGCAACGTTGCAAGATACGTTGCAGAGTGTAACATGTACTCTGCAACTTGTCACGAAACACTTTGTGAACATTGCGTTGTAAGTTACGGGAAAAATTCCCTCGTGTAACAGCAGTCATCGACCGATAAATTGCAAGGTAGGAGGAACAATTATCGACTACATCGCAGGGTGAAATTATTTAATGTTTTTTCCTCAGCCCTGATTACTCAAGAAGCCCTACCCGGTCAGGGAATGCATCTCCGCATCCAAGAAGCCTTTTATTTGAGTCGTAGAGCATCCACAGCTGAGATTCATATTCAGATTCATACAGCAAATCAGACAGGTATGTAGCATTAGGGCTAACTTCACCCGCTTTAGACTGAAAAGAAAAATCAATCAACAAACCAACGTGAACAACACCCTTGATTGTGCCGCATTTTAAACTTAAGTACATCTGAAGAAACAACAGTGTAAGTAACCAAAGAATGAAGTAAGCAAAACAGCAAAACATGTCCTCGAGGAAAGAGAAAGCTACACATCAAATGACAATGTTAATTCGTTGTGTTTTCATGTGCATACCTGATGAAAGTTGTAGGTGAGAGTTAGCGCATAAATTTGCCGTCCATTTGGTAAGACATCCCTTGAACCAAGCGCGTTAATCTTGTATTCTGATGGCCTAGAGACAAAAGGGTTAAAAAAAGCAGATGTTAAGGAAGTAATGTCACCGCAATGAATTTGTCGACACAAGAAAGCTACTACTGATCGCTTTTCGTTTAACTAATTTACTGGGTTTTTTTTTTTTTTGCATGTTTCGACTAATAGCGTAGCTCCACCGTTCACTATATCAACCCTTTATTCATTTGGTATCACGTAGTGTCAAGCGAATCACGCAAGTTTCTCTCAGAACATGAAGCAATAAAAGATCTAGCTACCTGACAGACTGGGCGTGTGTTTTGAGTGAAACTGATGGTGAAAGTTCCTCCTCTCTTAAAGTTGGTGTTATGTCCACTCGGCAAACTTTGGACGCTTGCTGCAATGTAAAAATAGCACAGAAATCAACTGTATTGTACATGCTGACACGAACAAAGGGAAACCAAATTTGTTTTCCTTAAAATAACTGGCAAGCACTGACGCTATTAAAGCCATTGGCCGCGTCTCCTACAGATTTTGATACCTTCACAACTTAAAAGTTGTGAGTGAGTGACAACTCTCAGCTGAGTTGTAAAGCGTATTTGAACAATGATATAGCCAAATTTGCAAATTTTATAAATGTAATACCATTTATAAAATTTATTAAAATTTATAAATGTACCACCAGTACTTACCAATGTTATACTGCTTTCACTGGGTTTAACTCCATGGAATGTTACTGTTCTTTTGACAGCGCATTCTCCAAGACTTGCCCACCATCTCGCCGTGCAAAGCTCTAACGTCGAACCACCCTAAAGTGACAAAAAAAAACATCAAGACAGATTAAAAAGGAATAGCTCTCCACTGATATCCAATTTCTTTTTAACAGCAGTATAGATTTTATAACATCTTGTGATGTCAGTTGGAATTGAAAATGGCATGTCCAGGTTGCTCTGTTTTTCAGAGAGGGCTGTAGTGTTTTGGGTACTCAGTTGTTATTCTTCAACCATTCACTCATAGTCTACGAGGAAGAAAACCCCAAACCAATAGTTGATTGGCTTACGCACATTTTCCCGCCCTTGGCGCCGGTTGTCGTTTTGCCGCCCTTGGCACAGGTTGCAAGTTTTTTCGCCCCCGATACCAGTAGCATGTTTTTCCGCCCTTGGTACCAGGTAAATGTTTTCCCGCGCATGGTACCGTTAACATGTTTTCCTGTACTTGGTATCGAATGCATGTTTTCCTGCCCTTGGCACAATTTGCACGTTTTCCTGAACAGGACACCAACTGTATGTTTTCCCGCGCTTGACACCCGCTACCTTTTTGCTTCGAGTTCTGATTGGTTGGTTGCATTATTCTGTTTGTTATGATTGGACAGATTTCATTTGTTTAAAAAAGCCGCTTTGCTGATCTGACAGGCAAGTTAGAAGTTACTTTTAAGGGTTCGAATATCCAAAATTAATGTTACCTTCACTGCAAAACTCAGGGTTTTCTCTCCAAGTGGCGCTAGGTTGAAAAATTGAAAGTATTCTTGCTCTTTGAACGACGAGTGAGGTAGCAACTGCACCGTGTGAAGAAGAAAGCGGCCATTGAGCTCACTTTCTAGTGATGACATTGAAAATTCTGTTGATTATGAAAAAAGGAATTTCAGAACAAAAGTGGGGAATTCGTAATACTGTACGAAACCTCAAAAACTCATTTTGATTAAAGATTACGTTCATAAGATTGTTAACCACCTAACAGGATGACATGAAAAGGAGACAAATTCTGTATCACCCGCTAGGTCAGTCAATAAGCCCGTGCAGTCAGTATTACCTGCCCAAGTGGCTCCTTCTGGGACGTGAAGAAATGTCCTGTGGACCTGCCCAGGTTTAAACTTCACGTCTTCTAGCTCGTAGTTGTAATGTTGAAGATCAGTTATTCTAGGTAATTAAAAGTTCAAATAGAAAGTAAACCATTTATTCAACGAGAATGAAACAATTGACTGGTCTGTCTGTCTGTCTGTCTGTCTGTCTGTCTGTCTGTCTGTCTGTCCGTCCAACTGTCCCTCTGATTGTCTGTAACCCTTGCCCCCCTGAATGCCTTTCTTACTGGTCATCACCAGCCTCGTTCCCAGTCGTCCTCGACGCGTAATCAAATGTGACGTCACCCGACGAGCTCGGCGGGAAAATTCCCCCGTCACTCGATAGCGCATAAAGGCCTGGGGACGAGGCTGGGTCATCACCTTTCTCGAGTAAGCGAAACCATTTTGTCTATGTATTTTTGCCCGCACAACTCTCCTTCTCTCGCCTATGTCACCGCGTTGTCAGTCTATCTATCCATCAAATTTCTCTAGCAACCTTGTGTTTGCCCATAATTCTGTCAACGAGTCATATCTTGATTCTGAAGATAAACGTTTGGCGCATATTTTAGTGCCAATTCAGCTCAAGCGCGATCTCGAATTGCATGTACATACTGGCAGCAATTTCGCTGTGATTTCACAGCGATGTTTCAATGAAACTGTGAAATGTTTTTCAGCAGAGGGAGCAAAGCGTGTGCAATGTCTTGTGGGGCTCCTAAGAAAGCCTTGACGTGTGCGTGTTTCTCTGCGTTTTTTGGTTTTTGTTTTCAACATCGCATGCACTCTCCTAATTTGCTTAGCCAGGGCCTTAAATTTAAAATAATAATAATAATAATAATAGTAATAATAATAATAACTGACTGTCCTGGTACAACATTTCAAGATTGCAATGATATCGCTGATAAATCGCCATAAAATGGAAGCGAGACCGCCGGCAGAAATTTAAACGGGCTATTTGTAATGTTTTTGAGATGCGTAAACATCGCCCATGTAACCGGAGCTAACGACCTTCGCTGCATATACGATAAAGCTACGCAATCAGAGAATAATTGAAGAACATTAACCTGTTTGGTTTAATGACTGTAACAGGAACTCTGAACAAAGGTCCTCGTTGTGGACAGCTGATGTCATAAGCAGACACCTAAAACAAAGTCAGTATGGAAATCTTGATCCATTCAATTCTTTTGTTACACTCACTTATCTGCAATAACCCACAAATGGTGGTTTACTACAGTAAAGGCACCCAACAAAGATTTGATTTATGTTTACTTATTAGATGTGTTATTGTCAATAAAACTATTTCTCTAGTCTGGAAGCTTTGTATTTTTCTCAATTTAAGTGCATGGCTCGTCAAATGTAGGTACCCCGAAAATTTTACCAACCAGTTATGCGCTGGCGAAAAAAAAAAGACATCAAGCCCAGGCCGAAAGAGAATGAAAGTTCAAACTCTCCGCGCAATCTCGCGTGCTCTCGGTGACTTTCGTGTGCTCTCGGCAACATTCGCGTGCTCTCGAAGAGTTTCAATCTGCTCAAATTTTAATCAGAATCGATGGAAGTTCAACCCTTGCTCTCGTTTGGCCTGAAACACTCGCGGTCTCGGCAACTGTCGAGCGCTCCAAATCGAAAACAACACTGTTACTCGGCAGGGGTTGCCCATCTCAAGAAGATCTCAATGAGTTTGAATATTCTCAAATTTTAATTAGAATCGATGGAAGTTCAAATTCTCGCTTTCGTTGACCCTCATGAACTTTCACTGACTCTCCGCGGGCCCTCTTACAGAGTTTGAACCCTAATCGACTCTTTTTCTCGTTTGGCTTGGATTTTAGGTTGGCAAAACTGCTTTTTATCCTGATTAATGTAGTTCCAAAACCAACAGCCAGTTCAGTTAAGATATAAATAATGCAAAATCTCACCTCGGCAAAGTGTGCACCATGTGGCAAACCACGAGGATCAACTTTTACACTAAAACTACGAACTGAAACAAAACAAAATATAATCAGTTACCGTGCGACTGAGAAACACTTTGGTTTGACTTTGATATAACCAAAGAGAAAAAAGATGACTCATTGTTTGCACAGAAACCAAATTGACTTATGCGTGCTATTTAAAAGCACCCTTCACAAGGCAAACTTAAGTTGGGACACTCGTGTTGATTAACTTCAAAAAGTTAGCGAACTAACGTCGCCACACGACAAAATTCCGCCGGTTACGAAGAGACCGCGCGTTCTCAGTAGCCAGCAGAATAAGTGACTTGGGGCAAGCCTTCCCACATCGCCCATTACCCCAGACATGGAAAATCAGCTTTTGGTGTTCGATAGGCTCTTTACTTCTCGACTAGTTTACTTCTCGACTCGTCCGGCCTGGTTATAACTCTTAGAGTTACTGAGACACACAAGCTTCACCACCACGGCAAGGTGACACTGAGAAAAGCTGCAAAAGTGGAAGACAACTAAGTCTCCCTCAATTTCTCGCCAACAGTTTGCCAAAATGTTTACCCCCTTTGCTGCAGTCTTCACACACACCAAAACGAAAATGCTAGCCTGTGAACAGGCTCTCTGGTCAGGGAAACAGCGAAGAAAAGGAAGGAGCGAAGAAAAAGGGAGAGAACAAGCAAAGAGACCAGGAGGGGGTGGGGAAGGAAGAAGGGGGGGAGGGAAAGCCCGCCCCGTCCTCTTCCCCAGCCTACGCTAGGCTCGCTTCGCTCGCTGATTTATTTTCGCGCTTTTTCCCAACTGCGGAGCCTACGAAAATGCCCACACGAGTTTGCAAACCCGAGTTTAAAGTGTGACGGCGATTTGGTTTCCACTAACCTGTGTTCATCAGGACAAGATGGTCCGGCACCGTCACCCAGGACGCAGAACTGATTAAACTTAGGCGAAGATTGAAACTAATTCTTTCATCTTTAGCTGTCATGATGTGGAGAAAAACAGAACAGAAAAAACGTTGCGACCTCCACGCAACTACCCTTTCTTTCAATAAAAAAAATGAAACTAAAGGTGCGATGTTACGTCAAATAACCGGTTGCTCTTTTACTGAGAGATTTTTCCAAATCAACCATGCCCCGTCTGGACAGGAAAGAACACACGGGGCGATCACTTATGGTATTTTCTTCCATCTTTCGTATTGTGAATCGCGAAACGTAGGCGCACTTAAAACTACCCATACCACGTTTGGTCTTTTCACTTACGCTTGTAGCTTACATGTAAATCTGGACAACGTTATTAAACCCTTAAAACAGTTGCGTGTTGGAGTTGGAGATCTGGTTTTTCACAACCCTAAGAACTAAAGTAAAAATTCTGAATACCTAATAGGAGTTGAACCCATGGCAGTCTGTACGACGATCGGATGGTAAAATATTTAGTAGCTAGTTGGGCATTAGTCGCTGTGTGCGCCTATTTGAGGCCTTCGCAGTGTTGCTGAACACGCAAGCAAGTAAGAACTTTATTATTGTGTCATAACGAAGTATATAAATAGATGTAGATGTAGATGTTCACATACATACCTACGTCATCATCATAGTTTGTAGTCACGGATACACTCTCATTAATGGGTTTACATAAGTGATGTGGTTCTCGTAGATAAATTCCTCTCTGTCCCGCTGAACAGAAAACCTGCACATGGTAAAAAAATAATAATAATAAAACAAAACAAACGTTTAGAAAATCTCAAATTAAAGGGGTAATGGTACCACTTTGTTGCAAAGAACTGCAAAAGATGTATAGAAAGAGCTTCCAAAACCTAGTCTGTGTACAGCTTCCCTCCGGGCTTCCCTTTGCCCGCAAAAAAAATTCTGTGAGAAAGAAAGAAACCGAACATATTTTTTACAAGTTACTTTTTTATCTTTTCGTCGTGTTGTACAAAATTACGGCATGAGATAAGCACATCAGAGATTTGCAACACAAGCTGAGACTGAAGAAAAATACACATTACTGTTGCACATAACATACCTGAAATCTAACATCTCTTTCTGGCACACTAGAAAATTCGCTACAGTAATCAAAGGCTTTGTCAACCTAAAAAAAGCATGTTAAATAAAAGAAAACTAATATTTAGAGTTTCTGAAATATCAAGTAAACATTGTTACGTTGACGATTATCTTTTACTAACCCATGAAGCCCCAATAGTGATCAGCAAGGGTTAAACAAACCTGAAGAAGGCCATGACCTTGAGTAAGTTTGTCTAGCCCTATAAAAAAGACAAAATTACATTCATTTGTCAATTTTAGTTGTGAAAAAAGATAAAAAGTGACATTTCAGTGGTATAATGATATTGACGAGTACAATGGTTGAATATATTAATGTGTAAGTTTATTCAGAACAGGGGAACCCAACGGTTCATTTCGACGGAATGTCTGTTCGGAAGCAGCCTAAAACGCCTGAGATTTTCAGATTTAATTGTACTGAAAACTAGAGATTTCTTTGGCGAAACAGCACCTCAGGCTTTCGTTATTCGGAGGAATAATATGTCGTTTTGAGTGTAAAATAAGGTCAGCTATAGCATTTTCGGAGAGTCAATAGCAGCTTGGAAATTCGGCGGATAGGATTCCGCTTCCTGAAATTTTCTGCGGCCTAAAGTTTCAGCTAAAAACGCCGAACAGATCAACCTGTTATTAGCTTACACAAAAATGCCTTTAAAAAGCTCTGAAACAATCTAAGAAAGCAGAAAATGACGTTTCAAGTATTTGCTAAAATGTTCTCGTTGGGTGCCCCTGTCAGAAGCATTGACATGGCTTTCAATTGGCAGGGAAGAACGACTGAAAAGAAAGGAGCGAAGAGCTTCAGGGTGGAAGAGTGAGCAGACGGTCCAGGAAGTAGCTAACAATTAGGAGGAAGTTAGACTGCTAACAGTCTCTTCAGGTAATTTAGCGTAAAAAGAACGCGACAAGATCGAAGTGTGAAGTGCGAGTGCAGAAATCCCTCCTCGTTTTATCGTTGATTTGTATAACTCATACATTTCCTTCTGCTCCCGCGTAGGATCTGATGAAAAAAAAATTTGACGACTGCTTGCAGTCTAGGGGGAAAGGATGAAAATTCATTTACACCACGTATGCCACTTTGACTGGAAAGGATTGATGACGATGACGAGGGAAACCGACAATAAGAACGACGACGATGATGAAGAAACTTGGGGGGAAGTGAAAAATTTGTCCACATTATCAAACGAAAACTGAGCCGTATTGCTCATCTCACAGTACCTTCTACGTGAAGTGCAGTATTTTCCAACGCTCTACGAATGCTGTTGACGAAACAAAAACCAGATAATGTATTATTTAAAAATGCTCAAAGAAATGTCATACAATAGCATGAAAAGCAAACAGCTTCCTATAGATTGGGTAATTCTACCAGCCTTTACATTTATTCCAGGCAGCCAGTCATTATCATCATACCTTCCCCCCCTGTGAGGAATAGGGTGGGAAAATATTTGAGCTGCTCCCAGTGCAACAAACTCTGAGACAATTTCCTATTTCCATAATCAACAGTTTTCTCGCAGGATGGGGTGATTAGCCCAATGTTACAATGTAAAATCCCCAACCTGGAGGAACAGGGACGGTCCTTTGTCGGCCATATCCGGCAAGGTTGAACCTACCAAGGGCAATTCCCCTACCAGCATAGCTCTTGGGATCATTAAGACATACAAGCCTCACCACCACGACAAGGTGACAAGCCTCGGATGAAGCCAGACAGCAAGTACTTAATATTAATTTATGATCTTATAATTCTTTATCTGGCAAGGGTACAATAAAGGCTGTTGTTGTTGTAAAGAAATGCAGTAAAATAAAAGTTTCACCTGTAAGGAGAGTAAGGAATGTTGTTCACTTTAAGACCAGAAAGCAACAGTGCTAAAAACAGGAAGAGAAATAGGTGAAGGTTATACAAAAGTTTACTGTGAAGGCCACAATGAACAGTGTTACAAGTCATGTACTTAAGAAACAGAGAGAACACTGGAACCTTGTTTTGTGGAATATAGATTGCACCAAATTGCAGCATGTCGGAGGCGTCCCAACATAACAAAACTGGACACATGGTTCAGATGGGCAATTTCAAAAAGTAGGAAAGGAACACCTTTTTTGTTTTTACTGGTGTACGAGGGGGGAGAGGAAAGTCACCCTCAACAGGACGGCCAACGTTACAATCAATCTGGAGCCAACTTGCGTCATGCAGGTCATACCTAAAACCATGTGACCTATGTTATCAAAGTAGGTTCTAGTCACATGCTGTGAACATGGTTCTAATAAACGTCTATGTTCTACGAGTAAGAAAGAAAACAATTTCTAGAGCTTTCATACCAATTCCCCCACAAGCATTAGGTGAAGACATTGATGTTCCATTCATTAACTGTGTTCCTCTCAGTGTCCAGTTGGGTACAGCAGCAATTGCTCCACCTGGTGCACTTATACTGACACCTAACGAGCCATCTGTGCTGTAAGAAACAAGATCAGATTTCCCGTGAGTGACAGATCCTTAGACGCGGATCAGGCTTTTAGCCAGGAATTGAAAGTTGGCCGTCCAAGGATCATGTTTCTTGTAAATTATTTGAAAGATTAAGTGAATTTTATTCAAATTTTTCCAAAAAGTGGGCGTCCATAGGACACCTGGACGCCCCTCTGGCTAAAACCTTGACGCGGATCCTTGTTTATGTCGGCAGTCTTTGATCTAAGCATTATCATAAATTATCGAAAATTTTATTGTTAGCTTGGCAAATGAAAACACGAAAAATTGAAAGAGACTGGCACATTTATTAAAAATAGCAAATATGAGAGGAGAATGTTGAAAATTGAAGGAGATATTCCTATTTGAAAAAAGGTCAAATTACAGACGTTTGTATGGCTGGGTGACAACTCTTGCCACCCAGCCAAACAAATGTCTGTAAATGTTGTAAATTTTGAAAGCATCATTTGAAACCGGTTTCCATCCTTTTTCTTTCAAACTTCGCATGTTAACTAAATGTTATATGCTCTCTCTAGTAATAATCTTTGTTTGTGTATCGGATGAATTTCAATTTTTAAGATGTAAACAATGACGCCAGCAAGGATCCGCCTATAGTGATTTTTCTATAGTAACTTAGGGGTTGCAGGGATCGTCTGAGAAGTTTAATTTGGGCGTGTTATCTAGCAAACCTATGGCAACCCATTGTAACATGTCCTAGTCAGAATTGTTCCATAAACCAACTGAAATTCACGATAGAACAGCTAAAACAATTCCTTACGTGGGACCTCTAGAAGACCATGTGTATTGATTTCCTGGTAGTTTTTCTAGTAATGAATATTCAGCAGCCATCATATCTGGAGACACATAAGCTCCAACACCTGAACAGTAAAAACAACAACACAAACAACATTCAGTAACGCCCTGACCAATTGGTCGTGCCAGACATTAAAATTTCTTTGTGTGCTGTCTGTCTTGATACAGTAAAGGTAAAGTTGCACACGAGCCAAGGAGGCCCACACGGCCAGAGGTTATCCCGGTTTCTGTAGCATGAAGCAACTGAGAGTATTGCTACTCCCCCCCTGGATGGGATGCTAGTCCATCACAGGGTTGCCCCCAGCAGTATGTCGCCGGTACCCATTTATACACCTGGGTGGAGAGAGACAATGTGGGGTAAAGTTTCTTGTCTTAGGAGACAACACAATGGCAGGGACTGGGCGTTGAACCACCGACTTTCAAGTCTGAAGTCCAATGCGCTAACCACTATGCTACTGCGCCCGCCTTATGTGTCTTGATAAATTAATTTATAAATGTCATCACCTGGAGTTGAAAGAGTTCCTTAGTGCAGTTCTATCTACTCATGGAAAATGTAAACTCCTTTGTGCTGTAAACACATACCGTATTAACTTTGCAATGAGCATACAACAACCGAAAAGTCAGAAATGTGAAAGATGTTTGCATTTCTGTTTCCGGCAGCATGCAGGATGTAATGCTATGTCTTATAAAAAAGGACATAACTGTATCTGTATTTCAGAGTTCAACCCTTTCACTCCCAGAGATTCAAACTTTTGAGTCTGCAGATGAAATCCTAGGGTATGACCACTCAAATGGGACCTCTTTGGCAGTACTTTCACACGGTACTATTTGTTTTTCAGCATTTTACACAATGAAATTTCAAATTTTTGTGAAATTTTGGCATTGGCCACTTTGGGAGTGAAAGGGATAAAGAATCTAACAGGTGTTCAAGCACAGTTCAGGTTCATCTCATAGGGTCACAGATTCATATGTTTTTCTATTTTAATCTCATGCTCCCGAAAAAGTGTATCCACTTTAATAAGCATATTATAAAGTCAAGTCATTTCCCTGCATATGTATAAATAATTTAAGGGAAAAAAACATTGTTGCGAATTACCAATAACAGACTCTGCCGTTCCCCCTGGACAGCCGACTGTGGACAGGGCAGGACCATTGTTGCCAGCACTAGAGACAAATATCACCTTGTGCTTGTTCACAAGTTCATTCATCATTTCAAGAATTCGGCTGGAATAAAGAAGGGATAAAAAGAACTGTATGACTAACTCTGGATCACGTTTAACAATTTGAGGGAAAATAGCGGGATAAAAATAGATCATCCAGGCCCGGAGACCACCTTAGCCCTTTTCGCTGACTCCTTAAGTCAGTTATGCAGACACTGAGGTGATTCTAACTTCTGAGTCCATGGATGAAATCCTATGGTGTGACCATTCAAATGACTCCTCTTCAGCAGTACTTTCACGTGGTACTATTTGTATTTCAGTATTTTACAAAATGGAATTTCAGATTTGTCTTGAATTTTTATTTTAGGCACTATTGGGAGAAAAAGGGTTAAAAGTGGAAGAAAAAGAAAGAAAGCAGTATCTTACCCTGAATTAGGCCAGTGACTGGCTTCTCCATAGCTCATGTTGATTAGATCACATTTATACTGATGAACTGCAATCAACTACAAAATAAAACCCTTCAGAATGACACGAAACTGAAACAATAATAATGTTGTCACTCACTTATATCAGCAACAGAAAAAACTGTGATATACCCACCCCTCGGATCATGGAAGTTCCAGTCTCCATTGTTTGTAGTCGTGTATCACCAATCTTTACTGACAGAATCTGATGAAAAAGTGAAATACTTGAGCTAGATCTAGAAATCTCAAACCCATCTCAAATAACCCTCTGGCATCATTATGCAAATTCTCCTTACTGGTCTCCAGACATTCCACTGAGTACTAATTGGGAGAACTTGCAATGTTTAAACATCAAGAAAATTCATCATTTGTGACCATTTGCTTAAGTCTCATGACCTTTATATGTTATAATGCAATGATATGATGAGGAGAAATTTTATGATCATCAGTGTTGGGACTTTAAGGGTTAACTTGAGTTTTTGATTATCCAGCCATTGCTCTATGGTCCCAATTTCGCATAAACATCAGAAAGTCAGTTCTTGAGGGCAAAAACATAGGTACCTGCTGACATTTGCCCCAATAGTAAAATGTATGTTCTCCTCTCTGGTCCGTATAGTTATATTTCTATGGTTCAAGTTGGGAGAATTTCTTTCGACACCAAGAGACTTCACCTTAATTTGGTGATTATTTCCCCAATTCTCATGACCTTATATTTTTTTAGTCACTGTTGGGGCTTCGTTTGCTGTATGCTACCCAGCGACAACTGATTGAAACACACAGTCAAAAGGGTGTGTAGATACAGTTTTGGCTGAAGACAACTATGTTTGAGTGCTCACCTAAATCTGTGATTTCGTGATGTGTGCAGTTCTGATTATATCTAAAAAAAATCTTAATCTCTCAATTATCAGGAAGAGTTCTTGATACTCTGCAGTTCAACAGGACAGACGGCCCAAGGGCCAGACTTCAGTTGTGTAATATTATTTTGTGGGACATTCTCTCTGCTGAACTTGCTTTATCAACCAACCTGAGCTCCTGGTGCAATACCCGTTAGCGCTGTATCATCCGCACAATATCCTGCTGCTATGCTCGAAACATGAGTGCCATGAGCACCTGGGAAATGACAGGAAGGTAATACAACCTTGACCTTTTAACCCCTTAAAGTGACCAACATTTAATTTCTCCTAACGTAGTAACACTCCTTAATGAAACATAAAGGTTGTGCAAAAGAAGGAAGTGGTCAACAAGTGAAAAAGGACTGGGTTGTTAAACAAATTCTCCTCACGAGTGCCATAGGAAATGGAGAACAGTGTGGAGAATATGCATGCTGATATCAGGGTTTAACCCTTTAAGCCCTGATGTAAAAATGCATATTCTCCTTACTGTTCTCCATACATTTCTTATGGAACTAGTAAGGAGAATTTGTCTAAATAACAAGACATCTTATCCTTGGTGATCACTTTCTTTATTCTCATCACTTGAATGTTTGAACAAGTAGTGATAATGTGAAGAGAAATTTCATTTTTGTCACTGTTAGGGGTTAAAGGGTTAAAGGGATACACAAGAAAGCCCACTGGGCATTACAACCGGACTGTTGCATGCATATTGAATTAAGACTACGAAAAAAAGATCCCACAAGACTAGTGAAGTAACATATACATATGGCATGGTATTGAGTACATAAGAAAAACTGGAAGTTTAGGGACAGCGCTGCGCCCAGATGTCTGGTAAAGATCAGCACAGCATTGAGGATTGTGTTACTACATGTAGAAATGGACTCATGCCAGGCAGCCTGGGTAGAGAGCTCTTGTTGGAAAAACCTTTTGTTAACTCGCAGTTAACTTGTGTGTAGTTGTATCCTGACAGGTTACCATAAGCAAGAATAAATTCCTTGCTGTTCATCAAATTTTCATGACAAAATTAAAGTCTAGTTGTTAGAAAAATCCACTTTGATTTGTTTAAGGAGAACAGGTTCACCATACAGAGTGCACCGATTATTTATCACAGACTGCATTTATCAATGCCACTGTATGGGTCTACAACTTACTGTATTTCTATACTGGGTCTATTATTTACTGAAAAGTGAGACACAATACAATGAATCTTCAACACTAATCAACATTACCAACCTCCATTAGCAACTATGGAGAGGATCTTGCCTTCTTCGTAAATGTTGACGCTGTAATTGAATAAATCTGAAGACATAAAAGAGCTGGTTATTATACAAGTTTATTCATCAAAACATACGTATACATTTAACCTTTCAGGTTCTACTGTGATAGTCATTACATATTGGATATTCAAAGGAGGTTTACCACCTCAGTGGTCTTCAAAGTAAAAGGGCAGGGATTCTTGTTGCCTCAGATAGAGGTGAAAAATTAAGGATTCTGGTATCTTTTAGGGTGTTCAGGATGGAACACCAACTTCTTTGGCCATGAAGGTATCATTTAGGGTCGCACATCTATACTACTGAACAGTTACGGAATTTTTAAAATTTCTCAGCAAGAATGTTACCTTTAGACTCAAATTGGTCTCCCTTAAAGGTTTTATTAAAAATTCCACTTTTACAAAGGAGTCCTGGCCAGGTTCTCAACGATGACCCAGAGGTTCAAGACAGCATGGCATGTACAAGGCAAGCTTTTGAGTTTTTCACTTCAGAAACATCACCTTCATCCTAAAATACATTTAGCTGAAAACAATGGCACTGCATGTACCTTCTTTTCCAAAGGTAGCATATTGTCCAGTCTCTCTGTAGCTTGACAAAACAGCACAGCTGGCCAAATCACCACTCTCTGATGTGTCAATACAAGCCCTAATAATGACAGAGAAAATCACTTTTGATTGCTGTATTATGTTCCTAAAAAAATGAGTTTTTTGTTTGCTTGTTTTTTGGTTGATGAGATAAAACTGAGATAAAAAATTAATAGTGAAATGTTTCCCAAGGTACTTACATGGCTTATAGTGCCTCACATTGTGTGTAAATCAGTAGGTATGTTGCATGTATGTTTTGCAAGTCTGTGTTATCTCACTATTTTTGACCAGTGAAACAACCAAGCTTGCTATGAATCTCAGTGATTAGAATATCCAACTGGTGTACTGAAAGTTGTGAGTGATTTCCCCTTTGAGAACTATAGCTAAGAAGTTTTAATTTGTGGGCCAAGGCAAACATGACAAACTAAACTTAGTTACTCCATATTACTCCGCTAGCCACCATGGTTATTCCAGGAAGTCAGTATTCTACTATTGAATATTTTATTGTTTTATTCTGTTTTCTACTTCTAAAGTTTTGCAATGGTTCCAACATGTCATGCTTCAGCATTTCTCTTTTTCACATGCTTCCTTCTCTGAAATACATCTTATTCCAAAATGGCAGAAAATACATTCTTTTGTCTCATTGTTAATTGGCCCTTGTTGCCTTGATCCCATCTGCAGAATTCAAAGGGATATTTGGCTTAAAATGAGGCAACAAGGGCCGATTAACATGGAGACAAGAGAATAATATATTTTCTGCCATTTTGGAATAAGGTATTAAATTAAGGCTGTTTTGTCCTGACTTGCAAAACAGCAAGGGTACAAAATATAAAATTAAGGTGGTTGTTGCTGTATCCCACAGAAAAATGAATTACATAAAATTGGAAGACTTCAATCCAAAACAAAAACTTTATGACAAACCTCCATGAATGCCCATCATGGAACACAACACAGTCAAACACTGGTCCAGTGTCAGAGTAGTTTTTGTCCAGGCTGGAAAGCATTTCCACCTGAGCCTGAAGATCTTCTTTGATTAACTTCTCTTGCTAATGAAACAAAATAATTAACATTCAAACAAGGGAGTTAGTTTCTAAAGAAACTGCGGTGCTGCGTTGGTGGGGACGTGAAACACAAAATTTTGGATTTGTCAACGGAGTTGATAAGGTAAATTAGCCACCATAAAGAGATTGAAATTTACCAATTTCAATTCCAATTTACCTTATCAACTCAGTTGATAATTCCAAAATAATTAAATAAATGTTGTTTGGCAGTAATCATATATTTGAACTGCGGATAAAGATAGAATTCTATTAAGATCATCGCAGTGACGGTGTTTCAACTTAAGCATATATTATTTCAAATATTAATGTTTATTTCTCCATCTATGGGATAAATACGAACTCTCAATTGACCAGCTCCCAGTTGGCTTGATAGCTCAGTTGGTTAGAGCGCTGCACCGGTATCGTAGAGGTCATGGGTTCGATTCCCGTTCAAGCCTGAATTTTTTCAGGTTTCTTCTTTTCAACGGCTTAAGTTGAAATGCCTTCACTCTGATGATCTTTATATAATTCTATCTTTATCCGCAGTTCAAATGTATGACTATTTCATATATTAATGTTTAAACCAAAACTGTAGGTATGGAATGAAAAAACATGACTGTGGTACAACTGCATTGAAATGCAATGCAGTGAATCAAACATATACTAGCTGGCACATTGTTAAAAAAAGAAATAAAAGAAATAAAAAGAAATAAAAGCTGGCACATTGTTACAATTAAACAAGGCAAAACATATCTAATTGTAACAATGTGCCAGCTTACGATAACTGAAAATCACCTGAAATAACACTCATTGCTTTGCAGGTCGTGATTTTTTGGACAATTTTGACATATTACTTGCCATACATTAAAACCAAATATTACAGCAATGAATATGAGCACCCCTGTCAAATGCTATGTATTTATCGTAGGAAGGATAACAGAAGATGTTGGCACTAAGGACCTGACAGAGGTACTTATTATTGGCCAGGATTAGTGAACTTCACTGTGAAGGAAATAATTAACTGTAAGCAACAAAATTACTGGATGCTGGTGCATTTCAACAGAGATGATACCACTTAGAATATAATTATCTGAATGGTTTCAGAACAACATCTCTGACAGAACTCTAGAAAATATAACTGACTGTGGGCCTCCCTCCCCACCCCTCCCCTGCAGATCTCCAGGGACCCCAGAGTAGTTCCGACACTACCTGGGTTACCAAATCCTCCAGGCAAGTGTGTCAGCTTAGCTAGATAAAGCTCTGTGCACAGAGACAAGTGAACAAATTGCCCTAAAGTGCCATTTCACAGGCAGTCTGACTTTCGCACACCACAGCTATTTCTAAACCTCATTACCCCCTCTGAATGTGCAGTTCCAGAAAATATCAATACTTGCACCTTCCCTCCCACCAAGAAATTCCAGTTTAACTTCATACTTTGCATCAAAAATTCTGGCTTTTAAGACCCCCTCCCCCTAGGAATTTCTGATGACCTTCCATGGGGAGGGTATGGATTTTTTCTGGAACTACACAATGGGGTCCCTGATGACCCAACCTTCACCAGTGGTCAGAAAGCTTGGTCTGCAGGGAGCATGGTTCTGTGCTCTGTGACGCCAGCCCCCCTCAGTTTTGGCCAGCCACAGAAGGCTTTATACCGAACTGTGTCAAGCAAAAAGTTAGTAGCTCAGTTTTTCCAAATGAAGGGGGGCATGGAATAAGGTCCGAAGTGACTCTTGATGTAATGTCATGTTCTCCTTTTGTTTCACAAGGGAATTTAGAAGGAGAATTTAGCAGTTTATCAGATATACAAATGTACAAATCAATCAAACCTACAGCAGTTGGATTAGGGTGTTCTGCATCCCACTGATCCAGTCTTCTTGTCGTCTCTGCACTGCACATCTGATGATGACGATCCCAGAGTTTCTCCCTTCTCTCTTTCTACAAGGCAAAAACACCAGAACTCGTTATCTTGTTATTTTAGTTTTTAACCTTCTCACTACCAAAAATGCAACATAGCACAAGATGCCATATGCTCACTATGATCTGGCAGCACTTAAGGTCAAGTCAATTCCTGTCAAGAATCCATGTACCATGCCTGACTGCAAAACAGGATACAGTATAGCGGTATATCCAATAATAATTTCAATTTTAAGTGTGACTTACTCTACTCTAGTTGGACTGATTTATGAAATTCCCCAGACAAAACCTTTCCAAAAATGTGAGATTCTATATTTAAGGTAATAGGCACCAGGACGGTAGTATTTAATTCTGCAAGTAACTTACCACTCGTCTCTCTTTAAGCTTGGCTGGAAACAAACTGTATGCATTTTTGATGCCAATAAAAAACTTTCCTGAAGGATTTTCCCAGTCATCTGGAATCTGTTTACAAATTAAGGCGACATAAGCAATATTAAACAACGTTACAAGAAGAGCTGCAATTGTCTAAAAAGATCTTAAGTTTCCAAAACATGTTGGTGGTCTGTCTCTTCATCTGAGGGTAGTACAATATAACAATAAAATGTGTTACTAATTGCAATGCAATGTGATTACTTGGGATCGTGGTAGTACAAATATATAAAGTGAAACCTGTATTAAGTGGACACCCTTGGGACCCTTGTTAGCGTCTGACTGTTTACAATAAATTACAATGGAATACAATTACAATAACAATAAATAATAATAAAAAGGCTATACTAGCCCGCAAATAGTTATTGCTAATCTGGGTGGGTAATACAGTGTCCTCTTGAAACAGGTTCTGACAAATTGTGAAACAATAGTCAATTATTGACTTCTTTTATCTCCACCTTTATTTACCCCCATACTTCAAATACTATTTTATCCTTTTTTTTTTTGCAACTGGCCGTTCTGGGTAGAATAATTTGCTAAATTACCTGGAACACATGGTCTTCGAACCAGATGGTGATGCCATAATGTCATGAAAATACCTTCTGGAAACAGTTGAAGTATCTGCCTAAACCAGGGTTCTCGTAACAAAATGACTTGATTTTGGTGTCCGCATCTGCTTAATAGAGGTGTCCGCTGAGTACAGGTTCGTTTTAAAGTAAACATGGGAAGGAAATTTAGGGGCTTAAGCTGGTACCCGCTTAATAAAGTGTGTTTGCTTAATTAATATGGGGTCTGCTTAATACAGGTTTCACTGTTATTCAATTATAAGAAATTATGTGTTACTAATTGCATCACAATATGATCACTTGGGATTTGGTGTTTTGACTGTGTACTGTTCGTCTTCACTGGGCAACAAGGCCGATTGGATCTTTACCCTCCTTTGAAAACAGAGCCCCTTAAAGCAAACTCCCTACTTTCAATCAAGCTCTACTTTCCCTGATGATACAGATGGTAAGTGAATGTTGTAATGAATGTCTCCCTTTTGATATATCTTGACACCATTAGAACCTAAATGGCAAGCCATAGCCTGCATAGCAGGCATAAACGGGGAGGGGGAAGGGGAGCAAGAACGCAGGAGAAGGGGGACTGGGGCTGGGGACGAGGGAACGCCTGCTACAAAGACCCCCATTTTTTCATTTCTGCGGCCGCTGGCAGCCGCAGAAATGATTGACTAATTTTTAGTCAAAAATTTTAGTCAAAAATTAGTCAAATGATTGACTAATTTTTTGACAGTAAGTCCCACAGGAATGACCTAAAAGAGTGCCCTAAATCAAAATTTAAGACGAATCCCAATTTTCATTTCGTAAAATACTTATTTATAAATATAAATGGTACCATGTGAAAGTACTGCTGAAGAGGTTTCATTTGAATGGTCACACCATAGGATTTCATCCACAGACTAAGAAGTTAGAATCACTTTTATCTTTAATGTCTCCACAACTGACTCTGGGAGTAAAAGGGTTACATGTAAAGCCATTGACACACTAAACGATTTTATGCGCTCGTCATGGTAATTAGCAAAAATCACTAGATAACCCTTCTAATGCAACAGCAATACCTGGCATGTCAGATATTGGTAATTGAATTTGCCGGCAGTTCTGGGAAAAACTGCCTTGTGCCCTCACTCCTGGCAATCATGCTGATTGCTGGCAATCATCTTCACTAAGGTGAGTATATTAAGTTGCCTAGTGAGTTGTTGGCTAAGCAAACAAGGACAAACCTAAAGTTTCAAAAAGGACAAACCTTAAGCTTCCTTCCAGTGAGTCCATTTAGATATCCATCCACTGCTACACAAACTGTGGAGGTATCAACATCACCACTGCCGCTGGCATCAATCAAATCAATGATCTTACGTCTCCCATCAGGTGTTTCCTAGAAGAAAAGTTTGTACTGCATGTTAAAAAATTTGAAAATTGAAATTTTCTTATTAATATCAAATATACATGTAGTACATGTAACAGTCTGCAATGTACAGAATTACTTTTGAGGAATAAAGAGAACGTTCACTTCCAAAAATGAAAATTCAATTCCCTTCATATCATCCACTCCAGAAATCCTGGCAAAGAAATAACTTTTTTACAGAAGAAAGTCAATGCAGGGGTGGATCCAGGGGGAGGGGGTGGATTGGGCAGCTAGCCATCTGCCTCTTTGGGATCATTTAAACTTCAAATTAACAAAACTATCACGGAGGCCACTTTGTCTCTGATTGTTCCAATATTGTTCTGTTAGGTCAGCCACCCCTGTTCAAAAATCCTGGATCCACCACTGCAATGTTTTCCCAAACCAATACTTCAAAGGTTCACTTGAGGGAGTACTTTCTGCAAGGGAACTGTCGGACTCGGTGACCCAACAGTAACTGACTCACTGAGACACTTGAGTTGCAAAACTGCTTGAGACCTTGGCAAGAAAGTAAATTACGTTATGTAGAATTCTCTCCTACATCAAAGTGAAACCGACTTCCCTTGAGTAGCAGTAGACCATTATTGGCCAGTGTTTGTCTGACACTCCCTTTTTCTCAGTTTTTTTTTCTGTTTCCCTAGGGTGTTTGAGAATTCAGGAGTCTACTGTATGTTTAATTTAATTTAATGAAGTGCAGGATTGCAAGCAGTCTGTACTGCAGTATTTCAAGTCTTTGAGCATTCATTATTATCCCTGTGTAATGGCAGAATTTACTTCACTAAGTAATGTATGCCATTACCAAAGAGTAAATATATCAACAAAATTTAAAATCAATCAATCAATCAGTCAATCAATCAATCAATCAATCAATCAATCAATCAACTCAAAAAAAAATGCAAAAAATAAAAAAATTAAAACAGCCCGTGAGCCTTCCCAATTTTCTCTGTTAGGGATCTTCAACTTCGAGAGTTTAATCATCTGCCCCAAAATTGCATGCATAATTAAATAGCTGATGTAGCATATTTCCCCATGTTTCAAATTAAAACTCCTCTCCATAATTTGAACCTGTTAGATACTTAACTTGTAAAGGGCAAAACAAAAAGATAAAGAAGAAGGTTCGCATTCGTTTTCCATATCAAAAAAAGGGACTTACCATAAAGAGGACGTAACTACAAAAATATTTCGAACAGAGGAAAAGATTAAGCTTTTATAAGCTTTAATATGTGCGCCAACACAAGTACTTTAAGACACCAACCTGTAAGCCGGGTGCCCCCGGATCAACACCTGTGTCAAAAATAGCGATAACAATTCCACGACCATCGTACTCTGGATGTTTAGCAAGGAAGCGATCCGCGCCGGTTTCTCGCTTTGGTAAAAGTCCGTGAACGGGAAATTCGCTGCTGCTGATGGTCGCCATCTTGAAACTGCAAGACTACTAGGAACAACCGCTGGTCCGGTGATGAATAAAACACTGGCGGGGTGGGAGTGAAATTGTACTTTGTTTCGCAGCCTGTCAAGAAGCGGTTTCTTATGCATTTGAAAAATCAGAAAGGGAGATGATTATTTTAAAATGATTATCTCTTTTACGTAAACTTTTTTGGGGGAATTTTGGTAGACTTACTGAAAATGACGATTGAAAGGTACTTATGTTATTACCCTACCCTCCCTTAGATATTATTTTGTCACTATATTTATTCCCGCGTTCACAAAACATGGCGGATGGAGGAGTGAAACATGATGACTAAGTGCTTTTTGAAATTCAACACAAAATTTACACGTCAGTACAACAATTTTTGTTGAGGACAAACACATATGTCATGCAGTGAACATTCAGAGATTCGATTGACAATCTAAGCATATGTGCGAAAACAGAAAACTTGCGATCCTATGAAAGACGATCATCACCATGTTTCAACGAAGAAGAAGAAGAGCTCCCGGAATCGGTCTGTTGTTTTTATTCAGCCAACTTTACAATATTGGTTTCAACAGAATCCCTCCAGTGACGCTCTCGTTTATTGGAATCAACGTTGCAGTTTACCTCGAATTATTGGACAGCCTTCCATCTCTTGGGAAAGCTTGTATTAGTGCCCATCATGTCTGGTTCAATGGCGATTGGAAAAGACTCTTGTTCGCTGCCTTTTATCACTTGAACGACTTTCACTTGTACTATAACATGGCTTCATTCGTTTGGAAAGGAATGTCTCTTGAAAGAAGAATGGGCAGCTCTAAATTCCTGTACATTTTGGCAGTATTCACCATCCTAACCAATGCAGTTCTGGTTGGCTTAGATGTCGCTCTAGCAAACATAACAGGCGATTATTCCTACATCTACACATGTGCGGCTGGTTTTTCTGGTGTTATCTTCGCGCTAAAAGTTCTGACAACTTACAACCTTCCCTCTGGTGTCTCCATGGTGATGGGTATGTTCCCTGTGCCCATGAGGTGGGCGTGCTGGGCCGAGCTGATCTTGATACAGCTCTTGGTCCCTAATGCTTCATTTACTGGTCACCTGGCTGGTATTCTGGTTGGGATGATGTATGTCAAGGGTCCTCTGAAGTATGTCATGGACACAGTGAGTGGTGCAGGTGGGTATCATATCATAGTGTACCCTGTAGATGTGAGAAAACTGATGTGGTTCCCAGGGAGTATCCCTGTGAGCTTTGGTGGAGAACATGCTGGCCAGAGCTTAAAATTCTAAACCCATTTCAGACCTAAATATAACAGTTTTTGTACCTTCATCCCTAAAATCTTCTCCCTTTTCAATTCCAAATGAATAAAATCTATACCTAATTTCAGACTAGAGAGCAGAACCTACATGTATCCTGTTTCAGACCAAGTATGTTAGCCTCATCTCTGTCCTCAGGGACATCTGTAATGACCTTCAGATTTAATTTATATGAAAGAACATTGCAGTTGTGAAGATTGCTTGGGTAGTTGCAAAAAAAGGAGGCCTTTGAAAAACAATCAGGTTTGCATCAGGCTTTCTTTTTCACAACTGCTCAATTTTACATAACTTCATGACTGCTATGTTCTCTCATTCATTAAGTCTTTCACCTGCAGTTCATTTTATACCCAAAAATTCATCCTCCACAGTTAGTTTACGAACTCACATGTTAACAAGATGGCTTGATAGCTGAGTTGGTAGAGTGCTGCACCTGTAATTGCAGGGTCTTGGATTCAAATCCTGCTCAAATTCAAACATGAATTTTTTTCAGGTTTTCCTTTAGACAACTAGTACTCAAGTTGTAGTCACAGCCACAATGCTCTTACATTCATTAAATCTCTCAGGTGCTAGCAGTTCACATATATGATATGAATTTCTCAATTCTGTGAGTAAAAATTAATGGTTAAGGTTACTCGGGCTCAGTCAAAAAACAGGGTTTTCAATAAGGGCCGGCAGCCGGCTAAACTCACGGGCTATTCCACATGAACTCGCTGCCTATTTGATTGAGAAATTACCTCACATTTTACGACTAACATGAGAAATATTCGCCACAAAACAGGAGCCTTGGATTGACCAAGATTTATTCATGAAAAACAAAAAAATCTTGCCTGAATTCTGAGAAATTTCAGGGGTGATTTGTGTTTCCTGTTCTGTTCAAATACCCTATTTCTTGCTTCAGAATCCAGGAAATGCATTCTAAGTGGCCCAAATTTTCAAAATTTTCTGGGGGAGCATACCCCCTGACACCCTAGAATCTTGCACCTTTGGCATGAGTAGTTTATTCTCCACCTATTCCTAAAATCATGCCACCTATTCAGATTCCTATTGAAAACCCTGAAGAAAGTAAAAGAAGGGGATCACAAAATAAGAGAACGAATTGTTATACTTGTAGTGATAGCAATCTGTTCTTTGTTTTCTTCCAGGCTCTGGAGTGACACGAAGAATGAGACAATCCTATACTTATCATGTGGGATCAACAGGTAACATTCAGCAATTACAGGGTTTATTTAAAAAACTGGCTCATGAGAGGTCAGTTGGTCCCCTCCTAAGGTTTGACAGGTTCCTATGTCTGAGAAGGGAGGCCCAGTGTATTGACTATTTATCTCAACTTTATCTTTGCAACTACTATTTTCAGCCAGTGAAGTCTTTGACTGTGAAAAGTGTAACTAAGCTGGGTAGGAGCAGCTGGCCAACCAGACAGACCATCAGTAAGACCTAAGAAAAAATGCTGCAGTGGGAGTGGGGATAACCCTGCGATGGACTATCATTATATCAGGGAGGAGTAGCAATACTCTTAGCTGCTTCATGTTTCTTAAACCAAGTTATGCTCTGGTCATGTGGGCCACCTATGTGTGTTGTACAATAGGTATTGCAGCAATTAGATTGATCAATATTTTGAGCTCAGAACAAAGACAGATTTTACACGTATCTTGTGAAGGAATATACAGCGAAGACAAGAAAGACGTTTTGTGCTTCAAACCAAATCCTTTGCACTCATTTTGTGAAACTTCCAAGACTAATAAATCTGTCTTTTTCCACAGGACGACAACACGATTCAAGCGATTCTGAAGATGAAGAACTACAGCAGGCCATCAGGGCAAGTCTCAGAGAAACCCACATGCACCGACCCCCATTATTAGATGACTATGATCCTGGAATACAGTCCGCAATAAGAGATAGCCTGGACAACCCTGGAGGGGAACCTTCGAGATGGTCCAATAACCCAAGGCCTCAAAGAGGAGGACCATCCTCGATGCCACCACCATACCCTCGTCAAGGAGACGGCCTGTACAACTCTCCTAGAAGTGGGGCAGCTTCACAACCTCCACCCTACCCCATACATGGAGAAAATCTTTATCCTAGGATTCCACACAACCCTCCATCTTACACAGGTGGGGAATTTTCTCGGTCCCCACCCTACCCCTCACAAGGGGAAGGATTGTATCCCAGAGTACCAGAACCCTCAGCTCCCCCAGTGGAACAAGTCGTGAATGGATACCCAGGGGGAAGGTTACCCTACCCTACAGGAAGCCAAATGCCTGACTCTAATAGCTTGGATGATATTCGGAGAAGGAGGATTCAACGGTTTGAGAGGTAACAGTTGCAACTCAACTTTGCTGGGGTACTGGGGGAAGTACTGCTATACATAAGCTATATGGTATGTGCTGGTGTGAAGGGTTTGGATTTCAAGCATTATGCCTGGGATAAGGTGTAGAAATGAGAGAGTTTTAGTCTAGAGTAGGGTATCATTTATCTGGAAACTGATCAGAATACAGTAAACACCTGCATATAAGAACACACAATTTCAGAGGTCAGACTGATTGTGTTCTTATTTATCGGATGCTTAGTGAAAAATCAGCCTCAGGATGTTCTTAAATGTTCTTAAATTTTTTGAAATTCAGTGCTGTACAGCATAAAAAATGTTGCTAGAAATTTTAATCATGTTTTTGGACAATTACATAAATTGATGGAACAATAATTAAAAACCTAATGTTCAAATAGGTCTACTGTAATCAGTAATGTAACAAAACAGTAACAAGAAGGGTGTATGTATAGTTCTGTGGCAGATCCATATGCTGCCCCACCCTTGAAATGTCTAAAGTAGAGGTCCACTGTACTGGTTTGACACCCTTCCCATTTTATAAGAACATTATTTTTTTTCCAGGCTGATATTGTTCTTATAAAAGTGGTGCTTTATTTGCCAAATTTCAGCCTGATGTTCTTAATCCATGTGTTCTTATATGCGGGTGTTTACTGTACTTTCATCTAGAAAAGGAATTGACACTTGGTGAGTTTAGGATAGGGTGGTGATTTGTGGTGTCTAGTCTAGAATAGGGTTGCAAAATGAAACTAACAATGGTCTGGTATAGGGTAAGTGCTTCAAAATCCCAGTGGCACACCCCTACTCAAAATGTCACAGAGTACCTTACACCCAGAGTTGAATTGTTTTGTAAATGCAGAATTTAATAAATTATTATTGTATCGTCAAACCTGTTTGAAGCGGACTTCAGGGATTGAGTAAGAGGCCATCACCTGTACACATCAAGAAGCTAAAAAAAGAAAAACCCGAAGAGAATTCAGGCTTGTACAATGGAACCTCGATTTAATGAAGTGCCAAGGGACTGGGGAAATTGCTTCATTTTATCGAGGGTTCGTTATATCGGGGTTGTTTTCCATACGTTTGCTATTACTGGGGTGAAGAATATTGTTCATTATTCTGAGGACTTCATTATATAGAGGTTTGTGAAATTGAGGTTCCACTCTACATTTGTTTGTGAACTCAATTACAACAGAAAGTGTTGCTGTGATGAAAAGTGTTGTTGATATAACTTTTTCAGTCCACATCTTATTCAGTATCTTGTTATGATCGAAATAAATTTTCATATCACATCAATGCTTTTAGTTACACTCTTCATGACTACTTTAGCTTATGTTTCAGGCTGTTTCCTTTCATTGGTTTTAGCTGGTTAATGAAATGCAAAACTTAATTCTTGCTGGATGTTTAATAGAGGTATAAAACAATACAAACTCACTTGTAGGTTGCTGCAGCCACTAATACATGTGGCTGTTTAATAGAGGTTTTGTTTACAGTATCTTCCTGACAATATTTTTGGGGCTCTGACAACTAGCTAAGGGTGCCCACTTAATGGACGTTAGACTGTATTCCACTTAAGCGAAAATTTAGCTTTTAGCTAAGGATTTTTGAGTACATGCATAGATGAGTTTATTGCGAAAAGTATAAAAGTAAAATCCTAGTTAATGTAGGTACAGGCTACTTGAGTGGCAGACCGTAGACAAATTTGCCTTCTGCAGCTTACGTAGTGTACTTTGCTGCCATGGCTGATCACCTACTGTCATCTTGGTTGTCTGGCCCCATAGCTTAAGCTACTAAGCACAGGAAAGGATTGTAACAGAGTGACACTAAAATGAAACACAAAGAAACAGATTGCTGTGGAACAGAACGTTTCATTCCAGTGTCATTCCTACTCATTCCAGTGCATTCCTGTGTTTAGAAATGCCCGTAAGGCTAACCCGCTTGTAATGTAAATATTATTGTTACTGGAAGCGAAGTATATGAAATACCATGTCATGGGGGCCTTAACCAATCAGAGCAGCTGTTTCATCTGCCAGTTGATTCAAGTGCAAAGTAAACAGAAATGTAAAACATCTGTTTTATTATTATTCTATTATGAAGTAGAAGATGAAATTAAGTAAATATTGTACATTTTGTTCTGTAGAAATACCTCATACAAAATAAAATCGTTAGGTAGCTTGATTGTGTTACTCTTGCTTAACTTGTGTATAAGCTTGTGAAATCCCTCCCTGGGTGGAGAGAGACGATGTCGGATAAAGTTCCTTATCTAAGGAAACAACACGATGGCAGGGATTGGGCGTTGAACCAGCGACCTTCACATCTGAAGTCCAACGAGCTAACCACTACGCCATCGCGCCCCCGCTGGGATAATCATAGCATATTTAAAATATAAGAAGAAAAAGTATCCTTTGCAACGTAAGGGTAATAGTAATAATAAGGCAATAAGGGTTGAGTTTCTTGTTATTTGTCGTACTTTACCCAAGGCTTTTTCTCCCAAAAAAACAGAATTAACCAGCACTTACAAAATTCCAATTCTATAGGGAAATGGTTGAGGAGCTATTCAGCTCATATGCCTCTGTTACTTACAAAAAAATAAGAATAAACTAATCATTTAATGTGTTTATCACATGTTGGCCACCCTTCCATAGGTATCGTTTATGTCAGCTCCAACATGTTGAGATAATTCAGCTTTACAGCCTCCAAGGCAGCAGCCACAGGCGTAAGCTCTAAGGTGCGGGATTGCAGAAAAACGCCGCACACTCATTTGCATCTCATTGAATAACAAAAGAATAACAAAACAGTACATTTGTTATATGCCTCGTTCTTTTAAACTCTGAATTAATTTTCCGCAATCCCGCACCTCACTCGGCGTAAGTCACACTATTCCACAAGGTAACCAGTCAGGATGTGGCGGCATCCTCTCCCACTGTTTTATGACCAATCGGAAAAAGTCAAGACCCTGACTTTTTTGCAGGATATCTAACAAAGAAACGTACCAGGCCTTCCTTCCTTCCCGAGATGGGTGGGGTAAGCCAGGTCATTTCAGTCACTTGGTCACTTAGTTTACCTGGGGCACCTGGTTTACTTAGTTTACTGACATCACTTAATTTACTTCAGTCAATTGAGTTGGGCCTCTTGGGTTACCTAGTTTGCTTATGTCACTTAGTTTAGCACAATTCCCTCACTTTTCCCTAATCTTGACATTTTGTTTTCCTTGACCATTTCCTGACGTGCAGTAACCCAGTTAACCCAGTTAAAGCCATTTAGGATTCCAGCTATGCAACGTGCAACAATGTACCACCACTCCTTTTGTGTTTGTTAACCGGTGACGTCATGTTAGTGACGTCACTCGGTTTATGTAGGAGGCTAAATTTCAACGAGTGATGTTTGGGGTTTTGGGGTGGGGTGTGCCACACAGAAGAGTAAAATAGCTTACAACTTGGAGTACCTCACCCGGACTGTGAAGTGTCTGAATTCGATCTCGATCAGCTAGGAACTACTTTATTTTGCATCGAATAACCCGTCTTATTTTATAGCAAGCAATTCTCCAGTCTAAATCGAGTGTTCTGATTGGTTAGTTTTCGGTCGGGATTTTACAGTACGAACCATTACCATGGAAACGGTCCTTTTTGGATATTTTTTTTTTTTCGCGCTCCCGCTCCCGCAAAATTCAAACTGCGAAAATCCAAGAAGATAAAAAAAAGGGAAAGGTTTGGAGCTGGTACAAAACAAATGAACGAGGTAAACTCGTCTACGAGGTAAACTCGTCTGCTTAGAAAAAGCGCTCTTCAATGAACTTCACCGACTTTTTGATATAAGCAAAAGACTCGGCAGTGAATCAAAAAGCATGGTCAACGTTCTTCAGTGACTGTGTGTGTTAATTGTTTGTTCGTACGGCTATAGACTGTAAGCTGTAAAGAGCCGAGTAAATCGGCCAAGACTTAAACAATAATTATTAAAATTCAGCATTAACAAAAGAGTATTTTTCTCACAAGAAAAAAAATGAAAACTGCAAAACAACTAGAAAACGGCTTTCATCGGCAACTGTAAGACTTAATAAATCGAAAGGAAACGATCACGTTCTTGTCTAGTTTAATATTGGCCATCGCTTTAGTCAGCGCTTTCCACAAGAACAAATTAAAGCTACACGTTCATGTATTAAACTAACAGTGTACCTTGATTCCTTAGCGAGATTTTTGCTCTTGTAGTTGACATCCTTGAAAATAATTTTAGCTTGTTCACAAGACCGCTCTTGCTGTAGTTAAGCTTATAGCTCGCGATAAAAATAACTTTGTTAGGTGCGACGAAAATTTGCTCTCAGCATCCACAAAGTTCTCCATAAAGCCACTGAAGCAAACAACTTGCAGTATTTGATGGTGAGATAATTCCCAGTGTCTTTTTTTTTTAAAGTTCGAGTGTTCCTTTGTTCACATTACAGACTAACACGCTGCCAAAATTTCCAGTTTGAGAAGCACGTTTGTGAGATTTTATCGCGGCCTCTTCATTATTCTTCTTTTTCCCGAGTTGTCTCCCTCCATAACGAAGAAGTATTTTCAAATAAAACTATCTTGTGTTGTAGAGGACGACGAAAAACTGACACATATAATAGAAGCAGAGCAGTTTTCGTTCAAGAGCCACGCAAGTTTTTGCCGATCGACAGCAATGATCATCAAACTGATTCGAAAGCCAGTTAATTTATACAATTATTATGCAAATTTCGCGATTCGCGAAGCAAAAAGACGAAAATTATCATAGCCGACTTGACTTGCAACAAGAAAACATACCCCTTAAATTGTCAGCGTGAGTTAAAGCCAAACTCCAGCCTACAGGAAGATAAATACCGTAATAAAATAGAAGGAATAACTGCTTGCGCTTGCAAATGATTTTCCTGCACGTTTGGGCAGGATCTCGGTGGCACGTGTAGCTACACACGCAATACGTTGTCTGCGTGACTGGAACTAACGGCGATAATGAAGTCATGTGTTCCCCAGGAAGTCAGAAAATAAGGCAGAATTGTGGTGTATTGTTGTCGGCCAAGTTTGTGCTCACTTGCATACAAACGTAACTAGTTGTGCACATTTGTGACAAGGTAAAAAAAAAAAAAGAAACGTCACCGGTTCTGCATGCACTGCATGCCTATGTTTTTCTATGTCTTCGTTTTGCAAGGCACGGAGTTTGTTAGTCTGTGTTCAATATCTTGAAACAGTCTTCACTTTAAGCTCTCAACTAGAAAAGAAAATGAATTTTTGAAATCACTTCTCCTTTACTACACCTGTTACACTGTTGGTGCAAACTCTGACCACGTCGCCAGGAAAAATCAGGGCTCTTTCTCGAGGGATGAAGAGAAAGGGGCTTGGGAACGAGGTTGGCCTTAAGGTTGTAGTTCGCAGCGTCCAAGCGTACGTTGCTGTCATCATCTTGCAAAAAAAAAAAAAGAAAGAAAAGAAAAGAAATACAGACAAAAGTGGAAAGTTTCACTTTAGCCAAAACGCAACGCCGTTTCTCAACCAAAACTTTCGGCATTTTACATTGAGTATGTGCTCAAAATGAAGAAGTAACTGTAAATGCAGGAGAGGATCCAGAGGGGGTGGACTGGGTGGCCTGCCACCCCCACCCCCACCCCCCTCTTTGGGGTTTTTAAGCTTAAAATTAAGAAAGGGAACAAAACAATCACTGTGGCGGTTTTGTCTCAGATTGTTCTGATACCGTTCTGTCAGATCAGCCACCCCCCTTTCAAAAATCCCGGATCCTCCACAATTTTGTCCGTGCGAAATTCAGTTTGTGGCGACATTTTATGCATCGTTTTAATACGACATTCACTCTCGTTAACGTTTGAAGTGATGGGAAACTCAGAAGGGATTTTGAGTTTCTGGTGATTCATAATACTTCAACGCTCTGAAAAACTGACAAGTGACAAGGCTTTTTGCGTTTGAGCGATGTGAAAGGGTGTAGAGGTTTTCTGAGGCCCAGGTTTATTTGGGCAATGGTTTTCTCCGCCTTGTTGAAGAGATAGGTAGGTAAAACTTTATTTATACCCGGAATCCATTCATGTTACATGCTCTTCCATCGAAGAGCATGTAACATGAAGATAATCTTCATATATTAATTTAATATATGAAGATAATTAATATATGAAGATAATCTTCATATATTAATTTTCTGAACACAACACTAATTATGATCTAAGAAATTCTAGTAAAAAGTACAAATGACCAACCCCAGAAACTGAGGAGTGCTTGAAATGCAGTTTCTCCACTTGTGGCCCCGTTCGTTCTATGGAGTGTAACTCCGTGGAGGTCTCAAAAGAAGCTAAAAGCGCGTAAATTTTTCTTCATTAAGACGACAATTAGGTAAGCCAGTGTAATTTTTTATATTTTTATTATTATTCTTACATTGCACTGAACTCGTTGTACTTATATACTTTAGCATTGTGAAGCACTTCGAACTAACTGAATTTCGCGCCATATGTCTCTTGATTATTGTTATTATTACTGGTGATTTTTCCTGTATAAATAAAGGTTATGAACACAACTCATGATAGGTAAGATGAACGTTTTTTCGTTTGTCTCACGATGGAATCGCTTTGAATTGTTGATCGCGACGTTTCGACTGCAATACTGCGAGGTCGATTGTTTACGTGTCGCTATTTGTACCATGTTGGTTCGCTGCTATTGGTGCATTTCGATCCTCATTATTATTCCGACTATTAGATGTTGTTCCCTCACAGGTCCGCTTTGTGGTTGATCGGCTGTTGTGCTTTCTGATCGTAGGTATCCAAGCTTCAGGAATTTCGAATTTTCGCATTTTCGCTTTTCGGTGTGTGACATTTGCAGACCGCAGTGTAAAGCTAGCCCAGGGACGACCCGGGCACTATATATAAGCTGAGATTTTTCCACATTTAACGGGCAAGCCAGTCAACAATGTCTGGTGCCCAAATTTTACTTCAAGCACACCACTGAATCGATATTTCTCTCTAAACATGAAACCGAAAATGACGAAAGTAAATTCAGTGCATTTCCCTTTTTGAGGCCGGGGGCCCGTTTCTCGAAACTTCCGATAACTTTCCGGGCCCGAAAACTATTTTACGTGCACATTGATTTTGAAAGCTAATTTTTAATCTTTATAATTTCGTGAAGCATATCGCTAATGTACCGGTCAAATTGAAGCTTCAACATCCCCCCCGGGCAAACCCCGGGAATTTGACTTTGCATCGTGCCCGGGGAGGGGCGAATTTGAACGTTGCCTTGGAAGGGTGGGGAATTTGAACCCAATTTACCTCTTGTTCTAGCGAAATGTGCCCGTGAGTTTTTTCGGTTTTTGCAGGGTTTGACGGATTTCCAAGATAGAATTTCACCTGTGTTAGTGAATAACGCTCTCAAAACGGTCTTTAAAAGAAGCTCGAAGGTGTCATCACGGCATATCTCTCTCTGAAAAGCGTGAACAGTGTTTGATTGAAGACGAAATTTCTCTTCGAGGAGAGGTATTTCAGTACTAATGGGTGGGGCATTTGAACGGCTTTTTTGCCCCGAGGGGAGGGAATTTGAACAAGCCAAACTTCAAAAGTTCAAATGCCCGGGGGTTGCCCGGGGGGGGATGTTGAAGCTTCAATTTGACTGGTACATAAGTTTGCGCCAATAATTACCATTAGCTGAAAAATAAATGAGCTCGAAAAAATACTCACAGGGCCCGAAAAGTTCTCGGGAGTTTTCAAGAAACGGGCCCTAGACCGGATAAAGTTAGAACCACCTTGAACAGCATAACAAATAGTACTAAAGGAAATACTGCTCAGTAGCTTTCATTTGAATGGTCACACTATAGGATTTCACCCACAGACTCAAAAGATAGAACCACCTTGTACAGCATAATAAACAGCACCACCGTAGCTTTTAGTAGATATTGGGACCAGTAGCAGCAGAAACGGTCACACCGAAACAACAAAAAACCAGAAACTGAATTTTCAGAGAAAAGGAATGGGGGGAAAGGGAGGCATACTGGAATATTCAAATTTCAAAGAACTTTGAATTACAGATTTTGCTTTTGAATTTCGTGGCAAACACCACAGAATCACCAACAGCGCAAGTTTGAATAAAGCTAAAACACATGCCGTTCGGTCAAAACAAAATCAGCTCAGTTAGTGGAATTTGAATTTTCAAACGCACCAAACATCAACAACCGGAATTTACGTCCGACTTGTCAAATTTGTACGCAGGGATCTAAATGATGGGAACTTTATTTCTCGTCATAGGCGGACTCGTATCTTGAGAGATTATTTTTACGTTTTCTTAGGAGCTAATTCTTCAAAATCTTTACCTCTATTTTCGCGCTTTTTCTTCCAGATCGCGATCATAAGTGACAATAACCAAAAGTATTTCCTTGGAAAATAATGACTAAATGATAGATTTCGTGGTTTCTGCTCTCACCCAGATGATCTGATTAATGCAGATCACTCGATTCTAAAATGTCGTTTAAATTTACATTTACAGTATTTGTCTCGGTACAACTGGACAGCCGCCAGACATACGTTTTGGTTATAATTTGCTACAAGTTAAAACATAAAACCGTAACATATCTTAGATCTGATAACGACTATGTTGTTTTATACAAAGTATACCAATCTAGGAACTTGTAGGAGTAAAACGCGTTTTGAAATTGCAGGTGGTTTTGAATTTTCAAATAAGAGCACTCGAAAATTACACTTGTTCTTTAAATTATGTATGTTGTTCTTTTCATTATATTTTCATTATTCACACTTACCATTCTACCTATGAATATCTACCCATTATACATGGCAAATGGAAATAGATCACATTGTACGTACATCTATGTTTCTTTTCTTCTCGTCTGGAGACATTCAAAAACTTCACAGTCTGGAGCATCATAAATTATGAATCCGACATTTGCAGCTTAAAATTCGATAAGCGAACAGTGTACACGCGGAAACGAAATTACTTTTGTCCAGACTGTTCGTACTCTTGCCAGAAGGGTTGTTTACTTGTGAGTGGTCTACTTAATGGGTCATTTATCTTCACTGAACGACGAGACACTAGCTTACACATTACGCTAGTAAAAGCACCCCGAAGCCAAGGTTTACTTACATCACAAAGCAATGAGTTCAACGCGTGATGCACTACAACCTGTTATTTACGACGACCGTGTCGTAATAAACGTGAGCGGAATGATTTTTGAAACCCTGCAAGAGACTCTTTCGCGTTATCCAAACACGCTTCTTGGAAATGCCGAAAAAAGGAGCGAATTTTACGTTCCGGAAACTCACGAGTACTTCTTCAACCGCAACCGTTCCGCTTTTGAAGCAATTCTATATTATTACCAATCTAGAGGCCGCCTCAAGCGACCCACCGACGTGCCAATGAGCATATTCAAGCAGGAAGTCGAATTTTTCGAACTGGGTGACGATGTTCTTAGCGACCTTCGCATCAAAGAAGGGTACATAACTTTGCACGACCAAGATAAAGAATACCCCGAAAATAAACTCCAACGCATAGTTTGGGAGCTCTTTGACCAACCAGACACTTCGACAGCTGCATCTTGTCTGGCCATCTTTTCCGTGGCTGTTATTGTATTAGCAATCACGGTTTCTACTGTAGAGACAATCCCTTCAATAAAGGCAAAGAAAAGCCACGGGAATGCGTCGAATTTAACAACGGACGATGCCTCCATGGACGCACAGGACACTTGGTTTTTCCTCGAGTTGTCTTTCAATGCGTGGTTTACCATCGAGTATTTAGTTCGGTTGTTCACTTCTCCGAACAAATACCATTTTTTCACATCAATTTTAAACTTCATCGATTTGGCGGCCATTGCTCCATTCTACATAACATTGGTTCTCAAAAAGTCCCAAACAAGCTCTGTTGCCGTTTTGAGAATTCTACGCGTTGTCCGCGTGTTTAGGATCTTTAAACTCTCCCGCTACTCAAGGAGTCTTCAAATAATTGGTTACTGTGTTCTTGAGAGCGTTCGAGAGCTCGGCCTTCTTATCTTGTGCTTGTTTTTTAGCGTGGTTGTCTCCTCTAGCCTGTTGTATTACATAGAGCTCGGGACAAGCGGCACACATTTTGTTAGTGTACCAGCAACGTTTTGGTTCTCGATACAAACTATTACAACTATTGGGTATGGAGACATGGTACCGCAAAATCCTGTAGCAAAACTCCTATCCGCGGCTTGTGCAATTTTTGGGGCCGTTACACTTGCTCTGCCTGTTTTAACTTTCGTGTCGAATTTTAATACCCTTTACTACAAAAACATAATGGAGAAACGCGTAGAACAACATGAAAAGCGAGAAAGTTTGGCCGAGACGGGCGAATTCGAACTTGACGGATCGTCTATCACGAATGACGAAAGCGCACGACTAGCAAAGACATGAACTCTCTAGTTATGAAAAATTACGTCTAAAACGTGGGTTTTCTATAATATAATGAACAGACACGATTCATCAGAGAAATTGGCTGTCGAATCTTTTATTAGTTTTTAAATCTATACACATAAATTAAACAATCGTTCGCGTTAATTCAACGCCAGACGCGACGGCTGAGAATTTTTTTTCTAGGCATTTTTCCAAAAAAGCAGGGTTTCACAAGCAAGCCATGCTGTGCTGGCGAAAACACGAGGGATTTTTTTCTTGTGGTTATCCTGCCCTGAAATACATGAATTAATTGAAAACCTGCAGACTTATAAACAATAGATTTGTTTGAAAGTAACCAGTGGGCTAGAAGCTGTAACTACCTTTGGTACAAATTAATTTGGAATCGCTGGCTCTGCTGAGAACTAAATAGGAATAACGTCAAATAAATAAGACTTGAGATGTAACTGGAGTGTCGTCAATTGGGCTGAATTTCAATAAATACCAGTTTCCTAAAAATGTATATATAATTTCGCCAATGTTTGAATTCTCTAAAAAGAAAGTATAGTAGCATGGGGCCATATTTTGTTACTCAAAAAATCAACAAATTCAACTGAAATTAGCGGTGTTTCTACTTGAAAATAAATAACAATCGCTGAGAGTCGTAACCAACAGGCCATTAAGAGGGGTGTTCCTGTCTTCGATTCGTTCCAGTAATTTCCAGAAAAAATAATTGGCCATGAATAATTACCCCACAGATGTGAACACTTCTTAGTCGCACAAAACTTGGTCATGATAAGAACGGAGACCTTTCCTCTTACATGCGAAACGTTCATTGAAATTTGATTGAGTTTGACTGCTTTGGTCAACAAATAAAAAGCAAATTATCTTTATTATAAACAAAAATTTCTCACACAAAGAGAAAAAAATGCAACCTTTTCATGACGAATACAACTTCTGTACAGTGCCATTATATATATTAAGTTCTGGGATAAATTTTTTGTCCGGCCGACATATATTAGAAATGAAGATATGATTAACACAATCCGTGTAAAGCTTATCAAGTACTAGTAACTCATGGTTTCATTTATTTACACCAACGACACTTCTGAACTAAAAAAAATCAAGTTTTGAATTGGAGTACGCTTCTCGTCTCGAAAGCCCCGAAACGTTTTGGGCCGATCTCGGGCACGATAATTCACTAATTCCCAAGAGCGATGAAATGCGCCTGTACTCGCATACTAGTTTTGAATATCTCACGCAGTAAGCCAGTATAGTGGATTTTGGAGTGCTCACATGATACCGGCACAAATGCATTACAGTCCCCTCCCGTAGCCCTGAATTTGTTAACATGACACAGGTACGTAATCTTGCACCAGTACGAGTCTGATGGGTGAGAGTTCACCCCCGTATCGTTCCCTTCCCCAGTCCACGCTCGGCTCGTTTCAATCGCTGATTTTTCTTGCACCTCGTACTCACGAAGGAGACTGTTCACAGGCTCACAGGATCGACAAATCGAGAACTACAAGTTAGTCACTTTCGTGCTATCAGATAGTGAGCTTGGGTCGTCTGTGCTATCGGTCATGCAAACGAGAAGAAAACGAAAAAGCGGTAGCTAGAAAAGCGATTCACTGATGTAAGCGGGAAATGAAGTTTTCATCTCGCACCCTAACTAGAGTGTGACAGAAATAAAATACAGATAAAAACCATCAAAGAAAAAACAAATAGATAGTTTTTATCTCTAAACTAGTCCTTTTTCGTCACCGTTAATATTAAACGTTGTAAAACTAAAAGTTGATGATGGATGGATTCTGTAATTTTTCATGAATTTGAAAGTGTCGTTGTTTTCCAAAACATTTGATCTTTCCCGTCCGTTTTCCACAAATTTAATTTGTTTCATTTACGTTTTTCTCCAGGTTCAAAACATTCTTCAGGCAATTTAAAGACGAGTCGGAATGCAACAGAATAAAAAAAGAAAACGCATTTTAAACCCCGCCAAAACATGATACCACACCGTTACATATAAATCCATCACCTCGCTAATTACGCCCACTTCTTTTAACCTCAAGTAGTCATCTGCTTATCAGAAAATGCCGTTAATCCGACTAAATTATGACCACATTTCTATGGATTACCAGAGATCGTATTAAAGGGATTCTACTGTATCTAGTTAGAATTAATTATATTCTTTTCTAATCTTCTCTAGGACGACGTCATTTCATGAGAAAATCTGAGTGAAATCCTTTGGTGTAATCTTGAAATCTCTTGTAGTCGTCTTTCATTTCCTGCAAGGACAGATTGTTTTAACTTAAATAGGAAGAAGGAAATTTTTCAAGCTTCATTTACATCTACAAATCTAAACAATTTTGTAAGAAATATAAACAATTTAAACAGGGATTTGCTCAGAGTTGAAGTGCATCAGGAAATTAGTAAGGAACTAAAAAATACAAATCGTGACTGCAATCTGTTTGAACCGATTGTCATTTTTTTTTTAATTTAAAGAAAACCAGCGAAAATAGGGTGAAACCGAAAGCTCTTCACTTACGATATTGGATTAAAATCCATTTTCGTCATTGCCATCCTTAGTTATCCACGCTTTCTAATGGTTATCTCTCACTGGTCGAGTACTTTTATACAAGGTTAAAGATTATTATCTGAGCTTCCTATCAGGTCTGGATGTACGAGGATAGTAACCTAAATGCATGTTTTGGCGACACAATCGCCATGTCGGTAGAAGTGCTAAAAACAACTGAGAAATTTCCTTTAAAAAATGAGTTTTTGGTAAGATAACTAAGGACAGGAGCCCATTAATGGGCTCCTGCTAAGGATAGTAATTGTAAATAATGGTGCGTTCCTTTGGGTGGATCTATATCAGGATTTAAGATCGAAGATTACTTGGATCATGGTGCACCAAAGGAACGAGATTTTTAGTATGTAGGACCCAGTTACCATGACAGTGGGCACGAAATTGCTAGTAAAGCAAATAATGGCCAGCTATAAGTACCCAACAACGCAGTAAACCAAGGTTTAAACAATAAAAACTGTACAGCCTCCATCATGGAGGCTCGATCCACCAATGTTGAAATAGAGCCAATTTACGGCAATTTCGTGGCAAACCCGAAATGTTTTGTACAAGTCACTTCAACTATTTGTATTTTGCTGCAATTTTTTCCATTTCCTAGCCTGACGAAATTCAATCGATGCAGGCAAAAACAGAGCTAAATTACGATATTTTTTACGCCTACGTACTACGAATGTTGTAAGCTCCAAGCAGGAAATGCGAGGGAGACGCACCATTCGCAGGGAAAACCGCTGTGCACAGTGATTAATTTCGGATCCTTCATCCAAAGGAACGTGCTGGATCATGAATCTGATGATCCATATTTGGATCACTCAGATCAGTGATCCGATGAATCCTTGTCCAGAGTGGATTTGTTAGATCATTGATCTGAAAATGGATTCGCTCAGAGGAACGCGACCGATCAGAAATCCTACTCCAGATCCTCCCAAAGGAAGCAACGTTCTGGCTTATTAATACATTTCTTAATGCGGAAGGCGTAATCTATCAGCGGCTTATGTCGGGTTTGAAATTGGATACTGCAAAGCTAAGAAAATATTTGAAACATACCCGATGCTTTGAATAACGACAGCAAGCTCGATCTCTTGTTAATCAATCCGGAGCAAACCCCAAAACAAAACGTGACTTTGCGTCGCTTGGAGAAGGGGTGCGTTTACCCGCACTTGGCGCCAGTTATATTTTTAGCACCGATCGAACATTTTCCCGCGCTTGGCACCGGTGGTATGCTTCTCTTTTGTTGTGATTGGTTCACTGATTTTTTTTCTGCACCGGTATCGCAGAGGTCATGGGTTCACTTCTTTCCTCTGATTTTGTTTTTATTTGTAAATTGGCCAAATCCTTTGAGATGTATTTAATGATATTTAATGATACTTTGTTTTTGGTTGTCATCCAGTCTGTCATTAGAAACCGCATTCACTTGCAATGTGGGAAACGTTTTCAATAACAAACTACTGGCAGCGTTCCGCCGTCTGCTATCCGGGGCCCTCCGTTTTAAAAATTTGTAAAACTAAATCGGGTGTGGCGGAAATTCACAGAAAAAGGGAAAATATTACCAAATTCCATATCACGCACAAAACTAAATCAAACCTTGGTTTCTTTGCACAAGTAACAAACTAATTGCATCCATTCAAGTAACATTTGAATTTTGGAAATTCCTAAACGAGATAACCAACTGAGTGTCACTAAAGTCAACTGCAATTTATAGAACCAACCACAGGCTCGTTTTCTTCCACAATTTTAGCATGCACACTGTTCGAATTCAATTCAATTTGCGAAAACAATATAAGATCCCTTACTCTCATTTCGACAACAAATCAGTTCTGCCTTTTCTAAGTAATCGACAGAACAGAAAACCTTGCATTTACGTTTTTATTTCCATCAATAAGAAAGCGCTTTCATGGACAGCAAGGCGATACACATGGAAAATTAAGAAAAAGACAATCTCACAACACTTACTTGGAACATTTCCTCTACTCTGCGTTTCGCGGTTTCCTCATTTTCTAGCAGTTTTGTCAAGTTATTTATTCTAAAAGAAATACAAAGGGCAAGTCAGAATCAAGAAGCCACCACGGAAGTAAACAGACCTACAGTTATATTCACGTATAATCAATAACACTTTTCCTCCCATAGCAGACCACGCCTCGTGAAATGTAGATATCGCTTTTGAATCACTCAAATCTATGGATGAATCCTGAAGTTGACCAGTAAAATGTAAGCTATCCAGAAGTACCTGTACTTTCATGTGTCGCTGTTATTACGCTGTACAAGGTGGTTCTAAGTTTTGAGTCTGTAGATGAAATCGTAAAGTGTGACCATTCAAATGAAAGCTACTGAGCAGTACTTTCCTGTGGTGCTGTTTATTATGCTGTACAAGATGGTTCTAACTTTCGAGGCTGTGGATGAAATCCTAACGTGTGACCATTCAAATGAAAGCTGCTGAGCAGTACTTTCCTGTGGTACTGTTTATTATGCTGCACAAGGTGGTTCTAACTTTTGAGTGTGTGGATGAAATCCTAAAGTGTGACCATTCAAATGAAAGCTACTGAGCAGTACTTTCCTGTGGTGCTGTTTATTACGCTGTACATGGTGGTTTTAACTTTTAAGTCTGTGAATGAGTTCCTAAAGTGTGACCTGTGGTGCCTGTAAAGGTTATGCCAAGAGTGCGTTATTACCTTTGATTTAGCTCATCACATCTGTTTTTATGTATCCGTGCCACTCTTGCTGCTTCAGCTGCAGCTTTGCTCTCGCGTTCTCGTTTCGTTTCTTCTATGGACTCTTGTCGACGCCTTTCAGCATTTTTCTGTGAAGTGTTTAAGACATACGAGAAAAGCAATTGCATCCAATGAACAAAACTAAGTATGTCTCTCCTCCTGTGAGAGAGCAGTATATTGAGTCAAGAATAAATACAGGGACTGTGAAAAATATTTTGTTTTCATTTGATAATAAAGGTTGGAATTTTTTTTAACAGAGATTTTTCGGGCTTTCAGTTGATCATGAAATGAAAAGTCTGATTTTGAAGAATCCTCAACATACCTTATTATAGGAAATTAATGCTCCACGAAGTTAACGCCAATTGTAAAAACTTGAGTTAATTTAAGTGGCGTTAATTTTTGTGAGCGTTGATTTCCGTGTTGTTAATTAAGTGGAGCATTAATTTCCACGACCTTAATGTCCATCAATTTAATCCCAAATTTTGGATCCAGTCCAGACATTCCAGTAATGATAAAATCATTACTGTCTTAGAGCAGTGCTTGTCAACACAAGAATGCCAAAACAAACTGTAGTTGAATGAAGTCTACTTGAAAAGAAGAAATAATCATTCAGACTTATTTTGAATCTGATTGTGCTATCAGAATTATTTTTTCTCTAAGAAAAAATGTGCATAGGGCTTCAAGAAAAACTAAATAATTATTCAAGATTGTTGAATTTACCCTTGCAACAGCTAGGGCTTCACTGATGGCAATTTCTCTTTGTAATGATGCCTCATTTTTTAGTTTTCTTGTCAGATCTGCAGTAAGTGTTTTCATCTCTTCCTGTTTCTTTCTCTCTGCTTCTTCAGCTGCTCTTTGCAGAGCTGCACGCTTTTCTTCCTGATGTCGCTCCCATGCTGAGCGAGCACGTTTCTTCTCTGCAACTTCGCACCTGTACTGTATTTCTGCCATCTGTTCCTCAGCTCGCTAAAACAGAACACAAATATTTGAAGAGTTGGGAAGATAGAGGATCTTTTAGGTCCCTTCTTCATTAGACTCAGATTTGCCCTTTCATTTTTTCTTTTTCCAAATGGCCAACAATTCACCTACAAACTGTAAAAAAAAACATAGCCCCATATTTTTTCTCCCTGCAGTTCTGCCATAATTTTGGAGAAGCTCGTCATTTTGGAGAAGTTTCAGTTCACAAAGAGTTCACAACTAAAATCTATAATTCAGTTAAAAACCTGTCACATTCAGGGAATTTTCTTGGAAATGGCAGACTTCTTAGAACAGTAACATAAAGGAAAGACATATGAAAAAGACCAATAGTCCATCTTGGAGATGAACTTACCACTGTTTGGCCTTACAGCTTATCAAGCTGAGCAAGAATTGATCTTTTTGCAAGTCTCATTAACATGAAAGATGTTTTCTTTGCCTAACATGGGGTTGCATTTCCTCACTAGGAGCCAGTATTCCCCAGTATGGCCCTTAGCTTGCACTGGGTTAACCCTTAAGCCCCAAGAGTGACAAGCATCCAATTTCTCCTTACAATATAACTGGTCGATCAAATCTACAGGTCGTGAGAATAAAGGAAATGATCACCAGACATGAAATGTGTTGATGTTTAATCAAATTCTTCCAACTAGTAACATAAGAAATATATGGAAAACAGTGAGGAGAATATGGATGTGGATATTGGGGCTTAAAGGGTTAAGTTGACCTTTTCACTCTGTGAGTCAAACCATGAATCAGTAAGAATCAATGTGAATCAATGTAACCATTCACGAGGGGAACATTGGGGGACTGTCATAAACTGCAACACTGCAAACATTACCTGGAAAAAACAATCAAAACAATGGACAAAGAAATTTACATGTATGGTAAAATGTTGAAATGTTTGTGAACCAATCGGAGGTGCTATTCATATCCAATCCATTATTACGAAATTCTGTGCCTTTTGTGATCAAATATGCTTTCGTAGTGGTGCAAAGGAAAACAACAACCTTTGTGAAACATACCAGTCTGGCTTCTTCCAAGGCTTGTTCTCTTTCCTCGTTCATTCGTTCCTTCATCTCATTCAAAGATTGCTTCAGCTCTGCATGTGCTTTTGCTTCTGTAGCAGTAACCTGCAGTCAAAAGTTAAACAGCTAAACTACACACTATCGGGCCTCTTTTCTAGGTATACTCGCGAGCTGTCTTAGTGGCTCATCAGTCACAGGTGAGACATATGCTTTCCTTGTGCCACATGCACTAAAGGGTCTGACATGCAGTGAAGCTGCCGAGCCACTAAAATTTACGACCTCTTTTCCCTATAAAGCACCAACCTGACTGATGAGCCACTGACGAGGCACTGAAATCGTGTACACATTTCTTCCTCTATGATTTTTGAAGCTCCAAGTTGTATGATGGACCACCAATATGTATACCATTTTAATTCTATAAAGCTTGGTGAGTCAACTGACCAGCCACTGAGCAACTAAGATATATGCCTTTCTCAACCTACAGTAAACGTTCTAAATGGACTAAGCCACTAACCTAATCCTAACCCCACCCTAATGTACTAGTCAAATTGAAGCTTCAACATCATATCCCCGCCCCCCTGGGCAACCCCAAGGGCATTTGAACTTTTGTAGATCGCCCTGTTCAAATTCCCTCCCCTTGGGGCAAAAAAGCCATTCAAATGCCCCACCAATTAGTACTGAAATACCTCTCCTCAGAGGCAAATTTCAACTTAAATCAAACACTGTTCATGCTTTTCAGAGAGAGATTTACCGTAGACACCTTCAAACGTCCTTTAAAAGACCCTTTTGAAAGAGTTATTTGCTAACAAAGGCAAAATTCTATCTTGTAAATCCGTCAAACTCTGCAAAAACCGAAAAAAAACTCATAGGCATATTACACTAGAACAAGACATAAATCTGGTTCAAATTCCCCACCCTTCTAAGGCAACATTCCAATTCCCCCCTCCCCGGGCATGATGCACAGTAAAATACCCGGGTTATGCCCAGGGGGGATGTTGAAGCTTCGATTTGACCGGTACATAACAAGGGGGGCATTGGGGCCTATCAGAAACCGAAAAACCGGCCAAAATTTTCACCAAAACCGAAAAACCGGACAAAAAAGCGCTCAAAACCGAAAAAACGCCGAGAATAATGATCAAAACTGCAAATTCGTGATTTCCAATCCCTCAGCTCTTGATACAACAGCCAAAATATTGGCCTTAGGGATGATTCAATGCCCCTGTTATACTGCTTGCAGCGTGAATTTGATGCGCATTATCCCGAAGAAAATTTTTGCAATGTTCAACCAAAGAAATCGCTTTTTTCATTGTCTCCATCCCACATGAAGGTGAAACTTTTGTAACTTGTGATGAACTCAAAAAGGTTCGTACAATGTGCCAATTTGCCCGCAAGAACCGAATAACCGCTTTTTTGTTCATAAAAACCGAAACCCAAATGTCAAAAAGGGAAAAACAGAAAACCGCAGTGGATACCAAAACTGAAAAACGGGATTTTGAGTGCAAAAACTGAAAAACCGATCTCAAAAGTGACCAAAACCGCAAAACCGAAAAACCCGATGTCCCCCTCCATAATGTACACAACACACGCTTGCCTTTCAGACTAAATTTTTTTCTTCACTTTCCCTGACTGATGAGCCACGCGAATACCACAGCTTTAAAAATGGCCATGCATACTCTTTAACTCTAGTTAAGTAGTATATAAATTACCTTCGTAAACGAAATTACTCTGAAAGAATTGCAGCTTTGCAGAAGATCAGAAGTGAGATGATTTGAACTTTGATTCACCAAGTCTCAATTTTAATCGAACATCTGTTAACTTACAGCATCATTGACTGCCTTCTCTTTGTCTTCTCGCATAACTTGCTGAATTTCGTTCAGCAGCTCTGTTCCAATACCTAGAAAAGTGAAGCAAATTTCAAACTGAACTAACAGAATCTATGTTCTTATGCTCTATGTTCTACATCTGATGTTCTAGAATTAAAACTGAACCAAATTTGACAACAATTAGCTACCGAACGTTGGCAAATTTGGTTAATTATTCAAAGACTGGTCGACCAAATAAGGTCTGCACTTACATATGATGTTGTTGTGAGTAACTTTTCGTGTTTTTAATGTAGTCCTCCCATTAAGCATTCGTTCTAAAGTCAGTAAAGCATTTCCAGACGCCATGTTGTATTTTTGGTCTCTTGACGACTAGCTTAGTAACCGAGCCTAACACTCTCTCCAGGACTTCAAAGATGATGAAAGGCCTGGGGAAGGCAATATGAGTTCCACACAAAATGTTCCTGTATTTATATGCCCTTAAGCAATATTTCTCGAGCAAATAAAGTGTTTTCAAGAAGCAAATAACAATTCTGGGAATTTTTTTTAGAAACACACTTTTTCCGAAACTAGTGGTTCGTGTATGTGCAAACGAGCAACAGGCCTTTCATAAGTGTTTGTTTGTTTTTGTAAGCAAGAGCATATTCTGCCCAATCTATTGATTATGTATGAATTTGGCGCTGTATGAATAAATAACGACCGATCTGTCTGTTCCGAAACCAGATGCCAAATTTCCACTTTGCGTTTGTTTAACAACAGGTGTTATGACACGTAGCACAAACAGCACCTGCTGAAGGAGAAAAAGTGATAACAGCTTGGATGCAAGTGATCGTAACGTATCATAGCGTCGGTAAGACATATTCACAGCGAAAGCTCTAGTTTATGTGAGGCAACTCCACGGATACGGTACCAAGTTTTATTTGCTTTGTTTTGCGTTCTGGTATTTAACTTTGTGAGGATGTCAGAGGTTCTGCAGGTTAGTGTTTATGTTACGGCCTCTTGATATAAATCCCCGGGATTACAGATTTGGAGAGATTTGGACCTAGCCAGCGATTGTGTAAAAAGAATATAAACTGTTTTTCTGTGGTTGAATTTCAAGCTTCTAATCTTTACAATTGGTTGGTGATTTTATCTTCAACATTTATTTTTACAGGCAGGTGAGATTTGCGATTTGTTTCCTGAAGTTCTTGTCACTTAATATGATATAGTCAGAGGTGGAATTCTAAATGGCAACGAATCGCCCAGCGATCTACATTTTAATATCATCATTTATCTTCCACTCTATGTAATTTCAGCAAGGTTAACTAACTACCCCTCAGATACTTCTGCATATAATATACAGCACATGTGTTTCCCGGGGGGGTGGGGGGCTACTCAATAAAGTTTTGTACGAGGGGGGGTTACGCCCGGAGGTTCAAACCCTTACCCTTTAATATACTAATTTTTAACAAAATGGTAACCCTTTCGCAGCTTTCGTATACCTAGAACAATAAAATTTCCAGTAATCCCCACGTTTTTCCCGGGTGTTCAGTCGTTCTGATTCAGTTGCGTAGTCACTTCTGCCAAAATGTGGCACCCTATGATATACTTCCCTCTGATCTAGCCACCATTTCCTCCACTTCGAAGCTGATTTTGTGACCCTTTCGTATACTAAAATGGCAATTTTCCCCACCCTTTTATATACTGCGAGCTTAAACAAGACACCCCTTTCGGGCGGAGCCTCCCCGTATAGCTCACTATAGTGAGTACCCCCCCCCCCCCCTGGGATGTGTTTCCTCTGCTCTGAATCATTATACAAAATCTCCCTAACGGTCTCCATACATTCCATGGAGTGCTAGTTGGGAGAACTTGCTTAAATATCAAGACAATTCATCTTTGATGATCATTTCCCCAATTCTCATGACCTTTATGTGTTATAATGCAAGGAGATGATGAGGAGAAATTTGATGCCGATCATTTTTGGGGGTTAGAGGGTTAAAAGCTAAGTCTCTATCATCACGTGTTCGTGATATCAGAAATCTAAAAACCCCGTGAATCTGTGGTTTGCTTGACTTCAAGATGTTTATTATTTAAAAAATGACAAATACAGTACCCAAGCGTGACATTTTGTGTGGACTGATGAAAGGCGATAGCACACCCTGAGAAGACTGGGCACGAATGAGCGTCGTAAAAGCCTTCTTCTGTTGGTGGTTCTTGCCGAAAATTCATTTCTTGTAGCTTAAAAGCCTTTAGCTTTGGTAAAAATGCGTGCTTCTTTTCCAGAATTAAGATTTCGAGGGCATCTTTTTGTGTCTTAATTTTGTTCCTAAAAAATTCACAAAACCGTAGCAAAATTACAAAACCGCATGTCGCCCGGATGACTGCATTCCCATTGTATTCGTCATTTCCGTTGGTTTCTCCTTCCGGGCATGGTAACGACGATGGTTTTGTCTACAACAAAGGATAACTGATTTAATACAACAAGATCTCTTTTTTTGATTGACACTTAAAGGATAATCTCGGGTGTCTTGTCAGAAGAAAATTGATATCTATATTTCAACCAACCAAGGATTAGATTAGCTTGAACTTTAGTATATCTAATTTCCGGGCCATGCTTAGACCTGAGACGGTGAAATTCTTCAGCACCGAAAGGCCGTAAAAGATCGTGTTTACATCTTGAGCTCAGTTATGCAACCAAAGATCGAATCTTCCAAGGCTTTGGAGAATATAAACCGGTGTGACAGTTCAATACTTTACATTTTATTTGACACATCTGAACTGAGACAGACTGGAGACTGGTAAAGTTCAATTATGAACTGTGATTGTTTCAATAGGCTTGGAGTCACGTTCCAGACACGGGTAAGACGTCTGATTAGAATTTTAATTTGATTTTATAAATTCTATTTTTTAAAGATATTTTCTTCAGTATATACAGATTTTATCTTGTGACAGAATCTATTATAACCCTCTTTAATAGGCTAACATGAGTTATCTGCAATCTTTGTTTGTAGCGCTATAAAATGTGACGGAGCTTATAGTGCTCTTTTCACAAATCGTATCCGCAAGATATGTAGGTGCGTTCAACTACTTTCTGTGTGTTTCGGGCCAAACTGCTAATTTTTTAAGAGACACAACCAAATATTTCGGGATGTGAATGTGAAGTGGTAAATATAGATATTTATACGGTAAACAGATAAATTAGCTACAGTTTCCGTCTAAAGAGATATCATAATGTAGTCACCGCTGGAAAGAACCTTCCTTTGGCTTACTATTATGTCATGATTATTCTTAGGTCACGAAACACACCCGCTTCAAGTTTCATTTGCGCGTGCGTTTTTCCGCTGCTTGCATTGCTAGAAGAATCAAGAAAAAATTTTCAGGAAATCGTCCAATCAGCTTAAATCATAATGTTCTTAGCTACATTTCGTATTATCTACGATGTGATTTTTGGCAAACCATAGTGCATGATTGTGAAGTTTAGCGTAAGCGTTGGCCGGGTTAATCTATATATCGAAACTAGGTATTCGTTAAGTTAGCTTGTACCAGGAGCCCGGGCTCCTGTTTGTACAGAGAATCCAATGGTCGTAAAAGTTTGTTCTAAAAATAAGAGATGGAAAATTTAACTCAAATAATGCTTTTTTTTCGAATTTGTGATTTTCAAATCGGGTTTGTGATTTCGTGATCCATTCGCGTAATATTCCCCGTTCAAAAACACGCTCCCTTGTATGGGAAGCGAAAGGGAGAACAAGAAGCTTAAATTTAAGGGACCACCACGTTTCGCTTTACACTGCTTTCGAACTCAGTTTCCAGTCGTCACGAATCGTTGGAATTGAAGAGATCAGTGATTTTCGTGTATCTGAAAATTAGACCATGGGGTTTGTAAGGTATCATTAAAAAGTCATTAAAAAATCTCGTTATATTAGGAAAATTGCTTTATCTAATTACTAAGAAGGGTTTTTGTGATTAACAGTTAAGTTGTAGTGAGGTTTTATTATTTCTCTACATTTGCATCGTCTCCTTATAATGTGAGATTTTCTATAAGCGATTTTTGCAGCTGGCAAGTCGACTATTCGCCCATAGAAAGCTTCGGGCGAGAAGTCTAATTGTTTTAGTAGAGGGCGAAGCCGAGTACAATCGGAAAACAACGATATGACGTCGTTAAAAAGAAGAAGTCACCAAGAATTTTACTCTCCAAGGACATGGCGCACGGGATCATTGCCTGTCAACAAATAAGCCAATCAGATTCATGTATTCGCAATAGACTATGGTGAACTGTAATTTTCTTCCCTTGCTTCCAACCAAGATGGCGTTACAAACAATAAAAAGATCTGTAGACAAAGTAATTTCCCTGAAAAGAAATTTTCTCAGCCCTGCCGGCTCTTGTGGATTGTCACGGTTTCGGACGCCCGGGCGTCAAAAATGGAGGCAGTCAGTTGGCGAGAGATAATAAGGATCTATATGGCCATAGGCTAACAAGATAAGATCTATGTTATGTTTCTTCAAGGAGGCTCACCGTTGCCAATGGATCATTAAGTATATCTTTTCCTGATTGTTTCGGCTATTTAGACTCCAAACTGATAAACCTTTTAATCGTTATCTTTATACATAAACATCAAGCGGAACGGCAGTTCTAATTACGTTTAAGCCAAGAGGCCCTCTTCTCTTTAGCTAATTACGCTGCTAGCAATCTCTTCTGTTTGCACAAATCTCTCACGCGAGTCAAAACTTTGAGCAAGGACGACAAAATTAGATTAGAAGTGATTGGCGGGGAGGGGTTAGGTTTGGGACTAACGGGTTACTTAGGCCTTCCTCGAGCCTGCAAGTACTTTGGCTTCAGTGCAGTTAGTGACCTCGTCGCACCGGTCTTGTTGAACTTCCGCTTTTGCCGGTAAAAACAGTTACCCTCAGTTAAATCTACGGCTAAAACAAAGCGTCGACATTTTGTTCGTCACTGTACACTATTACACTTTCAAAACGAAAAACATCTTTCATGGCGTTTAGTCTCCCAGACTTCTGATAGAGATATATGCAGGATATTCGAGTTATAGTGCAATGTTTCAACGTAACATTTACTAACAGGCCGAAATACTGCTAACTTTTAGAAACCAACAAATGCGCCTTTTCAATTTATAGAGGCGATATTTTAGGGAGGGAAAAATTTAATTTCAAAGTGGTTTATTACCGAAGGGAATTTTTTTAAGGGTGGCTCTAAAAGTGTCGGTCTCGTTTTGTTGGAATTCGTTTGTCTGAAAAATTTATAACGATTTAAATATATAGCGTGTGATATCAAAGATCGTTAAATGAAAATATAATTAACAAGTTTCTGAACATAGCGCCAGTATAAGACACAAACAAATTTAACAGTAGTTAAATGTAAATCAAAATTCTATGAAAATATCATTTAACCATAACAGAATATTAGAAAATAACCTATGCAGTTGGGTCATTGCATTTACGATCGGAGCAAAACCCAGCTCGGGAGAGATCGAGATTATAAAAAGAGCCGGCTATTGTGCCAAGTTGTCGATGTGGAAGGCTTGTTATTTTTGGAAGTTAACAAAATTTCCATCACATACTTTAATCACATGTCACAGAATTTAGGCCCTTCTTTGCATTACTGAGCCAATAACATGTAATATTGCGTTGCTTAGAAAAGTTTTAAGTGGGGCCACACGCTATGTTTGATGTTCATCCGAAATTGTTTTTGTTTTCTATACTTATCAGTGAAATACTTTTGTCTGCTTTGAACTTTGTTCGTGTACAAAAAATGTATACGAATACCAGTTTATCCAGCACATTGGTCAATTCAATACAACTTGGCAAAATTAAGAGTGTTTACGCGGTCAAGTTTATATTGGGGTAAGAGTCGGCTACGAAATTCAATATTCGTCCTTCATTTGATTGTAAGGCTTCGAGAAACATAGGTAACTAATAATATAGCAAAATTCCCCTCATTGTTTCTTTCTTTCTTTCTTTCTTTCCGTTTCTTTCTCTTTTTTTAGTGATTTTTAATTTTTTTTGCTTTACAATGGAAACGTTTTAAGTGGAGTGGGGCCACACGCGGACACCCATTAATAGGGTCCCCTCGTTATTACGACCACTTTCTTTTTGTTCATTAAAAAAGCTTCTGTAGTCGTGAGTTATTATCTCAAACCCCCGTTAAACTGTTGTTGAACCTATTTGCGGGGATCCACTTATATATAGTTAGAAAAATGTTAGAAAACCTTACCCAATCGTTTCAAGAATCTCAAATTTGCGTTGATGCTAGTCGTGAAAAAACCAATTAGAACTTGAAGGAAAAACATTCGGCAACAGGAGAATGTTGCAAATACCTATTATCGATTATTATTGGTTTTGCAACTGGTTAGCAAAAGAAGTAAACTTGACACTGATCTGTGGCATGTGTTTTCCGTTAGGCCACTTTCCCGGGGAGGGTGGGGTAAACCCATATATAACCTATACATGAATAGGTATGTACCACTTTGAATGGTACGGTTTTCGAGCAGTTTGGTCTGGAATAGGGTATAAAAATCAAGGAGTCTTGCTCTAGAATAGGGTATCAATCACCGGGAAACTTATAAGTGATGCGAAAAATTTGGTCCAAAATAGGGTTTGAAAAACTCGGAAATAAATGTAAATTCAATCATGGCAACTTCGTTGATCGACAGATGGTTTTGCATTGAAAATACTTAGTGGTTATATTTCCGTTAGATAGCTGGAAGACAGCTAGTCTGGGATAGGGTAGGGATTTTTGGCGTGTAGTGTAGAATAAGTTGCAAAATGGAGCTGAATGTGGGTAAGGTGGTACAGGGTAAGGGTTTCAGAGTCCCAGCGGCACACCTCCACCCAAATTTTCCGAGTACCCCCGCGGGGCCCACTTGTCGTGTTTTTTATTGATCTTGGGAAAGCACCCCCGGCGAACCTGCACAAAACGGTCACTCATGAGGAATTACTACTGACCCAGGCTACAAACGACAAGTGTATGGTTTTAACGTAAAAAATGGCCACAAAACATTTTTATACTTTTCTGTAGTTTGTTTAACACACATACACACACACACCGTGGCACACACACACACACACACATTGACAATACGGTTTCCTTTAGCAATCATTGACCAGCATAGGTGAAGACCGGCGATAAAAATACGCTTTTCAGTAACTTTAAAGAGGTGCCGTCTGTCACTTAACGGAATTGACTGCTATACAGAGAAAAAGGAAAAAATTACAGGAACCTTTTTGTCCGGCGTGTGAGAAAGGGTGACCGCTAAGGACAGATTTAACTGTAAGGCCTGGTACCCACTAGCGACATAACGATCGCAAACATAATCATAATCGTAGACATAAACATAAACGTTTTATGATCTAGTGGGAACAGGTATCCTAAGGGCGACATAATCTTAGGGGCCGATTACATGAGGCGGGCTGGCTCGGTTTGCCGAGATCTCGGCACGTCTGGTAAACACACAACTTCGCGATTACATGGAAAAATCTCAGCCCGGCCAGCTGAGATCCCGATATCGCGATGCCGGGATCCCGGCTAGACGGGCTGAAAATTTACCATGTAACCGTGATTGCCGGGCCAGCTCGGCTAGCCAGGCCAACACTTTTCTGTCACTAAATTTCGCTTCAGAGCAAAATGGATCACCAGAAGGTCAATATTTCTCTTTCTATATAACACATAAAGGTTTATCAGACTATAAAGCTACATAAAACTGAAAATAATATACTAAAATAATGGATTAGCGAAAATAAAATCACTCGATTCATTCTCTTTGAGGTAACCATCTTATCTCACGACAGCTTCTAAATTTAGCCGCAGGCGGGCTGGCTCACCTCATGTAATACCTGGGCTGAACAGTCATCTCGGTAAAGCGAGCCAGCCCAGCTAACCGGGCCAGCCCGGCTCATGTAATTGGCCCCTTAATCGTAAGAAACTGTTCGATCATTTCCTTATGATTATGATTATGTCGATCTTTAGCGCCCTTATGATTGTTTTTTGGTGTTCCCACTAGAACACAAACGACAAAACGGCGTTGTGTTCGTGCTTACGATTATGATTATGATCGTTATGCCGCTAGTGGGTACCAAGCATTATCGTGTGTTTAGTTTTGTTTTTTTGTTTTGTTTTTTTTTTTGCGCTAAAAAAAGACGCCACGTAGAAAATTAAATGTGTCTTTTTTTTTTAACCAATCAGGTAAAGTTACGAAACCAATTTGTGCACGCTTTCCGCGCTTGGCACGGGTTGCATCAGTTGCACGTATTTTTTCCTCGTGTTCTACTTGGTTCATTTAAGGGGCTGTTCACATGAGACCAGAACGAGTTTCATTCCGGAATGAGTTTCGTTCCGGAATGAAGTTCGTACTGCATTCGCATGACAAAATCGACCGCTCAGCCTAAGGCGCTCTCGCGCATGCGGTTTTCGCCCCACATCAAATACGATACGATACGCTTGCGCCACTCGCCCCAGACTACACAGTTTGCGGTTTCATCTCGGAACGGACTTTGTTTTCAAGTCTACATGATACCAGAATGAAATGTCATACCAGAACAAGAATTTCATTCGGATTGAAAACCGGAATGAACTCATTCCGGGAATGACTTGTGCGGGAACGAAATTTCGTCCCGGTATCATGTAAACAGATACATAGAAATATGTGGGGATGGAATGAACTCGTTTTGGAATGAAAGTCATTCCATTATCATGTGAACGGCCCTTTACACGCCTCAGTAAGAGTTAAGACGTGCGCCGTCGAAATTTCTAATTTTCCATCCATCTGTCTTATCTGAGCATGGGACTAATGTACGGCAGTAACATGAGGATCTCAGTGAACACTCAGTTACAGCTAGTTACGCCAGTTAATTCCAAGCACGCATAAATAGTACTTTAACTTCCTACAGCAGTTGTGACCAGATGGATTTCCAGCTAACTCATGTTTCAATGGACACTGAGTCGTGGTCCTAACCACACAGACAACCAATTCATTTCACTTGCTGCGAAAATTTTTCTCCGTTGCTACCCGGAAGCTTTCCTAACCTCTGCTCAGGAGAAAAAAAAAGTTGCAATTTCCAATTCGATCTGGAAAAGTAGGAGGAGAGCTACTGGCTGCCATAGGCAATTATTCGAGAAGCAGACGCACTAGTAGTTATAGTTTGATAAGCAAAATCGTTTGCTAGGAATCTTCAGTTCGTGGATTGAATTTCATTAACAATTTTCACTGGAAGTTATTTGACAATGGATTTCCAAAATGGCAGAACCAAGACAGGACTTTTCCTTACCGTAAATGGTCTATTAGACACTCACTCTCTAATAAACGCCTCTCTGATATAGGCATTTTGAGGAAAACGCCCCTCTCTAATAAACGCCCCTAAAATTAACACCCCTGTCTAGTATAAACGCTTGTGAAAAGAGCTGTCCTGGTCAGCCGAGATCATCCAACCAGATTCTGGAGATGGTATCCCTGATCACTGACGTTGTAATGTTAAGTTTTTTTTCTACATTCATAGCCCGCTGCCCTAGAATTATGAAGATTCGAACGTTTGTTTCAATTCCTGTTCAGGGGCGAATACAATGAACGCCTCTCTCTATTCAACGCCACGTATTTGATAAACGCCCACAGAAAATACCCGATATTAGATCATTTACGTAAGCGAGTAGGCTGTCAAAGCAATGGGATAAACGGGGTGACCAGGTGGCCGCAACGCCGGGTACTACAGAATTCCGAAAACGGACTATACTAGTATGTGGTAATCCTATTGCTAAGGACCCCAAAACTTTCAAATAAATAGTCTCTCGAATTCTTTGAGTGCAAGATGTTAGATTTGTTTAGTGTTTAGTGCTAAGGATCCCAAAACTTTGAAATAAATAGTCTCCCAAATTCTTTGAGTGCAAGATGCTAGATTTGTTTAGTGCTTTAAGGGGCGATTTACACGACACCATCCGCAGTACGAAGGCATTCCGATTCCGTCTTGTGGCTTTGTATTCGTGTACACAACACTGGTTCAAAATCTCATGTGGGTACGTTTTACACCTGTGCTAGTTCACACCGGTTGCTGTGCCAGATCGAGATTCTCATTCCGGTATAAAAACTCATACCTGTATCATGTAAACGTGGTGCGACTGTTCGTTTTACATTCTTTTTAATTCTAATCATTTCACTCGAAAATAAAACTCACACCCCCATGAAAACGGTTTATGCAAACGCGATGCAAAGATGTCGTGCTTGGATGAATGTCAGGTAAACACCCCCTAAGACGCTGTTACACGGGGCAAGTTTTCTTGCAACCTGCAATGCAACGCCGACAAGCTTAGCGGACACTGTTATGAGACAAGTTAGTGTTATATTTTCCTACAATTGCGCCACTGGAGCGTTAGGACAGGCGCAAAAAAACTCTTTGGAACGCAGGGTATAAAAGAATAATCGAAAAGGACTGAAACACGATCTTCAGTTATGTCTTTTTCGTCCTATAAGGGTGTCGAAATGATCGCAAGAAATTCCATGAAAGGTTGTTAAAGGAAGAAAAATAACCTGCTTGCGACTTTCCAAGAGGACGGGCCTACATATTCACCGTTGTACAGATTCAAAACGTTTTTTTGCGTTTGTTATAATCTCAGGCCTGCTCTCGGCTTTTTCAGTCGTGTATAAACCGTTTTTTTTTCTTCTCTGATCCGTGGCGTGTGCATTGTTTGTAACTGCGAATAGCTGTTACCATAGCATATTGGATCATATCAAAAACAGTGGGACTCAATTGGTTCTTTTCAAAAACTCATTAGGGTGTCTGTGTGAATCACAGCATGCAGTTCTTTCTGTAGGCGGGATATATTCCTGACCTCCGAAGTCATGTGCTTGAGTCATCTATAAAGCATGTATTTGTAACTCGCTTTTTTCGCTTTCAAGTGCTTTATTTCGATCTCTGAATTTCGCCTGAGAGAGCAGTCATCTCTTACTCTAAGTTGAGCTCCTAGGGAGAAAGCAAATTGGTCTCACATTATCACATCCTTTGGTAAGCCTATAAACAGATAATTATGTTTATAATGATGATTTCATTTGTGGCTTTTGTTTGTTTAAGATTATTTAGCGATAGCCTGTTCCAATTGGCATTCATGCCGGATGATTAAGGCTTGCTGTCTAATCGCTTTGTGTTCGCATCTCAATGCAACCAATTGCGACTCGCGTTTTGTAAAAGCAAACTCTTTTACAGTAATTGGGTCTTTGTTTTCACTGACCCATGCAATGCAAATTTCAATCACTTCCATAGCCGACGAGAAGGCACCAGATCGAGAATTTAAAATCATTAGTGCCTCTTCTTGTGTAAAAAAGATTTTATTTGATTCAACAGCGAGAACGCACGTAGACGGCTTTAAAAATTTGTAATTGTCTTTAGAAACAAGACATATCCCGGATATAAACGGATCGGGTCTTGGATCATCGACGGATATGACCATGATATGTTGATTTTGCAGGAGATATGTTGGTGATTTAATTTGTCACTCATATAATCGATTATTAATCCACAAATTTTCGCGAAGAAAGTGGGTAAAAACGATGTGTTACTCGAGCAACGTTCTGCGTGTGTTGATTTCACTAGGTGAAATTGACAACGTCAGTTTACAGAAACCGATGCGGCGTGTTTGCATTGCAAGGAGCTTGTAAGTGGTCAACGTTTACCATTTTCTCGACATTTACAGATAACATTGTAAATTTTTGACATCTGTTTACCCAGGAATCGAGGTTAAGTGCTCCATCAAAGGCATCTAAAGTTAGAGGAAATTGAATAAATGAATGGGAACTTCGCGGTAAAAAGAAGATGTCATCGAACCAAGAAACCGAAACTAACATGGCGCTAACGGCCGAGGAGCAGCATCCAAAACGATGGAAATCACGATTGCAAAGATTCCAAAGCACCTTGAGACAGTCAATGCGTTTGAAGAAGAGAGATTCGCCGAGATCAGCCTCCTTTGTGGGTGAAAAACACTGTGTTCAGCTTGCAAAAGATAACGAAAATCTTGGCGTGAAACGGTCTGCGAAGCACGTGAGACGAGAAATTTTGACCAAGGAAAAACACAACAATGTGTCACATAAACAGGATAATGGAACGAAAGCAAATTCACACTCATATCATCTGAATGGAAAAACATCACTTGACAGATCAAGTTTGAATAAGGGGAAATTTGAGAAAACCAAAACAAATGGAAATAACAATCGTAAGGAAAAGAAAACTACCGCGGAATTTTCTTCGAGTAAAGCTCACGTCAACGATGTGGCAGCTTGCGGTCAGAATGCATCAAATGCGGGGAAAAGATCACAAAGTTCTAAACCCCAGAGAGCTAACACAAACACTGAAAGAACACCACTCTCAAAATCTAAGAGCCTGAGTATACTAACGAATTTATTTAGGCGATCGAATCATTCAAAGGACAAAAATAACCGTGGGAAAAGCTTGTCGTTTCCGACATCGGAGACCGCGCTATCGAACAAATTATCAACAGCTCACAGCACTAATTTGGATACGCTGGTAACAGATATTACGGCTAGCACTTCATCGATTGAATCTTATGGAGATAACGATACTTTTTCTAAGAGCAGCAAGTACTACTCGTTGAAGCGATCAAAAAGAAGACTGGTTTTTCCGAAGAAGAATCTTGCGAGGTCGTTTTCTTTGGACAATTCATTGGACCCGTGCAATCCCCCGATGGAAAAGTCAAGAACTTTAGCTGCGATTCCACCTTGCATTCGAGTGGAAGAGTACCGTGAAAATTGCGGAGTTTTCGAAAAGTCACTCACTGTGGAATTTGTGCCTGGCTCCTCTGGATCGGTAACAGTTACTGCGGGAACTGATTATTGTCAAAATGTGACAGGATGTTCGCACTCTGTGGGTATTCCACTCCGACAAGAAGTGGATGGTACTCAAAGAAATGGTGTGAGACACGAAACAGGGGCAAATATCACCCATCGAGCCGCAAAGAACAATGACGCACATAAAAGACACTCTGCTCCTCCTTCACTGCTATATTCGGCTGATAAGAACTCATCAAATATTGGATCGCCAGTTTCTCGTGAATTGAAGACGGATATTGCTGCGGATGGTGATAATAGCAATCAAATTGAACAGAATAGCAAAGGAGGTGGATCGAAATTTTTGGAGGAGAGAAATCTGTCCTTGGAAACCACCGATTTTGGAGAACTTGTTGACTTGAAATCTGATATGGGAAACAACGCATCATATGGACAAAAACCACGAAAATTCAACCCCAAAGATGCCAAGTTTAAATTAGAATTTCTTCAGTCCTTCAAGAAAACCGGAAGATCTTTCTATATTAAGAATGCGCGCGATGGCGAAGCAGACCCGATCATAGAAGAAAGCGATTTTCTGGAAAGTTATGACCGGGAGCTTGAAAATGGCTTGTTCTATTATCCCGCTAAGGGCATCAGTGCAGAAAATTGTCCGACAAAGGACAAAACGAATTCTTTGTGCGAAGGTACTGAAGCGATTGGAGACAGTAAAATGATGATTGATACCTTTCAAAAAAATAATGACGAGCAAGATTTTTTGGATGTTAAATCAACAGTTGACGAGATAATAGACAAACTATCGGATGAAAACCAGAATATAGACGAAAAACTCGCTTCTGAAAACGCAGAACGTTTATCCAACGAAAAAATAAACAACGAGGAACAAATTTGCGAGGAGAGCTTTTGTTCTACAGATTGTGGACAAACAGAGGAAGACGGGTCAACTCAACTACCGGAATGTTTGTCTTGCGTGAAAACAAGATGTGGCTTGACAGATTCACAATCAGAGCCGTGTTCTCCAAGGTTTTCTGAGTCATCAAGAAAAATAAACGCCGGTGGACTGAATATACAGACTTTGCGTGATCACATTTCAGGCGACTTAATTACTAGCAGATTAGGTAAGATTTGTACAGGTGAACACGGATTGGCTGTGAAAGACACACAGAGCCTTAAAGTGAATAGTTTGCAAAACTCACCAAAACAGTCTTTATCACCCGTGGGATCAAATTCAACAATGTATCACAGCTTTCCAGATATCAGAAAACTACACACTCATCACGTACTGCCAGTGAATCTCTCAGATAGTACTGATAGCATTAATTCATCTTGTAGCTTGAATATGGAAAACGGCTATGAAAATAACAATTTGACTGTGGAGAACAGTGAAGAGAGAGCACCGTCTCCACTCGCGCTTTCTCCAGATGTTTCAAAATGCCAAAGACATGGTGGAATTTTGAAATCTCACTTGGGTGCGGAAACTCCAGAGGAGCGACAGAGATCTTGTAGTGCGAGGATGCAATCAAGATCGCCTGTGCAACAGGTGTTGTTTACAGAGAACCGTTCAGTTTCTTGTACCCAGTTGGATAAAAATAATGTCAGTCCACCGTGCACGAGCCCACCCTATGTCAGACCAAGAATTCCGAGCCTTGAGCAATTGCCACCCTGCACGGCAGAGGTGATACTTAGGAAAAAGAGAAGCATTATCAGGAAAAACAGAATGAGACACACCACCTCTATGCCATATGTCGACAATGTGTTCAATGAGATGATTGACAAGGGTAAGCGTCATTCATATGGTGGCTATGGTGACAAACTTTTCCTCCAACTCCCTCATCTACTACAGCGATCTAACAGTGCTGAAAGTTGTAACAGCTGCAACAGCTCACAGCAATCAATCAACTCATCAACGTCATTTACAGAGAATGAACTTGGCAGTACTTTCTCTGTCGCATCAGAACTTTCCTTCCCTGGAAACTTTGAAGTGAGTTTGAATCGTTCACGTAGTGTACCTGGGTTTCTTGGAATTGCTGATATTCCTCAGAGCTCACCCATCCCAGAAGAACGTGCTTCAATTTCTGAACTGGATTGGCCCTCACCTGCGGAGAAAAGTGATGATGATGATGAGGAGGAGGAGGATGATGATGATGAGGTAGGCTCTAATTTATGCTTAATTTAATCTATGCTTTGTTTGTGGTGACTTTTGTGAACATTAGGTTTGTTCTTTTATGACTTCTCCAAAATAGGAATGACCAAAATGGTATTTGGTTCATTCTTCTGCTGATAGCAGAGTAAACTGAATGAGTGGAATATGATTAAGATAAACTCAGGGAATGCGGCAGGTAGAATCTCATTCTTTTGAGAAAGCTTTTGGTTTATTTGAAATAGTACGAATTGTGTTCTTATAAAAATTTATAGTCTGTGTATTCTGTTATTCTTAAACCACAAAGAAAATAACCACAATTCTCCCAAGAGAACATGCTGTGATTTCATTATTTTTTTTTGTACCAGTAATACTGGGTCAATGTTTTATATTCCCCCTTTCAAGCCTGTGTCCTTAATATAATTCTCCCCAATGTGGCAACAAACACAGAAATTAAATTAATATTTCATCCTTTAGGTTGATATGCTGTGTACCACATCAGATCATTTCCCTCCCAGTATCTGTCTTAAAAATATTAATTCTCCTTTAAGTTAATTTTGGAAATATGACTATGTAGTATTCTATAGTTGATGTTACATTTAATTGTTCTTATGTCGTCATCAACCGTCTCAACACGTCTGCTTATATTGTAAGGAGAGGGCAAACCTAGATGTAGTTTGGTCACTTTCTTTAAGCTTGGGACTGATGGAAGGCGAATTAGAAAGAGGATTTAAAAATATATTTAATTTTCTTTCCACTCTTTGGTAGACTTAAACCCAAAATCTCCCACTTTCTGTGCCAGCACAGCAAAAAAATCTAGGCCGACTTCAGACCAAAATGATCAATATCTAATCTAATTTCATACCAGTAGAAAAAACCTAGCCTATTTCAGGCCGCAATGGTAAAAAATCTATACCCTAAATCAAACCAAGACAGCTTAGAAACCATAGACCTTGGGTCTTCACATACCTTTATTGCTGACAAAGGGGAGTGAGTATTCTACTCTATTCTAATGATCCATGGTCCTGGTATTGTTAGGGAGATGGTTGGACTAGTATGTATCTTAGGCAAAGAAACTAAACGAAGGCAGGACCCCTTTGATGGGTTTAACTCAAGTTAACACAGACCTGTTCCATAGTTTACTCTACCAGGAGGCATAGATTGTCATGGATCCCTGATATATCCATTTTAGAAGTTTATGGGCTTGGCTGATTTCTCCTTTCTTTCCCCTCCCCAACAAGTCCAACCTGTAAAGGGGATTCTACCCAAATATAACCCACAACTCCTTTGGGGTGGAATATGTCACATGGTGATATTCTGAAATCCTTATTAGGAAAAACAAACATAGCAGACAAGTTATCTTTGCATTTACATTTGTATCTATATATTGTAGCCTGTGGGCTCCCTTTCAGGAAGGAAGAGAAAGCTACTCCCAGGATGTCAATTAATATGATATTTATGTTTTTAGTCCAAAATCTACTACAAGCAACATTTCGTTGATTATCATGTCCCAAAATGGATAACATGTGGAAAAGTGTATAATATAACTAACAGATAATAAGAGTAAATACTTTTTTTTTAATATTTAAGAAAAATAAAGGAAACTGTTTAAAAATTTGACTATCTTTACGATTCGAAAACGTTCAGTACAACAATTTTTACCTAAAGTTTTAAAATTTTTGTTCGGCAAATATTAAAGGAAACTTTGTTTTTTTGACAATTTGGATTGAATAAAGTAAAACAGTAAAGGCCATTAAAGATGAGGAGAGCTGTGAGAATATATCAAATAAGAACGGTTGTGTTAAAAAAAAATTCTTAGGTGAGTTTTCTTTCTTGTTGGTTCGTTGTCCATATTGATGCAAATTGATGAGTTATAACTTAAAAGGGTAAAGAATGCTTAAAACTTTGTCGCATTTAATGTTAGAAATACTATTTTATCAAGAAACGTGAATAATTCTGGCATGTTTTTAGTATAGCATATTTATGTGCATATTTTTAGCTTTCTCCTTCTTGGCTGCACCGTGTTAATCCACTTTTTATTTAAATGATAAATTTACTTAATCTTGTAATCCTCAAGAGGACCATTTATCGTTCTTTCTTTATCCTTTTCACAGAGGCTTTGATTGTTTTTCTGTTAATAAGTCCATAGTGTTAAAGTAAAGTAAAGCTGCCGTATGTAATCTCTTGGTAAAGGTGTCGGATACAATTTTATACGTCGCGTTACCAAAAGAACAAATAAAACTTTAATTAGCGAACCTTGCTGTTCATTACAGAAAAGAAACGTACAGTGTACAAAGGTACGCAAAGGTACTGCTTTCACCGTTCATTTTTATCACATTAATCGACTAGTAGCATTAGATTCTGAGTTGTCCTAAAATACGAAGTCAGCGCGCAAGCAACTTTATCAATCAAATTGGATTTTTGACATCTTCTGTCCAAAGCCCCTGGGCATGGAAAATGCTAAATCTCTAAACACTGCTGACATGTTGTCAGGGATTTGTCACAAGCAAGTAAACAAACCGGGCCACAGAGGGATCGTGTTTCATTTCAGCCAGCCAGCCATGTTTTACAAAAACGAAGGATTCAGGAGGAAAACGCTGGTATTCATTTACTGATGTCCAAGTTAAAATTCTCATTGCCAAGGAGTTGAGACCTAAAGTAGCGTCTGAAAAATCACTTCCCTCGAATGAACGCGCACTGCATTGCTATCATGCAAGACATAATAGACAATCCTTGATATCTGATAATATTCCGCGTTATATCTGGACTTCTCGCTACAAGTACAAGAGTGCTGATATTACCTTACAAGGTAGGGAGGTATTTCACGTGTAATCCATTCGATTGCGATACGTTTTGATGTATTGGTCTTTAAGACAATCCAGGTCTGACACAGACATTTATTGTCCTGAATTTTGCCTATCAGCACCATGGTATACTGGCAAATAGTATCCTGGAAAATATCGATATGCTAGTCAAGATTTGGTAACCATTCCGCTGGTGTACAGAATATGTACATTCGAAGGAATATCTTTTGTTGATCTCCGATTTATTGTCTTTATAAGTCGATAATGATGTTCTAACAGTTAATTTAATAACAATAATTCGTTTTTTTGTGGCAGAAACAACAGATGATTTCTTGCTTAGAACCTACGACTATCGCTCTCTGTCTTGGATGTTGTCGTTTCCTGCCAAACGTTCGTTACCAGAAATTGTGCCAACCTTCGAAATTCTGAAATCAGGGCTCTAACGTTTAAGTCTGTGGATTAAAAAATTCCTTCAGTGTGACTATTTAAATGAAAGCCTTGGAACTACTTTTCTATGGTGATTTAATTTCTCTTTTTTTTCCAGTGGGAATTTTTGAAAATTAATCAATGCTGTAATAATCTTGCACTCTAGGAGGTATAGGTTGTAAAGGACCGTAAAGAGACGCACTCGAAAACCAGTCAACCATCGACACACGAGAGCCGAAAAGAAGTGAACGATCATTTAATTATCTCAGCTGCAAATTATTCCTTTGTTAAAACTCGCTTAAGCGTCAATTAAACGTCCATTAAATTTCGTCTGATATAACCTCGTGCGCACCTGTTTTTATTTAGCAAAAGTGTTTAGACGCCGATGTTTTTTTTAAAAAGCGAAATGCATCACGAGACAAGAGACTGAACATGCTGTGATGTGACTAAATAAACTTAATGTTCGAGTCACATTAATTTTGCAAATTTAGGATTCGTATTTAATTCAATTCACTTTTAATTCACAAATGATTCGGTTGAATGTTTTTAATTTCCCACCAGTTTCGTCTTATTAACTTTCAATTATCGGCAAAGTAAAATCGCATTTTTGTTTGGGTGCTAAAAGGCGGCTAAATTGATGCGTAAACAATCGACTTTATTTCGCTCAGGTCTAATTATTAATGAAGTCAATTTTAACCTAAATTGCACATTCTATTGCATTTTCGTTTCTTGTTCTGAGCCGAAGAAATGTCCTTGCGTTATCGATGATCTTTTGCTGCGTACGTTTGTCTTAGAGTGCATAATTGCTGCAATTTCCACACTCTTCTTGTTGAATTCATTATCCATTAACCTTTTATTTGATAGTCGTGGGAATATTTTCTTGTTGTTTGAAGTCCCTTGACATAGACACTCATTTGCATTCGCATTTGTTTGAAGTTCGAATTTTACATCTATCTGTTTATAAACATTTGAAAAAACGATAGATTTGTCTGCAATGTACGAGTGTTTGAAAACGACTCACGTACCTTGTATTGTGACCGGGGTATTGCACTTGTGTATATTAAATTGTAGCCATTTTCCAATTAACATAATTTTCTTCAAGTCAAAGTTACGCTAGAAATAAAAGCTTGCTAAAGAAGAAGAATGTTAACCATTTGTGAACTTGGTTCTCCCCGCCTTGCTCCGAGGAGTTTTTCGGCGCTCTTTAGCAATCCATTTTTGTCAACAAACACTAACGTTTATAATTTCTTATTCGATCAGGAATCCATTGTAGGGGACCTTTATAAAAACAATTTGCAGAAGATATGATTTGTTTTTCTCTGCTGTGAATTTATTTTAGCATCTAATTTGACGTTAAAAAAAAATTAGTATGAAGTTGTATATGTAGTTCGTGAGTAGAAAGTTATATTGCTAAAGGACACTTCAATAGCTAAACAAATTCTCCTTATTGATACTATGGCAAATTCAATGAGAACGGTAAGGAGAAATTCCGTTTAAAATCGCTGGGCTACGACGGATACTTTAAAGGGAACTTGGTTTTAAAGTTTCCTCCGTTAACAATATTTTTGTTGGTTTTGCTTTTTCCTGTGTATAGTTTTGCAAATAAACCCACTTTCTTTTTCCTTTTACAAAACGTGACTGAGAGCATTATTGTATCTAATATAAGAAAAATTCATTTCAATTTTTGTTAGCGTGTTGCAAATAAAACGATTTTTTCTATATTGAATAAGCATATACGTGCATTTTTGTGGTTAAACGGTTCTAAACGCGAGCTTTGTTGAAGGTTCTCGATGTTTCAAGTTGATGCCTCAACGATAATAGCCTTGAAATTGTCGATCACGTTTGTTGCTCTCAAATCTCTTGGACACTTGACAAATGCTAAAATTTGCCGGTAACGCACAATAAACCGAAAAAAACGTTTTTCCCAATATTAATTCACCCTTTCCAAGAAATGAGTATTAGTCCGTATTGAGTCATGTATTTAGTCATGAAATGCGCTTCTAACGTTTTACTCTATTAATAAAATTAATAAGTGTGTCCATTCAAGTGAAGCTGTTGATGGGCACATAACTTCCCTAGTTAACTTATTAAAATTTCTCAAATTTTTTTGTTAAGAGTTTGAGTCAAAAAATGAACTTCTGCCTAAGTGTGACTATTCACATAAAAGCTACCGAGAATTATTTTCCTGTGGTGCTGTTTATTACACTGTACAAGGTGGTTCTAAATTTTTGGATAAAATCCCGAAGTGTGACCATTCAAATGAAAGCTACTGATCAGTACTTTCCTGTGGTGCTGTTTATTATGCTGTACAAGGTGGTTCCAACTTTTGAGTCTGTGGATGAAATCCTAAAGTGTGACCATTCAAATGAAAGCTACTGAGCAGTACTTTCCTGTGGTGCTGTTTATCATGCTGTACAAGGTGGTTCTAACTTTTGAGTCTGTGGATGAAATCCTAAAGTGTGACCATTCAAATGAAAGCTACTGAGCAGTACTTTCCTGTGGTGCTGTTTATTATGCTGTACAAGGTGGTCCTAACTTTTGAGTCTGTCGATGAAATCCTGAATTGTAACCATTCAAATGAAAGCTTATGAGCAGTACTTTACTCAGGTGCAGTTTCTTACACTGTACAAGATGGTCTGACTTTTGAGTCTGCAAATAAAACCAGTAAGTGTGACCATTCAAGTGAAAGTTGTTGATGGGCACATGACTTATACCAATTAATTTTTTTAAATTTCTCAAATTTTATTCTCAAGAGTTTAAGAGTCAAAAAAATGAACGGCTGTGCATTTTTCGTTTGTCGTGAAATCTTCGTTTATATAGCTTTACTGTCTCAGCATCGTTAGACTGCCGTTTCAACTGAACACCGCAGGTCGGTTTATGATTGTTTTTAACGAGGTAAACTGGTTTAAATGGGAAGCCGATATAGTATGTTAAGATAGTGTTAGTATACAGGGAAAAAGTTCCTTTTGTCTTTAGCGGCGGGTTTTCTACCAGTGAGGCTAGCGGGAGATTGAAGATGTAATGATTTGATTTGCAAAAGGGGCGTTTAAAAAATAAGGTTGCTTTGAACTGCAGACACTCTCACGTTTTGTGGCAGTGGGTTCGGTCAATTCGTGCTTGAGAGCTTATCTCAGCCGCCATCTTTAATAGCGCAAACGGAAAGTCACTTGCGTCACGTGTAACGCAAATGGCTGCGGTTAACTCAAGAATTCGAAAACAAGACGCACGCTCTCAAAACACGGCGATATCAGCCCCTGCCTCCTGCGTTCGATATTAACAAAGCACAAGTTGTTTTGTTGTAAACTTAAACCCTCTTAAATGCTCTCTGTTCTCTTCCGGTTACGTGACAGATGGATGTGCCTGAAGCGTTTGCAGAGGCGCTGTGGGATCACGTGACCATGGACCCTGAGGAGCTGAGTTTTGAAGCAGGTGACATCATCACGGTGCTGACAATGACGTCATGTGACTGGTGGTTTGGACAGGTTGGGGACCAGGTCGGGTGGTTTCCAGCGCCATTTGTCCGGGTAAGTTAGTAACATAGGCACGCAATGCGTACAAACAGAACGCGTCGCATCAAAACAGTGTGTACTGAACACTGCATTGGGCAACATTCTGCAACGAGCCAAATTTTTCGAGACGGTTTTGCTCCCACGGTTACAGAAAGCACAGTTGTTCTACCCGCTCAAACCCGCGTCACAGATACTTTGTTTGCATGATTTCGCCCATTGTTGCTTTGTTTCACACCGCAGTGTTTACTTCTTTTGTCTTGCTATGCGTTCTGAGGCAGTTTTCCACAACGTTACGAAATAAATTTCTCGTTTGTTTTGACAAATTACAGGAAGAATGTTCAAGGCTTAAGTATATTGAGATGTAGGTTCACGCACAACAAACTTAATTAAAATGTGGAAACTGTTTCGATGACGTAGTACTAACTTTACAAATTGTGCTCCAGATTCGAGTGTCACAGACGCTGACCGCTGACGAGACCAAACTCGCGCCGCCCGTGCGAACAAGGAAAGGAACCAATGAGGGTTTCTTGTCTGATGCTGTAGTCAGGTCACGTGTTGTGCTGGAGATTATGAACACTGAGAGGGATTATGTCAAGAATCTGGAGGACATGGTGGAGGTGAGAAGAGTTGATTTGTTGTGTTAAAAATTTAAAAGTGCACAAAAAATAGGAAGGTGATGACGTGAATCTGAAGTATGGTCAACCCCCTTCCCTGTGCACCGGGGCTTGCTTTGCACCGGTTGTAGGTTTTCCCGCGCTTTGTTTTGATTGTATGATTTCCCGCGCTTGACACTTGTTGCAAGGTTTTGCTTTGAACTCTGATTGGTTGGTTATTCACGTTTGTTGTGATTGGCTAGATGGGATTTGTTTGGCTTACGATAGTCGTAGGAAAATCTTTCGCTGATTTACTGAGCGCTGTAGATTATTTAACATTGTTTTTGTCATTTTTTTACAGGGCTATCTTAAGCAAGCGCGTAAAAGAACAGACATGTTTACAGACGAAAAGATAACAAAGATCTTCTCGAACATCGAACAGATTTACGAGTTTCACCAGGAAATCTTGAAGCAGTTAGAGGAATGTTTTGTGGAGGAAGATCCGTGCGCTTCAGAGATTGGTGCCGTGTTTCTGAACAACGTGAGTTTCCTTTGTCGTTTAATGTATCTTTAACTTCTGTCTGTTTTTTAACAGGCTTTTCAGAGAACATTTTTGGAGGGAAGGTTTGTGTCTTCCGTTCCCACGTAATGGATGGAAAGGGATATTGGCCATCCATAAGTTGTCGAAAACACTCTGGATTGTTTTTCTTCGTACACTGTCTGTCCTTTCCTCACTATTCACAATCGTAGCCCCTGGAGTATACTGTCTTTGAATTCAAAGTCCTTTCCACAACAAACTGAATGGTATTTGTTTTCCAGTGGAACGTTACACGTGTATTTGTGTAGAAAACCACCGAAGTGGCTTGATAAACGTTTGTCTCTCTCCGGTTTATTAAGCGTTTATTCGTGAGCTCGATTGTTTGCTGATTTTAAAACTTTTGTGTTTTATGTTGTAGAAAAAAGGCTTCGAAATTTACTCCGAGTATTGCAACAATCATCCTCATGCAATGGCGGAGCTGAAGACCCTCTGTGAAAGCAACAAATATAAGCAATTTTTTGAGGTAGGAAACAAAGTTTTTTCGTGTTTTTACTAATGTAAGGCCAAGGAGGTGATATGAAACAAAAAAGGGATACGGGTGGTTAAGATGAAGAAAGATTGAGAAGTATTAGGATTCAGTTTAGGAAAAGGAAGGAAATGGCGAGAAAAAACAGAGAAAGAAAATGTTGTGATCTTAAACCACAAATTAATAAGGAGGAAGAGGAGGAGGAGGACTGAGGCGGTATACCAACGATGAGCTTTTATGGGCGCGCAAACGTTAACGCAGCTACGTTAAGTTTGTCTTGTTTCAGTGACTTACACGAATAATTTGCTGTTCTGTTTTAAGGCGTGTCGTCTTCTCCAAGATATGATCAGTATATCACTGGATGGATTCTTGCTGACACCGGTTCAAAAGATTTGTAAATATCCACTGCAATTAGCGGTAAGCTTCCACGGACCCCTATGTTCTTTAGATTTTTTTGGTTTCGTCAGAGCGTTACTCTTAGTGCCCGCATTTGTTGGGCTTGGGGGGATTTCTGAGTGAATAAGGAACCACAGCTTTGTATACAAAATCTCAGTGGGAATTACTTAGTGCTGGAAATCTCGTAAAGCTTGAAATAGTGTCAAGATGTTTTGTCACATATGGCTTTTATTATTACTTCTTGACAAGTTCTAAGTTCTCTTGAGCAATTGTTCAGTTTTGCAGCAGTGAACACCTCAAATTTGTAAAGTATTTTGCAGCTGAATGGGTGTTTTATAGGAGGTGCTGAGGGAGATTTTGGCTGATTGTTAAGCCAAACCCAAGCGAGAACAAGAGTTGAGAGTCGATGAAGGTGCATAAGAGATTAAGGGCAAACAGTGAAACAACAGTGAGAGATTGAAATTCCACCTGTCATGAAACCATGAAACAAGTTGCATTAACTTTGTCGTATTTTGTTCAGGAACTGAAAAAGCACACAAGACCAACTCACAGGGATTTCCAGACAGTCACACAAGCGCTGGAAACCATGAAAAATGTGGCGTCCTTGATCAACGAACGAAAGAGAAAGGTTGAAAGCATTAACAAGATCGCCAAGTGGCAAAGTACGATCGAGGGGTGGGAGGTGAGTTAACATTTCTGCTAACAGGGAGGGGTGAGGTAAAACTTGTCATGTTTCCGCGATTGAGCGATGTTGCTGAGAAGACCCTTAAGAGGAGAACGGGAGATGTCTGTCGAATGAAGTTGAATTGATTTTGGTATGAAGTGACGTTTAACTTCTCAAGCTGTAGCGAAGTTATTTTTTACAGCAATTTTTAAAAATCTTTTTTTTTTCCTCCGTGAAGGGCGAGGATGTACTAGAGAGAAGCTCGGAACTGATTCACTCCGGAGATGTGATTAAGACTTCCAACGGCAGCTCCCAGGATCGAGTCATGTTTTTATTTGATCATCAACTTATATACTGCAAAAAGGTGAGAAAACAAGGGACAGGGAAGAAAATAACAGGCAAAAAAGCTATGAATTTAAAATTCTTTAAAGCCAAAGGTTCCTTCAAAAGGATCTGACATTTAAGTATCGTGTAATTAAAAGAAATCTCCCCTCTCCACCTTAGAAACGATCTAGGGATGATTTAAAGCAAATGACTTTCTTAACCGATTTATTTTTTGACATTCAGGATATCTTGAAGAAAAATGGTCTGACGTATAAAGGAAGAATTGACATGGATGACTGCACTGTGATTTGGCTCAGAGATGGAGAAGGTGAGGCAAGCTTATATTACTTTTATATCTTACAGCCAGTCTACACCATGCCTGTCCGGAATTTCGAGGAATTGAATCGGGTCTCGAAAATTACTCGTCAGTTAAAATGAAGAATTAGACTTAGCATTACATTAAAATCATCCAATGTTCGATTTAAACACGAAAAATCTTCACGGAAGTTCGGAATTTAGCGACAAATTTTCAATGATTCTTTGCAATTTTAAATTATCAATTCAATCTGATCTGCAAAGTTGGAGACTCGATTCAAAGCTTCGAAATTCTGCTCACGTGCGACGTTTCTTGAATGTAACCGTGGCGCACCATAAGTCTATTGCACCGACCCAAACTTAAATAGACTATTAAGAGGCAGCAATATCTATTTGTTGTCTGGACGCTGCTGGAATTTCGCCGAGACCAAACCATACGTATCATGGGTGATCGAAAAGCTTTCGGAGTCACAAACTAGTCACGTTGGGGGAGCGAGGGAGGGAATTGCACTTGGGAAATTCCTGTTCCACCAGGTTGCTCAAGGTGAGAATTGTGGGTTGGAACCCCGGGGGGTACTCCCTATAGTGGGCCACAAGGGGAGGCTCCGCCCGAAAGGGATGCCTTTTTTAAGCTCGTAGTATATAAAAGGATAGGGAAAATGGCCATTTTAGTATACGAAAGGGTCACAAAATCAGCTGCAAACTGGAAAAATGGTGGCTAAAGCCAAATATATCCAATGGTGCCACATTTTGGTAGAAATGACTACGCAACTGAATCAGAACGACTGAAAACCCGGGAAAACGTGGCGATTACAGGAAAATCGATTGGTTTGGCTTATCCTTGAGCTATAAGAAAGGGGTGCAATTTTGCTCTAGGTATGTGAAAGGGGTCCCATTTTGGTAAAAATTAGTTTATGAAAGGGTAAGGGTTTGAACCTCCGGGCGGAGCCTCCCCGTACAAAACATTAATGAGTAGCCACCCCCCTCCCCCCCGGGGGGTTGGAACGCGCCTCAGTTTATTGGCTCGAACTTTGAATATAAGGGTATAACGATTAGGAATATACTTTTTTTCTTATTCTCCAGAAACTCTAGACAGATCGCCCCTTAATAACGCGTGGAAAATCTACAACTTCAAGAAAGAGAAGTGGTATATATTCTACACTAAAAAAGCTGCTCAAAGAGAAAAATGGATGAAAGCGTTTAAGGACGAGAGACGGCGTGTCAGGGAAGACGCGAAAACAGGTAAGAAAGGGGTCATTTAGTAAACCTTGTGAGAACATAGCCGGTCACACACGAAAAATACATTTTGTACAGTTATTTTCAGAGAGGGAACACCTCACATAAGCAGACATTGAGGCATGGTGTAAGCCACACACAAATGGGCTACATAATAATAATAATAATGATAATAGTGATGATGATGGTGATGATGGTGATGATGATAATGATGATGATGATGATGATGATGATGATGATGATGATGATGATGATGATGATGATGATGATGATGATGATGATGATGATAACAACATGGAAACCTCTTATTAAAAAAACCCCTCTGTCTTCGTTTTTGTTGGCGCCATGTGAACGGGGAATCAATGACAATTTACTGTTGTTTGTATATCTCATCATTATTTTATCTATTTCAGGTCTTATTATATCACAGAATACCAGAAAGGCTGCCATGAGGGCTGCAAAAGCATCTGTCAAAAACAAAAAAGTCCATGGTGAGTGAACTCGCTATACCAAGGCTTAATTTAAGCTGGTTTACCCTTTAAGCCCTGATATAAAAATGCCGGCATATTCTCCTTACTGTTCTCCATAACTAATAAGGAGAATTTGTCCAAATAAACTAGACCTCTCATCCGTGGTGATCACTTTCTTTATTCTCATCATTTGAATGTTTGAACAAGTAGTGATAATGTAAAGAGAAATTTCATTTTCATCACTGTTAGAGCTTCAAGGGTTAAGAAGCGACCTGGTAACATTTGTATGTTTATAGTGGATCTCAGATGCTTCGATGGGTATACTCACATTGTAGTTTGCAGTAGTACCCGGAGTGTTGAGACTGAAGGTGCAATAAAAAAATAAAAATAAAAATAAACGGTTTTATATCTGTGAAGATAGTACGGGGCCTGAATAGATAATTTGGCGGGTGTGGCGGCTAGTTTAAAGGTGTTCACTGTTCGAAATGAGTGAAGGACGAACCCTCTGCAACTCCTCTCTCCCATGACCGGCAAAGTACAAAACAGCGAAGAGTCTTCAAGAGTTTGTGAAATATTCATTGGACAGAAAGAAAAAATCCGTTCTTAAAATCTTTTATGTGTCATTTCGCAGGTAAGAAAGAGAAGCCGCTACTAAAGTCGCAGTCTACAGTAGAGATCAAACCTCCTCCATCACCTACCCTGCGTCTTCCCGCCCCAGTCTCCAGCGCAGATTTGAGAGAGGAAGATGAAGACAAAGAGCTGAGTGACTCCCTTGGAGGCAGATCTACTGTTATCCGCAGAAGTTTTGGTTTGCGAGGCTCGAAAAAGGGCAAAGAAAAACGGAAAAGCTCGATTTTTTGACAAAAAATATCGAATGGTCGCGTCCTAGGCTTTTCAATGTGACAATTTTCGAGAGAGCATGTCGACGTCACTACGTGGAAACAAAACCAGTGCAGAGAAGGAGTGGTACGAGGCTCTAAATATTCAGTGAGCTTTCGGTAGGGATGTTGCCTGGTAAAGTGAGTGCCCCGATGGCGCGACACACTGACGTGGCTATTTGTGATTGGATAATCAGAATCGGAAATTCTTCGGGCTTGTCAACGAGGATTCACCGAAGCAACGCTTGCTGCCCGAACTGTATTGGTGACAACTTCACGAGCTGCAGTGGAGGCAAAACTGATGTTTGTTGATAGTAGATTGTTCTAGAGAAATCTGATTCTCAGACAGCCTTCTTCTCCTGTTTGCTGCAAGACGTTTGGGGAATGTTGTTTGGTTTTGATTTCGCCATTTCATTGACCATTGACGACTGTAACCTCTTTTTGGAAACGAGTCTTGCTAGTGATAGATGTCTCGTAACGTGAACTACTGCCTCGTAACGCGCACGTGTGCGCGGTTTTACAGAGAACATGGTGACACTAAAGTTTACAGTCTTCATATATGTTTATTAACTTGCAATGTTACGTTATAGTTCTCCGTTAAAATGGTTGAATATGGTTTCTTCCCCTGGGGGTAGCGGTGTGAAGCCCTGATCTGAAAATCAACTTATTTCAGATCAAGCTGTGTAATTTTCGCACTTTTCTTTATACCACAACCGTGAAATCCTTCTCTCTTTTCAGGCTTAAACGGCAAAAGTGTACAATTCTCCATTCAAGAATAAAGATGTCCTGTCTTAGACAGCAATGGTCAATGTCTCCGCCCTATTTCAGATCAAAAACGGCTAAAAATCTCTTCCTTTGTTGCCGCCCGTAGCCTATATAGCTTAGTTAAGGACAGAGAGTGTCCTCGTGATTCATTCGCAAAAGTAGGTAATTTCTTAATGCGTTCCTGTACTTGTAGCTAAAAAACATCTGTGTCGTTTTTTTTAATATAAATTTTGTTTATTTAGACAGGTAATATGAAAATGTACTTTTACACCGTAATGTTTTTATTTCACTTTGAAATTTGTATAACAATGAAGTAACCAACAAAGGCTGTTTTTCTGCCGCAAAGTTGAAAAAATTAAATTATTTTTAGGACCCTTATTCAACGTTTTTCTTTCCAGTTTTTCTTGAAAGCGTGAGGTGAGGGCCGAGAGAATGAGGAAAAGTTTTTTTGAATAACCTGTAAATAAAATGTTTCAATTTTGAAATGTCCATGTAATCGAAAATATGTAAAAGCAATTTTAAACTGTGTAAAATTGAGAAAACATATAAAAATATTTTAGGTGTACTGTTATTTCTACGAAACATGTTTGTAAAGAATGTTTATTACAACCTATTAAATTGTATTGAAAGTTTGTGCGTTATTAATTTTTGTCCCTGCCAGTACTCTAGCTGGAATAAATATCGAATATGCTTCTGTAAACTCGATTCGGAAAATTTATTTCTGTGCAATTCTTCATATTCGGATTGTCCTGTCGAGGTCTTGAACCATGAACTGTCCAAAAAGGCGAAACAACAAGAAAAGTGAAAAGTGATTTTTAGCGGGAATGTCATTTCCTTGGTAGAGCAACGATCACTTGAGATACTATTATTATTATTATTATTATTATTATTATTATTATTATGATGATGATGATGATGATGATGATGATGATGATGATGAAACACAACTCAGCCTCGTCCCCAGGCCATTTCGCGCTTATCGAGTGACAAAGGAAGGTTTGGAGTCAAATCTTTCGGTTGAGGTCGACTGGTGATAGATTTCCCGCCGGGAAAGAGGCTGGGAAGAGGCTGATTAGAACTTACAACCTTTGACACTGCGCGCCCGTACACTGAGGATAGCAATGCTGAGACCAACTTGCGTCAACTTACGCTGGGTGGCCAAACGGTGAAAACCTGCGTTCACTTGTGTGTAAACTTGAACTCGATCAGACTGAACGCAAGTTATAGCAGGCACACGCAAGTCATGGCCAAACGAGTCGCGAATCAGTAATCGCTAGTTTTTAACTTCCTCCTATCAGGTAATGCGCGCTTTGCTCTCGCCGCTAGAGAACTTTTCATACCATGTTACAACCCTCCTTAAATGCAACGTTGATAAACTCTTCATTCTGCTCATACAATCATCAGCTCAGATTTGTCTGTAGGATGGTACTTGTCCTTGTATTTTTCATACAGTTTTTTCACATCCTCGATGTACCGCGAGTGGAGTTTATCGATGGTTTCCTGACTCGGATTCAGATCCTTTTCTACAGGAATGGGTGAACCCACTGCAGAGATAAAACGGAAAGCAGAGAAAACACAACAGTGGATAGGTTGTTTCAACATGCATGTTCTCCTTATTGTTCGCTATGTTTGGTATGATACGAGCTGGGAGAATTTGCTAACACATCAAAACGTCTCATCGTTGGTGATTATTACCCAATTACGCATGACCTGTATATGTGATCAAGTAGTGATACTGTAAGGAGAAATAAGCTGCTTGTCACTATTGGGGCTTAATGGAATCAGGTAACCTCGTTTCCAAGGGCTCTCTTCTTCCCTGTCATACAAGGTATCTCACGCTAGCTACCCTGCGAGCAGAGGCCCTTCGATCTTCCTAGATAGGTCCTGACTTGTCTGGGAAGATCGAAGGGCCTCTGCTCGCAGGTTACGCGCCAGCTGGCGGAAAGGAAGTAAACTAAAGTTTGCAAGCTGGTGTCGACACCAGTAATTTGGCCTGCGTGGACGTCGCTACAGTACTTTATCGCGATCCAGTGATCTCTTTTGATTGCGTTTGAGACGGCGTTATTTTGTGATAATGTCGTCTCAAAATGCTGGCTTGTGATTGGTTTAAAAATTGTCATGACAACGCGGCCAAGGTCAAACTTCAAAACTTTTCTTCACAAAAACGCCGGCAAAATTTTACTTTTGCTGAGTAATATAGTTAAAAAAAACCTTTATTGCAATGTGTTTCATCCCTACAAGCAACTTACCTTGGCAGATTGCCCAAAATGTGAGTGCTAAAGCTTTAAAACTGTGTATTTTTCTTTAAAACAGTTTGTTTTTCAGTTTTTATTTCACGATCCGCGCGCTATAATTGCGTTATCATTTGTGTACCAGTTTTAACCTGGTAAAGAAGTTAATTATCACGTTATTCTATTGTTTTGTAGATCTCCGTCGTTTGAATAAAAATATGTTGATGCACTAAAAGAGTTTCTTTTGTTTCATACGACAATTTTGGGTTGAAAAAGCGGAAAATTCAAACATTTTGCTGCTAAACCACAACTGTTTTGGTAAGCTAGTATCGCGCGTGCAAATCTTCATGACCCGTAAGAATTTCTATTTTGATCAACAGAAATTGTTGCTATGGCTCATAGTTTTTTCGCGAAAAAAGAGACATGGATCGCGATAAAAAACTAAATTCGATTTTGAGACGACGTTACGGCTTTATAACGACGGCTAGTTGGGAGGAAATATATTCCGTATCTGGCAGAGTCGCGAACACTTACAACGTTCGCATGCGCGCGCGTCAAGGTACTTGTTTTGCTTTGTTTTGCCCGGTACACCGAGTTTGCCAACTTTTATTTGGCATGTGAACGCGCCAATATATTAAAAAACCAAAACCAGCTGTGTTTGGTGCAGAAAAATGTGAAACCGGAGCACACTTCGGCAGCTTTATCGTGGAACAGCAAAGGAAGTAAATGACACTAAGCAAACTCAAAAGGAAAGAAAACACTGAATTCCTTTCTATAGTCAGTCGAAAATTGCCGTAATCACAGTTGTTACTGAGTGAACCGAAGAAAGACGCAAAAACTCCGCCAGAGCTGTTGTTACCATAGTATAGAATTTATCACTGAGTCAGTTCGACTCTTGTGTTTTTACATGTCCAGCTATGGTCTCCTTATAGCAGAAGTTAAATAGAAGATTTTTCTTGCCTACAACGAAGATTGGAGATCGTTCCGGCAGACAACAACAGATTCCCCAGCAGCAGCAACATCCAAAGTGCGTTTTTGAATAAAACCAGCGTAAAAATCGCGAAAATCTTGAGTTATATCGTCCGCCTATTATAGGCAAAAGGTTGTTCTGTCCAAAGCCAAAGACGGGTACAAGATCACACCTATACAAAAGGATAGAAAAGGACAACCACCTTTAGGCACAAGTAAGATTTTTGACTCAAGATGTTTAACTTCGGCATATGCTGACAGCGAAGGACGGACACAAGGTGCAAAATTGTGCACAGCAAGTTAAAGCAGGGATCAATCTTAGATTCGACTTCATTTTCCACTTTGGAAATGTTGATCACAATGTTTACAAAGCAATTTCTGTGGTAAACACACAGTAAAACTGTAAAATTGCTTGAATGAGTAGCATGCTGCACATACGTTGCATCGGTTCGTGTACAGTTGTGCTGAATTTTCAGCATTTGTTTTTCCTGATTGTACTTCATCATTAAGTGTACTTCGAAATTGTTGAGTGCAGCAGTCTCAAGGGTGGGAAATGCTAGGTGCCAGTTAGAAATTCATATGCGCACAATGACATTTTCTATGGCTTAGTTTCCGGCTAAATAATCCGAATAAATTGATTAACCTATGTTAGCATACAAAAATGTCCATCCAAAAGGCCCCCAAACAGACACACAATACAAACCCAGTTTCCAAAGCCACTGAGCTTAATAAAACCCTTGCGGCGTTTTAATGTCAGCACATAGCTGTCACGGCGCGTGTCAGTAATCTCCGCGGCTCCTCCTACAATGAGAACAACAGAGTGCCCGGCTCCCTTCTGCGTCAGAGTGTATTCCAAGCTGTCACGTGATGCGTCAATCACACCTAAGCTCATGATGAGGTCACGGTACAACCACGCTGCCACAAGAGCTGTGAAATAATTTATCATCCTGTTTACTACAACGACTGGATAGCGCAAAGCAATAACATTTGTATTCCAAACTAGCTTTTGTACGCCGTTCACCCTCTTGAAACTCCTTACTTATGACTCGTTTCATTACACAACTACTGTAACTAGTAAGGGGGGGGGGGGGGGAAGGGAAGGGAGGATTAGGTGCGAACTTTCTTTACTCCTGGTTGCTAGCCCTTTTTTTTTTTACGTCTGCTTCCTTTTTGACGAGTCCATCCATCTTATAAACACTTTATTCTTCATGTTTCCGCTCCTTTTCTTTCCGTTCTCTCTCCCCTCGTCACATGGTTCCTTCGCCCTGTCCCCAACCTTCATTACGTGGAATTCGGATATGATATGACCAAAGTGTGTGACCTTCCAGGGTATCTTGCTATGCCGTACTGATGAGCTCTAAGAAGAGCGAAACAGCTGTCTACGGCTACAACCCTGCTCTGTTGAAGTTCTATTAGTGTCGTGTTGATGTCTTGCAGAGTCAAATCTTTCTACGTAGTCAGATCAGCCTTGCTGTTATGTTTGTCATTTAGGAAGTAACTTATGCTTTCGCATGGTCCGATGAAGAGAGTGAAGAAGCTAACACGCCTAACAAAACCTCGTTGGCGCAAAAAATATTTCGTATAATAAGACAATGAAACAATAGTTACTCTGCGCATGCTCTGTTCAGGATCAAGAGTGAAGGCTCCCCTTCCCTTTCCCAGAGAAAAACGAGGGAAAAATAAAGAGTGATGATGGGATAAAAACGATGTCAAAGGTGACAGCGATCGATGGAGGACACAATAGCAGTAAAATGAGCTTATGTGCTTGTTTGGTGCGAATTACTAGATCCGGAATCCCAATTCCACCTTGCCAATGCAGATTTACCGTAGGATGTATGCAAATCGAGAATAAAGCAAAAGTAAACTGAAATGCCTTGATGTAGAATACTGAAGAGTAACACCCGTAACACAGCCAATTAACGCAGTTTCCTATCCTAACAGTATTCACAAACAGGCAAGACACAAAGCAATAACATTATCAGATATATTCTTACCAGAGTGAACCGAAACATGAGGAATAATACCAGGGAATTTTTCGCTAAAAACACACGCTTCTGTACAAAACGCGATCGATGCACCTTCAGTAAAAATCCCGTGTGGGTGATAACCCAGGATATAGTTCTTTTGTGGATCAAGTTCGCTGGTTTTCATGATCGTTATCGGGTAATAATCTCGTATATATTTGAAAATTGCCAGCCGTCTGGCGAAGTTCCTGAAGAGATTCCTTCCTCCTCTTGCAGGGGTTTTCCACTCTACAAGATAAGTCCATGATAAATAGAGAATAACCAAAGGCCATAGAGGAGTGTAACGAAACAATTGGTATAGCGTGACTAAGCCCAGAATATGCGTTCCACCCGTGGAGCCGACTATATATAGCACCGCCACACTTGCAGTTTGTAGAGCGTAGTTAACAAGCCACATTTTAGGGTTTTACCTGACAACAGCAGTTCATCATATAAAGAGTATTAGCGTTAAAACTCTTTTATTATCCCAATTTACGTGGACCGAAGCCCGTACACGGATTATATAATAGGCTACAGGAAACCAATTTGCGTCACATTTACGTCACACGTCGTCATGGAAAAATAATGTTGAAAGGGTGGACAATGGGACTCGGAAACATTGGATCGATCAAGCAGGCAGCGCTTGAATAGTCTTACACCTTCAGATTTGGCCAGATTGTGACAAAAAGAACGTCTGCAAGGCAGATTGTGACAAAAAGAACGTGTGCGAGGCTACCTTCGACCTGCATCTCAGGCCGCTGTCTTGCCAAAGTCACCTGCACATTGCGCTATAGTCCAGTTCCGGACCCCAGTCACGCAACCCGTGATGGGTGGATGTTGCGTGAGGGGGTCCAGAACTGGACTAATTGCGCTAAGGCTATAAGAGAAAAGAACTGGTGTAGTCTTACAGAAAGGACAACAAAAAAAGATCGTTTATTTATGTTTTTAAAAGGTTTCCCGGGTGTTTGGATTGCAATGGCAAAAAGGAAAAAATTAACAAAAGTACCCCAAAGGGTACCTTCTTACGACCCTCCTTTTGGTTTTTATGTAACTTTGATAAACTTTTCATCCTGCTTATACGATCATTAACTCAGATTTTTCTGTAGGATGGTACTGTTCCTTGTATTTTTCGTACAGGTTTTTCACATCCTCGATGTACCGCGAGTGGAGTTTATCGATGGTTTCCTGACTTGGATTTAGAACTTTTTCCACAGGAATGGGTGAACCCACTGTAGAGATAAAATGGAAAGCAGAGAAAACACAACAATGAATAGGTTGTTTCATTTGGCGTGTGAAAGTATATTAAGGATAATTAACGGGGGAAAAACAGATCTGTTTGGCTCAGGAAAAGATGAAACCGGAGCACTTTTTAGTAGCTTTTTTTGGAGCAGTTACTGAAACTCAGCGAGCTCAAAACCAAAGAAAACATTCAATTCCTTCCGACAGTCAATCGAAAATTGCTCTATTCACAGTTACCACGGAATGTTCCAAAGAAAGGCGCAAAACCCCATCAGAGCCGTTGTAAACATGACACTGGATTTGCCAATGACTCAATACGAAACCTGTATGGAGAAATAGTCTATTGAACTGGCAACAGCCCTTTGTTCTTAGTGACGCTTTGGAAATTTTGCGGAGATCATGACGAAGATTTCGAGAGTGATAGGCAATTACCGACGTGCAAAGCGTGTCTTATTGGCGAGTGGGGGAGGTTATTTTACAACTGTAGTTATGGTCTCCTTATGGAAGAAGTTAAATAAAAGATGTTTCTTGCCTACGACGAAGATTGGGGATCGTTTTGGTAGACAACAACAGATTCCCCAGCAGCAGCAACATCCAGAGCGGCTTTTTGAATACAACCAGCGTATAAATCGTGAGAATCTTGAGTTATATCCTCCTCCTATTAGAGGAAACAGGTTGTTCTGCCCAAAGCCAAACACTGGTACAAGATCACACCTATAGAAAAGGAAAGAAGGATAGAAAAGGATAAACGGCACATCTAGGCGCACTTAAAACTCAAGATGTTCAACTTCGGCTTCTGCTGATAGCGAAGAACGGACACACGGTGCAAAATTGTGCACAGCAAGTTAAAGCGGGGTTCAGTCCCAGATCAGATTCGACTCCATTTTCTGCGTTGGAATTGTTGCACACAATGTTCACAAAGCAATTTCTGAGGTAAACACGAAACGAAACAAGACATTGAAGAAATTGCGCGAATAACTAGCATGCTGCACCATGTCCAGGTGTACGTTTCTTGAAAGACCCGAAACTTTTCGGCCCGATTTCGAGCACGATCACTCACACTGTATCTTGTAAACAAAGACGTTTCTAAGCATGAAACTTTGCTAGAAGTTAAATACTTCTAATCTTACAGACAAGTTAAAATAACAGCTTTGTAGAATGAGTTGTTCATATTTTTACAAATGGCTTTTTGGGACCGAAATGTTTTCGGGACCTTCGAGAAACGCGCCCCAGGGGTCCGCTTCTCGAAAGTCCCGGTAACTTTTCGGGCCCGGAGCTACATTTTAAAATCAAAATCTATAGAATAGTGGCGTAGCTTTTAGCCCACAAACCAGCTCAACTTGTTTCGTCAACTTCAATTTTAATGCTTAGCTTTAAAAGCCAACAAAATTTTAAATCTTTAAGGTAAACCTTGCGCTCATAAAATAGCTTTCCAGGCCCGAAAAATTACCGGGACTTTCGAGAAACGCGCCTCAGGTCTTTATGTGGACATACGGTGCACCGTATCGGTGCATACGGTACGCATCGTTGTGCAAAAATTTCAAAATTTGTCTTTTTCTGATTGTTTATCGTTACTGTACTTTACAATTGTTGCGCACAGGAATTTCAGAGGTGGAAAATACCAGGTGCAATTTAGAAATTGCGCATACTGTGTGACACTGAGTGACAGGGATTTTGACCGAAGGGTCTGGATCGAGTGATACCCGGTGGCGTGAATTGGATTGCTACTTCATTGTTGACGAAGAATCCCTGTTGTACAGAGAGGACAACAAACAATACTGAATAGCAGGCGGACACTAGAAGATTTACATGCGTGGACGAGGCCTAAATATTAAAGGACCAGATACAAGATGGAACATTGCGCCCAACATTAAGCATTGCAGTTTCATCATGTCCACATTAGTCAGGGCCATCCGGCAGTGGTTTGTTTGAGTGGCGTAATCGACTGAGGTATTTGGATTCAATTGTCGTGAAAAACTAGAGTATTCTCTGGCGAAATGTCAGTTCAAACTTCCGTGATAGTGGAAATTAATTTATTTTGTTTTCGGGAGGCGGAGAGGGGGGGGGGGGGGGGGGCAAATTTGTCGTTTATAAAGCGAGAAAGGTAACAGCAGCTCGGACATTCAAGATAAGTTTTCTTTCCTTAACATGTTCAACGTCCGGTTTCCAGCTTAAGGATCCGAACATATCGATCAACTAGCTAGCTTGTGTGCAGGCGTCTCCTATTTCCTTTGCTTTACGTGAAGCAAAGCAAATAGGAGACGCCTGCATGCAGGCTACGGTCCACCAGTGTTAGCTTACACAAATATCCGTCTAAAATGCTCTAAAACAGACAACGAAATTTTCGGTAATTTGCTTAAGGTTTCTTGTTGTGTGCCCCTTATTGCTGAAACCTTTTACTCCGTTCTACATAGCAATTGTTGCGCCCAATATTGCATGTAGGGTTACACAGAAGCCTCTTCTGATACAAACCCAGTTTCCAAAGCCAGTTTAATAAATCCCTTGCGGCGTTTTAATGTCAGCACATAACTGTCACGGCGCGTGTCAGCAATCTCTGCAGCTCCTCCTACAACGAGAACAACAGAGTGCTCGGCTCCCTGCTGCGTCAGAGTGTATTCCAAGCTGTCACGTGATGCGTCAATCACACCTAAGCTCATGATGATGTCACGGTACAACCAGGCTGCCACAAGAGCTGTGAAATAATTCATCACCATATTCACTACAGCCACTGGCTAGTGCAAAGCAATAACATTTGTGTTCCAAACAAGCTATTATACCCCCTTGAAACTCCTTACATATGACTCGTTTCATTACACAACTACTGTAAATAGTAACGGGGGAAGGAGGAGGGGAGTATGGGAGGATTGGGTGTGAACGTTCCTTTAATTCCGATCTTTACCCCTTTTTTGACCTCCGCTTCCTTTTGGCGAGTCCATCCATCTTATTAATACTATTTTTCCTGTTTCCGCTCCTTCTCTTGCGGTTTCCTTTCCCCTCGTTACCATGTTCCTCCCTTTGCCCCACCATTCACTGCGAGGAATTCGGATATATCGTAATGACTCGATTTAGCGCCCAGGGCGCTAATTTACTTTTGGCAGCTCAAAGGAGAGTGCTTTGTATTGGAGAGGGGGCGCGTATTAGGGAGAGGGTGCTTATTTCTTTTTTGACATAACAATCGGACGCAACACCTGCAAAGATACGGGTTCGCATAGTCAGAATAGCATTTGCTTGTCCATTCCAAGTCAATATCTGCAATATTTTTCACATGATAAAGAAGGCCATATAATTCACTTGTTTAATTAGTCAATTTTATCAGCAGGTTCAGTGTCTCTTTCGCAATAAGGCCTTATGGAAAGGAGGCGCTTATCAACAGAACAACACTCAAGGTGGGGGGGGGGGGGGGGCGCTAGTTGAAAGGAGGGCGCTAAATCAAATCACGATAGTAATATGACCAAGGTGTGTGACCTTCCAAAATAGAAAGTAAATTCAACCTTCGCATGTTCCGATGATAGAGTGGAAAAGCTTCGACGCATTGGGAAAAGGTCTTTGGTGCAAATAATAATATTCCTAAAATTAAGACAATGAAACAATAGCTACTTTGCTCTGTATCAAGCCATCCTTTCCCAGAGAAAAACGAGGAAAAGGAAAAAATGGTTGGATAAAAACGAAGTCAAAGGTGACAGCGATCGGTGGAGGACACAATAGCGTAAAATGATTTCATGTGCTTGTTTGGTGCGAATTACTTGATCCGGAATCCCAATTCCACCTTGCCAATCTAGATTTACCGTAGGATGTATGCAAATCCAAAATACAGTCAAATCAGATATTTTCTTACCAGAGTGAACCGAAACATGAGGAATAATACCAGGGAATTTTTCACTGAAACCACACGCTTCTGTACCAAACGCCATCGATACTCCTTCGGTAAAAACGCCATGTGGATGATATCCCAGGATATAATTCTTTTGTGGATCAAGTTCGCTGGTTTTCACGAGTGTTATTGGGTAATAATCTCGTATATATCTGAAAATTGCAAGTCGCCTGGCGAAGTTCCTGAAGAGATTCCTTCCTCCTCTTGCAGGGGTTTTCCACTCCACAAGATAAGTCCATGATAAATAGAAGATAACCAACGGCCATAGAGGCGTGTAACGAAACAATTGGTATAGCGTGACTGAGCCCAGAATATGCGTCCCGCCTGTGAAGCCGACTATGTACAACACCGCCACACTTGCAGTTTGTAGAGCGTAGCTAACAAGCCACATTTTAGGGTTTTAACTGACAACCGCAGTTCATCATATAAAGAGTATTACCTTTAAAACTACTTTTTTATCCCAGTTTACTTGGACAGAAGCCCGTACATGGATTTAGGCTGCCGGTAATCAATTTGCGTCACATTTACGTCACGCGTCGTCAAGGAAAACTACAACCTTGTTCCCAAAGGTCCTCTCTCTTCCTTCCTCAGAGAGGACCCTGGAAACGAGGTTGGGAAAAATAACTGTGAAAGAATGACCAATGGGACTTCGGGAACATTGGAATGTATGAAGCAGGGAGCGGTTGAAAAATCATACACCTTCAGATTTGGCTGGATTGCGACAAAACGAAAGAACGTCTGCGAGGCTACCTTCGACCTGTTTCTCAGGCCGCTGTCTTGCCAAAGTCACCTGCACACTGCGCTAAGGCTATAAGAGAAAAGAACCGGTGTAGTCTTACAGAAAGGACAACAAAAAAGGTTGTTTATTAGTCTTACAGAAAGGACAACAAAAAAGGTTGTTTATGATGTTCTTAAAAGGTTTCGCGGTACTTTGGATTGCAATGGAAAAAAAGGAAAAAAATTAACAAAAGTACCCCTAGAGTACCTTCTTGCGACCCTCCTTATATGTGACTTTGATAAACTCTTTATCCTGCTTATACGATCATCAGCTCAGATTTTTTTGTAGGATGGTACTGTTCCTTGTTTTTTTCATACAGTTTTTTCACATCCTCGATGTACCGCGAGTGGAGTTTATCGATGGTTTCCTGACTTGGATTCTGAATCTTTTCTACAGGAATGGGTGAACCCACTGTGGAGATAAAATGGAAAGCAGAGAAAATACAACAGTGAATAAGTTGTTTCATTTCGGGTGTGAACGCGCCAATATATTAGAGAGATTAAACATCGCGTTTACGGCAAAGGGCAAACGCCAACCTGCCTTATGGAAGAAGTTAAATAAAAGATTTTTCTTACCTACAACGAAGATTGGAGATCGTTCCGGCAGACAACAACAGATTCCCCAGTAGCAGCAACATCCAGAGTGGGTTCTTGAATACAACCAGCGTATAAATCGCGAAAATCTTGAGTTATATCCTCCTCCTATTATAGAAAACAGGTTGTTCTGCCCAAAGCCAAAGACCGGTACAAGATCACACCTATAGAAAAGGAAAGAAGGATAGAAAGGTTAATCACATTTAGGTGCACAGAGTTTTACCTCAACATGTTTAACATCGGCTTCTGCTGGTAGCGAAGAAAAGGACACACGGTGCAAAATTGTGCACAGCAAGTTTAAGCGGGGTTCCCTCCCAGATTTGACCCCATTTTCTACTTTGGGATTGTTGCACACAATGTTTACAAAGCAATTTCTGAAGTAAGCACGCAGTGAAACAAGAAGTTGAAGAAATTGCGCGAATAAATAGCATGCTGCACCATGTCCAGGCTTTTAGGTGGACATACGGTGCACCGCTTCGCGCATCGTTGTGCGGAAATTTAAGAATTTATCTTTTCCTGGTTGTTCTTCATTACTGTACCTCGCAATTGCTGCGCACAGGAGTTTCAAAGGTGGAAAATGCCAGGTGCAATTTAGAAATTGCGCATACTATGTGACAGTATGTGACACCGAGTGACCTAAGGGTCTGGATCGAGTGATATCAGGTGGCGTGAATTGAAGTGCTACTTCATTGTTGCCGAAGAATCCCTGTTGTACAGTAAGGACAACAAACAATACTGAATAACAGGCGGACACTAGAAGATTTACATGCGTGGACGAGGCCTAGATATTAAAGGACCAGATACACGGTGGAACATTACGACCATCATTGAGCATTGTAGTTCCACCATGCGCCCATTATTGAGGGCCACCTGGCAATGGTTTGTTTGGGTGGCCTAATCGACTGAGATATTTGGATTCAATTGTCGTGAAAAACTACAGTATTCTTTGGCGAAATGTCAGTTCAAACTTACGTAAGAGTGGAAATTAATTTTTTTTGTTTTTCGGAAGGCGTTGGCGGGGGTAGGGGGGGTGGGGGTTGGGAAGATATGTCGTTTAGAAAGCGAGAAGGGTAACAGCAGCTCGGACATTCAAGATAAGTTTCTCTTCCCTAACATCTTCGACGTCCTAGTTTCCAGCTAAAGGATCTGAACATATCGATCAACTAGCTAGCTTGTGTGCAGGCGTCTCCTATTTCCTTTGCTTTACGTGAGGCAAAGCAAATAGGAGACGCCTGCACGCGGGCTTCGGTCAACCAGTGTCAGCTTACACAAATATCAGTCTAAAATGCCCTAAGACAGAAAACGAAAATTTCGGTAATTTGCTTAAAGTTTGTTGTTGTGTGCCCCTTATTGCTGAAACCTTTTACACCGTTCTACATCGCAATTCGCAATTGTTGCGCGCAATGTTGCCTGCAGGGTTACACAGGAGCCTTTCCTGATACAAACCCAGTTTCCAAAGCTAGTTTAATAAATCCCTTGCGGCGTTTTAATGTCAGCACATAGCTGTCACGGCGCGTGTCAGCAATCTCCGCAGTTCCTCCTACAACGAGAACAACAGAGTGCCCGGCTCCCTGCTGCGTCAGAGTGTATTCCAAGCTGTCACGTGATGCGTCAATTACACCTAAGCTCATGATGATGTCACGGTACAGCCACGCTGTCACAAGACCTGTGAAATAATTCATCACCGTGTTTACTACAGCCACTGGCTAGTGCAAAGCAATAACATTTTGAGTTCCAAACGGGTAACTAGTAGCGGGGGGCGGGTGGGTGAGAGTAAGGGAGAATTGGGTGTGAACGTTCCTTTAATTCCGGTCTTTACCCTTTTTTGACCTCCGCTTCCTTTTTGGCGAGTCCATCCATCTTATAAATACTATTTTTTTCTGTTTCTGCTCCTTCTTTTTCGATTCTCTTTTCCCTCGCTACCATGTTTCTCCCTTTGTCCCCACCATTCACTGCGTGGAATTCGGATATATCGTAATGACTCGATTCAGCGCCCGGGGCGCTAATTTACTTTTGGCAGCTCAAAGGAGAGTGCTTACTGGACAGGGGGCGCTTATTAGGGAGGGGGTGCTTATTTTATTTTATTTTTTTGACATAACAATCGGACATACCAACTGCAACGTTACGAGTTCGCATAGTCAGAATGGCATTTGCTTGTCCATTCCAAGTCAATATCTTCACTATTTTTCACATGATAAAGAAGACCATATAATTCACTTGTTTAATTAGTCAATTTTATGTCAGCATGTTCAGTGTCCTTTTGCAATAAGGGCTTATGGGAAGGAGGTGCTTATTGACAGAACAACACTCAAGGGGGGGGGGGCGCTTATTGAAAGGAGGGCGCTAAATCAAATCATGATAGTAATATGACCAAAGTTTGTGATCTTCCATGGTAGAAAGTAAATTCAACCTTCGCATGTTCCGATGAAAGAGTGGAAAAGCTACGACGCATTGCGAAATCGTCTTTGGTGCAAATAATGATATTCCTAAAATTAAGACAATGAAACAATAGCTACTTTGCTCTGTATCAAACCATCCTTTCCCAGAGAAAAAACGAGGAAAAAGGAAAGTGGTGGGATGAAAACGAAGTCAAAGGTGACAGCGATCGGTGGAGGACACAATAACGTTAAAAAGAGTTTTTGTGTGCTTGTTTGGTGCGAATTACTAGATCCGGAATCCCAATTCCACCTTGCCAATCAAAATTTACGGTAGGATGTATGCAAATCCAAAATACAGTCAAACCGCTCAACGGCCACCTTGGGAACGGAGGTAAGTGCCCGTTGTGGAGAGGTGGCCGTTGTGGAGAGGTGGCCGTTAGTGGAGGTTCGACTGTAAAGCAAAGTAAAGTGAAATGCCATGATGTAGAGAAACATAGCTAATTAATGCCGTTTTCTATCGTAACAGTGCAGTATCCACAAACAGGCAAAACGCAAAGCATTAATATTACATATAATGAAATCAGATATATTCTTACCAGAGTGAACCGAAACATGAGGAATAATACCAGGGAATTTTTCGCTAAAACCACACGCTTCTGTACAAAACGCCATCGCTACTCCTTCGGTAAGAAGGCCGTGTGGGTGATATCCCAGGATATAATTCTTTTGTGGATCAAGTTCGCTGGTTTTCACGAGCGTTATGGGGTAATAATCTCGTATATATTTGAAAATTGCCAGCCGTCTGGCAAAGTTCCTGAAGAGATTCCTTCCTCCTCTTGCAGGGGTTTTCCACTCCACAAGATAAGTCCATGATAAATAGAGGATAACCAACGGCCATAGACGAGTGTAACGAAACAATTGGTATAGCGTGACTAAGCCCAGAATATGGGTTGCACCCATGAAGCCGACTATATATAGCATCGCCACACTTGCAGTTTGTAGAGCGTAGTTAACAAACCACATTTTAAGGTTTCACATGAAAACCGACTCAAAACGAATATTTTCTGCCTTGTCGAATATGCGGATCAAGGCCCACGAAAATTAATTTACGTCACATTTACGTCATACGTTAAGAAAATTACTAACAGTGGACAGGGGAACTCAGAAACATTGGAATGTAAATAAGTCATTCAGTCAGTCAGTCAGTCAGTCAGTCAGTCAGTCAGTCAGTCAGTCAGTCAATCAGTCAGTCAGTCAGTCAGTCAGTAAGCGAAAACTTTATTCAAGTGTCAAGTGGGGACACAAACACTAAATGAAGAATCTAGACAACACAATATAGACCTACTAAAAATCTAAAAACTAAAACTATTTTAACAAGCGAACAGCGGTTTAAAAATCAAAAACCTTCAGTTTTGGCCAGAATTTGTTTCTGCCAAGTCTATGGATGGGATGGCACCTAGAGGTTACTGAAAGTCAATTTGCATCACATTTACGCCACTGAGAACCTGTTTGCAAGTAGATAGGGTAAACGTCCCGGGAAACCAGGCAACGGGGGAGGGGCGGGCTGAGGGGGCTTTAGCCCCCCACTTTTTGGAGCCATTAAAATAAATAGTAATAATGATAAAGTTGGAAAATTTATTAGTCAGTGATTAGTTTCATGATTAATCAGTACCGTGGTTTTCGCGTGGTTTCAGATATAATTTTTATATGGACCAAACAAAAACGGAATACTCTTCAAGAGTTCAAATCGCCTTGCTATCTTTTGGCTTCGGATTAGTTGAAACTCACGTGCGTTCTGAGTAGATCTGGGATAGTCTGTCTTGAAGATTTTTAAACTCCTCAGATTTTAATAACAATCGACGGAAGTTGAAACTCTCGCTGTCATTTGGCCTCTAATTCGTGAACTCTCGTTGACTCTCTTATGCTCTCAAAGAGTTTGACTTTTGTTGACTCTCGTTCTCGCCTGGCCCGGGCATTACGAACAGTGGTCTGTCTCCAGGTAGGCCACTATCCGCAACAACGTGCTTATATATTTGCTGAAAATCAATGTGACTTCTTCAAGCCTCTTTATATGCTTGTAAACTTAAATCCAGCCTTCTCCAATTTTATTCGCCTGAGTCTGTAACTTACAATCCTCCATTTCGATAACTGTTTTAATTCTTTATTGTAATTAATTCCCCTTCTACTGTTTGTAATTTTAGTGTATCTTAGATCTAGGGAGTTAGGTCGCAATTGGGACGAAAGTTCTGCCCCCCCCTCTCCCCACTTACCTTTGGTTTTTTTTTCTTTTTATTTTTTGCCTATTGAATTCTTTTTGTCAAGTACATCTCATTGTAATTGTTGTGGCAAACGCATTAAAATAAAAATAAAAGAAAATAAACTTGGCAACTAGGATAGCTGCCGAAAGATCTCTTTCGCTCCTAACGATGACAAATAAGGCATTCTGCAGTCAGGACATACCGAAAGACTGACTTTGGTGAACTGTGTATTTCATCATACTCAGCTCAGTTTTCTCAGTTTGCCTTATTCTGTAATGACAACAAGTTTGCTTGCACAAGTTTTAAGAAAAACATCTTTGTGTTTGAGATCTTAAATGCGAATACGTCCAGGGTTGCACCTTGCCGGATACGTCTTAAAATGTGCAGAGATGAAAAGAATTCTAAGGCACATTACTTTAGGGCTATCCTGGCTATTCCAATTCTGGTTTAGGAATATCCGGAATACTGACTCCCTAAAAGAACGCATTTTTTTCTATTCTGAGTAAACCAAAACGTTCCAACCGCATTCCGTTCCTTTTGTTATCGTAGGTACATTACTGAGCGAATTATCTAGGAAACATAATCTCCAAACCTGGAAAACTGTAATAGTATATTGTCTTCTATTCCGGATTAGACCACCAAAACGTGTCCTAAGTGTCAACGTTGTTAATCACTGGTAGGTCGAATAGTATGATGTCTTTGATACTCTTTAGCGTAGCGTTGATTCGTTACTTATACCGGGCTATACGATGGGTAAAAACCGACAATTGTTAACACTTTTGGCCCCTGATGCATTGTTAGTCACTGAAGAGGATAAAAATTTCGCGTTAGGCTGTCATTCCACCCCTTCCCTACCCTCACACTTGAGCGATCGAGTTAGCTCCCCCCTCCCCCCCCCCCCCACTTTAAAATTGGCCGCGCGGTCCCTGGAAATTTACACTGTAGGCTATCATACCTTCTTGTGAACAGGCTCTTACATATACATTTGGGCAATTTTGTTCACTTGAGGAACAGCTTTATAATATATATCTGGCTTGTTCAATTCGATCAAAGGATGGATATTCAGGTCTTATAAGTGGAAAATGTCGAAAATCGAAAGCTAGCAGGATAGCCTACCCTCCCCTATTTGTGAGCCTGCTTACGCAGCGGATTTCTTTTGAAAGGAAGAAACCAAGATGGCGGTCGAAGCGGTGAAAATAGAAGCAGATGCTTATATGGTGTGTTTAACTCATGCACTGTCCACTGAGAGGGAAGAAGTCATGGGATTATTGATAGGAGAGGTATTAATTTCTCACTAGTCTACGTTTAGGTCTCTTCTCTTAAACTATACTCTCTTTCCTCATAAATAAACATGGCACGAGCTCATGTGTGATCTTATGAATAGTTTATAGTTCTTGTAGTCTTAGTTACTTACGATTAATTAATTCCTTGTTTGTCACATTTAATGAATGTTTTGAACTCAGAAGTATAAAGTTGTTTATTTAATGTAATTGTCTGAGATCGCGTCAAGGCCTGACGATTTTGCTTGTCTCTGCAAGTGACTTCCGCTCAGGTTGATTTGTACGCGAACAGAATAGTCATTTTTTTCGGCACATTTCTTACTTGGACGATCATAATAAACAGATAGGTGGTTTAGACTCTTTCTATTTTATAAGAACCATTTTTATAAGAACGTTGAGGCTGAGATTTGCCCTCAAATTTAAGAAAATGTATGGGCTAAAATTAGAACATCCTCAGGCTCAGCCAAATTGTTCGCGTTTTTTTATATATATAAAAAGAGTGTATTATATTCCTTAATTATAAAGTTTACACCCAATCACTGAATTAAGCCATATTTTTACTTCTGCTCTATAAACCTTTAGGTTGAAGAGGAGAGAGTGGCTCACATCTATTCAGTAATCATGCTTCAAAGACTGGACAAGCGGAAAGATCGAGTGGAAATTTCGCCAGAGCAGCTGTCAGATGCCTCAACACAGGCAGAGGTAGCTACTAAATGTTTAAGTTACCACACTCAGGGTTTACTGATCTTTAACTGCTTAATGGTGATAATGGGGTAAGTGTGGCATTTTTCCGTCTTCTCTTTCTAGCGACTGGGTATGTTGACATCAAAGCAACAACCAATGAGGGTTATTGGCTGGTACCATTCTCATCCTCACATCACTGTTTGGCCTTCACATGTTGGTAAGGTAGCTGTTTCCTGCGATGTCATCATCATCATCATCATCATCACCACCACTATTAACAAGACCTTCATCATCGTCACATTCATTATCATCATCGTCATCAGCATCACCTTGGCCACCAGCACCTTTATCATTGTCATCATCATCATCAACACAATTATCTTCATTGTTGTCAGTCCTTAATCGCTAGATTGAAGAAAAGTTTTCCTACTCTCTATTTGTCCTCTTCATAGGAAATGAATTGATTCCCTGAAATCTTGGTCAGTGACAGGCTGCCTTTTTTTAATTCAAGAATGAGTGTTCACGTCTTTGAATAGTGAGCTTTCTATACTGACTGTTTTTTAATTATTGTTCTTATTAGACTTGCAGACCCAAGCAATGTATCAGTGTATGGATGACAGATTTATTGGACTCATTTTCTCTTGTTTCAATACTGATCCCAATATGGTAAGTTAGCTAATCCTAACACACAAAACCTTGCAAATGGTACCTGATGAACCATTATGAAAAATTCGTTGCTTTCGTGCAAGACTGTCAAGGTAATGCTCTTGGGTAATGTTCAGCTACTTATATAGCAAGACAGTGTCTCAGAGTTCGGCCAATAGATAAAGTTGTACTATAAGCAAAGTAGACACAATGTGGCAAACCACTAGCATTGAATAGAGCTAACCAAATAAGAACCAATACGAACAAGGCTGAGATACATTTCTAGACTACGAAAAACAAGGTATCGGTCACGCTTTTAGACATGAAAGACTTTTATTCTAGTTACATGAATGGGGAGTATTTATTTATAATTAAAGCCTTCATTGCTCTTTGTTTTGGGTAAAGCCTGCCTGACCCACCACCCCTAGGGCATCGTGTTCCATTAACTGCGTTTTACCGCTTGGTAAATCCTAACACACAAAACCTTGCAAATGGCACCTGATAAAAATTTGGTAAAAAAGAATTAAAAAGTTGACACTGGCTAAAAATATGGTTATGGACGTTTCGGCCACTACTGTTGCCTTCCTCAGCAAAGATAAAAATACAAATGTCTAACGGTGTCCTGCTTAGAATATGTAACCGATGTGTGATAAAACTAAATCACACCTCGAAGGAACTTTCTGAGTACAACAATAGTCTCTAGAGTATTCTTAATGACTCTAAAAATTCCTAATATTATTGTATACGTTTGGTAGCGCTATGTGTTCGTTTACAGTGTTCCTATTTCGCACGGAATGCCAAGCTTCAAGAATTAGTCTTTGTCGCCACGCCGATGACCTGTCAACAATTTCAACGCTCTCCAAATCTATTTGATGACCGTTAAGCATATGGTGTTTGGCCAACAAAGAGTTTTTATCCAATGTTGCTATGGTCTTTGCGTGTTCTTTCACACGTGTTTTTAGCGCGCATGATGTCTGACCAACATAAACACAGTCACAATCTTTACATTTGATCTTATATACGATTCCTCTGGAAGCCTCTTTCTCGATCTTGTCTTTTGGCTTTTTGAGTATATTCAAGATGGTGCGAATAGGTTTATGGGCGACCTTGATGTCGAAACCTCGAAGAACGTTTGCAACTCTTTCGGAAAATCCTTTGGCGTAGGGGAGGACAACAAAGCCACGATGGTCGATATCATCTATTTCTTGTTGTCTACTCAGTTGGCGGCCATTGTGAATGAAGTTAGCAGGGTAGTTGTTAGTGGCGAGGGCTTTCGCTACTCGCTTAGTTTCCCGTGATACTTCCTCCTCCGTGGAAGGAATGTTCCTCGCGCGATCCATGAGAGTGCGAGCGACCGAGTGTTTATGCTGGGGATGGTGGTGTGATTTGAAATCAAGGTAACGGTCGGTGTTGGTAGCTTTCCTGTAGACAGACACGGTGATCGAGCCATCTTCTTGTCTGGTTGTTTTGGTGTCAAGAAAGGCAATGGAACCTTCTGATTCTATCTCGATTGTAAATTTGATGTGAGGGTTGATGGAATTGAGATGTGAGTGGAATTCATCTACGCGTTCCCTTTTTACACATACGTGGCTATCATCTACGTATCCAAACCATCATTTTGGAGGGTTAGGGGTCAATGAGAGAGCCTTTTCTTCGACATGTTCCATGATGAGATTGGCCAAGATGGCGCTGACTGGGGATCCCATTGGACAACCGAAAATTTGTTGGAAATGGTTGCCTTGGAATACAAAGAAATTGTTGTCGAGGACGAACTGTAGAAGTGCCATGATATTTTGGATAGATAAGTTGGTTCTCTCCGGTAGTGATTGGTCAGAGTCCAGTCTCTCTTTAACCACTTCGATTGCTAGGTGGGTCGGGATGCAAGTAAACAGTGACACGACGTCAAAAGATACTAGAATCTCATCAGGATCTACTGATAAGGTGCGGATCTTTTCGACGAAAGATACACTGTTTTTAACTGTGTATTTATTATTCTGAAGAGGTGACAAGATGTTGGCGAGATATTTGGATAGTTCATATGTGGGAGATCCAATGGCACTCATAATTGGTCTGAGTGGGACTTTCTCCTTATGGATTTTAGGAAGGCCATAAAATGACGCTCGTGTGGAATCAGTGCTATGAAGTTTGTAGTGGAGCTTCGGTTCCAACTGTTTCTTGCTGCTGTCATGCGGGGCTGGCTGATCTTTAATCTGTAGGAGAAGTTTATTGAGAGATTTTTCGGTGTTCGATGTTGGGTTCCTTCTTTTGTCTGTTATCTTGTGGTAGGTTTTATCATCATTTAGAAGATTGTTGGCCAAACACCATATGCTTAACGGTCATCAAATAGATTTGGAGAGCGTCGAAGTTGTCGACAGGTCATTGGCATGGCGACAAAGACTAATTCTTGAAGCTTGGCATTCCGTGCGAAATAGGAGCACTATAAACGAACACAGCACTACCAAACGTATACAATAATATTAGGAATTTTTAGAGTCATTAAGAATACTCTAGAGACTATTGTTGCACTCAGAAAGTTCCTTCGAGGTGTGATTTAGTTTTATCACACATCGGTTACATATTCTAAGCAGGACGCCGTTAGACATTTGCATTTTTATCTTTGTTGAGGAAGGCAACAGTAGTGGCTGAAACGTCCATAACCATATTTTTAGCCAGTGTCAACTTTTTAATTCTTTTTTACCAAATTTTTAACATGCCTGGCTACACACTGAATATTTTTGGTACCTGATAAATCATTATGAAAAATTTGATATCAGTCACATCTAGGAAGTGCTTCTGTTTGGTTTAGGTAAATTGGGAACAGATGTCAGTCATTCCAGGAAGAGGGAGGGTGGTTTAGCTCAGGGAAGGGGGGATACTCCAGTAAGGTTTGCATGGGCATGTACCACCCCCCCCTCCCCCGCTGCTTTGCTTCAAAGTGATGCCCCATAAGAAATAGGCAATTTTCCAACTCACCATTCCAGTTATTTACTAGATTTCAACAGCCCATTTTAGAAAAGTTATTGCTTTAATTGTATGACTAAAACTTCTGAAATTCAACTGCTCCTACACAAACCAAAAATGTTGGACATTTTTTCTTCCACATTTTGATTATCAAATTCTCTATGAATAATTTAAAATTGCTGCTGACATTTTAAAGCTTTTGTGCTTTTGCAAAATTACACCCTGATCTAGAAATCATCTCCAATATGGATCCCCCATTCTAGATCAGGAGTCCCAAAATCATGTCTCCACTGGGAGCCACTTACCTGTATAGGTATTGTAAGGAAGTATATCTGTTGTAGTTCAGTTTTATCCTTGGTTCAATTCTCATTTTCCTTTGCTCTTTTTTCTGTAAATATATGATAATGAATATAAAACAAAAGAAAATAAAAACTTGAACCAAGGATAAAATTGAACTAAAACATATCCACCCTGGGGGCTTGTTAGTTTGCACTGGTCAGAGGTTTAAGCTCGATCGTAGGTTTAAGGTCATTTCGTTTTCTATACAACTGACTTAGCTCTTTTTTTAAACTGTTTTCTCATTACCCCTTGACTGAAGGTGACTACATGGGTACCAGTAAGCTATTTTAGTGGATAGAGAGACCCAAGAATGTGCTGAGGTTAACCTTGTGATGGACTAGCGAACACATCTAAGATGGAGACATACAGTGGAATCCTGAGTTTTCAAACCTTCTAGGGAAAAGGAAATTGGTTCGAAAGATTGGGATTTTGAAAAATCGAAGGTGGCATGAAATCACGCTTGACTTAGGAGGTATCATTTTATAACAACCAGAAAAGCAAACAGAAATACCATGGTACTTGTGTGCAGTTCATTAGCACAGGAGTCACCGAGCAGTACTTTCCTTGGCACTGTTTACTGTGTAAAAGGAAGTGGTTATACCTTATGAATCTGCGAATAAACTCCTGAAGTGTGAATACTCGAATGAAAGCTACTGAGTAGTATGTACTTTCCTGCGGGTTCGAGAAATTGAAGGTAAATTTTTTATAAATTTCTTCCATGCAAGTGTGACTAGGTCACTTTAAGTCCATTTTTATTTTCTAAATTACAAATTACTTTCAAGTTATTTTTATTCTTCTGGCAATTATTACTTGGTTGTTTACCCAAATATCTCCATTTCCTTACACACCTTATTTTTAACTATGTGTGTTGTACTATTCCCACATATCCCTTTTACCTAATTCCTGTTGTGTAGGAGTGTTTAGGAGTGGTAAACATCTGTTTCCTTTACACAAATCCTGTATTTGTAGGTAGTAAATTCACTCCTTAGCCTTATTTGGTTTGTAGTTATTTTTGAACTTCCTTTAAATCTATTATAAATTGGCAACCACTTGCTCAGTGAGTTCAGTTTATCCAGTTGGTTTGCCTAAAAGTGCCAGTCTCAAGTCAAGTCTTCCCCACTCAGATGAGTAGTTATCAATAACATTTGTGTTACTCGTTCCCGTTTTTCTTGATATTTTTGATTCAATAAACTCGTAAATCTTAGCTCAAATCTGTTGTTCTTGCGTCGACCGTTTTGGCCGTCTTACACACCAAAATGTAAGACGGCCAAAACGGTCGACGCAAGAACAACAGATTTGAGCTAAGATTTACGAGTTTATTGAATCAAAAATATCAAGAAAAACGGGAATGAGTAACACAAATGTTATTGATAACTACTCATCTGAGTGGGGAAGACTTGACTTGAGACTGGCACTTTTAGGCAAACCAACTGGATAAACTGAACTCACTGAGCAAGTGGTTGCCAATTTATAATAGATTTAAAGGAAGTTCAAAAATAACTACAAACCAAATAAGGCTAAGGAGTGAATTTACTACCTACAAATACAGGATTTGTGTAAAGGAAACAGATGTTTACCACTCCTAAACACTCCTACACAACAGGAATTAGGTAAAAGGAATATGTGGGAAAAGTACAACACACATAGTTAAAAATAAGGTGTGTAAGGAAATGGAGAAATTTGGGTAAACAACCAAGTAATAATTGCCAGAAGAATAAAAATAACTTGAAAGTAATTTGTAATTTAGAAAATAAAAATGGACTTAAAGTGACCTAGTCACACAAGCCAAGAATTGGTTCCAAAAATCGGGAGTTTCAAAAAATCGAGGTTCCAAAAATCGGGTGTAAAATTAGTGTTTGACCGAAGCAAATCCAAGGCAAATGTGCCATTGTTTAAAAAATCATGACGTTGGAAAAATTGAGGGTCCGAAAAATCAGGATTCCACTGTAATACTCTTGGTTGCATCATGCCATAGACACCAAGTTACATTTTGGCCATGTGAGTTACCTGTGGCCCAGTTCAACTTTACTTTTGCTCCTTGCTACTGAGACAATGGGTATGCTGTGTCATCAGTATGAAATTTTTTATGGTTAAAATTCCTCCGGCAGTTTTGTTTTTCATGGAAGTGGAGGGTGGTATGGTTGCCATGCATAGTTGTTTGTTTTGTCATACTACGAATCAAATGAGGAGGATTATAATGTTGATATTGATTTGTTGAGTTTCTCTTTCAGAATGGACACCTTAAAGTGTATTGTTTCCAATCAATGAACACAAGGCCGGAAGGGGGCCCTGCACAGTAAGTAGACACTTGCCTAGCCTGCTAATACAGGTGCTGATCCATGCCTGAAATTCTTCAAAGGTATTAAAAGTTTCATGTTATCTCAACTCAGAGGTAAAAGTGGACGTTTTACTTTTTGTTGCCCACCCAGAGCTTTACCTGGCCTGTGGCTTTTCATAACTAGAGGTATTTCTAATAAGGGGCACCATATTCAAAGAAGGAAATTGTTTAAGGTATATTAAAGATTTCGCATAAAACAGATGGGATGGGGGAAGATTGTTTGTCAAGGGATGACTGCTGGTTGAGACAATATGATAAATACCACTTCCCGTCCTTTACTTTATTAGCCATCAGTCACTTTTTCTGTCTATTCCATCAGGCTTCAGAGAGTAGAAATTGAACTCCAGGTAGTTCACACAGAGGTTTTGTCAAAGGCCACCCTGAACAGTTTATCAGAGCTGCCACAAATCCTATCAAAGGTAAGAACCTAATCTTATTATCAATTTAAGCCCTAGTATCAACATACAACAAACTTCCTCTCTCTGAAGATTTCATTACTTTCCTTTAGATTTTTTTGGGTGTGAACAATATCTTACTATGTGTTATTATGTTAATTAGGAAGAGGAAGAGGCATACAGAAAAACTTTAGAGTAAGTTGTATCTTTTTTGGTTTATACTGTAGATGCTTGGCACATAACTGAAATGTTTGTAATGAGTTAAATACACTGGCAAGCATGTTGTAGCTTGGAAATGAAGCTGGCTGTCAAGCATTGCATTTTGTGATTACAGATGTTCCAATTGTGGCAGGGGTCTTCTAACCGGATTTCCCCCCCGCCCCCACCACCCAATCTTATGTTATGGGGCTGGTGAACCTAGTGTGGGGGAACTTGTCAGTGTGACTTCTACTAGCTTGCAAACCGGCTCTCTGGGGGGAGGGGGGTATAAGTGGAAAAAAGAGGACTTACTGCTAGTGAGCAAAGCAATTTTACTATCTGTGGGGTAGTAGCTTCTGCTCAGGATGGTCAAGGTAAAATGCAGACTAACACTAACTTTAGGATCGTAGTAGTTTACACTAACCGCGTCCGCTGTCACTAATTTTCCTCTCAGTTTGGTTTCTTTGCTTGCAACTCTTTTACCCCGTTTTCTACTAGAGTTAGGCGAGATTATTACGTGGTCATCTCTCTTCAAAATTCTCCAAAATTTTCTTTTCAGCTCCAAGGACCTTCTAACTGCTGTTCATAACAGCACTGGTAAGTTCAGAAATTTCAGTACATAGTTTGTAATTATTGAACTTTGGAAAAACTTCAACCATAGTGTTATTGGATTCTAAAAGACGATTAACTTAGGTGCAGCGTCAGATAGTTTTCTTTTCGGGGACTAGATACGAGTAAAAGGTCTTCTGGACACCGTAGGATGTATAGTGTGTAAACAGAGTCTTCAAATCGGGCAAGACCTGATTCGACAAGCGCTTTAAAAGGTGCTTTTATCTGACCCTAAGCCAAACATTAGTTGTGTAAAAGGTCACAAAAGTTTGGCCCTTTTTTCCGGGTCCGAACCAAACTTTTCTGTAGTGTAAAATTAGATTTCCACTCGGTCGTGTAAATTTTATGTGGATTTAACGTGCTCAAATAAAATAAGAGACCAGAAGGCTTGCATAAACGTAAGAAAAATGGACCATGCTCGACTTTTTGCACAAACCATTACACATTGGACATGTGCATCGTCTCTCATTTTATTTTATGCGCACGTAAAACGCACGTGAAAATTACGCATGAGTGGAAATCCACCTTAGAGCCAAACTAAACGAGAGCGAGGCAAAGAAAGCTCTAACTCTTTGAATTTGCTTGTTAAACTTCCACTGATCAGTTCTAATAAAACTTCATTTGAGTACAAACACTCTTTGGGATTGCACAAGAGTCGATAAAAGCGCATGAGAGTTTTTAGCCAAGCGCTGAAGAGCGAGGTTTTAAGCTCTTTGCCCAGGCTAAATGACTTATTTGACTGATGTGATGGTTTTGTCTGTAGTGTTTACCAAAGCCTTATGCCAGTTGATGGAGGTTATGTGTGGACCACTGCTTCAGACCTTGGAAAACAGATTACAAGTGAATCTAAAAAGAACAGCTGCTCTGGAAGCAGAGAAGGAGACTTTAGAGAGAGAGATGGACAAATTAACAGCTGAAATACAGGCTTCCAAGTGATATACATGATATACAACCCATTAGCAACGTGTCAGTTGTTTGTGAATGTACAGAATGTCAGCTAAGCAGTGCTGCAAGCGTACGAGTTCAAAGGAGATTTCAGGTCCAAACAGCCTCCAATGACCGAAAGGAGCGTACAGCTTGCCGAATTCGAATTTAAACATGTACAGAAGCCATTTCTGCTGTCTAAAATAGTGTATGTGCCTCGACTGACAAACCAAAATTTCCTAATGGCTAGATTACATCATAATGTCATAGGATAAAATTACGTGATAATGACGCCAGGATGACGATAAAAGGCAATATACCGACCGTAAACATGTTTTGTTTTTCTATTTTCTTTTTTTATAAATATATACCTGGCTTTCCCTTACTGTAAGGATCAGATTTCTGTCAGACAATCCAAAAGGAGCGATTTATGTTTAGAGACATCTTAATACCAAAAGGTCTTGGTAGCAGGAAACAAGTAAGTAATTTAAGCAAAAAACACAACAAACTCTATGTTTAGTTTTCACATAATCACGCATTTTTTTGTTATCGTTGCTTATATTTTCCTTAACAATTCTAATTACTGTCACATATATAGAGGATATTACACGGCGGCGCGAAAAACTCAGCACTTTTTAGGTTTAAACAGGACATGTTTCGGCATACCTAATGTAAGAATGCTGATACAACGCTATTTAAACTGACGTCACCGAACTTCATGTGGCATAAACGTTTGTCTTTCATGGAGGTCAAACTCATTTGATTCGTGGGACTAAGCTGGTCAGTTTGCCTGGTGTTAGGCCCTTGCAAATGACCCCTGCTTTTATAGCTTAATCACCTCCTGTACAAAGCACTGTACACTCGCATACTTTAGGGAAACTTCATTTCTTAATTAGGAGGCAGAGAAATGCTACAGCAAAGCCATAATACATAGACCAAGATAGCCAGATGCATATTTCAACCTTGGAAATCTTGTAAGAAAATATTTTTTATACATGCACGTACAATGTGAGGTCAGATGAAGTGTTATTTACTTTTTACTTTTGGATTATTACAGCCAAGGGCATCCCCATGAAATACTGTCAACCTTGTTATTCGATTGGTTAAATATCTAGCATTTTACATGTATCTAGGAAAACATTTAGCCCCTCACAGACCAAAAGCTACAACAAATTCTAAACAGCTCATAAATGCGACTTACCAAAGTTTGAAATAACTGTTTATATATGCGTACTACTTCTAAGATTCCTGCACCTGCTAATCGCGCTTCTGAACTTTGATCTATGGTTATTGTTAACTAGCATTTCATATGCGGCTATAAAAAAAATTAACTTAAAGTAATGTTTTAAGGGTTTTCAAACCACTGATGTATACGACTACTTTGAACCTAATCTGTGATTACTGCACGCTAAGAATCGATATTAATGAAATTATAGCACAGTGAAAATGCTGAACTTGGGTGAGAAGGATGCTTAAGCTTCCCACTTCCTTGATTCCGGTTCCTATTTTTCCGTCAGGGCGGTTTACGCCTGTTTGTTCTTTTCTATTGCAAAATACTATGCAATATTGCGTCGTTTTTCACGATTTTCGCCCTCTCACAAATGCAATCTCCTCCCGTCTTCTGTCCCATACTTCCCCGATTTCCGACCCCATTTGTCCCTGACACTCCCGCTCCCCTGTTCCCCCTCCACTGACCTCTTTAATACCAATACAGTTTTTGCGGTTCTCGCAAAACTTGTTTTTATGATGTACACTGATCACAGTATCTTGACCGAGTGTATATTCTGGGAGTTTTTAATTTTCCCATTGGAACGAAGTATATCTTATCAATGACGCTGTTTTTCCCCTGAAAATTGAGATTCGACTAATCCCAAAAGGAGCCATCCCTCTGATCCCTGATCCGTGATCCCACCCCTTTCATCCCTGACCTCACCCCATCTATTCCTGATCCGACCCCTCTAATCCCTGATTCCACCCCTCTGATATCTGATTCCACCCTTTTGTTCCCCTCCCATCCATTTGATGCCCGATCCCATGTACCCTATTGCGACCCTGATATAAAGCTTCAAAAAATGCTCCCTGGTCTTAAACATTAATGTATCACTATAATAAGCAAGATAAATCTTAACCGAGCACCAAGTCCGTACTGCGAATACCGTATTTACTCGATTAAACACCGCCCTCAAATAAGCGCCGCATTTGGGACAAAAAAAGTCAATAAGCGCCGCGGTCCCGATGCGGCGCTTATTCAAGGAATTCCGTATATTAAACTAAAAAATCGCTACAAAGCAACTCTGAGACAGCATTGGAAATTTCTCTTCATCAAAAGCGATGTTCTTCAGTTCAAAGTGATTACATTTCACCGCTCGCCATAGTTCTCTATCCTGCGCTTCTGTTACTGTAAAATTTTCGTACAGACAGAAAAAGATTTCTTTGTCGCGTCCAATTTTTAAATAAGCGCCGCCCTCGAATAAGCGCCGCATTTGAGGCGCGAAAAATTTAATAAGCGCCACGGCGCTTATTCGAGTAAATACGGTATGAGCAAAAACTGTTAGAAAGAGAATTTCAATTTTTTGTAAGATTCTTGCGATTCTCCCGGGATTCTCTAATCCATTCAGATGACTATAGGTGTAGGAAAAAGCGTTTGTTAAATTGAACATGCAAACAAAAAAAATGTTAACTAAAGAGACAAAATAAGAAATACGTTTGTAAGCAAAACTTACTTTAGTCATTTCACGTTGCTTTGCAAGCAAACTGCTAAAAAATGTACCAAGAAGTTGTTTCTCGTGTGATTTGAGTTTCACGCCATGAAAACCGCCAACTGATGGTTATGCTCCTTACTGCAGTATGGACCAAGTGCCCAACATGGTCCCCACCAATTATGGTCACGATAACTGCAATTTTTACACTAATAATTTGGATTAACTTGTTATACAAACAAGTAGTATTCCATGCTATTATTTTTCTACCCTTGCATAATTCGGATGGATCTGTCACTGCTATTTCGTCGAAGAACTTTAAGTTTTAATCTACAACAGCGTGTCTTGGCATGACAGAATCGCCAAATATAGGGATACCTAATTAGCTTTACCTTCTAACACAGTTTACGATATAATAACGCACTGTTCATTCTTCCTGTACGCTGTTCAAAGTGAGAGTGTTTCCCCATCATCCATAATGTGAGCTTCTACTTGTTGAAAACGTTCTATGTGTATTCAGAGTGATCAGTCCTTGAAAAGCTTTGTAGTCGTCAGTTCTGTTTACATGTCTAGAAAAAGAAACGTTTTGGCTTTAAACTTTGTTGATCAGTGTGTTCGTTGTGATTTCGTTGGTAAAGTCCGTTGTGATTTCGAACGTTGTGATGTCGTTGGTAAAGTCCATCTTGCTTGCTTTGTTTCATTACATGTCAATTTTAGATCCATAACTGCGCTGTTGATGTTGCGTTTCTCATTATTGTTCCAGTTATTTGCAATTGCCAGGTAAGTGTGGCCATTGTACTCAAATGATGTCATATCCCTCGCTCCCTGAGTTGATATCTCTTGGAACTGAATGAACTGCTGTGCAGAGTAGCGGTAAATAACAGACTTTGTGTTGAATCCCTGACCTGCCTGACTCTCGTCCTTGTAATTAGCCACACCCAGGAACGTTTCACCGCACATCACAAATGGATTCCAGGCGTAAGCAGCACGAGTTGGGACGGACTGAAAAGGAACGAACTTGCTGCCATCCTACTTGTAAATGAACGAGTCGATGTTGCCATTACGTCCATTGATCTTGATGGCAAAGGCGAGGAAGGTGTCACCGTTGATATTGAAGGACTTCACGTCTCCTGCTCCATACGTCTGAAAAGACTGCCGTTTGACAAAGCTGTTTCCTGACCACTTGAATACAATGGAGTGGATAGCATTATCCTGCTGAGAGTTGCGTTAGTTGGCAAAAGCAATGAAAGTTTCATTGTTTATTACAAACACCGTGTTTGCATGACCGGTTCCCTCTGTTCCTATCTCCCTAAACTTTTCAAACTGGTTGTCCTTCCATTTGTAAATGACTGCTGACAATGTGACCGCATTCGTGCCGGGGAGAAATGGTTCCAGTAATATTTTAAAATAATTAAAGCTTGTTGCTGAATTTGTTGGAATGTTTTGTAAAGTGACAAACTCGTGTCCATTCCACTGGTAAATAACAGAGCTCCTTTATAACGATTAGCAACAGCGAAGTAATGTTTATCAGCGATCGTAAAATATTCGATGTCCCATGCTCCGGAAGTGTCTATGATCTGGTAGAGGAGAAAAGTTCCAGTTGAATCGTTCAGTTTGTAGATAAAAGAGTCTGTGTTGTAGCCCTCAGTATCACCACGAAGGTTGGCGAGAAACAGACTTCCATTGATGCTGAACTACAACAACAACAAGCTTTATTTGCATGACTATAACAAAGTATTACAGTACTGCAAAAGCCACTTAAAATTTAATTATTAATTTCTTACTTAATTGAAGTAACTAAAGAGATTACAACCATTTCTTATTTTTAACCATTCAGAGAGGTAGCCATTGTAAGTAGTTTGTCTCTGTGTTCATAGCATGACGAGATGAATGAAATTAACTGAATATTTACGAAATAATCAGTACAATTCATTAGATGTGACATTAAGGTCTCATGTGATAATAGTCGTAGAAATGGGATTTAAGGTTCTATTTTAGAAAAGAACCTGTCTCTTATCGAAGAATAGCTCGGGCAATCTAGTAAAAAATGAGTTTCGTCTTCAATTTTGTTGCAATTGCAGAGACTACATAACCTCTCATCACGAGATATTTTGTCGTATCTACCTGTTTCAATCCGAAGTTCATGACTGCTAATTCTCAGTTTTACTAATGATTTTCTAGATGGGTTCTTCTTTCTTGTTAGATCTAGGTAGGCAGAAAGGCTATAATTCTTTTTGAATGAGTAATAAAAACTAAGTTTTTGCGAATGTTGAAGGGTTTGGTTCCAGTAAGAGATACATTTCTTTTTCATGAGATCTTCATATTGTTTGATTTTACCTTCATTCAATGAATTACAATTAAAGTCACAGAAATTGTAATAGTCAGTCATTTTCATGAGACTAGAGTAAAAACTATTATGACCGTTATAATGAAGGTCAATCGATATTGTGAAAGATTGTTTGACTATAGAGCTTTCTTCCTTTTCTCGGAGGTAGTTTAAGTAATTAAGTATCTTTTTATTTATGTCAATGATCAAAGGGAATTTACCCAGTTCTTCTCACATGCAATGTTGGATGCCTTGTTATGAACTTCTAAATAACGTTTACGGAATGAGTTTTTTCAATTGCGGAGCTGTCCCACGACTTAAAATCTGATTTCGCAAAGGCACCCCAAACTTCACTGTTGTAAGTTAAAATTGGTGAGATCATTGAGTCAAACATTTTACACGCAAGAGAAGGTTTCAGTTTATTAAAATCAGTGTGCCGTCGTAGACCAAAGAAAGCATGAAGAGGTTTTTGTCGAAGGTGTTCAAGCAAAAGCGTATAATTTCCGGAAGATGACATGCGAGTCCCTAAGTAGGTATAGTTTTGGACAATGTCTATTATTTCACTGCCTATGTAAAAAACGTAACCACACTTTTTTGTGCATCGTTGAAAATTCATTATCTTGGTTTTCTTGGGGTTTATTCTTAGCATCCAAGAGTTGCAATATGAGGATAACTCGTTTAGGCAATTTTGCAATCCTACTTTTGATCGTGATAATATGATTAAGTCGTCTGCATAAAAAAGAGAGTTGAATTTGGTGCCATTTGGTAGCACGAACGGATCGGATAGAATATTGTTAAACAAGAAAGCTAAATCATTGACGTAGAGGTTAAAGAGCAAAGGACTTAAAATGCAGCCTTGGCGCACACCTCTGGCGTATTGAAAAGATCGCGTTTGGCTATTTCCAATTCTAACAGAGGAGGTAGGATTCGAATATAAACTTTTAATTGTTCAATAGCAATTGCTCCTCTGGTTGGTATTTCTTGATACTTTTGGAAGCGGTGCAAACTACTGGAACAATCTTTGATAGAAAAACAAGCATAGTACATTTAACATTAAAAACATATCAATGCCACGCTGAAATAAATTCGAGGTACACCCACAAACTAGAGTTCTGGTACCTTTACGATTTTTTATTTCTATTTTTATTGCTTTATTTTTTGGGTCAATAAGTCGTTTTCATGCATAAAGGTCCAACTAGTCAAGACGTTCTGGAGCGTTCACACATTCACAATCGATCTATCCGTAACAAAAAGAACTTATCTTTTCCACGGTTTAGATTTTCATTGCGTAAGGCTTGCAAAGACGTTAGTCTCCTTAAATCGAAACTTAAACAATTTCTGTTTTACTCCATCGGATTTTGAACTTTTATTCACTTCTTAATTAGATATACCGGCTACCCATAGCTCATGTTCTAAGCATCTGCAGTAAGTCCGACCTGTAGCTTTCCTCGGACCGTGGTTCCCGACCGGGCATGATTTGCAAGTATTCACGTCAGACCGACGCAAGGAGATAGAAATGTGCTATGCCTAAATTTTGACAAAAGATGAGGTAAAGATATGGAACAAACTTCATGACAAGGCAATTTGTTCTTCATTCCCCGGGATTTCGAACTTTTATTTACTTTTTATTAGATTTCTCGGCCTTCTCACCTTTACTTTCATTTTCCTTTTCTCCTTTTCGTTAGCATTTTCAGTTATTCCCTTTTTAGCATTTTACATGATTTTCATTGTAATTAAGTATCGAAAAGCCTCACTTTTAATCCCTCCATTTAGAGTTGACTACCTGTGCATTTTTCAATTTCTTCGACTATTCTATCGAGTAGGTTCATAACCTCTTCTTGTCCTCTGTTAACTTCGTTCTTTTGCTTGTTAATCGCATCAGCGATCATCTGTTCCTCAATAGAAGCTGCAAGCAAATGTTTTAGCAACATTGTGAGAAAGACTAAGAGTCTTCTTCTTCTTCTTCTTCTTTGTCTTCCTCTTGTCATGATTATCATTATTATTGTTATTATTATTATTATTATTATTTTTATTATTATTAATAAAAAATAATAATTAAAAATATTTATACAGGGTAACCACTTCAGTTATGCAACTGCTCCTTCAGTTATGCAACTGCTATCAATGTGGGCCCTGTAAAATAACAAATGACTTAAAAAAAACATCATAAGATATAAAAATAGAAAAACTGACACAGATGTGGTACATTCTAAAAACAGTGGGAAGTTAAAAAAGGCTTATCATTATTATTATTATTATTATTATTATTATTATTATTATTATTATTATTATTATTATTATTATTATTATTATTATTATTATTATGTTCACTACCGCTCCACGTACATATGTTGCACTATTGATCGTCAGAATTAATGAATATTTTACTTGAAGAGTGCGGCCATTTTCTGCGCGCGATGTCCGTCAATGAACTCTTGCTGAAGATGTTTAGGGTTACTCTAATCCTACTAAAAAGCCTCTTCATAGGATACCCACTTTGGCAGACACTCTTCACAGGCAGTAAGCCAAATATCCAAACTTTCACAATAAAAAAGGCAAGGCCTGGAACTTTTATTAGCGAGACGATGGTGCAATCGGTGAAGACTTGACAAGATTTGCAAACATATTTCCCGTCAGTTTAAACTTGGTAAAACTCATTTGCAGTATAAACTGCACAACATGTACACCCCTATTGATTGATTTTTTGCATGTAGTTTTTGATTGAATTGGTTTGACACATCCGTTTCGGGCCTTCCCTATTTGCCAGTTGACCGGTTTTAGTCTAATATCTAGCAACGAATTTAAACGTCAAAATTACCTTTCCAAGAAGCATCCTATCTCCTGCTGGTCACTTAAACTTTTTCTGAATAACTAATAAATAGCTCTGTTTTTATTTTCAATCATATAAATATTTACCTCCAGAGTTTACGGGCTGCATTGCTATCACAGCCACTGGAGACACGATTACGAGGAGAAAGAACATTATTTCCTTAACAGCCATCTTGTTTCTATTGTTAAATGAAACAAGGGCACCCAAATGGTTAGTTGTAAATGTGTTACTGGTTGATCATTTATGTCCAGCATAAATCAATAACAACCGTATTCCATTTCACCACATACCTCAGAGTTTGAAAACTTTCTGATCTGTGATATGTCTTCCTTTAAACTCGGACGGAGTATTTAGGTCACTTCTTATTTTAATAGGCAATAAAACATACTGTTTGATTTTCACCTGGTGGAGGAGAAACTGTTTGAATTATTAATCAGTCGTTGGAAATTATGAAAGACAATAATTGCATCGGGTTCTATAAACCTGAACATTAATTTACTTATAAGCCTGAACCTTAATTTACCTTAAAATGCAAATTTCTTCCACTCTATGATACATTTAGCTAATGCCCTGCTGATAAGGGACGAAAAAAACTGAATAAGTCGGGGTTTCACAGTGCTGGTCGTAACTAGAGCTGCTCGCTTACGAGAGTTGTCGCAAGGAGAGCTTTGACTGTATTAGAAATTGTTAAAGCATTAATTAAGTCATGTGACCTAATTTCATCATTTGTAGGATTCCTACTTAGTATGGACACGAATAAAAGGCTAATTTATGATGACCCCTTAGCATGTAAAAGAATGACACCCGAAAAGATTTAATTGTATTTCATTTTACATTCCCCATTTCTCTCTGAAAATTTTAACTGTTATTGAGCCTTTACTGGTCACGTGACCCAAATGATTGACACTTGAACCCAAAACTGAACTGAACACATGACCCGAATGATTGACACTTCAACTCAAAACTGAGTTAGGGTCATCAGGTTTTCCACAGTTGCCAAGTTGGAGAGTTTTTTTTCTGCAAATTCTCGCGGAGGTATGACTTTTGGGTAAATTTTATGCAAATTAAGTCCAAACCACCTGAGGTGTCGCGGATCCATGGAATGTCTGCTAAGCAGTACTGCAACCGCACGAGTTCAGCGGATATTTTAGGTCCAAACATCCTCCAATGACCAAAAGGAGCGTAAAACTTACCGAATTTGAACATGTATTGAAGCCATTTCTGGTGTCTAAAATAAACGTTTATGTGCCTCTAGGATGAAATTACGTCAGGATGACGATAAAAGACAATATACCGACTGTAAACACGTTATTTTTATTTTCCTTTTTTTAAAATTTATACCTGGCTTTCTTTCACTATAAGGATAAGATTTCTGTCAAAGAAAAGGAGCGATTTTATGTTTAGGGACATTTTTAATGGGATAATACTGACGACACTGAACTTCGTGGGACGTAAACGTTCGTCGTGAGCATTCGTGGGACGTGACACATATGAATAAAGACCTCAAATGTAATTATTGAAATAAAACTGTTTGAGCAGTATATTCCTTTGCTAATGTACATTGCGCTACTAAAAAAGGTCAGTCCAGATTTTCAGTTGGTCGATGATCGCCATTGGGCAATACTTCCTATGGCGCTGCTTATTGTGTTGTACAAGGTGGTTCTAACTTTTGAGTCCTGTGGATGAAGTCCTAAAGTGTGACCATTCAAATGAAAGCTACTGAGCAGTACTTTCCTGTGGTGGTGTTTATTATGCTGTACAAGGTGGATCTAACTTTTGAGTCTGTGGATGAAATCCTCAAGTGTGACCATTCAAATGAAAAGTAATAAGCAGTACTTTTCTGTGGTGCATGCGGTTTATTATGCTATACAAAATGGTTTTAACTTTTGGGTATGTGGGCGAAATAATTGAGTATAGTACATACCATACTTTAGTAACTGAGAGTATTTTCCTGATTGAGCCTGTCAAATATATGAATATATAAGCATGTACAGCATGAACAGAACTTATGGCTTCGGTAAATACATATTTTTTTTACTAGAAAAAAGCTTTGCATCCCCTCTAGACGCCGAGAAGCAAGATCCTTCATATTCTTCAAACATTGAGGAATGCGAAAATGCGGACAACAGTTGTCAACAGTTGTTTAGAAAATTCGAGAAATTCAAATAATAACGAAATGCAATCGTTAAAAAAAATGTTTCATGCCAGATTTAGGCTGATATATTTCAATTTCTACGCAGATAAAAACAAAACAATGCAAGTAAACATAAGTAGCTAAGATGAGCATTTTTGAAGTAGACCTATCCAGGGGGGGGATAGAAGCGAGGCCTGGGACCGAGAAACGATGTTCTCACAATTTGCAAAGCGGTCCAGTCAAAACGTGGACAGCGGTGTTCGTCATAATAAATATTTCCGATCGACGATCAACTTATTTGAAATAGTTTTCAGAATTTATGTGTATTTTGTCGGGGGAAACTAAGCGGTGAGCAGCTAATCTCTCATGGAACTTACTGTCAGTTTCGTACAAGAGAATATTCGATGGAAGCGACATCGATGAAGACGCTTCTGTTTTCGCACTGTCTTGTTTGTTGCAGTGGCGAGTGGATCAGCTGCGAGCTGTACGGCAGTCACGTTTCGCTTATTTATACTTGGAGAACAGGTTTGCGACAAACGTTTCAAAGTTGAATGCTAGAACTAGATAATTCAACGTAAATAAACTTCTCACCGAGAGAAAGCGCTTGAACTATTCAGGATTTTATTTCTTGTACTCTGCGACGTAATTTTGGTCTTTGTCTATCGCTGAACTGATGCATGTGATAAATAAAATTATTATTCAACTGCATTCAGTAGAGTACAAATAACACCCAAAACGAGTACAAATATCCCACGGTATTTGTACTCGAGAAGACCGGTTTGACAGGTTTTCTACAAATGCCACGTCAGGCATTAGGCTTACAAGGTGAACGATGAAAAAATGGCCGAAACGCTCGTTTTTCCCAAACTGAGAAAACAGTGAATGCTTACCAAATTTTGAGGTTTTTAACGAAAACGAGATCCTAGAGACAAGCAATGACCTAGACGGCAGTGAAATGTCTTTATTTATTGAAGAAAATCGAAACGTATTAAAATACAACAGTAAAGACGAAAACTGACCTCAAGTCCGTTAAAGAAACAAGGGCCATTGAAGAAATTCCCGCCGAGGAACTTAACAATCTTTTATGTCATTTGTTTGTCAAAGTCAGGAAACGGAACCCATCTTTTCTCAGGAGCTGTCTTCAACAAATGCACAATTGTTGTCGGTCAGAAATCTCCACCGCTATCTCTTCCAAAATGACGCGTGGTTAGTGATTCGCACGAAGATGACTGAGCTTGAAGTGCTGTTTGACTTTGTTTGACTTGACTTTCGAGTTCTGTTTGTTCTGTCGAGTGCTTTCTTTTTGGTAGTTTTACTCGGTGACCAAGAACATTGTTGTTCATCTAACTGTAAACCCGAAAATAATTCAGTTTTGCCTTGTTCCATCTTTGTTTTCCTTGCAAGTTTGAAATAAAATCACGACGCTTCGCTCGATTGACAGGTTTGACAAGTTTTCGTTTTTGACCAATCAACAACAACCTCACGTTAAGCGCGCGAAACCTGACCCGCTGGCGTGCTCACTCGCTGCTCAGAAGTCACGCTAGTTTGTCAGGCAACTCAGACAGTTTATAAACCACTTTTCCATTTTGTAGCTAAGTTGAATAATAAATCCCTTATTAGACAGTTTAGTGTGTAGTATCGTGGGACATTTTTACTCGTCTCTTGTATTTTTACTCGCCCTACGGGCTCGCCAAAATACGGCGTGACTCGTAAAAATATCCCACGATACTACACACTAAACCGTCTAATAAGATATATATACTGTCAATGTTTATTTTTACATCTCATTCTGTAACGAATTGATAGCATGAGATGAGACAGTTACGGCTGTACTCGGTTTGCATGTTTTCCTCCAGCGTGGTCTAAATAAATTGCAACGGGAAATGTGCCATAAAACATCGATGGAAATAAATTCAATCAAAACTGCTATAACCTAATGCATGGAAACAATACCTACACACAAAATACGACCTTTATTGTCAATAATCCAGTTATGTGTTAACAAGATCATTTCACAGTTCAGTACTTTGAACCCGATCCCACTTTTTAACCCAGCTTCAGAAAATTCTATCTCATTCTATACAGTTGATCAGCACAGACTGGATTGATCGAAGCGCTACTGTTCTACTTTGCGACTAAAAAAACTCCGAGAGTAAACTTTTGTCTTCATAAGAAGCAAAATGCACGAAAATATGATAAAAGTGTAAAATACGATCAATTCGTCAATTACCTAAACGAAGGGACAAAACCGAATCCGCCGCCTTTGGCCGCCATAATTTTTTCCCTTCAGCGTCCGAGTTCCGTTGGACATGCAACATCTGCGCACGTGTAGGAGGCATGTCCGCTGACCAGAACCTCACAGATTGCTTTGCAAGTTGTGAGAACATCGTTTGGATTTCATTTAAGAGAATGTATGGGAAGTTGCTTCCCCCCCCTGGACCTATCTATTCCGATCCTGTTGGCTATTTGGACTGTCAAGGCTGATCGGATTTACGTCAGTTGTCCAAATTTGGCTTTTCGTCACGCCGTATAGTCCAGCTTCAGGGGATATTTAAGCTGTGACCCTCTTTGACAGATCTCACTGTTGGGAGTTTCAAAACCAATTTTCTGTTTCTTAGTTGTAAAATTTGAAGCAATTTCTGTCGTGTTTCGAGGTCACGATAGTCCATGGCGTCCTTTACTTTCGAAGGCTTGTTTGCATATGTTACGGAGACTTTTTCCGCCGGCGTGATCCAGTCGTACCAAGGACAGGGACTCCTTGAAGATGCTCCATTGTTACAACGACAAGATCCCTTGGAGGATTTTAAAAAGTTCAATAAAGATGATACGATTTTCCAAGAGTACGATCCGCCCTTAGGGGACGACAGCAAAATGGCGTGGAAAAAAACCCGACCCGCAGAATGGTGGATGTCGCTGTGGAAAGCCATGAGAGATGTCTTCTGTATTCAGATTCTTGGTGGTATCGCGCTTGGATCGCTCGCTCTTTTAATCCTGGTCCTAGATTTTAATTCCGTCGATCTTTGCTTCGACAAACAACTGCATGGCAACTGGCACACTCTTCCGCGGAACATCCAAGCTATTATAGTCACTGCTGAAACCGTAGAAGCATATGTTGTCCAGCTGTGGACATTTCTTCTCATAATCACGATGTTTGGCTGGCAAATGGTTAAGAAGCTCAACCTTTTGATTCTCAATCTTCTCGGTGCGTTTTGCGACACGTGCTACAGACTGTACTTACAAGTTTTTGGCATTTACGAGAAATCATGGATGTCATTTCCTTTAAATGCCCTGTTTCTAATCATTGTCCTCACGAACTCAATACTTGTCGGACGAGAAATTGCCAAGAAAAGCGAGACTGTAAGATCTAGAAAACTGAAGAAAACTATCAAGGTTTCTGCGATACTGGCAGCGCAGCTGGGCTTCGGAATACCTATAGCTTTCGTTCTAGTTTATGCGCTTATTCCTTTGTACCACAGACAGAACGAAACATACAGAGCAGTTATAGCAGGGGCACTGCCTCTAGTAACTGCTATTCCAAAGGTTATAGTGCGTTTGGCGGCGCAAAGAATCGATTTTCTTCATCCTGGGGAATCACACGTGCTTTTAAGCGTGCTGTACAGCGCCTCCGCCATCGTTTTCCGCGTCATGCAGGCTGAACTAACAAGTCTTCAACTGTTTATACTACTGAGCTTTGCGCACGGATTTGTGGACTTGCTAGAAAGGTTGACGATAGTTGGACGCGATTATCTGTGGTACTTCATTTACAAAAAGCTCAGTCGAGACATAACAATGTTAAGTGCGGAGAAATTTCGTACGCCAAGAAGCATGCGGCTTATAGCGGACATGAGCATTCAAATGATTCTCGGAGAATCCACAGCTCTAATTGCAGCGGTCGGGTTTATTCAGCTTTATAGTTTCATGTACAACGAAGCTGATCCTTCCTTTTCCGAGTTGACACAGTTCTTTATTCGCGTCAGCATTGCTTTGAGCATTGACTTTGTATTTAATTCTTTCTCGTTTTGGCTGCAAATGTCTTACATGAACATTGCTGTGGTTCGCGTCTGGAAGAGGAGATGGCGTAAACACATGCTCGTTGGTTTCATTTTGACCGCCGTCACGATGTGCTACTTTACCACCCATTTGTTCGCTGTGGTAAAAGACAAACATTCTTCGAGATCGAAACTGAACGACTTTAATTGCACGGGACCGTTTTCTAGGTTTTAGCAAATACAAATTAGTAATTTTTTGCAAGTAACCCCACGGCTTGTTTTCGTTTCGAGGCTTTATGAGAAACTCGAGATATATTTATTCAGTTACTCAATGTATGAGTTTTGACAATTGCGTGACCTGTGTCACACACGAAAAACAAATATAATCAATACTTTTCAATAAACTATTCCTGTGCTGAAACTAATGTAACATATCTTATCGCACTAGACTGGTAGCACTGAATCCCCTTCTAGTTATTCGAGGCTACTATCTGGAAAGAGATTACTACAATGGAACCCCGATATAACGAAGTTCCCGGTTTCTGGCCCGACCACACTTTGGTATAACGAAATCTCCGCTAAACGAACACAATCGAGAAACCGAGACTTATTTCTTCCTTAAGTCCCAATATAAACATGCATGTTCTCCCTACGATGCACCATATATTTCTTTTGATACTAGTTGTGAGAATTTGGTTAAACATCAAGTCACATCAACTTTGGTGAATGAATGAATGAATGAATGAATGAATGAATGAATGAATGAATGAATGAATGAATGAATGAATGAATGAATGAATGAATGAATGAATGAATGAATGAATGAATGAATGATTGATTGATTGATTGAATGAATGAATGAATGAATGAATGAATGAATGAATGAATGAATGAATGAATGGTGGGTATTTAGCTTGTGACAGCTAATTGGGGACACTCTACTACTTAAAATAAATTAAAATTTACAATATACATTTAAAAATTACAATATTTTACTATATTAAAATTAGGGGGAATGAATAAGAATAGGAATAGGTCGTTTAAAAAAACGGTTTCTAAACTCACAAATACCTTATTATACTTAACTAAGGAACAGTTAAAAAGATAAAAATAAAAGAGGTGATAAGTAGATACATAATAAATTGTCGGATCTCAAGTAGCACATATGGCGCAATAAGAACACGCGTCGTCGATTAAGGCGGTGAGGTCTTTGTCTCTTATGCTGTTTCCAAAATTTCCAATAGTCAGTCTCTTTCTGTCAACAGCGCTCAATCTGGACCAGAGGTAAGGGCCATAAACTATCTATCTATCATTTCCTTTATTCTCACGACCTGTATGTTTGATCAAGTAGTGGTATAGTAAGGAGAAATTAGATGCTTGTCACTCTTGGGGTTAAAAGGGTTAATAAAATTTACCCTGATATAACGAATAAATGTCATCACACGACTGAACGAGTTGAATGCAAAAGAGATCAACACAAATGCGTGCAGACTGCCTTAATCACAAATTTTATTTAATCGTTCAAATTCGGATGCTGAGGGGTACAACATAAGACTGTCTGTTTTAAAGGCACAACATTTATTAGCCACACCCCAATTCAACAATTTTGGTCCTTTCCCACAAAAGTCGTCGTGACAGGATTTCCTTTTCGTTCATTTTCCCAGTCCTTTCGCACTTTGTTCACAGGTCGCCCAAGCGTAATACAAGAGCTTGTATGGTAGATCGAGCTGAGAATTCCTATCGATCGATAAATAAATAAGTATTTTCCTTTGGTAAAAAATGTACATTGTGCTTATAAAAAAGGCGCCTAGATAGATAGTTTATTAACTGGTGATTCCAGTTTTCGAGTAGGTCAATGATCGCTGTTGGGCGGTACTTTCCTGTGCTGGTACCAGACGATGCACTTACAAAATTACCTCAAACCCAACCAACACCACACGCAAACCACACGTATCGGTTGATAATATTCATTTATTTTCTAACTTAAAGACTCGTAACAGCTACCTTATTAATTGATCTCCTTATTAATGACCGATTCCTTCGTCTTTATGCAATTAAAATCAACTTCTCGCATCAAATAAACACTCATCTCTCTCCCTTCTCAAGAACTAGTATCGATGGTGCAATCCACTAATTGCATCATCATACTAGTGACAATCCCTTCTCTTCCTAAACCACCGTTCCTTACCGTGCTAATAAGCTGCAAACACAGCTGTCGTTTCTCTCCTCTGCGAAATACAGGTTACCCAATGAGAAAACCTATAATCCACTTCGGAAACTGTCCCCCCATAAAACGCCAAGGGAAACTGCCTCTCACGCAGGACAATATTACAACGCTGCTATACAAAACGCAACTTTCAAAGCAAATCACATTCACAGAAACGTGATATGAGCCTCACATTCACAAATTCTTCCACTCTCACATTTTTACACCCCTCAAAATGTCAATTCCCATAACAAAACCCCTGCGCTAAAAAAAAATTCACCAAAACCACTGCCTAGATCAGACAACACAGCCAATTTCGCATTCAATCCTATTAGCTGCTTTACTCAGTTACGCATGCGTTATACAAGACAAATACTGAAACCCCATACTTAACAACCCTTCGCCGTGTTCATATCTTAGGTTGCGTCCGATTGGGAAATCCGGATTTCGATTTCGGATTTCGGATTTTGGATTTCCCAATAAAACGCGAAATCCAAAAACGGATTTTGACGAACAGAAATCCTTTTCCAAGACGGATTTCAATTAAGGGGCCTTAATCGAAATCCGGATTTCCCAATCGAACGCACCCTTAAAATACTGTAAATTAAAAGACAAGAACACGCGAAGGTAACATTCAGCAGAGTAACATGCGCATGCGTCTTATATAAGACAGTACCGCTCTTGAGTACCCTTACCACTAGCTTTACAGCACTTTATTCGTATGTTAAGCCAACTGACGCAAAATAAAGAGACCGCGTCCATTTTATAAACCGGCGGTCGCCATATGGCGACGGCTCGTTAATGAGCATTTACAACATGTACAGAACTTATGGCTTCGGTAAATATATTTTTTTACTAGAAAAGACCTTTGCATCCTCTCTAGACGTCGAGAAGCAAGATCCTTCGTATTCTTCAAACATTGAGGAATGCGAAAATGCGGACAACAGTTGTTTAGAAAATTCGAGAAATTCAATTAATAACGAAATCCAATCGTTAAAAAGTTTTTCTGGCAGATTTAGACTGATCATATTTCAATTTTTACGCAGATAAAAACAAAATAACGCAAGTAAACACCTAAGATGTGTATTTTTGGAATAAACCCAATTTATTCCTGTTCGCTATTTGGACTGTCAAGTTCTTCTTGATTACAGTGGTCAGATTTGACGTCACTTGGACAAACTTGGCTATACGTCACGGCGTATAGTTTAACTTCAGAGGATATAAAGCTGTGACCCGCCTTGAGAGAAAACGGATTTTCAAAACCAATTTTCGATTGCTTAGCTGTGAAATTTGAAAAACTTTCTGTCGTATTTCGAGGTCACGATCGTCCATGGCGTCCTTTACTTTAGAAGGCTTGCTTGCATATGTTACGGAGACATTTTCCGCTGGCGTGATTCAGTCGTATCAAGGACAGGGACTCCTTGAAGATGCTCCATTGATACAACGACAAGATCCCTTGGAGGATTTTAAAAAGTTCAATAACGACGACACGATTTTCCAAGAGTACGATCCGCCCCTAGGGGACGATAGCAAAATGGGGTGGAAAAAATCTCGACCCGCAGAATGGTGGATGTCGTTGTGGAAAGCCATGAAAGATGTCTTCCGTATTCAAATTCTCGGTGGTATCGCGCTTGGATCCCTCGCACGTTTAATCCTTGTCCTGGATTTTAATTCCGTCGATCTTTGCTATGACAAACAACTGCACGGCGACGGGTGGCGGGTGACGGGTGACGGGTGACAGGTGACAGGTGACGGGTAACGGGTGGCGGGTAACGGGTGGCGGGTGAAAAAAAGAAAACCGCCTTTGTTCCCTTATATGATATTTGTCATTTATTTTTTCTTTTTCCTCGGAGGTATTACTATCAGCATTTCGTTTCAACATTACGTTAATGTTTTTTTTATTTATATTTTTTTATTTTTTCCCTTTTCCCCGGGGATATTACAGACATTTAACTAATCCATTCTATAACTCAAGGGGTAGTGGTTGGCGGGACGTGGGTGATCATATTTCAACAGGTCGTAATAAGATCTGTTCGACGCTGTATATTCTCGTGCAAGTCGCACGAAGGCAAGTCTGGAATGTTTGTTGATGACTGCGCTCTTTGAGAGATCATGAGTTTCGTCTACAAGGTATGCTTTGTAAATGCACTGCCATTTAGTCAAAGAATTGTCGGATTAACGCTTAATGCTTCTTTATCACTTTCTGCCTTTGGCTGCACTGTGTCAAAACTATTGTACTCAGACAGAACCCACCACTCTGCAAAAAGACAAGAGGTCTCTTCATGTACCCCGCCCCCTTCCCCCACCTTAAAAGGTGGTGTCTTTCGATGTCTTGTTTGTATAGCCCCCACTCTATCAGGAGTAGAAACTAAGAAAAAGATTCAAACCTGCTTGTGCCATTTCTCCAGCAATTTCTCATGCACACCTAATATGAAAGTCTAATACATAATATTTTCTCCTTCAACAGAACGTTTTTTATTGAAAAAAAAATATATTCTGTGCATTTTGGTTGGGGCGCGTCTTAAAATGTCATTGATTCACTTCATGAAACAAAAATAAGCATTTTTAAACATCGATCGAGGCAATATTGTATTGAAAGTTCAGCTTGTTTTATTTTTACAGCATATTTTTGATAACAGGAAACCTTCGTGGGATCTTTCATATTGTGGCTTAGTAGTGATAGATTTATTTGCCAAATTGTAACATTAAAATTTCTTCGTGTGGTAAATAGCGAAATCTGCCTATCGAAGACTATAAGAAAAAAAAACATGACGTGGTCCGATGCATACAGCTATTTCATCAAACGTTTTCCGGTAAAAGCTTAAAGCTTAAAGGCAACTAGACCGTATGGTGTTCTGGGTATTCAGAAAATGCACAAGCTAGGGTGAATTTTTGCACGTGAGCAATGCACGAATGTCCCATGGCTTTGAGTTTTGAAAATTTTGAAAACGTGCAAATCCGCGTTTGTGATGTCTATATATCGTTTAGTATTCAGCACGTGCAGTTCCTCTCTTCTAATCACACTACCTTCCGGGTCTTATCTTTAAGCTTAGATTTGACAACGTTAATTAAAAAAGCTGTATGGTGGATGTAAGGTTTGTTAAAGGAACACTTGTAAAGAAAGTTGTGAATATCGATGTAGTATATATCAGGCGTTTTGTTGAAAGGACACGGCTTGCATCGCCGCTTGATATCTGAATACTTAATGATTTAAAGTTTTTGTAATTTAATTTCACTTGATATTGTGATAATATTTGATCGATCCATAGTTTTGTGAATATTGATGTAGCAATATACATTTATCAGGCGTTTTGTTGAAAGAACACGGCTTGCATCGCCGCTTGATATCTGAATACTTTTTGTTTTATAGCTTTTGTAATTTAATTTCACTTGATATTGTGATAATATTTGATCGGTCCATAGTTTTTGCGAATATTGATGAAGCAATATACATATATCAGACGTTTTGTTGAAAGGACACGGCTTGCATCGCCGCTTGCTATCTGAATACTTAATGATTTATTTTTGTGATAATATTTGATCGGTCCATCATGATAGTTTTTGTCATTTATCTGGTAACTTTATATTTTGTAGGCCAATTTCTGAATATAACATTTCAAATTGAAATTGAACTTTTGATGTCTCATTTATTTTTACCCGTCACCCTTTACCCTCCACCCGCCACCCGTCATCCGCCACCCGCCACCCGTCACCCGCCACCCGTCACCTGCCACCCGCCACCCGTGGAAAAGTGCTGCCATTTTCCGCGTCATGCAAGCGGAACTAATGAGTCTTCAACTGTTCATACTTCTGAGCTTCGCGCACGGTGCTGTGGACTTGCTAGTAAGGTTGACGATAGTTGTGCGCGATTATCTGTGGTACTTCATTTACAGAAAGCTCAATCGAGACACACCAATGTTAAGCGGGGAGAAATTTCGTACGCCAAGAAGCATGCGCCTTACAGCGGACATGAGCATTCAAATGATTCTTGGAGAATCCACAGCTTTGATAGCAGCGGTCGGTTTCATTCAGCTGTATAGTTTCATGTACAACGAAGCTGATCCTTCGTTTTCTGAGTTGACACAGTTCTTTATTCGCAGCATTGCTTTGAGCATTGACTTTGTATTTAATTCTTTCTCCTTTTGGCTGCAAATGTCTTACATGAACATCGCTGTGGTGCGCGTCTGGAAGAGTAGATGGCGAAAACACATGCTCGTTGGGCTCATTTTGACCGCCGTCACCATGTGCTACTTTACTACCCATTTATTCGCTGTGGTAAAAGACAAACACTCTTCGGGATCCAAACTGAACGATTTTAATTGCACGGGACCATTTTCTAGGTTTTAGCAAATATAAATTATTAATTTTTTGCAAGTAACTTTACGCCTTGTTTTTGTTTCGAGCCTTTATGAGAAACTCGAGATTTTAGTTTTCAAAAGGCCTAGGGCACTGAAATTAAAAGGTCAACCCTAAATGTTTGATATATTTATTTGATATTCTAGTTTTGACAGTTGCGTGACCTGTGTCACACACGAAAAAAATATATAATCAATAAATTTTAATAAACTAATCCTGTGCTGAAACTAATGTAACATATCTTATCGCACTAGACTGGTAGCACTGAGTCCCCTTCTAGTTATTCGAGGCTACTATCTGGAAAGAGATTACTACAATGGAACCCCGATATAACCAAGTTCCCGGTTTCACCCCCTCCAAACTTACCCTGGGTGCCAGAGGCTTTCTCGTGGTCATATTAAACGCCTCTTATATAATTTATGTTTCTTACATTTGCACTTTCGGCCTTCGGCAGACAAGTCTTCTCACCAAGCGCGCTGTGACAGAACATTTGGTACCCAGGGTACTCCGAACTTTGGTTAAACGAAATCTCCGTTAAACGAACACAATCAATCGAAAAACCGAGACTTATTTAATAAAATTTACTCCGATGTAACGAATAAATGTCATCACGTGACTGAAGGAGTTGAACGCAAAAGAGATCAACACAAATGCACGCAGACCCTTAATCATAAATTTTATTTAATCGTTCAAATTCGGATGCTGAGGGGTACAACATAAGATTGTCTATTTTAAAGGCACAACATTTATTAGCCACACCCAAATACAACAATTTTGGTCTTTTTCCCACAAAAACTCGTTGTGACAGGGTATTACCTTTTCGTTCATTTTCCAAGTCCCATGGCACTTCGCTCACAGGTAGCCCAAGCGTAATAGGAGAGTTTGTATGGTAGACGAACTGACAATTCCTATCGATCGATAAATAAATAAGCATTTTCTTTGGTTAAAAAATGTACATTGTGCTTATGCAAAAGGTGATTCCGGTTTTCGAGTAGGTCAATGATCGCTGTTGGGCGGTACTTCCCTGTGGAGGTGTTTGTTATGCTGTACAAAGTGGTTCTAAGTTTTGGGTGCTGTGCAAGAAATCCTTATGGACGGTGCCTCCTTTTGTTACTGCACATACGTTCTGCGCATCTTGGGATATTCAGGTTTCTTAAGGAATTTTTTCACTAATACAACAATATTTTTGTGCGGTTTATGACTATGTGGAAAAGGCAGACCTTAGCAAGGGCTATCAGAATCCAAAAAGAAAATTGGGGGTAACTACGCATTTTTCAGAGATAATTAAGCTTAAATTTGGGAAGAAATCGCCATACAATCTTTGTATTTTAACGCTTTTTTAGAATTATGGTTGCTTAATTATCTCCGAAAAATGCATGGCTGCCCACATTTTTCTTTTTGGATTCCATTAACCCTTGTTAAGATCTACTTTTTCCCCATAGTCGTACCTTTTGCAAAAATACATCTGTATTTGGAGGCACCGTCCTTAAGTACAGCACATTAACAACCATTCAACCATATCGAACTTAGCAGTACTTTTTTCTGCTAGAGCCAATGAAGCATGTAAGCATGAACAGGACCACATGTTTGTGGTTTCATTTATAGTTTTTATTGACAGTAATTGTGTTTTTTTTTACTATCGCCGAAAGGGAGCTTTGCATCCCCTCTACACGCTGAGAAGCCTTCACTGCCGGATAAATCTTTTATAATCACCAAACATTAATAAATTTTGAAAATGTGGGAAAGAGTTGTTAAAAAAATCCAGAAATTCAATCAGTAACAAAATGCAATCGTTCAAACATTCAATGCCAGATTCTTACTGATCAAATTTCGATTTTACGCAGACAAAACAAAATAACTCAAGTTAATTAAACCCAATTTATTCCTGTTGGCTGTTTTGGACTGTGGACCTTTCTTGATTACAACGGTCGGATTTGACGTCACTCATACAAATTTGGCTATACGTCACGGCGTATTGTCTAACTTCAGGGGAAATAAAGCTGAGAGAAAACGCGTCCTAATCTTTCTGTTGGGATTTTCAGCACCAATTTCGCTTTCTTAGCTGTAAAATTTGAAGCAATTTCTGTCGTGTTTCGAGGTGACCATCGTCTATGGCGTCCTTTACTTTAGAAGGTTTGTTTGCATATGTTACGGAGACTTTTTCCGCCGGAGTGATCCAGTCGTACCAAGGACAGGGACTCCTTGAAGGTGCTCCATTGTTACAACGGCAAGATCCCTTGGAGGATTTTAAAAAGTTCAATAACGAAGACACGATCTTCCAAGAGTACGATCCGCCCTTAGGGGACGACAGCAAAATGGCGTGGAAAAAATCCCGACCGGCAAAATGGTGGATGTCGCTATGGAAGGCCATGAAATATGTCTTCTGTATTCAGATTCTTGGTGGTATCGCGCTTGGATCGCTTGCTCTTTTAATCCTTGTCCTAGATTTCAATTCTGTCGATCTTTGCTACGACAAACAACTGCATGGTAACTGGAACACTCTTCCGCGGAACATCCAAGCAATCATAGTCACTGCCGAAAGCGTGGAAACATACATAGTTCAGATGTGGACATTTCTTCTCATAATCACGATGTTTGGCTGGCATTTGGTAAAAAAACTCAACCTTTTGATCCTCAATCTTCTCGGTGCGTTTTGCGACACGTGCTACAGACTGTACTTACAAGTTTTTGGCATCTACAAGAAATCATGGATGTCTTTTCCTTTGAACGCCCTATTTCTGATCATAGTCCTCACCAACTCAATACTTGTCGGACGAGAAGTTGCCAAGAACAGCGAAACTGAAAGGTCTAGAAAACTGAAGAAAACTATTAAGGTTTCTGCGTTACTGGCGGCGCAGTTAGGCTTCGGAATCCCCATAGCAGTTGTTCTAGTTTACGTGCTCGTTCCTTTGTACCACAGTCAGAGTGAAACATACAGAGCAGTTATAGCAGGGGCACTTCCTCTAGCAACTGCTATTCCAAAGGTTATAGTGCGTTTGGCGGCGCAAAGAATAGATTTTCTTCATCCTGGGGAATCACATGTGCTCTTAACCGTGCTGTACATCGCTTTGGCCATCGTTTTTCGTGTCATGCAGGCTGAACTAACAAGTCTTCAATTGTTTATCCTTCTGAGCTTCGCACACGCTGCTGTGGACTTCCTAGAGAGGTTTACGATAGTTATGCGCGATTATCTGTGGTACTTCATTTATAAGAAGCTCCGGCGAGACGTAACAGTGTTAAGCCCGGAGAAATTTCGTACGCCAAGAAGCATGCGGCTTATAGCGGACATGAGCATTCAAATGATTCTCGGAGAATCTACAGCTTTGATTGCAGCGGTCGGTTTCATTCAGCTGTATAGTTTCATGTACGACAACATTCGTCCTGCCTTTGCCGAGGTAACTGAGTTCTTTATTCGCGTCAGCATTGCTTTAAGCATTGACTTTGTATTTAATTCTTTCTCTTTTTGGCTGCAAATGTCTTACATGAACGTTGCTGTGGTTCGCGTCTGGAAGAGGAGATGGCGAAAACACATGCTTGTTGGCCTCATTTTGACCGCCGTCACGATGTGCTACTTTACCTCCCATTTATTCGCTGTGGTAAAAGACAAACACTCTTCGGGATCCAAACTGAACGATTTCAATTGCACGGGACCGTTTTCTAGATTTTAGCTAATACAAAGTATTAAACTAGGCCAGTTGTTTCCGCATCGCATGTTTTCAAGAAACATGAGATTTTTTCAACAAGGCTAAACTGACCTTAAATGTTTGATAATTTATTCAGTTTACTCATTGTACTGGTTTGACAGTTGCGTGACCTGTGTCACACACGAAAAAACGGAAAGAGGATCAATACTATACTAGAACTAATCAGTGTCGGACAGTGGGAGGGTGGGGGGGGGGGGAGGTTGGCAGTGTACCATTATATCCTGACTATACCCGAAAACAATTAGCCAAAATACCCCAAATTCTCCCAAGTTTCCCTCAATATACGCAAAACTGTAAGAAGCGTACCTTATTATAGGAAATTAATGCTTGTGTTAATTAAGGTATTTGAAATTAACGCGACTTAAATTAACGCGAATTGAAGGGAAAATTACTCCCCAATAAAGGAAATTAACGCGAAAGAGGGGGTAAAATTTCAAAACGAGAGAAATTAACGCGATAAACACAAAAAAACACTTTGTGGTCCAACTGGAGCAAATTTATTTCATAACTGAATTTAAAAATCATGAACAAAACAGATCTACAGGTGTGTGAGGCAATTTCTTTACTGACAATGTGTGTTAAATTCTGCCTAAATGTAGGAAAGCTATTATTTTGTTGGTTTTAAGAATGTCCGGACTGGATCCAGAATTTGGGATTAAAATGATGGAAATCAAGGTCGCGGAAATTAACGCTCCACTTAAGTAACAACGTGGAAATTAACGCTCACAAAAATTAACGCGACTTAAATTAACGTGAATTTTTGCAATTCGCGTTAATTTCCTATAATAAGGTAGTCTCCCGTATACTCGAAATCCTTAGTTATTTTGGGTGAAAGATACCGTATACCTGATTTAAAAGACCCCTGTACACCGAATAGCCCAAAGCTCTGACCGACCTGAACTAATGTAACAATCCGAAACCAGGTTCACACCAGGCTAGTACCCAGGCGTTCTCCTCCCGCTAACTCGCCTCGGTGACGTCACGAAATTTCGCACCAAGTCGTGTGAGCGAGAAGAGAACGCCTGGGTACTAGGCTGGGTTCACACGTCAATCTGAAGTGAATCCAACTCCGTACATGGGTCGCTCAGATTGAGTACTTTGCATTTGTATAGCTTTGATTTGCTTTACTTCGCTCTGTGATTGGTTTTGAAAAAACTCACGACACTTTCTCAATCAATCAGAAGTAAAACCAAAACTAACGTTTCCCGCACTTGACGCCCGTTACGCTTATTAGCCTGCGTAGCAAGCGTTTCGGTAAGGCTTTCCCCACGTTCGATGCACTTTTCGCGTTTTTGGCCGCGGGAAAATTGGGGCGGCGCAAAAAAGTGCGTGCGTCACGCACTTTTTTGCGCTCGCCCCAATTCTCGCGCGGCTAAAAAACAAAAAAATGCCTCGAATGTGCGGAAAACCTCACGGAAACGCTTGCTACGCAGGCTATACGCTTATAAGCTTCAAGTTCTGATTGGTTCATTGTGTTGATTACCTTTGGTAGCCAAAGCGTAATATGAGAGTTTGTATTGAGCTGAAATTCGATCGAAATTAACCGGCGGTTTTCCGCCGAAAATACATTAAAATCGAAATAGGGTTTGGAAAACCTTACCTGTTGTGTGTTTGCTGTATTTTTACCGCTTTTCCGAGCTTCTGGGGGCCGTTCTCGGCGATTTTCTGCTTAACCGTTGATGCGACGCTATGTCACGTAAAAAACCGTTAAGCAGGAAATCGCCCAAAACGGCCTCCAGGAGCTCGCAAAAAGACGGAAAAGCGGTAAAAATACAGCAAACACACAACAGGTAAGGTTTTTCAAACCTTATTTCGATGTTAATGTATTTTCGGCGGAAAACCGCCGTTTATTTTCGACCGAATGTCAGCTCCACGCAACTCAGTCTGATATTACGCTTTGGTTACCTGTGGAGTAATTACTTTGGTCTTGCTCCCATGAAAAGCAATTGAAACCGCTCTGTTCTACATAAATTACAAAACGCAATACAGTATGTAAAACGATTTCATTTTGAGATGCCAGTGTTTACTGACTTTTTCTTTAGAAGCTATGAAAACTGATTAAATAACTACTTTTAAAGTGGTACTACGGTTAAAAAAAACAACTTTTATTTTTTCTTCGGATTTCGACTACGTTTACTAAACCCTCCCCAAGCGAAATTTTAGGGGTGTTCCGAAAACGCGGGGTGGGGTGCGGGGTGCGGGTTGCAGGGTGCGGGTGCGGGGTCAACAAAAACCAAAAAATAAATTTAAAAATAACAAAGATAATAAAACAACCAAAATAAAAAGAAAAACAAAAGAAAATAGCTTAATGCATACAAAAATACAATTGAAAAATAGAAGAGAATATAAAAAATAGAGCGAGAATTGAATATTTGACTGTCACGCTAACCAGTGCAATACATAAGTGAATAAATATATAAATAAATATATACATAAATAACGAGAATTTTTTTTCATTTGTAATAATCGTGAGGTCTCTGGCGAACACCTTTTTCACTCTTGTTTTATTTTATTTCATTTCTGATGCATTTTTCACCGCTTCTGTGACCAAAACAAAACGCAGCTGAACCGTATGTCGAGCGATTCCAGCCAATCAGAGTTAACGGTTCGCGCGATGTTGATTTCACGCACGGAAATAAAATCATGCACTATTTTTTTTATTGCGTTGGAGACGCCAGTTCAAGCAAGAGAAATTTGATAGGAGGGGATGGGAAGGGCAATTTTTTTCTGCAGGAATTTGTTTTCGCGGCTAAAAGCTTTGTATGAATTTTATTTCACTAGCTTGTGACATATTTCTTTGCTTTGTGTCGTTATGCACGATTTTTATTTCTTCTGCACAAGAAGTGCAGGAATTTTGTTTCCGTATTTGCCATCCCCCTTCAAAAAGGAAATGGTCCGTTACTAAACAGCTATATCTATATATAACCTTTGAATGCAGAAGTCCACACGACGCGTAATTAAACCGCACTGGTTCGGTTTTGCCGGATCTCTGGTGTAGAGATGCTGGAGCCAGACGTCACTCGAAGTGTAATTGAACAAAACTGAATGCAAGGCTGGCACTACGGCAAAGGGCTGATTTATTTAAGGCCAATATTTCGGCTAACAAAATTAGCCTTCCTCAAGGCCAGAGCTATACAGAAGGAAAATACTATAACGGCTCAATTAATTTGAATTTAAAAATACACAAATGGTTAATGATTAACTAGTTTAGAAATAAACAAACAAAATGTATATATATAGTAATGATATTAAAAAAATAATAATAATAATAATTATAAGAAAAAAATTTTTTTAGATAACATAGTATACATATATATAGGGTGTAATGCTGATGTAATACAAACAATGTTCAGATTTGAGTGATCAGTCTTCATTACGTCGGTTTATTCCGTCTGGTGATATTGTTTGACCTCTATGTATGAGGTAAGCTTCTCGTGCTTTCGTCGCCTTCAACCGTTCACCCAACCTTCGCGACCTACTCGTTCGCGCTAAACTAGCAAGCACTAACAAGACACCCAAGCTCCCTGTTGGCACATTCCGCTGCGGTTCAAAACATGGATGCCTCACCTGCTCATTCATTGAGAATGGAAGAACGTCATGCACTTTCACTAACACGGATGAAACAAGACAAATAAGACACCATATTACTTGTAATTCAACTAACTTAACATATATGATTGAATGTAAAAAATGTAACAAACAATACATAGGTGAAACAGAACGCACGCTTCGTGAACGTTTTTCGGAACACAGACAAGCCACAAATAATCCACTTCATGCTAACGCCGCGGCAGCTGTCCCTCTATGCACAGTCATGTAAATATGTATATTCCGCCGAGATTAGGTCATTAATCACCTTCAGCACGTGCAGAGCAATGTGTTGCAATAGGACTTGTTGCTCATTGGTCGCTGGGTAATATAAAGGGAAAAGGACGCTCATAACTCGTGGTTAGTTAATTCAAACCGACGAAGAGGGAACTTTAGTTGGCGTCGTCTTTGTTTCCATCAACCCCGGCTCGAACTGTAGATTCATGGCAGAACAAGCTCCTATTGCAGCTCCTGCAGCGGTTCTTGCAGTGCTACAAGGTGTAGAAGATGAACTAGCACCGAATCCACCGGCACCGAATGCACCGGCACCGAATGCACCGGCACCGAACGCTCCAGCGGCAGATGGACAAGTCGCTGAGGTATTTATTTCTTGTTTGCTTAAACTTTTGTCGCTAGTTCGCGAAGCTTATACTAGGGGTTTGGTCGCCTGGTCGGGTTTTCTGTAGTAATGTCGTTTTCCCTTGTTTTGTGTTCCTTGGTATTGCGGTGAATTTAATTCTAGTTACGGTTTCCCAAGTTTGTTTTATATTATTGCCTCGTTGGTCTTTCTATAGTTTTTTTTTTCCCTTCATTTTGTTTTGCTTTGCTGGTTTCTAAATTTTTTATTACTGTGTTTATGTTACAACGGGTAGTTTATACCGTATGGTTTCGCTGGATAGAACATCGGGTTTAATATTTGCTGTAGTCGCGTCTGTGAAAGCACTGAATTGTTATTGTCTGTTACGAAACTTGCCGTGATCGAGGCAGTATATATACATCACATTATAATGCAGGCCCGTGATCGTGGCTGCTTGAAAATGATACGCTGGCCCGTGATCGAGGCAGCATGAGAAAATGGGAAATCTGGCCCGTGATCGAGGCGGTGTGAAAAAAAAAAAAATGATAACGCAGGCCCGTGATCGTGGCTGCTTGAGGAAATGATAAAACTGGCCCGTGACCGTGGCAGTATAAAATGATAACGCAGGCCCGTGTTCGTGGCTGCTTGGGTAAATGATAAAACTGGCCCGTGATCGTGGCAGTATATAAAAAAAAAAAAAAAAAAAAAAAAAAAGATGATAACGCAGACCCGTGATCGTGGCTGCTTGAGAAAATGATAGAACTGGCCCGTGATCGTGGCAGTATGAAAAAATGATAACGCAGGCCCGTGATCGTGGCTGCTTGAGAAAATCATATAATGAGCCCGTGATCGAGGCAGCATGAGAGAATGATAACGTAGGCCCGTATCGAGGCTGCTTGAGAAAGTGAATCAATATAATATGGGTTTATTGAGTCAGTTATAAGCTAACTTTCTGTGTTGGCTTTAGATCCCCAATATGGAGGATTTCGCGAGGAGAATTCAGAAGCTAGAACAATCGCAGCAAGCGACTGTTGATGGTATCATCGAAAAGATTATGCAGTTGGTGAAGTCAAAGGCTGTACCATTTAATAAGGACCAGGTGTTCGAGCAGATTTAAACCTGAAGGTTGTGGCTTTGGAAACCAAACACCCTAAAGCCAACTACTACTCTACAGTGTTCCAAGCTTTACGTGAGAAGATGGGTGGTTCAGATGAGCAATTTAAAAGATATGTTTTGGCTCTTCTGGGAGACAAAGACCAAGAGAAGGTGCTTGATGCTATGACAAAGGTCGACAAGGCCCTGAGGGTCCCATCCTTTTCGGCTACACCCACGTTCCGAGGTCGTGATCGTGGTAGATCTCTAGGCGGTCTTCAGTGCTTCTATTGTAAGGGTTATGGTCATTACCAGAGAAATTGTCAAATGCGCTGGAGAGATGAGGGAAAGCCACCACCAGCAAAGAGAGGGAGATGGTTCAGGGGGTCGCCAGTGTGATCGGACAGATTAAATCTGTGGTTTTAAGTTCAGTTGAACCATTTGCGTGTAATAAGAATAAAAATAAATGAATTACAAACAGTATAAAATTGATTCGTGTGTACAAAGTTGATTTCCTTTGTTACTGTTATTTGGTATTTTTAGGGCATTTCTTAGTCTTTTATTTCATGGCATATGGGTACCACAACAAAATTTTAGTTTTATCTTCGATGAGGGTGAGCAACTCCCATGGGCTAGCCTTATTGCTGGGCAGTCTGTGGACGTTCCTTTCGGGGCGTGGGAAGTTACTCTCTCCTGATCGGGGACCTCATCTTTAGTGGTTAGATTCTCTTGGGAGGGATAATTTCGTTTGGGTTTTCAGTTTCCCATAAGTTTTTTTCCCAATTATTTCGCAGATCCGCCAGGTGAAGCGGAGAAGGATCTGCGAGGGCTTTGAAATTCCTGCCTGGGAAAAGATAGATGAGGAATTTGATCATAATTTATCCTGTTGTCAGCCTCCCAATGAGAACTTATTTTCGACTACTATAGATGGGGTCCTCGTTCAGGAGGGAGTTACAGAGATTCCCACTATAAAGGACGTTCTAGTTTCCGAAGAGGTGCCTGATATATCTCTGTTGCGATTTCGTGACCCCGATCATTTTGTGGCTGGCGGCGTTCACAAAGACCCGTCCGCCTGGCAGAAGATTTTGGTTAACCATCCGAAGGGTGACCAAATACTTAATTGGATCTCGAGCAAAGTAGACGTGCATGATTTTGTGAATCACTATTCGGGTACTTTTAAGGGTGAATCATACGACTCTGATTTTCCTCCGCCTAAATATTTCCGGAATCATGCATTGTGTAAGAAGTTTTCTACCTTCATTTCGGATGCGATTCTCAAACGTGTGGCGATGGGTTCCGTCAGGGTTTGGGGAAAAGTTGATCTGGACGAACCACCGTACCTAGTTCTTCCGCTCACGGTAGAGCCATCCAAGCCGAGATTATGTTTGGACGCCAGGTTCCCCAATCTGTGGATGAAGGATTGTCCTTTTTCACTTGATAAATTAGTGGATGTGAAGCGCTATATCTACAAAGATTCGTATTTTACGAAATGTGATGATAAGTCAGGATACGATCACGTCCACTTGCAGGAGTCCTCACAGGTGTTGTTCGGTTTTGAATGGGGTGGATGGTGGTTTGTCTCCACAACTTTGCCATTTGGATGGAAAGAGTCTCCATATATTTACCATACTATGGGATTGGCTGCATCTAGCTATTTAAGGTCATGTGGGGTTCCTTGTTCATTGTACATTGATGATCGACTTAACGGTGAGGTTTTTGCTCCAACTGGCCCTTGGTCTTTATCTCCTTCAGCTCGCACGGAAAAGTTCAGGCTGGAGGCAGCGAAAGTAGCCATATTCATTGTTGCATCATTGTTAATTCAATTAGGGTACACAATTGGCATTCAGAAGTCCGTCTTGTATCCGGCTAAGCGTATAGAGTATCTCGGTCATGTGGTGGACTCTTCAAAGCAAGCTTTCGAACTTCCCGGGAGTAAAGTCGTTGCGTTCGCTACCTTAAGAGAAGAAATCCTGGCTTGCAAAAAAACGGTGAATGTCCGCACTCTTCAACGATTCCAGGGGAAATGTGTTTCATTTTCCTTAGCAGTACCTGGGGCTAAGTTGTTTATAAGGAATATAAGTTCAGCTATTGCTTCATCTCCTGGTAATGGACAAGTTAAGATGACTGATTCTCTTCGGGAGGAAATTTGCCATTGGCGTTTTCTCGACTCCTGGAAAGGCCACGTTCCTTGGCGTGAAGAGAGGCATGTTCGTTTATCGTTATCCACGGATGCTTCGGGATACGGTTGGGGATGCGTCATGCATTCAACGTCAGGTGATCAATCCTTTAGGGATTATTGGAATCCACAGCAGATTGGATTAAACATTTCTACCAAGGAAATGCTTGCTATCTCGAACGCAATAAAAGCCACTCCGGAGCATGTGCGGGACTGTCGGGTAGATGTACAGGTTGACAGTCAAGTAGCAATTGACACGTATAATGGCCAAGGAAGTAAAAACTCTCCTCAACTGACGGCAGCCACAAAGGAACTCTATTTCACTGTTGTTAACGGAAATCTGCAGTTAGAACTGTCTCATATCGCGTCAGATCGAAATGAGGCCGATGGCCCGTCGAGATGCCTTTCTGCGTTGGATTCAACACTTTCTCCAAGAGTGTGGGAGTTAATTGAACATACATTTGGTGGTCTCTGTGGTCATACATTCGATTTGATGGCGTTGGATTCTAACGCACAGTTATCCAAAGGAGGAACCCCTTTGCCGCATTTCACCCCGTGTCCTAGTCCTCAGTCTAAGGGTGTGAACTTCTTCGCTCAGGACATTAATCATATCGGACCTGCCATGGCCAACCCGTACATTTTCCCACCATTTGGGTTGGTTCCTGCCGTGCTAAGGTTCCTTACTCAATTTCGAATTCCATTCACAATTGTGGTTCCTGAACTTTACCCGCGACCATTCTGGTGGCCAATTTTGACAGGTCTTTCTCGGAAGGCAATTTGTCTAGGTTCAGAGGGTGATTGGGATGTCCTTAGATACCCGTCCAGGTCCGGGTACAAACCACGGGTTTGTCCTTTCAAGCTTTGGGCTTTTAGAGTTTCAAAATTCTAACCAACTAAAGTATGGTTCAAATCAACGAAGTTGTCCATATAGTCTTGAACATTGTTCGTTTTCTTTGACTTCAGTCTCTACCAAGAATTCCCAAGTTGTTCCAGCCATCGGTGGCTTGCCCACGTTGCCAGTACCCAAATGATGAAGGGTTTCGCTTTTGCCAGAGTTGTGGTTACAACAGGAAGACAGTTGTGTTGGACAAGGATGATGCCTTGAAACTTAAACATAAGGTGGATGAAGAACAGATTGCAGCGCGAGTTAAAGAGTTGATTCAAACACGTAACACTACTCGATATGCGAAGCAGAAGACAGCCTTGGAGATAGAGTTTTCTCGGTTCCTGTTATCTTTATCGTGTCAGAAAACTTTAAGTTCAGCTTTACCGTGTGATGTCGTGGCGTTTCTAGTGTGGAAGGATCAGGATGGAAGAACTTTGGTTCATAATCCAAGTTGTGAGTTTGTTTTACAGGGTAAGCGAAGTCAATGTGCTTGTCCCAAACGGCTTGCGTTTGGTACGGTAGACTCCTTGATAGGAAAACTTAAAGCAATTTTTATCCAGCACGGTAGGGGAGCAGAATGGCACTCTGTATTAGGTGTAGGTAACCCTGCTTCTTCTAGGTCAGTGAAGGATTATTTGGCTAATGTTCGTGAGGAGCAGTTGAAGGCACGAATTACCCCGCGCCAAGCAGATCCGGTTCTGCTTTCAGATGTTGAGATCCTTTCACGGCATATTCAGTCAAAATTAAGAAGTCCTACTTTAGATCCTATAAAGGTTTTTGTGTTAGCCAGAGATCAAGCTTTCTTTAAGGCTCTGTTTTTCTCGGCGGATCGGGCAGCCGACCTGTTAGGTATCTCCACTCCGACAATTTTGCGCTTTCCAGATAATTCTGGATTTTTGTTTAATCATGTATGGACAAAAACGTTACGGTCCGGAGACGCCAACGTTTTTGCATTCAAGAGGGGTTCAAATAAGATCGTTTGCCCAGTCTGGGGTATTGAGTTATATTTCAAGATTTGTAGACTGTTAAACATTCGGCTGTCTTCAGGTTATTTATTTCGCTCCGTGTCTAAAAAAGGTACGGTAACGTCTTGCGCGTTAGACCCTTCTGCGGCTCAGGCTAGGTTGGACACTTACGTGAAACAGTTGCAGGGGAGTCTTTCGAGCACGCGTTTCACTCTACATGGTTTTAGAAGTGGTGCCGCTATTTCAATGGCACTTGCAGATGTCTCTCTTAATGACATAATGGATCATGTAGGCTGGAAGTCTAGCAAGACGGCCCTTCATTATATTAAGTTGAAACAGGTTCTGAATCCAGCAGGTCCAGCGGCAAAGTTAGCGGATTTAGATAAGGACACGGGTAAACACTATAAGGTAACCAATGAATTGACAGGTTTTGTCACTGCGTTTCCGGAATAAATTGTCAGTTCAAAGTGCAGTGCCTTTAACATTGTCAAGTTAGTTTAGAGTGTTATATATGTTTAGAGATATTTAGGATAAGGTTTGGAGAGGTAATAAGGGATAAATATAGTGTTGATGTGACAGTGGTCTGTCTTCTTGTTGGAGCGGTGCGGTGAAGGGAGGAGTTGTGCTTCCATATCTCATTAATGACAATAACCAAGGCGGAATAATACACTATGCACAGTCATGTAAATATGTATATTCCGCCGAGATTAGGTCATTAATCACCTTCAGCACGTGCAGAGCAATGTGTTGCAATAGGACTTGTTGCTCATTGGTCGCTGGGTAATATAAAGGGAAAAGGACGCTCATAACTCGTGGTTAGTTAATTCAAACCGACGCAGAGGGAACTTTAGTTGGCGCCCACCCACCCACCCAGTTCAAGCCGGGGTTGATGCCATCTCCGGTATGGGAAGGTGTTCCGGGAACTTGCGGTTGATTAAGTGAAATACAAGTAACCTGCCTGTCCTGAACTCCTTAGTTCCCGGAACCCTTTTCCCATATTCATGCCACTTCGTATCGGATTAGTTCCGGTCGGAGTTGTGCTTCCATATCTCATTAATGACAATAACCAAGGCGGAATAATACACTATTACAGACATGGGTCTTATCCCACTTAAATTACAACCTACACCCAACGCATCCCGCCGGAAAGCACGAGAAGCTTACCTCATACATAGAGGTCAAACAATATCACCAGACGGAATAAACCGACGGAATGAAGACTGATCACTCAAATCTAAACATTGTTTGTATTACATCAGCATTACACCCTATATATATATATATGTATACTATGTTATCTAAAAAAATTTTTTCTTATAATTATTATTATTATTTTTGTAATATTATTACTATATATATACATTTTGTTTGTTTATTTCTAAACTAGTTAATCATTAACTATTTGTGTATTTTTAAATTCAAATTTTTGGAGCCGTTATAGCATTTTCCTTCTGTATAGCTCTGGCCTTGAGGAAGGCTAATTTTGTTAGCCGAAATATTGGCCTTAAATAAATCAGCCCTTTGCTGTAGTGCCAGCCTTGCATCCAGTTTTGTTCAGCTATATCTATGACTGGACATGGACAGCCGATTGTTTACTTCAGTTTCTTTGGGAAAAAAATTACTTGTGTTTTTGGAACCAAAATGCAACTGAACGGTTGAGCGATCGGAGCCAATAGAGTTGACTGAATAGCAGTTCCTAACATGTCGATTTCATACACGAGAATAAAATCGTGTACTGCTTGCGGAATTGTTCCCGTAACTTTGCAGCCTTCGCATCGTCAATCTTTTGGCTTTACCTCGGTGTAAGAACCTGTGAAACTCACGGATGACGTAAAACAAAGGAAACAAAAACATTTTAAACAATACCGTACAGCAAAACAAAAGCTAACAAACAAAGAAAATCTTGTCAGGTTCTTACACCGAGGTAAACCCAATCTTTTCCTTGATCTTAGCATCAGAAAAATCTTGAAATCTTGAATTTTAGCGTCGGTACAATCTCTGCAACACTGCAGCGAGAGTGATTTTTAAAACCTGCGTGTGCAGAACACACAGAACAAGTGTTCAGCTCTGTGCTGTAATGTTTGTTTTGAAAGTCACGACATCCCATCTTGTTTCAAAGTCCCAACAGCCTACATCTATAATATCCTTTGGTCAGTCGATTATCGAAAGTATAGTGCACAATTTTATTCTCGTGCGAGATGCAAATATTCAATGCTCTCTTTATTTGTATATTTACTTGTACATTTCAATTGCATTGTTGTATGTATTAAGCTATTTTCCTTTTATTTCGTCTCTTTTGTTGCTATTTTTATTTTTTCGGTGTTTTTGACGCCGCAGTCTGCAGTCCGCACCCCGAACCCGCGTTTCCGGAACACCCAAGAGAGAGGAAGACTTTATTTAAACCGCAATTTGCCGATTTAATGGTGCGCCACTATCCAGCAAGAATACAATGACGTCATTCACTCAAGAGCGTGGAAACACAGCTTACAAGTTATGCAAAACACGAGTTTGAGAGTAAACTCCCGTGCTGCATACTAAATAAACCACTTTCACGCAAACCGCATTCTAAAGCTCTTGAGTGAATGACGTCATTGAATCCTTCCTGGTGTAATACTGGCGGACCATTAAATCGGAAAATTGCAGTTTAAATAAACAGCCGTCTTCTCAAAATTAAGGCTAAAATTTCGCTTGGGGAGTGTTTAGTAAACAAAGTTTCGAAATCTGAAGAAAAAAGTGAAAGTAATTTTTTGATCGTAGTACCACTTTAAATTCTGAAATATCCAGGCGTGAAACAAACCGTAGACACTGTAACAACGTCAAAGCTGTCATATGCTGAGTAAAATGAACCAGTAGTATTTAGTAAATATTGTTAGATAAATGTTTAAATACAGGTACTAAAAAATGGTTACTGAAGTGAAATGAACACAAAAACTTTAGAAACGATCAAACATTCTAGTAATATATCAAACACGAGAAAGAGTGTTTCATCAGGATATCCAAACACCGAGGAGTGGGTTGAAAAAACGAGGCGCAGCCGAGTTTTTTTAACCGACTTCGAGATGTTTGGATACCTGATGAAACACTCTTTCGAGTTTTTGATATGGCTTCTCAAACCATTCATAATTCTTGGAGAAATTCAAAGCAGAAGTTCGCAAAACTTTATGCTAATTAAGATCCGGTTTCCAAACCACCGTCACGGTAGTGATTTCCTTTGTTTTCTCTTTATGAATTATTAATGAGTTTGAGAAGTGCATTTCTTGCATACAGTACTGAGTTACTGAGCGCGTGAAGCGTAAAAGCATGTACAGAACGACATGATTCTGGTTTCATGTATATATATATATATATATATATATCGCCGAAAAAGAGCTTTGTATCCCTTCTACACACCGAGAAGCCTTTACTGTTGTTTTAAAATATTCATAATCATCAAACATTGAGGAAGTCGAACAACGTGGGAAAGACTTCTAAAAAAATTGCAGAAATTCAATAAATAACAAAATGCAATCGTTCAAAACATTTCATGCCAGTTTCTAACTCATCAAGTTTTAATTTTACGCAGACATAACAAAATAACCCAAATTAATTAACTATTCCTCGATTATTTATGTTGGCTATATTGGACTGTCCACCCTTCTTGATTACGTACAATGGTCGGATTTGAAGTCACATACAAATTTGGCTATACTTCACGGTGTATAGTCTCATCCGCTTTGAGAGAAAACGTCTCCTAATTTTCCTGTTGGGACTATTTGAAAACCAATTTTCGGTTTCTTAGCTGTGAAATTGGAAGCAATCTCTGTCGTGTTTCGAAGTCACGATTGTCCATGGCGTCCTTTACTTTAGAAGGCTTCTTTGCATATGTGACGGAGACATTTGCCGCCGGAGTGATCCAGTCGTATCAAGGACACGTATGCCTCGAAGATGCTCCATTGTTACAACGACAAGATCCCTTGGAGGATTTTAAAAAGTTCGACAAAGATGATAAGATTTTCCAAGAGTACGATCCGCCCTTAGGGGACGACAGCAAAATGGCGTGGAAAAAATCCCGACCGGCAAAATGGTGGATGTCGCTGTGGAAGGCCATGAAGTATGTCTTCTGTATTCAAATTCTTGGTGGTATCGCGCTTGGATCGCTCACTCTTTTAATCCTTGTCCTAGATTTCAATTCCGTCGATCTTTGCTACGACAAACAACTGCACGGAAACTGGAACACTCTTCCGCGGAACATCCAAGCTATCATAGTCACTGCTGAAACCGTAGAAGCATATGTTGCCCAACTCTGGACATTTCTTCTCATAATCACGATGTTTGGCTGGCATTTGGTCAAGAAACTCAACCTTTTGATCCTCAATCTTCTCGGTGCGTTTTGCGACACGTGCTACAGACTATACTTACAAGTTTTTGGCATCTACAAGAAATCATGGATGTCATTTCCTTTGAACGCCCTGTTTCTGACCATAGTCCTCACCAACTCAATACTTGTCGGACGAGAAGTTGCCAAGAACAGCGAAACTGAAAGGTCTAGAAAACTGAAGAAAACTGTTAAAGTTTCTGCGATGCTGGCAGCGCAGTTAGGCTTCGGGATCCCCATAGCGTTTGTTCTAGTTTACGTACTCGTTCCATTGTACCACAGTCAGAACGAAACATACAGAGCAGTTATAGCAGGGGCACTGCCTCTAGTAACTGCTATTCCAAAGGTTATAGTGCGTTTGGCGGCGCAAAGAATCGATTTTCTTCATCCTGGCGAATCACATGTGCTCTTAACCGTGCTGTACATCGCTTCCGCCATCGTTTTTCGCGTCATGCAGGCTGAACTAACGAGTCTTCAACTGTTTATACTACTTAGCTTTGTGCACGGATTTGTGGACTTTCTAGAAAGGTTGACGATAGTTGTGCGCGATTATCTGTGGTACTTCATTTACAAAAAGCTCAACCGAGACATAACAGTGTTAAGCGCGAAGAAATTTCGTACGCCAAGAAGCATGCGCCTCATAGCGGACATGAGCATTCAAATGATTCTTGGAGAATCCACAGCTCTGATTGCAGCGATCGGTTTCATTCAGCTGTATAGTTTCATGTACAACGAAGCTGATCCTTCGTTTTCCGAGTTGACACAGTTCTTTATTCGTGTCCTCATTGCTTTAACCATTGACTTTGTATTTAATTCTTGCTCTTTTTGGTTGCAAATGTCTTACATGAACATTGCTGTGGTTCGCGTCTGGAAGAGGAGATGGCGAAAACACATGCTCGTTGGTCTCATTTTGTCCGTCGTCACCATGTGCTACTTTACTACCCATTTATTCGCTGTGGTAAAAGACAAACACTCTTCGGGATCCAAACTCAACGATTTTAATTGCACGGGACCGTTTTCGAGGTTTTAGCAAATACACTAAACTTGGCCACTTGTTTTTGTTTCGTGTGTTTCCAAGAGATTCGAGATATTTGGATTTCAACATGGCCTCAGGATATTCAGTTTATTCATTGTTCTAGTTTTGACAGTGGCGAGACCCTTGTCAAACACGAAAAAAAAAATAAGCATGACGCGCACGGCATGGGAGTGCGAGGTGAGAAAGCCCCCTTCTCATCACCCCATGTCGCAGACGACTGGGAACTAGTCAGGGGCTTGGTATCGGACCTTTCCAGATACTCGAGGCCACCATCTAGTAAGATATTGCTGGCAGTCTATTATAGCACATGATAATTTTGGATTTAACGACTGAGTTGATAAGGTCAGTTGACCACCGTAAAGAAATTTAAAAAGCTGACGTTTCGAGGGTCAGCAGGCTCTTCGCCAGATTTGCTGACGAAGGGCTTGACCAATAACATAACATAGCATAGCATAACATAACATAACATAACATATAACCTTTATTTTTGCACGACAAAATTTAAAGCTAAAAGCTTGTGGGGTCGTTCCTAACTATCTACAGTGGAACCTTGATTTAACGAACCTCTACATAACGAATTCCTCGGTATAACGAACGATGTTCTTCATCCCAGTACGAGTAAAATGTATGGAAAAGAACCCCGATATAACGAACCCTTGATATAACGAACCCTCGATATAACGAACCCTTGATATAACGAACCCTCGATATAACGAACCCTTGATATAACGAACCCTTGATATAACGAACCCTTGATTTAACGAACCCTTGATATAACGAACCCTTGATATAACGAACCCTCGATATAACGAACCCTCGATATAACGAACCCTTGATATAACGAACCCTTGATATAACGAACCAATTTCCCCAGTCCCTTGGCACTTCGTTAAACCGAGGTTCCATTGTACCTAACTACCTACAATCCATTTTCAGATGTAGTTAATCCAAAATGCTTGGATTTACGTTCTAGGGGGACAAAAATCTGAAAAGAAATTCAGTCCATGCTTGTTTCGGAGTTAAAACTTGTAGTATAAAGCGCAAAATCCTAAGTTCTGACAACTAGAAACCAGGTTCAGACGCCATTCTTAACTGAATCCAATGCCATACATGGGTCGTTCAGATTGACAGGTTATCGAGTCTAAATACACTCTTTTTTTATTAGAACCTTTTTTATAAGAACGTTGAGGCTGAAATTGACCCAGATGTTAAGAACATAGTAAGAACGTACCCAAGCTAAGACTAAGAGATAAGGCATTTTTATTCAGTTCTGAAACCGTTTTTGCATCGAGCTAAAAACACCTAGTAACAGCATGAACTTGTATCAAGTTACATTTTCTAAGGGGCTGTTTACATGGAGGGAGGAAGATCCTAGCGCTGGGAAGATCCTAGAAGGCGGATCATCCTCGCGTCATATGTTTTCTGTATTCAGTTTACATGCAAAATGTTGTACTTGGCCCTAGCGCTAGGATCTTTCTAGTGCTAGGATCTTCCTAGCTGAGAGATAGGAAGATCCTAGCACCATGTAAACTACCTTCGCCCGGAAGATCCTAATACTAGGGACAGAAAAACAAATATGGCGGCCGCCCGGCGTTCAGCTGCTAAAGACCGACAGTTATATTTGATTTCCAGCAACCACCCCAAATAACTGTTTTGCATGTTAACCAAACGAAAATATGTTTCGCCTTCTAGGATCTTCCTCCCTCCATGTAAACAGCCCCTAAGTCTAAACATAGCCGTTATAATATGTACGGTGTATAACAGTTTTACACCGAAGTTCATTCTTAACTGAGGAAGAGCAATCAAATGCAAGTGAATTCGCCAAGAAAAAAAAATAGTGAAAAGGGGAATTGATAATAAGTCATTACATAAAAAGCGTTCCAAAAGAACATACTTAAGAACGGTTCAGGCTCAAAACTCCCGGCGCCACTTTCTCAACCAATCACAAGTAAGCCCAAAACCAATGGCGTCATCGTTAGGCTTGGAAAAATTCTGCTTGTAAGATGGCTTATTCTGCCTGCCGGCAGTGCTCGTAAAAATCGCTTATTCTGCTCGAAATTCTGCTCGGACACCCTTATTCTGCTCGAATTCTGCTCGGTACCCGAAAAATTTTCGGTCCTTCGGGCCTTATGCATTTTCACAAATATGGAAGGGAGCCTGGGCCTAGTCCCTTAATACTAATTAGATATTCATTATGCGTAGCAAAATTGTAATTCATCTTACTTTATGTCACCAATATAGACGAAACAGTGAATCATGTGAGAGCGTTTTAATAATAATAATAATAATAATTAATCTTTAAAGAGGATACTCCCATCACGTTGAGTGGTTTTCAGGGAGGTCCTCTAATATCACATTAATCACATGGTATTTTCCATTTGTTTTGTATTTAGTTTTCAAGTTTTCTTACAACTGTCATGCATATCATTAGTGTCAATGATTTTCCGTTATTTTGTTCAAATTCTGCTCAAGAATACCTTATTCTGCTGGCAGAATGCTCGCCTCAAAAATCGCTTATTCTGCTCGAAATTCTGCCGGCAGAATTTATCCAAGCCTAGACTCATTATTACAAGTATTTTTCCGCGCTTTGTTTCGGTACGAGTATTAGCTTCGAGTTGTGATTGGTTCTTGTGTTGTTGGCGCCTGTGCGACTGTTCTTGGTTTTACTGGAAGCAATTGAAACCCGTTCTATTCTACATACACTACAAAATACACTGTACGTTAAATCATTTCAGATTTCAGTGCTTTGACAAACGTACTTACTGTGCACCTGTAGAAATGGTGTTTCTTTAGAATCCCTGAATACTGAATAATTAAAACAACTACTTTTGAATGCTGAAATATTCAGGTGCGAAACAAACTGTGGACACTTTAACTAAAGTTATTATATGCTAAGTAAGATGAATATTATTACAACTGGAATAAGAATAAATATTTATCGATAAATATTTTTAAATAAAGGTAAAAAATGAAAAATATACTCTAGTAAAGGGCTACTGAGGCGACCTGAAGATAAAAACTATAGAAACAATAAAACATTCTAGTACATATAAATTATTTGCCCTCTAGAAAAACAGTTAGAACTTTCTTCTAGTCTTTCAGTATCTCTAAAATCATCAAGTGTTAGTCTAATTATACACTGCTAACAAATTATGTTGAAGTGCAAAAATTAGAAACAAATTTTGGTCTGAAGTTAACCTACCTAATCCTGTTTTGTCTTTCACATGTCTCTTATTTTACATGGTCCTCGTGTTGACCTACTTCCATGTCTGTTGTTCTGGGCCTGTCAAATTTTATTTGCTTTCTAGGTGTCATCTCCCTAACAGACCCAGGACGAGACTGCAAAGAAAGTTAAAATATTTGTTGTTTCCAATTATTGGAGGCAACAAAGAAAAGAAAAGTCTACTGCGTCTTTTATATACAGAACTGCCTCATTCCCTTCATCTGTTAGAACCGGACCATTTGCAGAAATACAGTGTAGGTACTCACTGTATTTGATAATCATCATTCCCTGCCAGTCCTTCTTCTTGCACCAGTCACTGTACAGGTACAAAACAATGTCAGCAAAACTCTCATTATCCTTCACCAACAGGTACTCGTTGTAATGGGGTGTAGTTAAGAGTTTTTCGTTACCATTTCCCCTTCCACAGTGTATCTATTCACTGACTGTGTCTTTTATGTACTGTACTATGTCGGCAAAAGCCTCATCTCCTTCACCTGTTCTTGCTGGTCCTCCCTCAGTTGCCATGGTTACAAAGCCGTGAAAAGATTTGTAGTTCTTATATTTGACTGGAATCCCTGCATTCCGTAATCTCTCCGAATAAAGAAAACCTTCATCCCTAAGTACATCAAAGTCAGCAGTAATTACAAATGCTGAAAGAATTCCCCTGAAGTCCTCAGCCATCAAAGGAGATCCCCTGAAATGTGTCAGGGCTTCTAAAGCACAGGACGCCAGTACTACTTGAGGCTCTTGTTGTGTTATATCTACAACTGACTTGTTAATGTAAGACATGTACTTTGTACCATCCAGGAGCGGTTAAGGTGCAGAGAAACAAAATTGGCATGATCCTCTCTGGAGAGGATGTCATTGGCTGCGTTTGCCATGTAAGATGACAAATTGAAGTCCAGGAATTGCAGAGAATCGAAGGATAGATAAGAATCTAAAGAGAAAATAAAAAAGTTAAGAGGGATTAGTTTAAGGTGGCTCAATCGGTTTTTGAGTGATGATACCTTTCAACTTTGAGCAATTAGTGTACCACAGTGAACAATACAATAGAAAATCGATCATTACTGCTCAAATGTGCAGCGTTTTTTGACCAATTTTTTTCGTGGAGTTTTTGGTCGAGCTCGACGTTACCTCGACTGGTTGTGTTGCGTTGCGTTGTGTTGCATTTTGTTGTCTGCTTCGTATTGCGTTTTGTTGTGTTGTGTTGCGTTGTATTGGGTTGTGTTGCGTTGTGTTCTGTTGTGTTGTGTTGCGTTGTGTTGTGTTTTGTTGCGTTGTGTTGTGTTGTGTTGTGATGTGTTGTGTTGTGTTGTGTTGCGTTGTGTTGCGTTGCGTTGTGTTGCGTTTTGTTGTCTGCTTCCTACTGCGTTGTGTTGTGTTGTGATGTGATGATATGTGTTGCAGGCCTCGAAATTAAATTTTTTCCCCAGGTGCAATTCTGCTCCTAGGTCCAAAATTTTAGGAGTAAATTTGGTCTAACAAGGAGCAGAAAATGTATTTATTATGAAAATGGGCCAAAAGTTGAAGGAGCAAATTTGCTCCTAAATTATTTTTTCTAGAAGCAAATGTCCTCGAACCAGTCGCAAATTGCACATTTGCGACCGTACATTTCGAACCCCGATGTGTTGTGATCTGTCTGTTACTTGTTACTCTAGTTTGTTGGCTTAAAATTTCTCAGTTTTCCTGTTCCTTCGTTGCACGGCTCGACGCAACAACTAGACGGACGTACAACGGTTCCACCAGCTCGACCAACTCGACGACTTAATCAGCAAAACTTCCACTGTGTGTTCTCCACAGGCAAACACCGTTTTCTCCGTGGAGGTTTCGTAATCACGACTACTTTTTATGTGCCTTCTGTTACCCTGGTTAAGTTAGCCAAAATTTCGTCTCTTTCACTATTAAACGGGCGCATTTTGGTGACCATTTCATATGCTGAAAAGAATCGCTCACCTTAAAAGGGGCACTATCACCAATTTAAAAGCTAAAAGAGATATTGCAACCAGAGGAAACCCCAAAATACTGGTTCAGTGTAGTTTAAAATTACTCTAACAGTTCTCTGAAACTTCAATGAAACTATAACTGCGTCCGTTTGGCAGCAGATCGCTGGGATGAAAACGGATTGCAACTTGTAAACATTAGGCTAGAGTTTTGCTTAGTTTCTTGGCAAAATCGCCAGAAACTGACTATGGTTTGGTCTCCCTTTGAGAAAATCATTTGATTCCTTTCTGTTAATGTTCTAGAAGCATTTCATGTACGAGAAAAGGTATATGAAATATTTTTCAGAACATTCTTCAACCGAAAACTGGACGTGAAGATCAAGGTGACACTGAGCTCCTCTAAGTATACTGTGAGCTTTAACAAGGCACCCCTTTACCCAAAAACGTAACAAATACTGTATAATTCAATTGCAAAAAAATGGTCTACCTTTTGAGTAAAGCCAACGGAGTTTACAGGGTTGAAAGTTTGATCTTTCGGAAGAATATACTGATGAGTTGGCTCATAGATGAAAATAAGATGGTGAAAGAGTTAAAACAATTGCTAGTAGAGTCGTGACCCAAATGATTGACACTTGAAGTCAAAACTGAGTTAGGGCCATCAGGTTTTGCACAGTTGCCAAGTTCGAGAGTTTTTTCGACAAATTCCCGCGGAGTTATGATCTTATGCAAATTAGGCCCAAACCATTTGAGGTGTTGTGGATACATTGAATGTCTGCTAAGCAGTACTTTGACCGAACGAATTCAGCGGATATTTTAATTTAGGTTCAAACAGCGTCCAATGACCGAAAGAAGCGTAAAGCTTACCGAATTCGAATTTGAGCACGTACTGAAGCCATTTTTGGTGTCTGAAATAAGTGTTTATGTTAATGTGCGTCGGATGAAATTACGCCATGATGACGCCAAAATGACGATAAAAGACAAATTATATACTGACTGTTAACATGTTTTTTCTATTGTCCTTTTTCTAAAAATATATACCTGGCTTTCTTTCACTGTAAGGATAAGATTTCTGTCAAACAAACCAAAAGGAGCGATTTACGTTTAGGGACATTTTTAATGGGATAATACTGACGGCACCGAACTTCGTGTGACATAAACGTTCGTCACTGATTCGTGGGACGTGGCGCATATGAATAAAGACCTCAAATGTAATTATTGAAATAAAATATTTTGAGCAGTATATTCCTTTGGTAATGTACATTGCGCTACTGAGAAAAGGTCATTCCAGATTTTCAGTTGGTCGATGATCGCCACTGGGCAATAATTTCCCATGGTGCAGTTTATTGTGCTGTACAAGGCGATTCTAACTTTTGAGTCTGTGGATGAAATCCTAAAGTATCACCCCCATATGAAAGCTACTGAGCAGTACTTTCCTGTGGTGCTGGTTATTATGCTGTACAAGGTGGTTCTAACTTTTGAGTCTGTGGATGAAATCCTAAAGTGTGACCATTCAAATGAAAAGTACCAAGCAGTACTTTCCTGTGGTGCTGTTTATTTTGCTGTACAAAATGGTCCTAACGTTTGGGTGTGTGGATGAAATCCCAAAATGTGACCATTCAAATGAAAGCTACTGAGGAGTGCTTTCCTGTGGTGCTGTTTATTATGCTGTACAAGGTGGTTCTAACTTTTGAGTCTGGGATGAAATCCTAAAGTGTGACCAGTCAAATGAAAGCTACTGAGCAGTACTTTCCTGTGGTGCTGTTTATTATGCTATCCAAAGTGGTTCTAACTTTTGGGTGTGTGGGCGAAATAATTGAGTACAGTACATACCGTAGTTAAGTAACTGAAAAGTACTTTCCTGATTGAGTCCGTCAAATATATGAATATAAGCATGTACAACATAAACAGAACTTATGGCTTCGGGAAATACATATTTTTTGTACTAGAAAAGAGCTTTGCATCCCCTCTAGACGCCGCGAAGCAACATTCTTCATATTCTTCGAACACTGAGGAATGCGAAAATGCCGACAACAGTTGTTTAGAAAATTCGAGAAATTCAAGTAATAACGAAATGCAATCGTTAAAAAATGTTTCACGCCAGATTTAGACTGATCATATTTCAATTTCTACGCAGATAAAAACAAAATAACGCAAGTAAACATAAGTACCTAAGATAAGTATTTTTGAAGTAGACCCGTCTATTCCTGTTGGCTATTTGGACTGTCAAGCTCTTCTTGAGTACAGTGATCCAATGATCGGATTTTACGTCAGTCGTCCAAATTTGCCTATACATCACGCCGTAGAGTCCAACTTCAGGGGATACTAATGCGCTGATCAATTCGAAAGTTCAACATCCCCCCCCCGGGCAACCTCCCGGGCATTTGAACTTTTGAAGATTGCCTTGTTCAAATTCCCTCCCCTCGGGGCAAGAAAGCCGTTCAAATGCCCCACCACTGAATTAGTACTGAACTACCTCTCCTCAAAGGCAAATTTCGTTTTCAATCAACACTGTTCACACTTTTCAAAGAGAGATATGCCGTAATGACACCTTCAAACTTCTTTTAAAGACCCTTTTGAAAGAGTTATTCAATTCTATCTTGTAAAATCCGTCAAACCCTGCAAAAACCGAAAAAACCGACGGGCGTATTTCGTCAGAACAAGAGATAAATCTGGTTCAAATTGCCCACCCTTCCAACGCAACGTTCAAATTCCCCCCTCCCTGGGCACGATGTACAGTCAAATGCCCGGGGTATGCCCGGGAGGGGGATGTTGAAGTTTCGAATTGATCGGCGCATAAGCTGTGAACCGCTTTGACAGATCTTACTGTTGGGATTTTTAAAACCAATTTTCTGTTTCTTAGCCGTAAATTTTGAAGCAATTTCTGTCGTGTTTCGAGGTCACGATCGTCCATAGCGTCCTTTACTTTAGAAGGCTTGTTTGCCTATGTTGAGGAGACTTTTCCGCCGGAGTGATCCAGTCGTATCAAGGGCAGGGACTCCTTGAAGAAACTCCATTGATACAACGGCAAGATCACTTGGAGGATTTTAAAAAGTTCAATAACGACGACACGATTTTCCAAGAGTACGATCCGCCCCTAGGGGACGATAGCAAAATGGGGTGGAAAAAATCCCAACCTGCAGAATGGTGGATGTCGCCGTGGAAAGTCATGAAATATGTCTTCTGTATTCAGATTCTTGGTGGTATCGCGCCTGGATCAAATTTCGACTTTACGCAGACAAAACAAAATAACTCAGCTCAAGTTAATTAAATCCAATTTATTCCTGTTGGCTGTTTTGGACTGTCGACCTTTCTTGATTACAATGGTCAGATTTGACGTCACTTATACAAATTTGACTAACATCATGGCGTATTGTCTAACTTCAGGGATATAAAGCTGCGAGAAAACGCGTCCTAATTTTCCTGTTGGGATTTTCAACACCAATTTTCTGTTTCTTAGTTGTAAAATTTGAAGCAATTTCTATCGTGTTTCGAGGTCACGATCGTCCATGGCGTCCTTTACTTTAGAAGGCTTGTTTGCATATGTTACGGAGATATTTTTCGCCGGCGTGATCCAGTCGTATCAAGGACAGGGACTCCTTGAAGATGCTCCATTGTTACAACGACAAGATCCCTTGGAGGATTTTAAGAAGTTCAATAACAAAGACACGATTTTCCAAGAGTACGATCCGCCCTTAGGGGACGACAGCAAAATGGGGTGGAAAAAATCCCGACCGGTGTCACAGCGGATTTGGACCCCCCCGCGGATTTGGACCCCCCGGTCAAGATCCGCTAGCGGATTTGGACCCCCGGGTCCAAATCCGCTAGCGGATATGGACCCCCTCTCGCGGATTTGGACCCCCCTGAAAACAAGCGTTCTATTGAGTAAAATTGGTAAAATTGTTTTTTGGAGCTGTTAAAGAGGCAAAATAAAAATATTGAAGCAGTTTTTCTTTTCAAATAATCTATAATACTTAGGGTAAAAGAGAACCTACAACGCTAGTTTGTATCGATAAAATTCAAAAACTAAACTTTCTTGAAGATATCTTACAACAATTTTCTACCATAACTGACTTAAAGCGAATTTATAAAGCTGCGCTAAGAAAAACAATAGTATTTGACATCAGCTTGCCGCGGTAATTGGAGGGACGGAGTAGCAAGCGTACTTTAAAAATTAGCTTTTCTTCTCACCTTTTTCTCACCTCAAATTATTTTTTTTAGAATAAATATTAACAACGGGAGTAAAAGAAAAAAAAAATAAGATTTTAAAATCGCACCGTCTGTAAGAAATACCCGCAGCGCGTGTTTCAGACACTTTTAGAAGTTTTGTGGCTTTGTGGTAGCACTCCAGTTTACTGAACCTTAAGGACACTTAAGCATGACTCTGCTATTTTTCATTAAAATGAACAAGAGAAATCACTTTTCCTAGCGCGTGTACGTAAGCACGCTTTTTGAGAAATTAACTGATCTAATTTTTTCTACAAAGACGCACTGTTGAAATTAGCTCGTTATTTAGAGGCCTTTTGTAACATCGATGACATAGTTAACATGCGATAACTGAATTTTGAATTTTTTGAATTTTGTTGCAGCAAAGTCTTGGTGTTTTTCTTGGTGTCCTCATGACTTATACAAATTCAAAACATCATGATTGGAAAAGGTTCTGAAAAAATACATCCTGTGAAGTTGTGTAATCAAGCAAACTTTTTTTGCAGGGCGCACAATGCGATTCTCAACCAAGAGGTGTTACTTTAAAACCTCTTTTGTTAAACCGCCCGTTCAAACTAGAGGTGTTACTTTAAAACCTCCTTTGTTAAACCGCCCATTCAAACTATGTTAAATTCAGTATCCTGGAAAAGTAATAACAACGCGTATGAAAGAAAGCAAGATTTTAAAATCGTATCTTCTGTAAGAAATACCGCAGCGCTTGCTTTAACTGCAACGTTTAGAGGTCTGGCTATGTGCCTAAAACGAACGGTCAATTTACTTGATCTAAAGTCTGACTCTACCTCTATTATGAATAGGTTTGCAGTATTTTGAAACCCAAACGAAACGTTTCTTCGCCAAGATTGAAAAGTGAAATTATTTCGGTACTTTATATGCGAATAACAGCGTGGGTTTTTACAATTACATAGGGGGTCCAAATCCGCAAAGGGGGTCCAAATCCGCTAGCGGATTGGGTCCCCCGGGGGTCCATATTCGCTAGCGGATTTGGACCGGGGGGTCCAAATCCGCTAGCGAATTTGGACGGGGGGGTCCAAATTTGGGGGGGGTCCAAATCTGCTAGGACACCGGCAAAATGGTAGATGTCGCTATGGAAGGCCATGAAATATGTCTTCTGTATTCAAATTCTTGGTGGTATCGCGCTTGGATTGCTCGCTCTTTTAATCCTGGTCCTAGATTTCAATTCCGTCGATCTTTGCTACGACAAACAACTGCATGGGAACTGGAACACTCTTCCGCGGAACATCCAAGCAATTATAGTAACTGCCGAAAGCGTGGAAACATACATAGTTCAGATGTGGACATTTCTCCTCATAATCCCAATGTTTGGCTGGCATTTGGTCAAGAAACTCAACCTTTTGACCCTCAATCTTCTCGGTGCGTTTTGCAGCACGTGCTACAGACTATACTTACTAGTTTTTGGCATCTACAAGAAATCCTGGATGAACTTTCCTTTGGACGCCCTGTTTCTGATCATAGTCCTCACCAACTCAATACTTGTCGGACGACACATTGCCAAGAACAGCGAAACTGAAAGTTCTAGAAAACTGAAGAAAACTGTTAAAGTTTCTGCGATACTGGCAACGCAGTTAGGCTTCGGGATCCCCATAGCGTTTGTTCTAGTTTACGTACTCGTTCCTTTGTACCACAGTCAGAACGAAACATACAGAGCAGTTATAGCAGGGGCACTGCCTCTAGTAACTGCTATTCCAAAGGTTATAGTGCGTTTGGCGGCTCAAAGAATCGATTTTCTTCACCCTGGGGAATCACATGTGCTCTTAACCGTGCTGTACATCACTTCTGCCATCGTTTTTCGCGTTATGCAAGCTGAACTAACAAGTCTTCAACTGTTTATACTACTGAGCTTTGTGCACGGAGCTGTGGACTTGCTAGAAAGGTCGACGATCGTTCTGCGCGATTATCTGTGGTACTTCATTTCAGAAAGCTCAGTCGAGACATAGCATTGTTAAGCGCAGAGAAGTTTCGTACGCCAAGAAGCATGCGGCTTATAGCGGACATGAGCATTCAAATGATTCTCGGAGAATCCACAGCTTTGATTGCAGCGGTCGGTTTCATTCAGCTGTATAGTTTCATGTACAACGACACTGATCCTTCCTTTTCCGAGTTGACACAGTTCTTTATTCGCGTCAGCATTGCTTTAAGCATTGACTTTGTATTTAATTCTTTCTCTTTTTGGCTTCAAATGTCTTACATGAACATTGCTTTGTTCGCGTCTGGAAGAGGAGATGGCGAAAACACATGCTTGTTGGTCTCATTTTGACCGCCTTCACCATGTGCTACTTTACTACCCATTTATTCGCTGTGGTAAAAGACAAACTCTCTTCGGGATCCAAACCGAACAATTACAATTGCACGGGACCGTTTTCTAGATTTTGGCAAATACAAAGTACTAAACTAGGCCACTTGTCAGTCGTATCGCGAGTTTTTACGAAATACGACATTTTTTAACAAGGGTAAACTGACCTGAAATGTTTGATAATTTATTCAGTTTACTCATCGTTATGCTAGTCTGAAGGTGACAAAATATCAAGTTTACCATTCTTTTATGTCAAGCTATATTTTTGTACATCAATTATTTTATATTCGTGTCATTGTGCCGTACATATTTATGTCAAAACAATGTCTTCTGTGTCAGTGTGATTTTTGCCATATCAAGCGATCTCTTAATGCATCAAATAAATCATTGTTTCATACATGAAGTGGTTAATATTTTTCATTATCAATACAACGCGAACCGAACCATTAGCTGACTTCAGTCTTCATTTATTTTTCATTTCGTTTTGTTTCGCAAAAAAACAGTAAGCCTAACTGAAGAACAGATTCGAGGACTCTGAGAGGGTGCAGATTTTAGGTGGAGTGACATAGCAAGAATACTTGGTGTATCTGCAAGTACTCTTTCTCGCCACCGTCAAGGATTCAACAGTATGCCTGTTAGCCAAGATTACCTACGTTGCCTTGGACAATATAATCAGAGATGTACTAACCTTGGCACCCTAGTCAGCTGGTTGCCCTAATGCTGCATCTACCACTATCATTCACTGTCACTACCTCTCTTTGGACAGTGATGAGAGGTGGTTGCATTTACAGGCTCCCATAACTTTTTCATTAAAATCTGGCCTGCTGCACGACCGTTTGGTACCATGGAGCAAAGATTTCCCTCTGTCCCTATTGCTCTTTCAACATCGTCGTTACCAGAGTTAAGTCCCTCTATAATCTTTCCAATTTCTGTCCGGTGAGAGACCATTAACTGCTCATAATTAAAGCCAAGAGCATGTAGGTGGGAACGCGATTCTGTTATTCGCTGGTACATGACTCGAAAAGTTTGCTCATATTGCTCCATCCTTCTAGCTAATAATTCTGCCTGGTCACATCATTATTTCTTCTAAACTGTTACACTGCCGGATCAATAAATGCATTTTCTCAAAGAACACTCGAATAGTGGGAATGAAAAAACCCCGATAACTCGTCGCCAGACTTCTCTCCTTGATGATACTTCTGATCAAAAGCTCATCTCCCCTTTCTTGATGTATAAAAATGTGCACGCAACTTGACATGAAAATGTTAACTACCTCATGTATGAAACAATGATTCATTTGATGCATAGAAGAGATCGCTTGATATGTTGCGAACTTTGCCCCGTTCACTAGGGTTTTCAGGTCAACCAACTACACTAAGACAAACAGTAGAGTCGTTTGTATTTAATCACTTGGCTCACTTCGTATTCACTCGTTACAACAGTTGTGCAAGAGCTACTCTAAACACATGGAAAAGGACGCTTGATTTTATACTAGTACACTAGATATCATTGGCTGTTGCTAGGCGATAATCAGAAAAAGTCAATCAATTCTACTAGCTAAAGTGTTCATTGTCTCATGAAGTCTAGACCTAATTTAAACATCTGTCATTGTATTGTCACGTAACCTGAAGTCTCCGAAACACTCCCCCATGCAGCATTGCACACAAGGGTGCATTTAATACTTAGGAGACTGAAACAACTATTTTTACGACTCCGAAATTAATCAAAGGCTAGATTGAATCTTCGCTAGTAATCACTCGTTTCAAGTTCAAAATTGTTCAATTTCTTCACTATTAGCAATCTCCTTCATTCTGGCAGCTGCCGCAGCCGCAGCGGCTCTTCTCGGTCTAAAATTTGGCGCGTCATGGTTCAACCGCTGTTCTCCTCCTGCTGGCACTGTGGGCTCACACTGCAACTCCAGCGGGAAAAGGTGCTGAACAGGACGCTCTATAACTCCCTTACTGGTTCTCAGCTGCACTGCACGGATGTGGCCGTCACGCCCTGGGTAGGTCTGCTGGACAATAGCTAGTGGCCACTTCCCTCGATTCTTGCTGTCAGATCGTACAAGCACGGTGTCGCCAACTCTGACTTGATAACTTGCCGTTTTGTGTACAAGGTTGTGGCGCTCTCTCAAGGCAGTTAAGTACTCACGTTGCCATCGGTTCCACATGTGGTCTTTGCAGGTCTGCAAATATTTAGCTCGTCTGCGCAGATTCGGGTCTTGAATTCTCCAGGCCTGCTCCTCAGGAAGCTGGTTGGTTCGCTGGAACATAAAGCTAGCCGGTGTCAGGACGGGCAGCTCAACATCGTCTTCAACGTAACCGAGTGGGCGACGATTGACCTGAGTCTCCACGTCCAAGATTACTTCATTCAATTCACTCCAGGACAGCGTAGCTCCCCCTATGACCTTGTACATCGCTGTCTTCACAATTCCGATCAGGCGTTCAAATTGGCCGCCCCACCAAGGGGCGCGGCTGAGGTTGAATTTCCACTGTATGTCATGGGACTCTAAGTATCCTTGCAACTGCTCGTCGCTTCGTACTTGCTTCAACCACTTGGCAGCTTTGACAAACGTGCTGCCATTATCAGAGTAAATGACAACCGGGCGTCCGCGTCTGGCGATGAGGCGTTTGAGACATGGCAGGAACGCACTAGTTTCCAGGTTGGGAACCAGCTCTAGGTGTATTGCTCTCGACAGACTGCAAGAGAATATCACCAGGTATGCTTTCCCTTCTCGTTTCTGGCTCAGTCTGTAGTAGATTGGTCCCGCAAAGTCGGTTCCGATGACTTCAAAGGCAGCTCTGCCATGGGTACGGTCTGTGGGTAGCGGTCCAGGGGGTGGTACTGTTAAAGGTAAAGCCCTGAAACGTTTACAGCCCCAACACGCAGATCGCACCGACTTCACTAGCTGTCTCAGAGTTGGGATCCAGTATTCTTCACGGATCGCTGCCATGGTGAGGGACACACCTCCATGTAAGGTCTCGGCGTGAATCCGCTGTACAAGCTTTCTGGTAAATAGGCTATCAGCTGGTAAGTAGACTGGGTACTGTCCTTGAACTCTGCCATGACATTCGAGCACTCTGTCAGCATTTGGAACGAGGTTGAGTTCACGCCTGGTCTGTTCAAAGTGAGGCTTTTGCGCGTCTTGGTACTGGACCCTTCTTATCCACCAATTCTTCGACTCTTGTACGTCTTCGCTAGTTAGTGGTCCCTTGCGCGCTCTGTGAGTCGTGAAACGTCGCACCCAAGCTTGGATGCGTAGAGTTCGACGGAGATCATGACGTTCGAGGAGTTCGTCGAATACGTTTCGTTCTTGTTTGGGTTGTTCGTTTGCGAGGTTAAGCACTTCTCGGATTACTTTCGCCTCTTCTTCGGAAACTCGAGTTTTTACTGTGACTGGGTTCTCTGGCCAATTTTCAGGATCACACAGCCATGTTGGGCCATTCCACCAGAGCTCTACATTAGTAACCTGGCCTCCTCGGCTCGCTAAGTCTGCTGGGTTGTCGGTAGTGGGTACGTGTCTCCACTGAATCTGCGGGTGTTGTTTTATCTTCATCACGCGGTTGGTGACGAACTGTCGGTACAAGCCATTTCCCAGAATCCAGTGGAGGGCGACGGTGCTGTCCAACCAACCGTAGACCGTGGGCTCAGGTAAGTCTTTTAGTGCGTTGCTTACGTTGACAACTAAATTGGTAGCCATGTGGGCGCTGACTAACTCCAACCTTGGGACGGTTAGGTCTCTTTTAGCCAATCTTGCTTTCGCTGCGACAAGGGTTTGTGTGACTCCGTCTTCTTGGCGTACGACCGAGTACACCGCTGCTCCGACTCCATGGGTCGATGCATCTCCGAAGACATGTAGCTCAAATGAGAGAACTGGTTGCTGATATGGTGCAATGGGTCTTCGTACGGTTATTTCGTCTGGGAGTGACTGTTCCCACTTTAGCCATCTTACTCTGAGATTTTCTGGGATAGGTACGTCCCATGCTGCTTTGCAGTCGCACACTTCGCGGTAGATTTGTTTGCCTTGCAATGTCACAGGGCAAGCTAGACCGAGAGGGTCATACACTTTCGCTAGTTTGGCCAATACTTCGCGTTTTGATGTTACACCACTTGTGTTTGCGACAGGGAACTGTACAGCGATAGTGTCTTCAGACTTGTTCCACTTGACTCCTAATAGTTTCGATTCACTTGGTTTGACTTGCAACTGTTGCTTGGCGTATGACTGTTCTTCGGTTTCTGCGGGAGAATTGGCGCTCTTTTCACGCGTTTTAAGCTGGGTACCTTGCACTTCTGTTTCTTGTTGGTGGCCATCTTCTTCAAGCTCTGGACAGTTGGAGTGCCACTTGTGTAGCTTGAATGTGGCGTCACTCATGATCGCTTGCGCTACCTCTTTTCGCGCTTTAGTTTGCTGCACGTCTTGACCGCCTGTTAACAAGTCGTCTACGTAGAAACTTCGGCGCAACCGTTCAGCATCTTCTGGGTATCTCTGAGCCCAGCTATCCAAATGGTATTCAAGCACACCACCCAGCAGAAAGGGCGAAGGGGCAAGCCCAAAGAGCACACGTGTAAACCTGTAAGTCTCCACTTCAGAGGTGCAGTCGGTCTGCCAATGAAATCGGAGTGCATCTCGTTCACTCTCATGGATTCGAATCTGTAGGAAAGCTTTTTGTATATCTCCCGCTAAGACTACTGGGTAGGCTCTCTGTTGGACGAGCACGTCCCATAGCTTGTTCTGAAGTGGCGGTCCTGAGTACAAACAGTCGTTCAGGGACGGGGACTCGGGCGTCGCTCGGGCAGAGGCGTCATAGACAATTCTCATCTTGGTGGTTTCAGCGGACTTGCGAATTACGCACTTGTGAGGGATGTAGAACTCTTTCTCTGGCTGGGAAACAGGGGGTGCCTTTTCGATAACTCCTTCAATCAGCTGCTCCTGAATAATGCCGTCGTATTCGACAGTAAGATCTTCGCGTTGGAGTTTTCTGGTTAGGTTCTTAAGTCGCTTGAGGCTTCCTTCCTTGTTTGAGGGCAGTGGTGAGTGATTGGCCTTCCACGGCAAAGTGGTCTCGTACCAGCCATCTTGCGAACGCGTTAATTGCTCTTTAAATTCTTCGTACACCATTGTCTGGTCATGATCTGCCATGTCACGCAATCCCAAGACGTCTAGTTTGCACAATTCTTCATAGTCGCTTTGACTTGTCTGGGTAAGCAGCATGATGTTTTTGTCGAACTCTTTTCCAGGGGACATTAGGAACCATCCGAACTTGGTGAGTTCCGCTATGGGGTCATTTTCTTGCCCGATTTTCGGTTTCGTTTCAGTTTTGATTCTGGCGTACTCCCCGCTGCCAAGCACCACGTGGACCGGAAGAGACGCTTTCGTGTCATCATCGTTGACATGTACACCTTTCAAGTGTGAGTACTTTTCAATTAGCGCGCGATAATTAGGGTTGTCAATGGACAACAGTTCCGTCTTGTTTACTTTTGTCGCTTTGACTGACAGCGAAAATTGATGGTTGACCGATTGCAGTTCAAGATCGTAGACTTCTAGTCTGGCAACTTTTGAAGACATAAGCATATCGATTGTCTTTGTTTGAACATCAGCAGGTTTCAGGCGAAGTAATTCGATCAGTTTCGCTGATACGTATGAGCTCCCGGCTCCTGAATCGATGAGTGCTCGACACTTAATGCCATTGACTTCTATCACGATGACAGGAAACAAACCTTCTCCGACTTGGTTTGTAGTCAAGGCGACCCCTCTCGTAGGTGTTGGCTGATTAGTTTCTTGTCTGGGTGTATCACAAATGGACGTGTGATGACGCTTGTGGCATTGTTGGCAGGCAGATTTGCTAGGACAAAAGACGACGCGATGGTTTCCGGTGGTGCAGTTGAAACACAGACGTTTGTTGAGGAGAATTTGTCTGCGATCAGAGACATGTGTCACGTTTGTACATTCCACGGCTTTGTGATCTTCGCCGCAGTAAACGCAAGGCCAACCACGTGGTTTTGAATCGGCGCCACGACGCGTGTGGTAAATTCTTGCTTGCTGACGTACGTTCCGGTTTGCTGATTGCTGTTCTTCCTCACGTTCGCGTTGGTTTGTATCCACCGGATTTCTCCTGGTCCACAATCGAACTGCTTCTGAAAGTTTCGCAAAATCCCAGCTTTCCCAGTCTGGGTCGGTCCGGACGAGATCTCCGCGGATCGCTGGCAATTTGTCTAACGTCATGGACACCGCCCCATTGACTTGTTCCAGTTTGTTTAGTGTCTGCAGAGCTTGCACGCAGTACGTAAGCTTTTCGCTAAATTCACCAATTTTCCTCGGGTTTGCGCTTGAAATTGAGGGGAGATCCAGAATCTCTTTGATGTAGGCTTTGACGATTTCTGACTCCTTTCCGAACCTCTCGTTTAGGATACTCTTCGCCCGATTGTATCCCTCTGCCGTGAAGGGCAATGCCTCTATTGTTCTTTTTACTTTGAAATGCAGTAGTTCTCGAAGGTAGGAAAATTTCGTGATCGGTTGAACGCTCGTTTTATCGATTGCTTCAGTAAACTGCCCCCAAAATCGCGGCCAGTCCATGTAGGTACCGTCGAACTTCGTAATCATCAGTTTAGGCAGCTTGGCTTGTATGTCGCTTGGCGTCGTCGTCGCTTGTTGGGGGTGTGGTGCAGCTTGGATTTCTGCCTGCATCTCTATCTTCGCTTTGTGGAATTTAAGTTCTTCTTGTTTGACAACTGCTTCTGCTTCTCTTTTGCGGTCATCGATCCATGTGCGCATTTTATCCACTTCGCAATCTGCCTTTTCCAGTTGTGCGTCGATCCCGCTATTCCACGCCTCGATGTCGGCAATCTCTTCCTTCGCTCCTAGTTTTGTTGCTTCCACTTCTAGCCGCATTCGATTGATTTCCGTGGTGAGGGACCGTAAGGTGGAAAGATGTCTTTCGATCGCTTCTGGCTTCCCTGCCTCTACGATGGTGTTCGTTTTCCCAATGCTCATTTTCAGCTGTGTGACCTTGATCTCCAAATTTGCTTCGGTCGCTTCCATCTTCGCACGGACAGAAAATCAGGACTAAATTATACTTACAACAGTTGTCCTTATGCTTCTACAGTGCCGTCCCGTCGGAGGTGCCACTTGTTGCGAACTTTGCCCCGTTCACTAGGGTTTTCAGGTCAACCAACTACACTAAGACAAACAGTAGAGTCGTTTGTATTTAATCACTTGGCTCACTTCGTATTCACTCGTTACAACAGTTGTGCAAGAGCTACTCTAAACACATGGAAAAGGACGCTTGATTTTATACTAGTACACTAGATATCATTGGCTGTTGCTAGGCGATAATCAGAAAAAGTCAATCAATTCTACTAGCTAAAGTGTTCATTGTCTCATGAAGTCTAGACCTAATTTAAACATCTGTCACTGTATTGTCACGTAACCTGAAGTCTCCGAAAGATACGGCAAAAATCAAACTGACACAGAAGAAATTGTTTTGACATAAATATACGACAAAATGACACGAATATAAAATAGTTGATGTATAAAAATGTAACTTGACATAAAAGAATGGTAAACTTGATATTTTGTCACCTTCCGACTAGCATACATCGTACTGGTTTGACAGTTGCGTGACCTGCGTCACACACGAAAAAAGGAAGAAGATCAATACTGTGCTAGAACTAATCGGGGTCGGCCAGTATGCGGAGCCATTTGTGCCAAAAATACCAATCGTTATTGCTAAATTTCAATCGCAAGTGTTAAATTTTAATCGTTAGTGCTAACAGATACACCGTAAGTGTTAACCTTCAATCGCAAGTGGTAAATTTCAATCGCAAGTGTTAAATTTCAATCGCAAGTGATAAATTTCAATCATTAGTGCGAGCATCGATTCTTTTTCGATTACCGGTCAGTGTAAAGGGAGAACTGCGGACTGCAGACTGCGGACTGCGGACTGAGGACTGCGGACTGCGGACTGCGGACTGCGGACTGCGGACTGCGGACTGCGGACTGCGGACTGCGGACTGCGGACTGCGGACTGCGGACTGCGGAGCAGGATTAAGATACTTATGCAGACTGAGGGTAAAATGTAGACTTCAGACGAATGACAAAGGGGAAAATGCAGACTAGGGATAAAATGAAGAATGAAGGCTACCGACTGCAGACCAGGGGGAAAATGAGAGAAAAGACAGCCGGAAATACGTCTACGTTCGTAGAAGTTCGTAGAAGTCTATTAAAATCTATTTAATATGGTCAAAATGTTTGCAATTTTTTTTCGCGTCCTAATAGGAAAGTTTCTTCACTAATTGAGAAGTGAAACGGTTTTTTTTTCCACCAAGGATTGTCCAGAATACGTTCTTCATAAAAGAGTTTCGTTTGCCTTCAAGCCGTACATTGGGATATTTTTGTCCTGAGCGCCTATTGTGCAAGTCTTCCAATGAAAGAGATCAGAAATTTGCATTCGCGAACAGTTCGTCACACGGATGGTTCGATATGGTGTAGAGATTGAAAACTGCGATTTTGATAAGGAAAAGGACGCGAATGTTGGACCTTTTGGTATGTTTTTTGTTACGATATAAAGCTATTGGTGTCTTGAAGAATTTTGGAGAGAGGTGCCAAAATTCGAGATTTACAGCAAATAAATAACTTTGAATCGGTCACGTGACGGCTTACAGTGTGTTACCGTTCGCTTTGCTTATCAGGTGTTAATTGCAAATAATCAAGGACGCTTATTCTCCCTCAAAACACTTCAAATCACCATAAAAGGCCATTAAATAGCAATTTTTATTATATGGAGGAGAGTGTTTTACTGGGAACTAAACCACTCGTAGATTCCATACGCCACTCCATCCGGGACCCGAGTGGCGCATTTTCCGTATGTCACGCTTTTGAGTGTCATATCGTTCAATGACGTCACGATTCCCGCCTTTTCTACTTTGTTGAATGAACTGAATGCGTCGTTGCCTCAGTGTTATTTAGAATTATGGCGGTGGCAAGCAGGTTTGTTTTACTAAACGATGAACAAGTGAAAGAGTTTTCCGAAAGCTTCGACAACGAAAACACAAAAAAGAAGACCTTGTACGATTTGAAGGTTTTCAAAGAATGTCTCGACACTTGCGACGAGAAGAGAATAAAAATGGGCAATTTCAGATATTTTGTCTCCATATAATAAAAAGAACATTACACGTTGGCTCGAAGATATGAATTTTATGTTCTCGTGGCAAACACAATATCTCACTCGTTCGCTGCGCTCACTCGTGAGATATTGTGTTTGCCACTCGAACATAAAATTCATATCTTCTCGCCACCGTGTAACATCCTCTATATACAACACAGAAACAAGGTGAAACATTTATATTTAACAATTATCCTGCGAAATCGCGCGGAATATCACCTGATACTTAGCCGACGAGGCCGTAGGCCGAGTTGGCTAAATCAGGGGATATTCCGCAAAATTGAGCAGGATAATTGTTTTATTATTCAACAAATTCTCATCGAATAGCATTTTCATAACGAGAAAAACTATGGTTCTATGATGAAAACGCTAAAAGCTAGCAACACGTAATGAAAATCAAAACGGCTTACGGTAATTTGCGAAACTAGACGAAACGAAACGAAACGGTATTTTGCGAAACGGTATTTTGCGAAACGGTACTTTGCGAAATGGTACTTTGCGAAATGGTATTTTGCGAAATGGTATTTTGCGAAATGGATTTTGCGAAATGGTACTTGCGAAACGTCCTTCACTTTATCTCACTTTATGTTTCATCTGCTTGCTATAAAAAAGCGAAAGAAGTGGAAGTGTTTAATGACAAAGACAAGCACACATCCCAAACAATAGAAATTACACTATCAATAGCTGAAGCCACGACAAAATGTAACACCAAAACAAACAGCCATAATTCGTTTTTATTTTCTGTATTATTTTAATGTGATTTTAATATTATCTAGGTTTTGTAACCGTACGACAGCATATTGTCTGGTGTCGCAGAACAAATCTCGCAAATCATTGTTATAAATATCCGCCTTTACTTACAAATAAATGAACTAGTACGCACATCTTTCGATTGTACTAAGAACTGTAACTAGAACAATAAAGTAGGTTTGATTCAAGACTATCTGGGATTTGTATTTTGACGATATACGTAACCAATCAAAACCTAGTCCATAAATATTATCAATTAGATTTTAAACTATGTACTATGGGTGGACTATAAACTTTACAAGTGAGTTTCTGTATTCTTTGCAAACTCTTTTCACCTTTTGTCTAGCTATTTTTGAAAAAGGCGAGCGCTTTTCTCTGGGATTGTGAAGCTATCACGTTTGTTTTGTTTTACAGTGTATGTCAACATTACACGAATGCTAAGGTCGATATACATTAGGCGACAAGTCGCAGCGTAAGGTCGCCTCGCTTGCAATGCTTGGGCGACATGTCGGTGGGTCAAGGCGCCTACCTAGCGCATACAAGGCGACTTGTTGTAGCGACCTGTCATTGTCATAAATATCCACCTTTACTTACAAATTAATGAACTAGTACACACATCTTTCGATTGTACTAAGAACTGTAACTAGAACAATAAAGTAGGTTTGATTCAAGACTATCTGGGATTTGTATTTTTACGATAAACGTGACCATTCAATACCTAGTCTGTATTTTTATAACAATGTAGATTTAACTTTTCGTGGTAATCATATGTACCAAATTTCGGCCCACAATGTTATCAATTAGATTTTAAACTACTGACGTGCTTTTATTGGAGCGGTTTTCAAATGAGTGTCGTAAAAGCAAAACCAAATTAACTTCTCTAGTCAATCACAACAGCAACAAAACACAAAATGAACCAATCAGAAATTGAAGCAAATACAAGTTAGTTACTTTCGACACTCAACTGAAAACTGCTCTAGGGCGTAAAACATACATTACTATTATGTCATTTCGTAGACTTGCTCCAAGTGGCTCGTTCTGACTATGAAGGACGCAAGCGCAATTGACGCGCGTGAGTCAAAATGGCGGCTGGGTCTATCAGCACTTCACGCGTAACACACGAAAATATTCCGCGCGCGAGTTTTGCAATCATCTGAAAATTGATCTCCGCGCTACACCTGCACATATACAGAGCGCGTTTTGCAGTCACCGGCTAAACTCCTCTTTTGCCCCCCCAGAAAAAACGAGCAACTCGAGGCAAGTTTAGGTCAAAACCTTTTAACATTGCGCGTAGTGTTAGACCGTCTGAATTTCTTACGATCGAACGATTCTTAAACACTCCTATTAAATTCTAGCCTCCTATTAAATTCTAAATTGTAGCCTGTAGGCTAGCTGCGCATTAGCGACAGAATACTCATAGTGATAATCTGGTGTTTCGTATTCTATAAAGGAACATACTTTCCTTTAATTTATGGGTACAACTTCCCCGGGCGGTTTATTTGTGTTAGTCATGACTATGATAAAACTCTTTGTCGTTAGTATATGTAAGGACCTGCTCAAATTACTTATAGACTCACAGAAGCCATTCGATTAGACTAATTGCTCACTGTCGCCAGATTTAAACATTTAAATGGAACATTTCCTTCAGGTGTTTTAGATGTCCCTCTTTAAATCTGCTAGCAGTATCGCTATCAATTTTAAGCATCCCTTTCCAAAAGTAAGGGTGGCGCTGAATAATGCACTTTTTGTTGGCGCAGTAGAATTTCTCTGTCTCTTTTCTCCAGGTTGCTCCCATTGTCAGCGAAATCTCGTGGAATATAATACTCTCTTGATCTCAGAGACAACAAATGTGTGAACCGGGTGAGTGAACTCTCCTTTGGCAATATTGGAGGTACTTTCCAGCGTGTAGATTTTTAAGGAATGAATAGCAACAAACCAGAAATAAAATTCTATTCCTTTACTCGTTGAGCTTTCATTAAAAAAAGCCGTTAGATCGTGTCAGTTATAAAGCTCGGATAAATCTTGAGAATTTTTAGTTATCGGTTTATGTTTTCGGATAAAGCATAAATGCAGAATTTAGTGGCAAAAAAATTGCAAGACTAAAAAACTTGAGGTCTCTTAAGTAGTCTTTTGATCGATAGAAATAAACAATACAGTCAAAGCTCTCCGTACGACCACTCTCGTAAGCGACCAGCTCTAGTTACGACCAGCATTGCGAAACCCCGTTTGACCTGTCATTAAAACTCTGTAATGAAAAGCTCTCGTAAGTGACCACTCCCGTAAGAGACCGCGACTACTTTTGTGAATTACCAACGGGCTTTTTCCTTTGTTCTTAAGTTCTCGTAAGCGACTACTCGGTAACATTTTAATAAAAGCACTCAGTTCTTGTTAAAATTTAGAGTAATACATAACACAAGTGCTAATGGTTCTTTGACTTGTACCTACGCGGACCTCTTTTGTGATAGGCAATAAAAAACTATTCAACATTGTTACCAAAAAACTATTAGTAACCATTAACAAAGACCAAGCTTTAAGCTAAAAGCTCTCCTTAGCGACCACTGTATATTGTTTCATCATGTGGTCGCTTACGAGAGCCCATTCTCGTAAGCGACCAGCTCTAGTTGCGACCACTTTTCTGAATTCCCGAGGTGGTCGCTTACGAGAGCTTCGACTGTATTATCATTTAACATTTCTTATTTGCATAGTTAAGAGTAAGTCATTGTTCTTTTGTCTTCTTTGCCGGGAAAATTCTGACCTAACTTTGTCGCTTTCTTATGTAAGTTCTGTTTACAATTCAAAAAACAAAACGAAGACTTTGTCATTAACCAGGCCGGATTGCCTCAATTCAAATGATTTAGCAGTTTTTGTAAATGCTGCCAAAACTCGTTTTAAAAAAATGTGAGACGAGTTATTGACCATTAGAAGACCTTATCGATTTCGTTTCTCTTGACCTCTGACAAAGCGTTTATGCGGATTTCCTGTCTCCTGGAGTCTGACAAAACGTTTAAGCGAGGGTCTTCGTTTTGTAGTTTTTTTTTGGTAGTTTGACCCGGTCTTTTTAACAATTATTATTCAACAAATTGTCACTATGCCATGGTAAGGAAGCCCTCAATATCTGTCATCCTACATGACAGATATCCTGCGATATACGTAAATGACCATATTTGGAAGTGCACTGCAGATTTTCTTTCATTGCTAGTTTGGCGGCCATTTTGAAAAGCGAGGCAGTTTTAGCAGTGTTCTCCTTAAATTTTAACTCTCTGGAAGAAACTTTCCAGAAAGATATCCAGCGGTTGACTTGGAATTTTCATGGTGAGAACTCAACCAAGAAAATGCTATTGCGAAAGAAGCAGCACACTTGCTCACGGAAAGTTGTAAAGACTAAAGTTGAAAAGATTTTAATTCACAGGGAGAGGACTTATTCTCGGTGAGGTAGCAATATTTTTTTACTTTGCCTTGTCATTTCCAAACATGAGTTTGTAAATAAGTTTTTTTAAGTGAACGGTAGTAAACTTCGATTTCTTGAAGTTCTGTTTTGATTTTAAGTAAGCTTTATGTGTTGCTAGCTTTTAGCGTTTTTATCATAGAGCCGTAGTTTTTCTCGTTCTGAAAATGGTAGTCGATGGGAATTTGTTGAATAATAAAACAATTATCCTGCTCAATCTTGCGGAATATCCCCTGATTTAGCCAACTCGGCCTACGGCCTCGTCGGCTAAGTAGCAGGTGATATTCCGCGCGATTTCGCAGGATAATTGTTAAGATGATTTCCGCTCAACGTTCGAGCAGTAAGTGCAAAAATTAAGTTACCAAAAAAATACTTGCAGCACTGTCACATTTTGAGAACAGATAAGAAGAACTTATCGTTACTTTTGCTCCCAAGCTGACCCCGCGAGAGAAAATTGGATTTGAAGTTATCCATATTTCAATTAAAAAGACGCAAAAAAAAAACAGACGTCAGTTCAAAACAAAATGGCACCCGTTTTTAGCATACTTTTACTAGATTTGAAATTAATTTTCTTGAGAATGCTTGAGAATTTCATCGCGGGGTCACTTGGGCAAGTGAACTAGAGTGAGATGTTTCAAATAGCATTTAAAATGTTACCGTGCTATGAGTAGTTTTTTGGTAAATATTTTTTGCACTTATTGCTCGAACGTTGAGCGGAATCCGTCTTAATTGTTTCGCATTTATGGCATTTAAAGCGTCTTAGTTGCATTTTCCATACAAACTCTTATATTTTGCCGACTGATAATATATGCAAAAAAGAACAGGCTAATACTACGCTCCTCTCAAAGTGAGCTTGGGGTACCTGTGGTATGGTACCTTCATCGTGGACCGGTATTTAAGAATTCAATTAGTTATTTGGAAGAGAGATTAAATGCTTTCCAACGTAACAGCGTGCAGTTGGAAAGCGTTTTCATTCCGGTTGGTAGAATTTTTCATCACGTTTGTGATAGCCTTTTGTTCCTAGTTATTTTGACACTTAGGATTACGTAACTACGTTTGACGGTATGTCAGTCCTTGTATAAATATCGAGGCATTAGCATTTTTAGGCTATCTCGCCTTTTGGACAGTCGCCGGGTGGTAACCAAACTTATAATAATGAAAGCTAGTCTAAAGCTCTAACCCTCGGAGCTCTATACGCTGCATTCGATCGGGGAGTACGTTCCCGGTATTTTTTTTTTTGTCCCGAATGGGTTTGTTATTTCGGGTTTTCGTACCGGGCAGCGTATCAACGCATTGTATTTTCTTTTTCTAGGTTTTTTTCTTAGCTTTTGCTTTTTTATTCATCATGTAACTGCACTTGCACTGTCTTTAATTCCATTTTCTATAATACTGTACACGTATACGTGTAGATCTTAAGTATCATATGTATTCCGTTATAATATTTATTATTTGTTTAAGATCATTTGTAATTTTTCGGTCTTTTCTTTGTTTTACCTTGTGCATCAGTTGCGGTGTTATCCCGCTTATGTTATCACAATCTATTGTAAATACTTGCACTCTTCAATAAATCTTATCTAATAAAGCGCAGGTCCATGCTGTCCATCAGGCACCCATCACGAGTCACACTCCATAATTGTCGCGGTGTTATTACTTGCGCTTGTTGCGCGGTGTGCGAAGGGTAGGAATGCATGAGAGAAAACCTTGAGTTAGAAGTCAATCCCTGGCGGTCACCCATCCAAGTGCTACCCCTGCCGACTGGGGCTTAACTTCGCTAATCGAAAGAATGTCTTCATTATGGTAGACGTTCCACTCCGTTATGTACCAGTCAAATTGAAGCTTCAACATTCACCCTCCGGGCATTTGAACTTTTGAAGATTGGCTTGTTCAAAATTCCCTCCCCTCGGGGCAAAAAGGTTGTTCAAATGCCCCACCAATTAGTACTGAAATACCTGTCCTCAAAGATAAATTTCGTCTTCAATCAAACACTTTTCACGGTTTTCAGAGTGAGATATGCCGTAATGACACTTTCAAACTTCTTTTAAAGACCCTTTTGAAAGAGTTATTCACTAAAAAAGGTGAAATTCTATCTTGGAAATCCGTCAAACCCTGCAAAAACCGAAAAAACGCACGGGCGTATTACGCTAGAACAAGAGATAAATCTGGTTCAAATTCCCCACCCTTTCAAGGCAACGTTCAAATTTCCCCCTCCCCGGGCAAGAATTTCAGTCAAATGCCCGACGTATGCCCGGGGGGGAGGATGTTGAAGGTTTAATTTGACCGGTACATTATCTCCCACACAAAATTTCTTTCAAGGACAATATGCATTTTAAAAAAATCAGGAAAAAGACGAAGATGGAAAGCAAAAGATAAATATTTTAACTAATTGAATTCTCAGATACCGATTTATGATCAAGGTACCATACGTTCTTCTGCCTGTACTATGAGTGAAGTTAAGCCCTGTTCGGCGAGGTTAGTACTTGGATGGGTTACCGCCCGGGAATTACAGGTAGCCGGCGGGGTTTGACTTTTACCTCAGCTAGTTCACAAATAACGTTCACTCGTAAAAAGCGAACTTCTGGTACACTACAGGTTCCGATTAATGATCTATTTAGCTCTACATTTATTCCCGTCCGAGTTTATTCGCTTATTACGCAGGTTGTTTCGCGTATTCAGACATGTCAGATCAAATTCTGAGCAATGTACGGCTTGAAGTCAAGCAAAACTCTTTCATGAACAACGTATTCCGGACAATCCTTGGTGGTAAAAAACTGTTCCACCTTTCAATTTGTAAACAAAAGCTTTCCTGTTAGGACGCAAAAAAAAATTGCATACATTTTGACTATATTTAATAGATTTTAATAGATTTCTACGAACTTTTACGAACGCAGACGTATTTCCGGCTGTCTTTTCTCTCATTTTCCCCCTGGTATGAGGTCTGTGGTCTTCATTCTGCACTTTCTCCTTAGTCATTAGTCTGGAGCCTACATTTTACCCTCAGTCTGTATTTTACACCTGGTCCGCGGTCCGCAGTCCGCAGTCTTCGTTTTACACTGACCGGTAATCGATAAAGAATCGATGCTAGCACTAACAATTGAAATTTACCACTTGCGATTGAAAGTTAGCACTAACGATTGAAATTTAAAACTTGCGATTGAAATTTATACACTTGCTCTTAAAATTTAGCAATAACGATTGGTATTTTTGGCACAAATGGCTCCCCATAGGCCAGTGGGGGGAGTGGGGGGGGGGGGGGGTGGCAGTATACCATTATACCCGAAAAATATTAGCCAAAATACCCCCAATTCTCCCAAGTTTCCCCCAATATAGCCAAAACTGTAAGAAGCGTAGTATCCGGTATGCTCGAAATCCTTAGCTATTTTGGGTGAAAGATACCGTATACAGTGGAACCCCGTTAATACGGACACCAAGGGGACGGGCCAAAATGTCCGTATTAACGGGGTGTCCGTATTAAGCGGGGTCTCAGAAAAAAGTCACGGATACATGTTTTATCGATACAAAGACGAAGGCAAACGTCTTTACGGCAACAAAACATTGATTAATTGTACTCTAATTGAAACAATTGCAAATTTTGAACTCTCAAACTAAAATTTATAGTTTTTACGAAAACCTCAACAACGTAATGATTCGAAAATTTCACAACTTAACTATAAACAAGAAATGAAACGCATTTTAACAGCAACAGAACGTTTTCTATAAAGTTTCCTTGACTGGAACTCTGACCGTAACAAACTTATTTAAAAAAGTCAGTAACTTTGCTTTGTACGGAAGTTTTAAGCTTGCGATACAACCAAGCGGACTGAAGATGTGACAAAACTTTTGCAAGGCTATTTGCTGTTTCGGTTAAATTTTCAGTGGTGAGGTATTCTGTCAAGTCCTCTAGCATGGTCATTGCTTCTCTCATAGACTTGACTTCCACTTCCTTAGCCTGGGAATTGACCTCAATGAGATCGTCATCACTGTCTTTGTCTTGTCCCGGGTCTTGTGAAGACGATGCCGATAGATCGGAGAAGAATTCCTCCTCCCAATTGGCGCTCAACTCTTTACACGTTGGCAGAGCAGAAGTTGCTTCTAAGGCTTCAACTGCTGACGGTATATCTGAGCTAGACCCGGAACTCGCATCGCACAACAATGAATTCACCTGCGCCAGTTCACCTGATTCTAGCTCCTCAAATGGATCAAACTCCCGGTGTTCCGCAGGGAATGAAACGAGAGATTCGTCTGCTGAAAGAAAACCTGCCTTTACAAAACATTTCTTGATAGTCGATTCTGACACTGTTTCCCAGGCTTGGCCAATCCACCTAATGGCTTGTAGTAAATCCACAGATTTACACACCTCGGTGGCAGAGTCACAGTCATCTATTTTGCTGACGACATGTGTCAGCATCAGTTTCATGTATTTGAGCTTAAATGTTTGGATTATTCCAAGATCAAGAGGCTGGAGTCTTGATGTACAATTTGGCGGAAAAAATACAATCTTGATATGATCGTATTTGCCTTTCATATCTGGAGGATGGCAAGGTGTATTGTCCAGGAATAAAATAACATTCCTGTTCTCCCTTGCTAATTTCCGGTTTAGCTTGGACAGCACGTCATCTAAGATGTTAAAGTCCATCCAAGCTTTAGGCTGGCTAAAGTATGAGCAGGGTAGTTGAGACGTATCTCTGATTGCTTTGAAGCAACGTGGACTTTTTGACTTGCCAATGACAATTGGTTTCTCGCAATGGCCCGCTACATTAACAAAAAATGCACACGTGATTCTTTCTTTGGACTTTTTCCCTCCAGTACACTGCTTTGATACCTCGGTCAGAGATCTGTTTGGAAGTGCTCGAAAAAATTGCCCTGTCTCGTCCATGTTTAAGACGTTCTCCGGGGAGTAGCCGCTCAAAATACTCGGTAGACGCTCTTTCCAAGATGATACAGTTTCTTCACTGACGCCCCCTGCCTCACCACTAATAACTTTGCTTGTAATGTTGTACCTTTTCTTGAATCTGTCCAGCCATCCATTAGACGCTTTGAATGTTGAGTCTCCAAGCTCTTCACTCGCTCGTTTGGCTTTTTCTTGCAGCATTGGTCCGGTAACTGGAATGTTCTTGGTTCTTGCCTTTTGGTACAACTCGTACGTTACCTCGTCTACATTTTTCATCGGCGATACTCTGGCCTGTTTAGAATGTGCATTCTTGTTTGCGCTGTAATCCTCTAGTATTTCATTGCCCTTCGCTAAAATAGACTGAATTTGAGATTTGCCGCAAACAAACTTCTCAGCAATTGTTCGCACACTAGCATTTGGGTTTTCCTTTTTGTACTCAATGATCTGAACCTTTTCAGAAGCAGTAAAATCTTTCCTTTTACGCTTAGCTGAAGGACGTGAAGCCATGGTGCAATGACTGTGGCGGCACGCTACAAGGTTCACGGTAACTTGTGAACACTGACAAGCTGTCCTTACAACTGCCGCAACTTAAACGAAATACAAAGGCACTTTCAGGTCTAATTAACTGGCTAATTACACCTCACACCTCACACTTTGGAATTCGATCTAGTCGCTTTCTCTTGAGAACTGGAAAGTATGGACGATCACCGAACGCTGAAAATTCTTCCTGGATAAGAGGATTTCATGTTTACAAGGACTGGTGGACTCCTACATGCGGTGAAATTTTACCTTTGCAACCAGAGCCAGAAAACGCCGAGGATAAAAACGCAGTCGCGGTGCTAAAAGAGAGTCGAGTTATTGGCCACATTCCATATCACCTCGCAAACACAAAAAACCGCACTGGAATAGTCACTCATTTTATTTCAAAGCCTACCAACCGAGGATTGGTTGAAGTGCGTGGAAAGGCAGTAAATCGAGGTGGAGGTCTTGGTATGGAAATACCGTGTGTCTATATATTTGATGGTCCAAACAAACACGTGGATTTACTCGAACAATTAATAGACGTCGATAACAATCCAGCAGTTCGAACAGAGGCTGTTGCTGATACAAGTGGCAAGCAAAGGACATCAAAGAGGAAGAAGCCTACAAGCGATGGCTACAGCAAAAGGCAAAGGAAGTAAAACTTTTGAATAGGAACAGCAGCCAGAAAACCATATTAAAGGACTCACGTACAAGGGCCGAACACCGGAAGTCACGCTATTGAGCTTCTCTTTGTAATAAAATTGTTTTAACTCTTCAAATTCTGTCATTATTTGACCAGGGTCCAATTAGCAAATAATAGTGACAATGAAAATTAACAGTACACAGATACACAGTGTCCGTAAAGCGGGGTTGACAATGTATGACATTTTGTCACTCGGGACACGGAAAAGTGTCCGTTGTCCGTATTAACGGGTGTCCGTATTAAGCGGGTTAATTTAAGAGAAAATGTATGAGGTTTTCGTCGGGACCAACGAAACTGTCCGTAATACCGGGGTGTCCGTATTAAGCGGGTGTCCGTAAAGCAGGGTTCCACTGTACCTAATTTGAAAGACTTGTATACCGAATAGCCCAAAGCCCTGACCGAACTGAACTGATGTAACAATCCGAAACCAGGTTCACACCAGGCTAGTACCCAGGCGTTCTCCTCCCGCTAACTCGCCTCGGTGACGTCACGAAATTTCGCGCCAAGTCGTGTGAGCGAGAAGAGAACGCCTGGGTACTAAGCTGGGTTCACACGTCAATCTGAAGTGAATCCAACTCTGTACATGGATTTGTATTGCTTTGGTTTGCTTTACGTCCCTCTGTGATTGGTTTAAAAAAACTCGCGCCACTTTCTCAACCAATCAGAAGTAAAACCAAAACTAACGTTTCCCGCGCTTGACGCCCGTTAGGCTTATAAGCTTCAAGTTCTGATTGGTTCATTGCGTTGATTGCGTTGGGTAACCAATGCGTAATGTGAGAGTTTGTATGGAGCTGAAATTCGATCGAAAATAATGGGCGATTTTCCTGTTGTGTGTTTGCTGCATTTTTACCGCTTTTCTGAGCTTCTGAAGGCCGTTTTGGGCGATTTGCTGCTTAACCGTTAATGAGACACCATGTCACGTGCTAAACCGTTACTGGAAGCAGGAAATCGCCCAAAACGGCCTCCAGAAGCTCGAAAAAGCGGTAAAAATACAGTAAATACACAATACGTAAGGTTTTTCAAACCTTATTTCGATTTTAATGTATTTTCGGCGGAAAACCGCCGATTATTTTCGATCGAATTTCAGCTCGATACAACTCAGACTCATATTACACTTTGGTTACCTGTGGAGTAATTACTTTGGTCTTGCTCCCATGAAAAGCAATTGAAACCGCTCTGTTCTGCATAAATTACAAAATGCACTACAGTATGTGAAACGATTTCATTTTGAGGTGCCAGTGTTTACTTACACGGTAAAAACTGTTTGTCTAGAAGTTACGAAAACTTATTAAATAACTACTTTTAAAGTGGTACGATAAAAAAAAAATCACTTTTTTTTTCTTCGGATTTTGAGACTACGTTTACTAAACTCTCCCCAAGTGAAATTTTAAGCCTTAATTTTGGGAAGAAGACTGTTTATTTAAACCGCAATTTTCCGATTGCGCCATTATCCCGAAAGGATACGATGACGTCATTCACTCAAGAGCGTGTGAACACTGCTTGCTAATTATGCAAAACACGAGTTTGAGAGTAAACTCCCGTGCTGCATACTAAATAGCCACTTTCACGCAAACCGCATTCTAAAGCTCTTGAGTGAATGACGTCATTGTATCCTTTCTGGTGTAGTAATGGCGGACCATTAAATAGGAAAATTACAGTTTAAATAAATAGTCTTCTTCTCAAAATTAAGGCCGTATTGAAATTTCGCTTGGGGAGTGTTTAGTTAACAAAGTTTCGAAATCCGAAGAAAAAGTAAAAGTGATTTTTCGATCGTAGTACCACTTTAACGAGAAGAACAACAAGACATCACGTCTTTGATACACATTCGACGCACTTAAAAACTCTAAAACGGTATGAACACTGTTAAAATTGCGGAATATATTTCGCTCTTCGAGCCTTATCAGCCGCTAAAAAAAAAACGGCTGATGAGGCTCGAAGAGCGAAATATATTGCGCAATTTTAACAGTGTTTATACCGTTTTAGAGTTTTTAAGTGCGTCGAATGTCAGGTATCAAAGACGTGATGTCTTGTTGTTCTTCTCGTTGTTCAAACACATTCTTAGCCTCGGTGGTCATAATTTCTTAGAAGAGTACTGACCACTTTAAATGCTGAAATATTCAGGCGTGAAACAAACCGTAGACACTGTAACAACTTCAAAGCTGTTATATGCTAAGTAAAATGAATACTATTTCGACTAATATATTAGTAAATATTGTTAGATAAATGTTTTAAATACAGGTACCAAAAAACGAAAAAATATAGGTTACTGTAGCGAAATGAAGACAAAAACTTTAGAAACGATAAAACATTCTAGTGCATTTCATGCATACCGTACTGAGTCACTGAGGGTGTGAAGCATGTGCAAAACGACATGTTTCTGGTTTCATGTATAGCTTTTATTCACAGTAATGTTTTTTTTTTGTTTATATATCGCCGAAAAAGAGCTTTGCATTCCTTCTACACACCGAGAAGCCTTCACTACCGTTTTAAAATGTTTATAATCATGAAACATTGAGGAATTCGAACGTGGGAAAGAATTGTTAAAAAAATTCAGAAATTCAATCAATAACAAAATGCAATCGTTCAAAACATTTCATGCCAGATTCTAACTCATAACAAAATAACTCAGGTTAATTAATTATTCCTCGATAATTTCTGTGAGGCCCTGTTAGGGGGGGGGGGGGGGGTATGAATAATCCATAATCCTGGGTAATTTTGGAAATAATCCGTATCCCAATTTTGTAAAGAAGGTATCCCTAAAATAGAATTTTACTTTATATCCCTGAAATAAAATTCTAATAAAAAATAATCCGTAATCTTTAAAGTTAGTGGCTAATAATCCGTATCCCTTCTCTAAGAACCCCTAATAATGCATAATCCTAAAACCCTTACAGGGCCTCTTCTGTTGGCTATATTGGACTGTCCCCCCTTCCTGATTACCGTGGTCAGATTTGACGCCACTTATAAAAATTTGGCTATACTTCACGGTGTATAGTCTAACCCGCTTTGAGAGAAAACGCGTCCTAATTTTCCTGTTGGGATTTTCGAAACCAATTTTCTGTTTCTCAGCTGTAAAATTTGAAGCAATTTCTGTCGTGGTTCGGGTCACGATCGTCCATGGCGTCCTTTACTTTCGAAGGCTTGTTTGCATTTGTTACGGAGACTTTTCCGCCGGCGTGATCCAGTCGTACCAAGGACAGGGACTACTTGAAGATGCTCCATTGTTACAACGACAAGATCCCTTGGAGGATTTTAAAAGGTTCAATAAAGATGATACGATTTTCCAAGAGTACGATCCGCCCTTAGGGGACGCCGACAGCAAAATGGCGTGGAAAAATACCGACCGGCAAAATGATGGATGTCGTTATGGAAGACCATGAAATATGTCTTCTGTATTCAATTTCTTGGTGGTATCGCGCTTGGATCGCTCGCTCTTTTAATCCTTGTCCTAGATTTCAATTCCGTCGATCTTTGCTACGACAAACAACTGCATGGTAACTAGAACACTCTTCCGCGGAACATCCAAGCAATCATAGTCACTGCTGAAACCATAGAAGCATATGTTGTCCAACTCTGGACATTTCTTCTGATAATCACGATGTTTGGCTGGCACTTGGTCAAGAAACTCAACCTTTTGATCCTCAATCTTCTCGGTGCGTTTTGCGACACGTGCTATAGGTTGTACTTACAAGTTTTTGGCATCTACAAGAAACCCTGGATGTCCTTTCCTTTGAACGCCCCGTTTCTGATCATAGTCCTTAGCAACTCGTTGCACGGGACCGTTTTCTAGGTTTTAGCAAATACAAATTACAAAACTAGGCCACTTGTTTTCGTTTCGCGTGTTTCCAAGAAACTCGAGAATTTAGTTTTTAAACAAGGCCTCAGGACATTGAAACGGTCAACTGACCTTAAATGTTTGATAATTTATTCAGTTTACGTTACAGGATCAAAACTCCCAGCGCCACTTTCTCAACCAATCACAAGTAAAACGAAAACCAAAATGGCGTCATCGTTACAAGTATTTTCCCGCGCTTTGTGCCGGTTGCGAGCATTAGCTTTGAGTTCTGATTGGTTGTTTGTATTGTTGGCGTCTGTTGTGACTGGTCTTGGTTTTACAAGAAGCAATTGAAAACCGTTCTATTCTACTTAAATTACAAAATACATGCACTGTATGTTTAAAAATCATTTCAGATTTCAGTGCTTTGACAAACGTACTTACTGTGCACCTGTAGAAATGGTGTTTCTTTAGAATCCGTGAATACTGAATAATTAAAACAACTACTTTTGAATGCTGAAATATTCAGGTGCGAAACAAACTGTGGACACTTTAACTAAAGCTATCATATGCTACGTAAAATGAATATTATTACAACTGGAATAAGAATAAATATTTATCGATAAATATTTTTAAATAAAGGTAAAAAAATGAAAAATGTACTCTATTAAAAGGCTACTGAGGCGACCTGAGGATAAAAACTATAGACACAATAAAACATTCTAGTACATATTTTAGCTATCCTCTACAAAAACAGTAAAATTTTCCTTCTGGTCATTTACTGTCTCTAAAATCATCAAGTGTTAGTCTAATTAGACACTTCTAATAAATAATGTTGAAATAGAAAAATTAGAAACAAACTTTGTTCTGAACCTAACCTACCTAATCCTTTTTTGTAATTCATCTGTCGCTGTTACGAGGCCTTGTTGGGGTAAATTTCAACAAGCGGTGTGGCCTTGAAACAGCAACATAAGACATGAAATGGCAACAAACAACACAAAGATGAATTGAAACTGTGACAGCGACGAAGACAAGCACAAATACAATAGTAAAATACCGACAGGGACATGGCCTCCTCCTCAATATGTGAAATGAAGGGTTTTAAAATTCAGACTAGTGACATTTGTAGCCCCCCCAAAAAGGGCCTCTGTTATTTTACATGGTCCTCATGTTGCCTTACTCTGATCTATGTTGTTCTGGGCATGTCAAATTTTATTTGATTGCTAGGTGTCATCTCCCTAAGAGACCCAGGACGAGATTGCCAAGAAAGTTAAAATATTTGTTGTTTCCAATTATTGGAAGCAACAAAGAAAAGAAGTCTACTGCATCTTTTATATACAGAACTGCCTCATTCCCTTCACCTGATAGAACTGGACCATCTGCAGAAATACACACTGTATTTGATAATCCTCTTTCCCTGCCAGCCCTTACTTCTTGCACCAGTCACTGTACATGTACAAAACAATGTCAGCAAAACTCTCATTATCCTTCACCAACAGGTACTCGTTGTATGGGGTGTAGTTAAGAGTTTTTCGTTACCATTTCCCCTTCCACAGTGTATCTATTCACTGACTGTGTCTTTTATGTACTGTACTATGTCGGCAAAAGCCTCATCTCCTTCATCTGTTCGTGCTGGTCCTCCCTCAGTTGCCATGGTTACAAAGCCATGAAAAGATTTGTAGTTCTTATATTTGACTGGAATCCCTGCACTCCGTAATCTCTCCGAATAAAGAAAACCTTCATCCCTAAGTACATCAAATTCAGCGGTAATTACAAATGCTGGGGGGATTCCCCTGAAGTCCTCAGCCATCAAAGGAGATCCCCTAAAATGTGTCAAAGCTTCAAAAGCAGAGGACGCGAGTGCTACTTGAGGCTCTTGCTGTGTAATATCCGCAACTGACTTGTTAATGTAAGACATGTACTTTGTACCCTGGAGGTGTCGTGAATGATTGCCAGATAGAAGGATTTCTGTGAGGTCTGTAGAGCCGTTAAGGTACAGAGAAACAAAATTGGCATGATCTTCTCTGGAGAGGATGTCATTATCTGCGTTTGCCACGTACGATGACAAATTGAAGTCTAGGAATTGCAGAGAAGGATAGATAAGAATCTAAAGAGAAAATTAAAAAAAAAGTTAAGAGGGAGTAGATTAATTCATATCATAGCATCATGACTTAGCTAAAAGTGGCATCCCTAGCCATTACAAAAATACTGTATTGAACTCGGGATAGACACAGCAGGACTGCATGGAGGCATTTAGTACCGAGTTGACATAGAAACAAATGGTACTTCTTGGCTCCTGAGGAAAGAAAAGGGGGCGGGCCGTGGAGGACATGGAGAAGGATGATGTTAGATGAGAAGAAAGAAGCTGGACACTGGGAGGGAGAGCATGGAAAGTTTATTACAAAACAAAATAACAGTTACAAAACAGTAACAGTAAACAGTTACCTTGTATTTTAGTGCAGAGGATGTTCAAGTCCAACAGCATGCAGTAACTAAGAGATATTTAAACTTAAATTGGCCATTCCTTTCATCACAGAAATATTTTCTAACAGCAGACTTTTCACTTTCGTATTTAGGTTACTTATTGATGTTGATGATGTATATAAAATTCCCACATTGAACTTCCTTAGTTCTAAGCTTTGTCCCTTCCTGCTTCAAAAGGGGTGGGGGGGGGGGGGGGGAAGGGAGGGGGTAAACAATTTTCTTCAGTTTTGTATATGTTGGTGACTTCAATAAATTTATTTTCTGGCTCAAACATGTCTCCAACTACATGCATGTTGCTGTTTCATGTCACTACCATCGAATAATAACTACTCCATAATGTTGAGTTTTTATTCTGAGGCAAGAACTTGTAAAATTCCAAAACAACTTCTTAAAAGTCAATTCTTTAAACCACTGCTCGAGGCTATCCTATTCTCTAGGTCTGACAACAAAACAGGCATGCATTTTGAACGACACATCTTATATCAAATAACTATAAGCAACTATAAGCATTCATTATGGAAATCATACCTGTACTTTAAGATACTGTCTTTTACAATGTATCTCGGATACTGTTGCAAGATAATGAGACACTGCTGCAGCCAGGTTTCCACCAGCGCTGTCACCAACAATCATAACACGAGAAATGTCCACACCATGGGCTGTTCCGGTGTTCAGGAGGCCTACTGCAACATTATAGCAGTCGTTGAACTGAGTGGGATAAATGTAATGAGGAGCTTGTCTGTAACTGCAGGAAAGATACAGATAATGCTGATGAAGGTTAATCTTGAATAACATGTATCGTCTGTCTCAAGTCAGTGTAAACACTATTACAGTAACTAGAACGTAAAGAATCACATTTTTCAATTTTCCATAAAACCTACCTGCAAATTTCAAACTAAAGCAATTAATTACAACTTATGTAATTATTACATTACATCTACCTCTGCAGCTACATCCTTCAGATTTCAAGACAACCTTTTACCTAGAATCAATAACCTTTTACCTTGCACTGATGTCGTATGATATTGCAAGGTCATTAAAATAATTCATGTAAATGTAAATCACAGCCTTCCTTCCAATAAATATTATTCATGGATTGCAGTGCAGATTTCAAACTTAAAAGAAATTATTTGGCATAGGATAATTTAGTTTTTTCGCATACAAAGACTGGATTTTGCATGGTGTTTATGCCCATTTTCCAAAAATAATGTCAGAGTTTATCTTGAAAAGGGCTATTTGTTTCCATAGCTCTTGAACAGACTTTTTTTTTGTGGATATGATTTGTGCTGTGCACTATGAATATTTGCCAAGGATCTGTTCAAAAGACTTGCAACACATAGCTCAATAATTTTAATAAGTATAGAAAGTAACTGGACTTACTTTGCACTCACAACAATAACTTGAGCAGAAACTGCAAGTCTCCGACAAAAATCGTCATAACCATCTGCAAGTACATTTGGTAACAACTTACAATCATTTATTAAACAAATTAATAAAGGATTAAGAGCACAGCTGTCTTATACGGAAACAGTTTTAGTCTTTGGAAGCATTTGGTGCCAGCATGGAGTGCGATGACAGTGGAGACAGTGGAGTTGATGAATGAGACTAAGAATAGAGTTAGTTTTTAATATTAATTAAGTCCCAAATGTTAGCAACATCTTCCTTGGTATACAGAACATGAAGCACAACTGGCAATGTTCTGCTCGGTTGTTTCATTTCACATTAAGGTATTTCATCCAAAACACAGCTAGTAATTTCATCCAGACTCAACAAGTGGACTGGAAGTGTTAAAAGGTTTATGATTTTAACTTTATCTGTAGCATCCAGTCAAAGAACTGGTGACATTTCTTAATCATTTTAAGGTATGTAGCATGTTTTGTTTGGCAGCTAGAGGGAAATGAAATTTTACTGCCAGAAAACAGGAAATGGCATTTCAGAGGGTTTAAAAATCCAAAATTTCCTGGTGGGGGGAGGGGGGAGGGATGTGCCCCAAGACTCCCCTAAAGGGTTCTCATCTTACTTCATGTAGTAATCTCCCGACTTCAAATCTTAATGAAAACCCTGCCAGAGTTTTAGGCCCTTTTTTGACTCCAAACTGCCTAAAGTTTTGCATGGGATATCTTCAGTTCATTCAAAGAACGTTGTCCAACGTGACCTGAATTCCTCTTGAAGATGGAGACCTCTCTAACAAAGACAGTTTGTGCTGGTCTCAATTGCATCTTTCTAATAGGTGGATGACATTCAGCAAATGACAGTCCGAACTGTGTTACCTCACAACCAGAGCAACTTCACTCACTCTTTTGCAAAACTACATGTAAAAGGGTGACCCGAAAACACTGACCTCAGGTCCGCGGCCCATCTGTGGACCCAGTCCATTGGACTGGTCCACGGACTGGGGGTCAGTGTTTTCAGGCCACCCACAGATATAATATACAGAATGGTTAATTGCCTAGGACAGATAAATGCTATGGAAAATGGCTTACCTAAACTACCCAATGTCCATCCTCCACCATGAAAGTAAATCAATCCAGGCAACAAAACTTGTTTATCAGGTTCATTTGCTTGGTTTGTTCTGTTCACAGGTTTGTATATTCTCACACCAACACCAAATATTTCTGTGTCAATGATTTCCAAAATGTCTGAGTAGCTGTTGTTCTTGTTTAAACTACTTGCAAATGCAAACAAAGAAGCTACATTTGAGTAATAACCATCACCAATTCCAAGCAGAGAGGCAATGTAACCCTGAAAGAAAAAACAAATTTTAAAAGAAATCAAACAGATTTCTTCTCTTCCCCTCTTTTTTTACAACCCCTCAGGTGTTAGATTTTCCAGTGAAACTGCATGGGCAAACAAACAGTACCACATTATCATCAAAAGGTCTGCTCAGTACTTTCATTTGAATGTCACACTTAATGATTTCATCCACGGACTTAAAAGTTAGAACCACCTTGTACAGCATAATAAACAGTACCACACGAAAATACTGCTCAACAGCTTACATCTAATTCATTCATCGCAGCTTCAAAAGTTTAAACTATCGTGTAGAGAATAAACGAATTCACCATAGGAGAGCACAATTTTTCATTCACGAACTCAAAGGTTTAAACCACTTTAATTTTAACTGACGACGAACAGCAAGAACAGCAGAAGCTAGTAGACATTTTGTACCAAACACATGACGATAGAAACATTCAACCGTTATGACAAGTACTGAAGTATTATTCAAATGATTCCACAACTGCAGTTAAAACAAAGCTCCTTCTTGTAAACAGACGTCATAGAGTAAGGTTAGTGTTCTTACTTACCAAATCTTTAGCTAAGCCAAAACTAAACCCAACGATCTTAAACTGCCAGGTTGAATTCTTCGGAAAATTTTCAGGAACTGGCACGTTGAATAATCTGTGGTATATTCTGCCGACAGCAATAGCTAGTAATGCCACCGAAATGCACAGAACCACGATGGAAAAACGCATTTTAGCATGACAGTCAAAACAATAACCGAACTCTCGAAGAAACCTGCCCAAATATTAAAATACGACAGGCGCTCATTCCCATTCCTTCTCGTTCAGCCGATTTTCCCGCCTCCACGCGTGGAGGTCCGCAGGCAAACGTATTTCCGGCTGTCGTTTCTCTCCGCCCAACAACCTAGCGTGGAGGAGGCGGAATAGAAGAAGTCTGTCGGACCATATCCTTTATTTGAGCCTTTTGACTTCCAGTTCTGCGGACAGGCAGAAGCTTCTGCATATATCACCCCTTATAAATTATTTAACACCCATAAAATTAATTATTATTATTATTATTAATCAATAATAATAATACCCATAAAGTCAAACTACTTTTACGTTAAAATTTCAGTCAAAATACAGTCATTTCCAGCAGTGCCCATCCCCCCTTCCCCCCCCCCCCCCACCCACCCAGGCATTAGCATTTTTTGAAAACAAACCAGCAAATGCCCCATGGCTGGGAAAAGCAGGCTGTTCAAATGCCGAGTAGTACAGGTATAAAAATAAGTTGATCTGTTACTTTTCAGGTTTATGTACATTCTAATCAAAGCTAAATCTGCAGGCCAAACTAAGTCTCAAATAAGTCTCCTCAGACAAAGTTAAGCATAAAATTTATCGTCCTTGCCTGATGAGCTTATCACTGTAAGGAAGTGACAGTGTTGCGACGTGAAAATCATGAGACCGTTGAATGCCCCAGGGTAGACTAATACCCAGCCTTAGAATGGACAACGAACAAAAATGCCCCACTAATACCCGGGGGGATGGACACTGCTGGAATTGACTGATTCATTAGGGACGGTGCCTCCTTTTATTACTGCGCATATGTTCTGTGCGTCTCGGGATAGTCCGAGATATAAGGGTTAGTTAAGGAATTTCCCTACTAACACAATTATGGTATTTTCGCATGGTTTATGACTGTAGAAAAAGCAGATCTTTTTGGTTAGGGCTAACAGAATCCAATTGGGGTATAACCACACATTTTTCTGAGATAATAAAACTTAAATTATTTTTGGAAAGAAAATGCCATACATTCTTGGTATTTTACAGCTTTTTTAGAATTATGGTTGCTTAATTAATTATCTCTGAAAAATGTATGGCAACTCACATTTACCTTTTAAGATTCCTTTAGGTCTTGCTAAGATCTGCTTTTCCTCCAGAGTCATAACCTTTGCAAAAATACCTCTGTATTAGGAGTCACCACGCTTAAATTATTATTTCATGCCACCATCACTTATTATGTATAGAAGTTTGATCATTTAAAAAATATTAAGATTATCTATTAATATTATTAGCAGTTATCACAGAATACAACACATTTAATTTGCTAAAACCAAATGCAGCTTTCAGTTAACTATACCGGGGGGGGGGGGGAGGGGGCACTTAAGGGAAGTTTGGGTGGGGGTGTGCCGCCGAGGCCTGCAAACCCTGACCCTGTTTAAGACAAAATCTGTTCATTTCGCTACCCTGTTTAAGACAAGGGACCTTTATATTTTGCTTGTGTTCTGCATTTTTTGGCTGCCTTTTTTTTTAGTTCCCATACAGAAAGTATTTCTTTTTTTTATTAATGACATCATAGAATAAGATTTAAAAAAAATTGTTGGTACCCACATGTATGGTTCAAGGCTTCCAGTCCAGGAAGACACTCTGATTGAGATGCTTAATAGTGAAATTGTATACTCTGTTTAAGATGCAAGACCCTGAAAACCACACCCTGTTGAGCGGCACATACCCATTTAGACCAAATAAGGGAGTGCACCTCCCCCCACGGGCTATACCATCACATTTTCTCTACAAGCTTGAAGGGGAGGTAAAGCCATTGTGGTCAAGACAAGGTGCAGATTGTGGCCATTTTGGCCTGAAATAGATATATTTTTGCCGTTTGGGTGTCAGGTAGAAAATAGTTAAAAAGCAGTGTTGGGGTACTGACAAACAGACAGGCAAATGAGAGAGTCCTTGTATGTGACTAATTTTAAAATACCTGTCAACCATTAACAGGGGTTTCAATAAAATTTGAAGTAGGCAGCTGGTTTGAGTAGAGTAGCCAACTGTATCAACAAGGTTTGAAAGAAATATTTCTTTAATTACTTTAATTTAGGGAAAACAGTAGCTGACTTCTTTGAGTGATTAAATTTGCAGATGCGTTTCGTCGGTCGTTGGTGCTTATTGAAAGCACTGCATTAATGACATTCTTAAAAAATTGTTATCACAAATCTTTTTCATTTCGTCATATACAGCATCTGATACCTTCAATTGCTAAAGTATTGGTGTTCTTTCCTCAATGCTATAAGTGATGTAAAAATCAGTGATTTAAACCCTTTAAAGAGACAAGGAGCATCCCTGCCTCTTTTCACAATCCTAATTGTTGTAAGCTTGGTAAATAAAGGCTGATGACTGGAGCGTTGCACTCTAGGAGGTTTTTTCCTTATCTTAGTGTTCAAGCATCATAGTGTATACACCCCACCCGTAAATCAAAGAGGAATCTGCCGTAACCCACCTATCCTACACCTTTGAGTCAAATACCATCAGTACTGTTCTAGAGCTCCTTAATATAATCAACAATGTCTTGAAATGCCTGGAGAAACACTTCTGTAGCTGCAAGAATGGAACTGGGCTGCTGCAGTGACAGGAAACCATGGTATGCCATGTAATTAAAATGTGTTACTTTAACTCCTGCACCCTGCAAACGAGCCTTGTACAACAGACCATCATCTTTAACTACATCATATTCACAGGTTATCAACAGGGTTTTGGGCAGCCCCTTCAAGTTATCTGCCATCAATGGCGATGCTCTGTAATCAGTTAGACCATCAAGCACAGCCTTTGGAATGCCATCCAATGGCTTTCTCTGTGTTTTGTGCATCTCTTTGTCTTCAACTCCGATGTAAGATGAATACTTTGTGTTGCGCAGATGCAGAGAGTGATTATTCACTAGAAATGAGGAGGCCATGTCTGGGGTTCCTGTCATGTAATAGGACCAGTATACGGCCACTTGACGTCTTGTGGCAGGTGGAGCACTCATCTTCAGAAATGAGGGTGTAGAAAGGTCCATGAACTGCAATGCAGGGTATATGAGAATCTGCAAACACAGACAAGAAAGTAACCAGTAAAAAGGTTAAGAACAAACCTAACTGGTCATGCATTAAACTCTGTTGACCTGCTTTTCTCATTTTTTGCAATTACTAAGAAAGCAACTGGTGGGAAGACTCTAACTGAAGTGTAAATTTGAAGGCCTACATTTCATACCTGAGCAGCCATGAGTCTGTTGTTTTCATCTCTCAGCTTCAAAGCAACTGCTGTTGCTAGATTACCACCTGCGCTGTCACCAGCAACAACAATGCGGTTAATATCAATACCATACTGACCACCAGTGGCTAGCAGGGTCTTAATGACATCATAGCAGTCTTGGAACTGCTCAGGGAAGATGTGCTTAGGTGCCAATCTGTAACTGCAAAAGAATTTTGAAGTCTGCTGTTAGTTAAAGTCATTTAGCCTAGTAAAAATGAAATGCTGTGGAAGTTTTTTGGGCTACGTACTTCACAGATATCCACACAACCTTAGTTTCTTTAGCAAACCGAGACAGCAGGGGATGGTACAACTCTGAAAAGAAGAGGTTAACATTTAGTGACATTCAGTGCAATAAAAAGGGGTGGCCATTCCTGAGTTTTAATTTGCAAGGACTGAAGGCACTCTGTGCTACTTAAATTGAGGGTGTCTAAACCTAAAATGACCTCTGTTTTAAGCTGAAAGATTAATCAAAGGAATAACTTACCAAAAAGAATTGGTCCCACTTTTAGTATATATATTTAATTGTACTTTTTATACCGTCCTGTATATAGCTTTTATTTTATAATTGTAATTAGCGCCTTTGAAAATGGTAGTTGAATTTGTGCTACAGTGGACCCGCGATTTAACAAAGTACCAATGGACTGGGGAAATTGGTTTGTTATACTGATGATTTGTTATATCGAGGTTCTTTTCCATACATTACGCTGTTAGTAACTGGGCTGAAAAATATCGTTTGTTATGCCGAGGACTTCATTATATAGAGGTTCATTAAATCAAGGTTCCACTGTATATAAATATATCATTATTATTATTATTATTATTATTATTATTATTAAGTCTAGAGCAAATTAATTGCACTTGTTTTATAACTCAAAAATCAGTTTAAATGGTGTATTTTGAAGTATCCATCGTAATACTGAAACAAAAATCTTCCACCCTTTTCTATACTTCATGTACAAAAAGCACCCCTTTCAGGAGGAGCCCACTTTAGGGATTACCCTCCCCACTGGGGTGCACCTTCACCTTGGTGTACTAGCCTAGCCTGTAGAATGAGACCTTTACAGTCGGGGTGGGGGGATGGACAAATGGGAAGCAAGAGAAATAGGGGACATTTTCAAAGCATTGCAAAATATTTTGCAACAAGAAAAATTACAAAGAGGCTGACATTAGCAGCCAAGGAAATGTGAAAACTGGGAGTCAGGGTACAGGAAATGAGAGGTGGAGATCACCCAGACTTCCCCATGAGTGTAATAAGTGATAATGGCCAAAAAACTTGAGCTCACCAACAGATCCAAGCATCCATCCCCCACCATGTAAATAAACAACACCAGTCAATTTCTTGTCTGCATCAGTTGAAATATGTTTTGGCTTATAAATACGAACAGGAACATTGGCTATCTCTATGTCCTTGATTTCAAATTCATCTTCTGACTCTGGTGGTACTAATGCCAGGGGTAGATGTAACAATCTATTCAGATTTTCGGGATGTGAATCACCAATGCCTACCAATGAAGCTGTATACCCCTTTGGAAAAAAAAAGAACAGCAATCTACTTTATGAGAACATAACAAAAGAGACTTAACCATAAAACAAATGGCAGACAGTATGGCTATCAGAATTTAACACTTGAATAAAAAAATTATACATTCCAGTCTTATGTAGGATGTGGCAGATAAGCAAGGAGATCAGGGGCACAGGCATTGCAAGTGCCAACATAAACTTTTTTCTCTTCTTTAGTAAAAGCTTTCACTACACCCCCACCACCAGACCGGGCATATAAAAAATAGATACACTTTGGTTCTAAGGGCACTCCACTGGGTCTCAGTGAGGGAGCGGGCATCACCGGTGTCCCGTCACAGGCCTACAGTGGCAAGGGTCTTGCATCTGAAGTGGTGAGGTCATGAGAGGTGGATTAGGGATCAAGATCAAAGTGTACAATTCTTGTGAGATGAGGGATCAAATTTGTGATGCTATTGGCCCAGGGATCAGAATTTTAGGCACAAAGGATGGAACCAGAGATTTACGAACCAAACCAACCAGTTAATTACGGATGGTTTGGTTGAAAAGACGAGGTGCCGGGGTCTATGGAAAACATGGGGTGACAGGGTCTATGATAAACACGGGGTGATCGGTCGGTGGAAAACACGGGGTGATGGGGTGTAAGGAAAACACGGGGTGATGAAACATAATGAAAAAAAATGCAAGCAGAGAACAGAAAATTGCTAGCCTAAAACACTTTGATGGGAACTAAACTGGAACATTGGAACTGGAACCTAACAGTAACTCAGCTTCTGTATGCTAAAAAAATTGGTTCCCATACAATCCTTCATAATTCAAACCGTTGTAACACAACATCCCTTTTGTTTCGCAACTCGAGTCCTGTCACTAAAACTTTTTAGATATCGCAAGTACCGGAAATTCAACTTCCTGCCTGGCTATAGCTAGCCAAGTGCTTATTAATCTTTATTTCTCTTGTGCTTTAACGATGCATTCAAAATATGGAATTTAAGGTTCCAATGATCAAACGTTGATCATTAGTCGATGTATTGTTTAAAGATCTTCCAACGTCACTGGCAAGATGTTGTGGACAAAGAGGAAACTGGTTGTGGCAGTTTCGGGTTAGTGCTTAAAGGAAGACACAGTGGAAGGTCAGTGGTGGTGTAAAGGTCTTTCGGGGATTAGGAAAGTAATGCTTGCAATGTAGCCAAGGAAGCAAGATGCTCAGCTCTCTAAGGAGTGGTAAAATCGTGACTTTTCTTGCTGTTTGCCCGTCACCCCGTGTTTTCCACAGCAGATCCCGTCATCCCGTGTTTTCTACAGACCCTGTCACCCCCGTGTTTTCACAGACCCCAGTACCCCGTCACCCCTACCCCGGCAACCCACGCCCCGTCTTTTCCACCAAACCATGACGAACCGGCCATCCATAACGAAAATTTCGACAAGGACTCACCCTTAGGAAAAGCTTCAACAGAAAAGTAAATATTAAGCTAGCAGGCACAGAATTTTTAGTAGAGTTAAGGAGTAGTCATCAACTACTTACGATAAAACTGAAAATGTCCCAACCAACACCAAACAATCGAGCACTGAAATGCTGGTCATCTGGAAGCCCCTCGGGAATAACTTGTTTGTAGTACAATCCTACGAGAATTGCAGCCAAACAAACGACAGTTGTGCTAAAAATAACACAGCAATTTGCCATGTTCCTGTAATTTTCAGTTAAGACTGTGAGCTGATCAGCTTTGCACACAGCGCCCGAAGGTTCAGTGAAAATGTTTCAGAAATTGCTTCCAGTACCTACAATAGTGGGGGGCGCCGCCCCCTTTTCCCCAGATCCCGCGCGTTATCTTTTCCCTCCAGGGAAGCCTGGAACATCCCTGGAACAGAAGATCATTATTAGAGGTTTGGAATGGTGCAGGTCTACCGCAAATCTTGGGTTTACCTCGGTGTAAGAACCTGACAAGATTTTCTTTGTTTGTTAGCTTTTGTTTTGCTGTACGGTATTGTTTAAAATGTTTTTGTTTCCTTTGTTTTACGTCATCCGTGAGTTTCACAGGTTCTTACACCGAGGTAAAGCCCAAATCTTGAGTTATGACTGAAAATTAATATAATTTTTTTGAAATAAACAGTGTTTCTTTGTTTTTATCTTACGTACTTGCTATCTTGAGCAAAAATTCGCTCTCCGAGCGAGAATAAGCGTCTTTCTAATTTTTGCTCCCAATTAGTAGCGGAGCCTGCGGGCAAAGCCCGCCAGCGGAGCTCCATTGCTAAGGAAATTTGGTAATGTATCAGGAGCAGGAGGGAGTGATGAACTCGCCGCTCGGCTGGTTCGAGGTGTCTGGCCATCGTGACGTCACGACGTGAAAAGCGCGCGAGTTTGCCGAGTCTTCAAAAATGGCGCTGGCAACTATGTTAGAGTTCGGGCTACAAACGTATTTTTTGTGCTACTAAGCTTTCAGCTAAGCTTGTTTTCTTGGGTAATGGAATTTTAGTCATCCCTTTTTTCGATATAGGTAAGTGGCTCTTTGTCTTAACGTTAAAATCACACTTAAATAATGTTTTAAGAGTCATGTTTACTCTCTGGGATCGAAGAATTATGCGGGAAAATTGTTATTGTCCGCGTCCCAAAAAGTGTGTTTATTTCAGTTATATACCACAGGGAAACTTGAAACTTGGCTACGGACTAGCCTATAGTTTAACAAAAGTACCCAAGTTGAAACAAGTGGTATAGTATTTGCCAAAAAAATGATCAGTCCGTTTGTTTAGCTGAGTATAATAGAAGGCGAACCTAGAAGGGTATGTTTAGCACTTAAAAGTTAACTTTTCTTACAGTATTTGCTTCCATCTTCTGTATAAGGAAAGAATAGTGATATTTAATTGCTAGGGAAAGAGTAATCGAACTTAGTAAATTCTTGCCACCTCATTTAACCCGTGTAAACTACACTTTTGCAGAACAACATAAAAATCTGAATCAGCTCGCAAATTATGCGGGCGCCTGAGGAAACAAGTCTTCGCTGATCTGGTTCTGTACTTTTTTATGAAAACTAATAGATATATTTGAGTACCATTTGGATCAGTGATTCAGTGATTTATTCTCAATACCTCCAGTTTCCTCTAGATTCAGTTGCTGTCCAGGTTGCATAGTCTTTTAGAAAGAGTTTGACCGTCTACTTGATCCACAACTAGCTACAACTGACGATGACCGTTTCGCAAATGAATTGAATTGGTCCTGTCATTTGATTTTCTAAGATTAATTACTTTTAAAACAGTCAAACTGAGGACCATTCTAGTAAAGAGAGAGCCTTGTTAACCCTTAACATCAGTAACCTGAGAAAGTTGGCGTTTTAGATAAACTGGTTTTTTATAATTATTCGATAAGAGATCAGCAGAAATTTGGCCGGAAAGCCGGCGTGTCAGCTGTTTTGCCTCGCCTCCAGCAAATGTTGTCATCTTTGTCGTTCTTTACAAGATAGTTTAGCAAATTAAGGAATTACTGTGGTCCATTATTAACTTCGAACCAAGCAGATGAATTCACAGTAAACGTTTCTTTGTATTGGAGTATTCTTCTCCACATTTTAATGACGTTTAAAGCCACTGATCATTTTAATAGAAGTGTTACGCAATTTTATTTTCCTAAAATTGGAAAGAGTTTATACATATAAAAGTTATGTTTTTGTCTCCAAGCGACACATCTTAGGGTTTGTGAGATACAGCTTCTGAAAGGTGATCTTGATCACGATTTCAATCGATCGACCAAAGCGTCCATGAAATCTTTTGAGTCTTATCGCCAATTGGTTATTTTGTTTTGAGGACCAATTTGCATTAAGAATACTTTTTATGTTATAGCATGCAGCATACCTTTCGTTCTTTTATTGTTTTGATCTGTTCTTTTTGAGAAACTGGACTGTAAACATTTGCGAGGAAGCCATTTGTTAGCTTTCCTTTGAATTTCCGGGGCAGATTTATATGTGACGTCACGATGGCCAGACACCTCGGTTTTTCATTCGCCAATACCGGCGCTTGTGCCCAGGCCCAAGTTCATCACTCCCTCCTGATCAGGAGGGAGTGATAAACTCGCCGCTCGGCTGGTTCGAGGTGTCTGGCCATCGTGACGTCACGAGGTGAAAAGTGCGCGAGTTTGCCGAGTCTTCAAAAATGGCGCTGGCAACTATGTTAAAGTTCGGGCTACAAAAGTATTTTTTGTGCTATTAAGCTTTCAGCTAAGCTTGTTTTCGTGGGTAATGGAATTTTAGTCATCCCTTTCTTCGATATAGGTAAGTGGCTCTTTGTCTTAACGTTAAAATCACATTTAAATAATGTTTTAAGAGTCATGTTTACTCTCTGCGATCGAAGAATTATGCGGGAAAATTGTTATTGTCCGCGTCCCAAAAAGTGTGTTTATTTCAGTCATATACCACAGGGAAACTTGAAACTTGGCTACAGACTAGGTTATAGTTTAACAAAAGTACCCAAGTTGAAACAAGTGGTATAGTATTTGCCAAAAAAATGATCAGTCCGTTTGTTTAGCTGAGTATAATAGAAGGCGAACCTAGAAGGGTATGTTTAGCACTTAAAAGTTAACTTTTCTCACAGTATTTGCTTCCATCTTCTGTATAAGGAAAGAATAGTGATATTTAATTGCTAGGGAAAGGGTAATCGAACTTAGTAAATTTTTGCCACCTCATTTAACCCGTGTAAACTACACTTTTGCAGAACAACATAAAAATCTGAATCAGCTCGCAAATTATGCGGGCGCCTGAGGAAACAAGTCTTCGCTGATCTGGTTCTGTACTTTTTTATGAAAACTAATAGATATATTTGAGTACCATTTGGATCAGTGATTCAGTGATTTATTCTTAATACCTCCAGTTTCTTCTAGATTCAGTTGCTGTCAAGGTTGCATAGTCTTTTAGAAAGAGTTTGACCGTCTACTTGATCCACAACTAGCTACAACTGACGATGACCGTTTCGCAAATAAATTGAATTGGTCCTGTCATTTGATTTTCTAAGATTAATTACTTTTAAAACAGTCAAACTGAGGACCATTCTAGTAAAGAGCCTTGTTAACCCTTAACATCACTAACCTGAGAAAGTTGGCGTTTTAGATAAACTGTGGTTTTTTATAATTATTCGATAAGAGATCAGCAGAAATTTTGCCGGAAAGCCGGCGTGTCAGCTGTTTTGCGTCGCCTCCAGCAAATGTTGTCATCTTTGTCGTTTTTTACAAGATAGTTTAGCAAAGTAAGGAATTACTGTGGTCCATTATTAACTTCGAACCAAGCAGATGAATTCACAGTAAACGTTTCTTTGTATTGGAGTATTCTTCTCCACATTTTAATGATGTTTAAAGCCCCTGATCATTTTAATGAAATCGTTACGCAATTTTATTTTCCTAAAATTGGAAAGAGTTTATACATATAAAAGTTATGTTTTTGTCTCCAAGCGACACATCTTAGGGTTTGTGAGATACAGCTTCTGAAAGGTGATCTTGATCACGATTTCAATCGATCGACCAAAGCGTCCATGAAATCTTTTGAGTCTTATCGCCAATTGGTTATTTTTTTTTGAGGACCAATTTGCATTAAGAATACTTTTTATGTTATAGCATGCAGCATACCTTTCGTTCTTTTATTGTTTTGATCTGTTCTTTTTGAGAAACTGGACTGTAAACATTTGCGAGGAAGCCATTTGTTAACTTTCCTTTGAATTTCCGGGGCAGATTTATATGTGACGTCACGATGGCCAGACACCTCGGTTTTTCATTCGCCGATACTGGCGCTTGTGCCCAGGCCCAAGTTCATCACTCCCTCCTGGTAATGTATCGATGCGAAAAATTTTGGTTGTGACGTCAGCGTACGTCCGTCCATCCGTCCGTCCGTCCGTCCGTACAGACTCTGGGGGAGGGGGAGGGAAGTCCCAAGGCAACCCGACCGGGAGTGGAGAATGCCATGTTTTCTTGGCGGGAAATCGCGTGGTGCTTTTGGGCAACCGGCGTTTTTCTTGGCGGGAAATCGCATGACCATCGTCGCTTTTGAAAAAGAGGTTTCTTTAAAAAGCTTAGGTTTATTTAGCAAAACGATTGTTCGACGGTACTGTAGTTTTAAACTTGAGAAAAAAACATTTAATACCTATAAATGGAAAGAAAAAGTTCAAAAGAATACTGGTAGCAGGCGAAAACTTCAAGTTACGAAAGCTGCCTTCAAAGGACCTCATCGCTTTGTTTTCCCCTTGTTCTGAAACACAACCGAGTAAGTGAAGTTTTTAAAGGGTTTAAGGTGCATGATTTTGAGTATTTATTACGGTCAAAGAAATTACATTTTGAAATTGAATTTATGTCATTAGAAATGTGTCATTTACTTTTGACTTCAAAAAATTATTAGAAAACGAGCTCAGATTTGTGACAGATGTAGTCTTAGAATATTTTGTCATGCTGGAAGTGTAATGCGAATTGCATTTAAGTATAAACTTACGGGTTTTCGAATAAACTTTTTCAAAAATGATGTCTCTGTTTATTATTTTGTGTTTGTTTATTCATAACAGTAGGTCAAAGCACAGTCGCAAGGCAACTGCACAAGCATCACTTACGGCGAATAATTGCTTTCAATTTTAACTGTCGGATCGGTTTGTGCAATTGTCGATTTTCTTGTCCTAGAACTTTTCAATAGTAAGCGAAGCAGTTGTTGGTTTAAGACTATTTTATCCGAAAAGCTTCCGAAAAACAAGTTTTTTTGCGTTCCTCAAAGCGCCTAACTTTAAATAGGCTTACTTCGCATCCGTAAAACTTATGCCATAATTTAAAGCGTGTTTGGTGTTTGCTCGTTTTCAATCTTAATGGTATAAATTTTGACCAGACTAATAGGGGCAGTTCATGTTATTTGGTAACTAAACATCCGAACGCGATGAAGATAACCCATTTACTCCAGAATAAGTTTTATTTTGTTGTTGTACATGAGCGCCGTTTCAAGTTCATTCAAGCCAACAGCCAATAATCCAAGGAGATTTGACAATGACAGGATACGGAAACATTTAAAAAACCAAGCAAGACTGCTCCTGAGTAAAATATGTGTTCAGTTTGATGCCCGAAAAAAAAATGAAGCTGTGCTCAGCCTCTAGAATGACCTTTCGAGCTTGGTTTTACAGAACAGATCCTCAAAATATTGGAGGACAATTCGGAACACTTTCGGGCTTTTTGAGAAACACTTTTCGAAAGGGAACGAGCCAAAGAAAGCCCCGAAATATATTTCAGAGCGAAAAGTTTCAGGACTATTTTTGAGAAACGAGCACCAGTTTATTCCTTGGAGGCTCCGCTTTTAGGCATGGCTAAATCTATATGTTATTATAATATTATGCAAAGGTTGCACACTGATCTGCCATTTCACCCGCACAAAAGCATACCTCTTTTCACTAAATGAGCTTTATTTCTTGAAATGCGCCATTTCCACTCACAGTTTCCTCAAACCTGAATGAATCCATAGTCGAAAAACAACTATACGCCGGAAAAGTGCTATCTCTCCCAAAATTTTGTCACCATAAACGGCAATATTTTGAGCTTCTTGTATAAGAAATCAAATGTCGGTATTCGACCGCCGACCTCTGCGCACAAATATGTGCAAATATGCTAAATAATTCGTACAAGACAAAATCTACTGTGTCGGGGAGGCGTGCACGGTGAGCAAGAAGAAATTGCCACGCTTCAGACATAAAACGTCGCACCCCAACACAGTAGCTAGCTTTTGCCATGTCCACGCCATTGTGCGAATTGTCCAGTGAGAAGAGAGCAGCGAAATGAGATTAGCATATTTGCATATATTTGTGCGCAGAGGTCGGCGGTCGAATACCGACATTTGATTTCTTACACAAGAAGCTCAAAATGTTGCCGTTTATGGTGACAAAATGTTGGGAAAGATGGAACTTTCCTGGCGTATAGTTGTTTTTCGACTATGGATTCATTCAGGTTTGAGGAAATTGTGAGTGGAAATGGCGCATTTCAAGAAATATAGCTCATTTAGTGAAAAGAGGTATGCTTTTGGGAGGGTGAAATGGCAGATCAGTGTGCAACCTTTGCATAATATTATAACACTAATTGGGAGCAAAAATTAGAAAGACGGTTATTCTCGCTCGGAGAGCGAATTTTTGCCCTAGATAGCAAGTACGTAAGATATAAACAAAGAAACACTGTTTATTTCATAAAATTTTATTAATTTTCAGTCATAACTCAAGCTTTGGCTACCTGTGGCGTGACAAGGCCGTATCTTTTAAAAAAAAAAGAGTCCTTTCTCATGATTTTTGGCAGTTTGAACACTTCAAGTGCTAGGAAAGGTGTTTATGTTTGCTCACGAGGGAAAAGTAATCGCTCTCATAGCAAAAGTGAGGTCCAGATGTTTTTCATTGATTTCCGGCCACCTTTGAGGCCGCCATGTTGGTGTCCCTCGGAATGACACCAACATGGCGTCTGCATCCGTGGAACGTTTCGGCAAATAACTCAACAGCAGTGTACTGCACACTGCGGACCTGAGACTTGGAGAAATTGTTTGTTTATTTACTCTTTTGTAACCCAGGCAGCCCAAGCTAACGTTGAGAGCTGCGCATAAATTAGACTCTTTTTTTCCACGCTATGCATAATAACGACATCGGCAACATTTAAAAACGTCTCAAATTGCCACAAATCAGAGAGAAGTCGAAATAAAAATAATTTGCCTTATATCATTGTTGTATTGGTCATTATTTGAGGGCTTCCTGGGCTGGTTTGAAGCTTTTTGGGCGAGAAATTGAGGTTTTTATTTTTCATATTTGCTGAATGTTAAGAATTAATTAACTTAACATGAAAAATAAAATTCATTCGCTAACGAAATCCTAAATAAAGAAGACCTACAACAGCTACAAAAAAGGAAGCCCCAGTAAGGGGCCGGCGACATATTCACAAGTTCCCCGCTTAACGTCCACTGGACGTTTAGGGGGGGGGGGGGGGGTTAGGGGGAGTCGGGATTTGGACGTTAACGTGGGACGTTTCGAGCAAATACGAAATAATTAGTTCTTAACCCTAGAAGTACCACACAAGTCAACGTTCTCGTGTTCGCTTTATTCGTAAATAAACATGTCAATTAAATGCCCTCACTTCGGTCGTTTTAACATAAGTTAAAGCCACTGAAAAACAATGCACTGTCGAAGAACCTTTAGATGATGAACATTACATTTCAGTGGTTTTCGTGGTCAGAACTACTTTTAAAACGGACATCTTTGGACAAGAAACATGTTGAAAGAGAATAGCGGCTATATTCTCTCTTCCTTCTCATAAAAAGATGCCGAAACTTGGAACTTATCATCGACTTTCAGGCGAGAAGAAGGCGTTAAAAACATGATGGCCTGTTGATATTCGACCATGGCCGGCCTACGATCCTTTTTTCCGTAGAAAGCCGTGCAAAGGCACAAAGTGGACACAGATTTACCAAAACAGGTACGAGGAACTGTCAGTCTTTTAAATACTCTAAAGCACATCTACAAATAACGTTTGTTATTTCACACATCAGTAGCCTCACAAGCTGTATTCACCCACTATTAGAAACGTCGCTCTGGGAGACGTCGGGAAGGTGGAAATTATAAGTGGACGTTAAGGAGGGGGGGGGGGGGGGGTCTGACCTTAACGTCCAGTGGACGTTGAGCGGGGAACTTTTGAATATGTCGACGGCCCCTAAATGAAGAACTACCTAGAAATCGAAGACCTAAGACTGAGAAAACTAAAGAAGACCTAGAAAATGTGGAAAACGAGGGCTACCAAAACGAAGACCAAGAAAAAACGAAAACCTAGGAAAGGGAGACCGAATCGCTTTCTCGATGATGAGAGAGGACCCTGGAAAGGAGGTTGAGAAAACTGAAGGCCTTTAACAGAAGACGAAAACCCGGAAAACAAAAACCTAGAAAAGCAAAGATATAACGAAAACCTAGAAAAATCGTAGACCAAGAAAAGGAAGACTTAGAAAACGATGACAGAGAAAACGACGACGCAGAAAAGCAGGGTTAAAACTCGGCGGTCGCACGGTCGTCAGTGGCGATTAAAAGTGTCCAGGCCACTAAAAGTTGATCAGGTTTGATCGCCCGAAGGGCGACTACGATTTGACAAGTACGAAAAGAAAAACAATAACATTGGCAAATGTGAGCTTTCAAGACAAACTTAAGATCAAACAAATTTCTTTGGCGATAAAACGAGCACCTAAAGGACAGAGAAATGAAAACGAAGACCGAGACGAGAAGACCTGGAAAACGAAGATCAACGAAGACTATTGCCGGAAAACGAAGACTTATCCCAGTTATAGACCCTTATAAACGAAGACGGCGAAAACCGGTGAATCAGGAAACCGAAACAGTCAGCACAAAGAGCAAGGAAATGAAGACTTAAGCTTATAATATAAAACAAAGACGACGAAAGTCAGTAGGTGAAAAACTTCGCTTTTTAAAAATTTAGTTATACAAATACACAGGGAGTAAAAATTTGTCTTAAAGTGTCTGTGAAAATCGCTAACATATATTAAAATAGTACGTCTTCGATAACCTAAGGTTGTACGTATAAGTCACCAGCGGCACCGGTCATTCTACAACTCTTTAAGAAAATCAACAATATCTCTAAATGCCTGACGAAACTCTTCTGTTGTGAAGAGATGAGGTGCCTGTACTATCACGAAGACATGGTGTGTCATGTAGTTAAAATGTGTAACTTGAACTCCAGCACCCTGCAAACGAGCCTTGTACAACAGACCATCATCCTTGAGAACGTCGTATTCGCAAGTTATCAACAGGGTTTTGGGCAGCCCCTTCAAGTTATCTGCCATCAAAGGTGATGCCCTGTAATCAGTCAAACCATCAAGCACAGCCTTTGGAATGCCATCCAATGGCTTTCGCTGAGTTTTGTGCAGCTCTTTGTCTTCAACTCTGATGTAAGACGAATACTTTGTGCTGCGAAGATGCTGAGAATGGTTGTTTACGAGAAATGAGGAGGCCATGTCTGGAGTTCCTGTCATGTAATAGGACCAAAACATCGCCACCGAATGTGTTGAAAGAGCTGCTGAATTCGGCTTTTTCATTGAGGGAAGGGAAAAGTCCATGAACTGCAGTGCAGCATTTATTAAAATCTGCAAATAGTAACAATTATAATAAACCATGTAATGTAACACAAAACCGCTGAACCCACCCACCATTGTTTCACTGTTAGAGTTACCCTGGTATTTTTCATGGTATTAAAGAAGGAAGCATAGCATCTTGGTCCAAAAATAACTCGTTTTCTTCACCTTTTCTCCAAACTCCTGAAAAAGCACACGTAATCTACTCACTCTACTTTTCGTGTGTCCCAGATGTACTTTAAGGCCAAGTAATACGGGCAACATTTTCTTGCAACTTGTTGCGCAACAGTGTTGCGTTGCAAGTTGAGTTAGTTTGTTGCGCGTATTAAAACCTTCTCGCGCGACAAATTTTCATGTTGCAAACAGTAGACGTCGCTTTTATTTTTTGCAACATGAAACGCTGTTGCATTAACTTTGTATTTTACTCGCTTAAATGATCGGTAAACCCTACTTTTTTTCGATAGATAATTTTCTTTTCCAATTCTCGACAGATTGGCAAAAAATAAACAAAAAAAATCGATGTAGATGTTACAAGCGTGGCCAAGGAGTTGAGTTCGGCACTACTGAGACACAACTCCAGCCAATAATCAGAGCATGACTTTAGCTTGAAACTGTCAGATTCACATCTGGTGCCCTAACACTCAGCCATGCAACCTCCAAAAAATGCGGACTGCATAAGCTATCCTTAGGTTGGAGAAAAAGTGGTCATATTATATCAATATTATGACAAGGTAGTCATATCAGCCCTTTAAGCCCCAGCATCAGTATGCAAATTCTCCTTACTGGTCTTTCTAAATTTTATTGAGGACTAGGTGGGAGAACTTGTTTAAACATCAAGACAAGTCATCTTTGGTGATCATTTCCTTTATTCTCTTGACCTATGTGTGTTATAAGGCACTGATATCATGAGGAGAAAATTGATGCTGATCACTATTGGGGCTTAAATGATTAACAGGATGGTTGAAGGCACTGTACCTTCAAGGGTTTCTTTCCAAAATATCAGATGAACACTGTTGTCACTTTTATATCGTGTCTGGCCTCTTAAGACTCAGGGCTTCTGGGATGAGTGATTGTCTCAAAGCAATGTGTAGTTCCAGGAAATTACCATACTCCCCCCATAAAAGGTTTTTGTTTTGCACCCCCGCCCCCCAAGAAATTCCAGTTTAGCATCATACTTTGCTTCTAAAATTTTGGCTCTTAAGACCCCCCTCCCCCTAGGAATTTCCAATGACCTTCCATGGGGTGGGTATGCATTTTTTCTGGAACTACACATTCAATAAATAAATCTGTTCTCACCTGAGCAGCCAGCTTTTTGTTTTCATCTCTCAGTTTCAGAGCAACTGCCGCTGCTAGGTTGCCGCCCGCGCTGTCACCAGCAACAACAATGCGGTTACTATCAATGCCATACTGACCACCAGTGGCCAGCAGAGTCTTAACGACGGCATAGCAGTCATGGAACTGGGCAGGGAAGGTGTGTTTAGGTGCCAATCTGTAGCTAAAAAACATTGACTAAGTTAATCCTTTTGCTCCCAGAGTCATTGAATTATGGAGATATGTAATGTAGTTCTAACTTTTTAGTCTGTGGAAAAAATCCTACGGTGTGACCATTCAAATGAGATCTCTAACTGGCAGTACTTTTGCATAGTACTGTTTGGTTTGAAGGATATGAAATTTTGGATTTTTCTTGAATATTTTTTACTTTGGCCACTACTTGGAGTGAAAGGGTTAATTATATGCTTTGCTTGGAAGACAAAGTGTACAATACAACTGTAAATTAGTTTAACAAATCTGCTTACTCGACAGATACCACCACCACGTCAGCTTCTTTAGCCAACCGATAAGTGAGCGGGTGAAAAAGGTCTGAAAAGAAGAAGAACATGCCCCGGCAGCATTTAATCACAAGAAATACACCAAATTGCCCTGGATTCAATTTCTATCATTGCAAGACACGTGCAGACAGCAGGCTGTGGACACTCCCTAAACTCAATGGGACTATCAAAATTATGCCCTTATTAATTTTACTTTAGGAGGCCTATTTTAAACTTAAACAAGGCTTAATCTAAGTTTATTGTTAGTCCTGAATTAGCTTAGGCCTGACCTAGTTTCCGTATTTGCCAAATCAAGGCACAAAGAAGATATTAGTGAGTCCCTGGGACTCACCCCATGAAAAACAATGAGTCCCAGACCAAAACCAATGAGTTCCATCTATCATAAATGGCAGCTTTAGCGAGCTTTGTTTGAAGTACGCTTTATTCCATATTTGGTACAACCTGATTCCCAGGGTTCCTCTCAACATCAAAATAATTAGGTAACCACTCTTTCACAAACAAACATGGATGCATTTGGAATAGATCAAATTTATTAAATAAATGCAAGTAAAGGCTTACAAAAGTATTTTTTCTCTCAGAAATTACTTCTAGATATATTTCAGAGCCAACTGATATTTTCTTTTGAATTAAGTTGTGTTATAGATTCTAAATTACACAAATGGGACATTTGAGCGATTCTGGCACATTCACGTTTGTGCATCCTGAAGGACGCATGCCATAAATTATTTTGCATCTCTTAGGATGCAAAAATGTGTGAGAGATGCAGGACGCAGGGGTAACAAAATCACTGAAAGGGAGGGGTAACCCTATGGCAGACTACGAGAAAGGAAAATAAAAAGAAACAAGAGCTAAGTGCTGGCACCAATGAGCCATCTCATGGCTTTTTGAAGTCACCTTCTGGACTTAAAGACCTTTAAACATTGTGATGCATCTTGTTTTGAAATTTAGGCCTCATTAAAGGTGCTGTTACACTAGGCAATCTTTTTTGCAACTTGTGTCGCAATTTTGTTGTGATACAAGTGGTGAAACACTTGTATGTGAAGTCGGTTCTACTTTTTCGCAACGATCCTTGCAACGCTGCAACAAATTTTCCAGCATTGCAAAGATGTGTTGCACTAGGCAACATTGTGTGCAACTTATCTCTCAAAGGCAAAACAAAATTGCAGGACAAGTTGCAAGAAAAATTACCTAGTGTAACAGTACCTTAACATTGCCAGTCGAAAGGCAGGGAGAATGTCAAACTTACCAATGGAGGCGATGGTCCATCCCCCACCATGTAAATAAACAACACCAGTCAGTCTCTTGTCCGGGTCATTAGAAAGATGTTTTGGTTTGTAAATTCGAACACGAACATTAGCTATCTTTATGTCCTGAATTTGCAACAACTTGTCTGTTTCACCATCTCTTGAATCTGGCTGGGTAAAAGGTAGCCACATATATAGATGAAACAAGCGACTCAGATTTTCAATTGGTGAATCACCAATGCCAACTAGCGAAGCTGTATACCCCTTGAACAAAACAGACAAAAATTAAGATAAGTTAGAATTTATCAATACATATTGATAATTGTAATATGACAGTCAGTGTCAACCGGAGTTCAGAGAAATGGATGTCAGGCCTGAAAAAGGCCATCCTCAAGGAAGACCCAGAAGCTAAGGGGCACTTGTCCAAATTTTTTTGCCCTGTTTGTCTATGTACCGATGATTTGCAATTGAGCTTTGCAACTTATGCAAACCAGTACTTTGCAAGTTTTAGAATCTTTTAGGCCTGGATTCGCTCTTGAGTGATGATATGGATGTCACTCTATCTATTTTGTATGTGACATCACAAATATATCATCTTGTATCGTATTGGATCGATTTGCCCACCCTAAGCAGGAGCATACGATCAGGGCAAAATGAAAATCTCATGTAAACGTTCACCCGTACCAATTTTGCTCGTGAGATCTTTTATCGTCCCAATTATGTGTGAGGGTCACCAAGGACGGAAAAAGGCATACCCTAAATAATTTTTCCGGGTTTCAAAGGCTGAGGGCTCCAAGACGGAAAAATCGGGGCTTTAGGCCTCTATCGCTTCACTCCAGGGGTCGATTTAGCTAGAATAAGCATTTTTGTCCGAGGTTTTTACGTAAAAGTTTGGGGATACGGGCTCCTTGGCTCCAGCGCCTCCTGACCCACGCCTTCCCCTCGAGTACCCTGATTTCTAAGTAATACCGTCTACTCGCCCAGCGAAATTAATCATGAGGAGTTTAGATGCATAATTGTATCTATCAAAGGGACACCAACTTACCATGAAATAAAAAATGTCCCAGCTAGCGCCATAAAGTCGAGCACTGAAATGCTGATCATCTGGAAGTCCCTCGGGAATAACTTGTTTGTAATACATCCCTAAAAGAAAAGCCGCTAAACAAACGACAGTTGCACTGAAAATAACACAACAATTCGCCATCTTTCTCTTTGGCAACACTGCATGGGCATGCAATTGCAATAGTGAGGCTGCCAACTTCACGCAGCAGTCACGCAATCTTAAGCGTACTTCAGTTGTTCCGTTATATATGTTGCACGTATTATCCCGTAAGAATGTCACTTCCGTTCTGTTTTGTTTGTTTGTTTTTCTATGCCACTGTTCTTTTGTGGGTTGTTTTGCTTTGGATTTTCCTTACGTAACCTAATTTTCAGAAAAAATTAATTTAATTTTCTAGTGCGAAATTTTTAAACCCTCAACAAAAAATAAATCAAAGTGTGCTCACAAAATCACTCCATTCCGTCTAAATTAAGGATAGTCTTCAAGTTAGAGAAATAAAAGGAAACAGAGTTTTTTTTCGGTTGGGTATTGTTTTTGTTTCGTTCTGTAAATAAATTGTTTCTATTGCACAACTTATGTATATGGTTCAATTCTAGTTGTTACCACCCCCCCCTCCGAACAATCCCCCCCCCCTGGGAAAGTTTGCGAACAACGTGGTGCGCCATACATGACGTACTTGGCTTGCGGACTTTAGGGCATCCAGGTTGTCGTTTGTTGCAGGATGGTCACGTTTTTCGTTGTGTTGGCTGCTATTCTTGCAGTTCTCATCACTATAATCTTGCGTGCTTACTTTAATCAAGTTATCCCAGAGGGACTACCAACTGATCAACATCAGAAACTCCGAATATTTGGAATTGTTATAAAAGCCATGGGAACAGTGGTATGGTTAACTTCAGCGTTTAATTATCACGTCTTTTCGGGAATGTCTTGTTTTTAAAATTATTAAATGCGTCACTTTATGCTGGGAAGGAGTAGTTGGAAAAAGGGAATACGAGCGCAAGAAATTTTGGACCCACCCCTCCCCCTTAAAAAGTGGCTTCGACAAGCAAGCACAGCGAGAAGGGCACTTAGTTCCAGCGAGCCTCACATTCACACACCATATTAACCAACTTTAGCTCACATCTGAAAAAATTTGAAAATGGTTTAGAGACATGGATATTATAATAAAAATGAACAAGCATACAGTGAAAGAGTTGAAAGCCCTCGCCAAAGAGCAGGGTATCCCGAGATATTATCAAATGCGCAAAGCCGAACTCATCGAGGCTTTGGGTAAACTCGAAGCGATGACACCACCACCAACCCCTTCTGTCAAACTTATCGAAGGGCTGCCGCCACCACCGGGTAATATAGTTCCTAACACGTCATCGAATATTCTTGATGAAGTGATTCCAGAGATTAATGTCCCCATTCTCAAACCTTCTCATCCCCCTCGAAATTCACCTGTTCCATCACTCAAGCATTTTGCAAGCAGAGTTAGCAAGTCAGTCAATAAAGAGATTAACAAGTTTGCAGATTGGATTTTATCCTACATCCCCGAACCCATCAAAAAGTCAGTAAACAAACGAGTCGATGATCTAAAGGAAAAAGTAAGACGTATATTCAAGAGACTTGACCACTTCACTCCAAAAGAACAACAAACAGCGTTGAAGGGGTATCTGAAAACCTATAGGATAGATGGACAGAAAGGGTATGACCCCAAGACGTTCATCAGTAATATCAAACCAAAAATTATGAATCTCATTAAGCAGCGAAAGAAACCTGTCAAGGTTAAGTTTATCTTTACCGGTAAATTCATAAAAGAGAACCCAGCCACTGGTCAGATTGATGAAAATTCAGGATACTTTCATTCAACCGTAGAAATCGTAACAGAGTCAACCGATTTTTCTGACTTGTTCAATACAATGACAAATCGTATACTTGAATCGATTGAGCAATTTCAAAATGAAGGCTCTGGATGGCAGTTTGATCAGGTGAAATACTTTGATATCAACATCGACCCCTTTGAACCGCTTTCTGGAAGTTCCTATATACAACTACCATCAAAATTAGCATCCAAGCAAGCAATCATCAATGTTAAGAACGAGAAGGATCATGAATGTTTCAAGTGGGCAGTAACCTCTGCTGTGTTTCCTAAAGAAAAAGATCCTCAAAGACTAAATAAACAAATGAGAGAGAACTCTAAGAAGTTCGACTGGGTTGGAATAGAGTTTCCCGTTTCACTAAAACAGATTGATAAGTTCGAAAAGCAAAATTCATATGCAATTAATGTGTATGGATATGAAAACGAAGTATATCCATTGAGAATCAGTAAGCAATCAACCCAGGTGATCAACTTACTTCTCATATCAAACGATGAAACAAATCACTACTGCTGGATTAAGAACATGTCGAGACTGGTATCCACACAAGCTAATAAACATCACGGCGCTCGTTTATTTTGTTATAGATGTCTTAACTCATTCCAGTCAAAGACCTCATTAGAAAAACATCTCGAATACTGCTCTAAAAACGAAGAAGTTAAGATTGAAATGCCTGTAGACAAAGAAGGAAATCCTACCTATTTGACATTCAAGAACTTTAACAGAAAAATGCGAGTCCCCTTTGTTGTCTATGCCGACTTTGAAAGCTTTACAGAGAATATAGACACCTGCTCCCCAGATGAAAGTAAAAGCTTTACTAAGCAATACCAGAAGCACAAAGCATCAGGCTACTGCTATCTTATCAAGTGCTTTGACGACAACATATTTCCACCCAAGCTTGTACGACACACAGCTGAATCCCCAGACGAAGACGTAGAGCAACACTTTGTCGACTCTCTAGAGTCAGATATTAAGAAAATTTACGATACGTTCAAATTCCCTAAGAAGGTAAAAATGAGTAAGAAAGATAAAATCGACTATAAAAATGCTACTCACTGCCACATCTGTGATGGTGACCTGGAAAAAGACAAAGTTTTGGACCACTGCCATCTTACAGGAAAGTACAGAGGCGCAGCTCATAATGAATGCAACCTTCAATATAAAATTCCAAAGTTCTTCCCAGTCATCTTTCACAACCTATCTGGATACGACAGTCATCTATTCATCAAGAACCTTGGTACATCAAAAGGTAAAATAAACTGTATACCTAATAATGAGGAAAAGTATATTTCTTTCACGAAACAGATTGTGGTCGACAGTTTTACTAACAAAGAAGGTAAACAGGTCGATGTGAAACGTGACATAAGATTCATCGACTCATTTAAATTTATGGCAAATAGCCTTGATAGTTTAGTTGATAATCTTACTATGTGTGGAAAGTGTGAGGTCTGTAAGCCTGGAGATTGTATAAAGAGATACGTAAAAGATGGAAGGGTCGTTCAGTTCAAAGGTATTGGTAGATGTGATCAATGTAAGAATTGCCTGTTAGCTGAAAGTAAGTGTCTTTCTCCAACAGATAAGAGCCTAACCCAAACGAAAAAGTATTTTGGAAATAGGGTGGATATGATGTTAAGAAAGGGTGTCTTCCCATACGACTGGTTCGGCAGCTTCGATAAACTCAACGAGACCACACTTCCACCTAAGCAAGCGTTTTACTCCAGACTCAACGACACTGACATAACAGATGACGACTATCAACATGCCAAGAAGGTGTGGGAAACCTTTGAGATGAAAACAACGAGGGATTACCACGACCTATACCTTGAGTCAGACGTACTACTGTTAGCCGATGTCTTTGAAAACTTCAGAGATGTTTGTCTTGAGAACTATGGGTTAGACCCAGCCTGGTATTACACGGCACCTGGACTAGCTTGGGATGCAGCTTTGAAAATTACGAAGGTAAAACTAGAGTTACTGACGGACTATGACATGTTACTTATGGTCGAGAAAGGCATTCGTGGAGGTGTGTCAATGATCTCTACACGATATGGTAAAGCCAACAACCCGTACATGAAACTTTCATTAACAAAAGATCAATACAATGATCTTAACAAATATCAAAGCAAATGTGGTAAACAGAAGGTAAAGTCATACTATGACCCATCAAAACCAACTAAGTATATCGTCTATCTTGACGCAAATAATCTTTACGGGTGGGTAATGAGTAAACCACTCCCTACTCATGGTTTTAGATGGATGTCTAAACAAGAGCTAAGAGACTGGAAAAACCATCCATGCATACTAGTAGTCGATTTGCACTACCCCAATCACCTACACGACCTACACAACGACTACCCATTAGCTCCAGAAAGTATCAAGGTCGAGGATGTAGAAAAGTTAATCCCCAACCTGAACCATAAGACAAAGTATGTTGTTCATCATGAGACTTTGAAACTTTACGAAAGCCTAGGACTAAAAGTCACCAAGATTCATAAGGGTATCACATTTGAAGAGTCTGCTTGGCTAAAGCCATACATCGACTTGAATACCAACCTAAGGGCGAAAGCAGCCAACGACTTTGAAAAAGATTTCTTCAAGTTGATGAATAACTCAGTTTTTGGGAAAACAATGGAAAACATCAGAAACAGGGTGGACATTCGATTGGTCACGAATGAAAAACAAGCCAAGAAACTAATATCAAAGCCAAACTATCAACATCGCACCATCTTTTGCGAGAACCTCTCCGCCATCCACATGAAGAAAACAAAGTTGGTATTTGACAAACCCGTTTACTTAGGCATGTCCATTCTGGACCTAAGTAAAACGTTAATGTACGACTTTCACTATAATTACATCAAACCAAAATATGATGTCAAAGCCAAGTTGTTGTTCACAGATACCGATTCTCTTGCCTATGAGATTGAGACAGAGGACTTTTACAAGGATATCAGCAAAGATGTAAAATCCATGTTTGATACCAGCAACTATCCAAAGGATCACCCATCTGGTATTGAGGTGGGTGTAAACAAGAAAATCATCGGTATGTTCAAAGATGAGGCTGGAGGTCGGCAAATTACAGAATTTGTTGGCCTGCGTGCAAAACTCTACTCATACAAGATGGATGAAGGTAAAGAAGAAAAGAAATGCAAGGGTGTCAAGAAAGCAGTCGTCAAGAAATGCATCAGTTTCGACAACTACAAGGATTGCCTGTTCAATCAGCAACCACAGATGAGACGGATGAATGTAATCAGAAGTCATATGCATGATGTTTACACTGAAACGGTTAACAAGGTCGCCTTATCACACGAGGATGACAAGCGAGTCATTTGTGAAGATGGTATCCACACCTATGCACACGGTCATTTCAAAACAAAATCGGGAGGCAGTTCGGTATCCTCATGAACAATCTGCAGCTCTTCTCTAACGAACGATCTTCTAGGAGCACCCTCAGAGAGATAATACAGCACAGGTTGGCCAGGTGAAATAACACTGCGTGACAGATCAAAGACTTCCAAACTCCACACCGGATCCGTGGCTCGTCTGCGTTCACCCCCTTCATCTTCTCCGGGAGCTAATAGATATCTAACTCTAACCCCCGGTGGTAGTCTAACTTCATCAAGTCCAACAACTCGCTTATATTTCGGAGGATCAATATCAATCTCTTTCAGTCTAATAGCTTTTGCAGGCTCTTTGCCAGTGATTCTTATAGGCTGACTATTCAAATTTCTCAAAACATCTGGTAAACGCTTCACCCAAACTCTAGAGCGATCATCACTAATCATTTCTTGAGCATACTGATGAGAAAACAGCTTTTCTGCCAGTGTTCTATTGGCACGTTCGACAAAAGCCTGTGCGCGATGGTTCCCAGCTTCACTTCGCTGGATGGTAACACCCTTCTTTTTCATAATCTTTGTTACCTCCCCCATAAATTCAGTCCCTGGATCGACAATCACTGTATGAGGCCATTTAAGTTTTCTGGAGTATATCTTTTCAAACCCTTTAGCAATTCCACTCGAATCCTTGGTAGTTAGTGCTTCGGCATCTTTGTATCTCGAGGCAATATCAATCACGACCAACGCGTAAAGATAGGTTTTTCTGCCTACTTTATCGTGAGGCATAAACAATAGATCGGCTTGATGAATCTGATTAGGCTTATCCACAACCCAGTGAGGTCTGGGGATATATTTTGGAGCTGGTAGATAGATCTGCCACAGCGCCTGTTTCTCAAGCCATTTTCTAACTTTGTCTTCACTGACTTTTGCCTTTTCAGCTAATTTTGGAATAGCTGAATAACCTTTCCAGTATCCATCAGTGGAATAGTATATTTTTGATAACCTGCTTTCGTTACTCATTTAAAGATTATCTCCCCTTTCCTTAAAATAATTATGTCGCAAGCTATATCAGAAAAAATTAACCCAAACAGGATCCCACGAGAGCCCTTCGGTTTGAAAGCGGAATCGTCGCTGAATCGAATTACACTCAATCCGTCATCCGCTAGTCCTGGAGAAACTCTCTATATAAATATTCCAAAACTTGCAGAGAATGTAGTGATTGTTCCAGGAAGCGTATCTCTCCTATTTGACTTGAATGTAACAGGTCATGCCAACAACACCCTCGTAAATAACGTAGGCAGTAACCTTGTTTCCCGACTCAAGGTTCTTTTTGGTGGAGAAACACTACAGGATACTCAAAGATACGATCTCTTTCAAACCTACCATGACCTATACTTACCTGCTGAAGAACGTGAGGATAGATTAAAACAAGGTATTTCCTCTGAAAACATGAGGAAGCTCAGGACGAACGCAGGTGACAAGTCAAGCTCAGATGCTAAGGAAGTAGCTCTTGCAACAGTTCACAACACCAAGTACTGTATCCCACTCAACCATCCTATTCTCAGCGAGCATGGGGCGTTCTATCCAAAGGCGTTACCCCATCCACTGACCTTTGAGATTACACTGGCCTCAGTTTCCGATGTTGTTGTTTATTCTGACACGGTCAAGACTCCAACGTACACAATCACAAACCTTGAGTTGGAATATGCTTGCATCTCAAGCGAATACTTGGCTCGTGAGGCGTTGTCAGCTTATCAGGTTGGAAAAGGATTCTTTTACGAGAACGTTATTCTCCACAAAACGTTCACCATCTCCAAACCTAATGACAGTGTCATAAACGAGCACATCAATCTTCCGAGGAGGTCAATGACAGGGATATTGTGCTTGTTCACAGAGAGCTACACTGGAGGAACAAGAGACTCTGAGAAGTTTGTCAATCCAAGTATTACGTCAATCAACATTAACGTTGATGGCATGCCAAACCGCCTCTACTCCAAGGGAATGGTACCCTCAGACCTCTGGGAGTCGGTAAAGAAACGTTTCGGTAGAGAGGGTGTCAAGCAAAAGGATTTTTACGCGGACAACAAGTTCGCTCTTTGGGTTGACTTAAGGACTCACCCCGACAATAGTATTCATGGAGGAGGTCTGGTCTTGAACAACACACGAGATGGGGTAAAACTAGAAATGAAACGGAAAGTTGGGGGAACAGGAAATATCACCTGCTACATGTTCGTGGTAGCCGACGCGTTGATGGAGGTCATGAATTCAAACTTGCGTTCAATTATGTATTAGTTAAAAGAACTACTGTTATAATACAAAAGTATGGAAGAGTTACGAGACAAAGTTCCCTTTCATTCTATTATAACTGGACCGACAAATTGTGGAAAGACTATGTACCTCACGGAACAGCTCCGAGGACCGTTCCGAAATGTGTTCGAGTACATTGTTCTCATATGTCCGACCTATTCAAAAAATAAGACCTATCGTAGATTTGCTCGAGGGGATAAACGTTTTTTGGTATTATCGCCAGATGCTAGTAACAGCGACCAGATTAACGAGTTATTAACTGATTGTGCAGCACTATTTTCTGGTACAAACACACTGATAATACTAGACGACTGTGCTGTCTCCAAGGATCTCAAGCAGCGCTCGAACAAGTTTATAGATTTAGCGTTTTCCGGACGTCATATAGGATTATCCGTTTGGGTATTAACACAGCAATTAACCTCCGTAGCGAAGCCGTTCCGTGACAACGTCGCCTGTGTGGTTGCATTCCATAATCCATCTCAAGTCGGCACCAAAACACTGTTTGAAGATTATGGAGGAGATTTAGACGTCGAGACTCGTAAAAAGTTTGCGGAACTGCTTAAAACTGAAAAATATTCTAGACTCTGCTTCTGTTTACGTTATCCATTCCAAAGTTATGTAGAGATTCCTGCTACACTCATTTAAAAAGAATCATAGTGTATACAATAAAGATGGCAAACGTTGAAGATTATATAGAGGAACAACCTGAGGTTGAGGTCGTTTCTGCACCTAAAGATGATGATGTTGAAGTCAAACGAGAAGCACTGGCTATTCTCGCCTCTCTGGGTACAACAAAAGATTTCCTCGGTGTTGAAATGAACTTGGGAAAAATACATAAACTCTCAGCAAAAGACGTCGAGAAATATTATAATCGCTACCAGACAGTCTTAGGAAAGCAGGTAACAGGGGGATTGGTAGAATCAGGACTTCAAGCCATGTCTAAAATCATTTCCTATGTACTCCCTATAGACGATACCGATGCGCTTAGCAAAGACTTACAGAACGATGAGTTAGTCAAACGTGAACTGTCAAACTTTGCAGGTCTCTTGGTATTGAAGGGTGGGAGAATGGTAGCACTTGCTAGCGGCCTCTTTCAGGTTGCTATGCACATTAAATTAACACCTTCAGAGGAGGCTTCCAACAAAATACAAGAACTTACAAGCACAACTGAGTAGGCTACTGAGCACACCCTTGAGCAGACTACTGAGCATGATATGATTTAAAGATTCTTTACTCAACAAGTAAAGAATCATGTCCGACGAAGTTGTTGAGCAAATTACAAAGGATCCTCTTCCTGAAAAGAAGAGCGCCGCTAAAGAGAAAGACCCTAAAAAGGTTGCTGCTGGTAAGAAACTAGCAGAATATAACAGAAAAGCTAAAGAAGCGTTGGCTAGGGAAATGAAACGTGAAGCAGAGATGAGCCCAGAAGAAACTACACAGGCAGAGAAACAGGGCTCGTCTCTGCTCGCCACGCCCCAATCACAAGCCTGGATTCCAGAGCTATCTTTTACAACTGTGTTATCCCTTGTCGGAATAGGGTTTACCGCAGTTGATATGTTTATGAGGTACTACAAAAACAGAGTAGTTGATTTATCACAAGTTCCGACTCATGTACCAGAATCATTCAAAGAACCACCGCCCTCAAAAATTCCTATCCCACAGACCGCCAGCCGAGCGTCAGCGTCTCCGAAAATAGGAATGCTCTGAGGAAAATAGTTTAAAGATTTTCTCTCTATCTATAATAAAATCATGTCAACTGAAAACAAACTTGTGAAAACAATTACCGATTCAGCCGTCATTATCGGATTAGCCGCTGGAGTTGGTTACGTCGCTAAAAAGGCTATGAAAGAATCATTTATCAACGATCCCTCATCGAGTGTTACAAACTATGCTAAATGGGTTGCCGTCCTGTCCGGTAGTATGTACTTGAAAGATTATCTGGAAACACAAAAGATTTTACCAAAACCACTGTAGGCAACTTAAAGATTTTATATATTGATTAATAAATGGCAACAATAGCAATTATGATTGGTGGGGCTATATTGAACGCGACAACGTTCGTTGGCGGCTCATATCTCGCAAAATATCTCTCAGGTGATAAGCCAGATGTAGAGCGAATAAGACACGACAAGGCAATAGAAAAATATCAAAATGATTATGCTGCATATCAGGAAAAGAGGCAGAAACTCATTGACTGGTACTCGCAACAGCGGGATGCTGAACACCAGGCTTCGCAAAATTTGACAAACGTCGATGAAGCTTTGAAGTTGTATAGTCAAACACATCATGATTACCAACTAGATGAACCGAAATTCTCTGATTATTATAGACCTAGTAGCAATCAAAAGATGGGGGAAATGGCTTATGTCGGTGGGGGTATGCTGGCATTGGGCTATGCTGCAAGTAAATGGTTGTAAGTAAATGGTTGTAAGTTATGCTATTAATTTAAAGATTCTTTATTTTTCAAATAAAGAATCATGGACATTGACCCAGAAATACCTGACAGAGAAAATCCTTTTGAACCGGTCGATCCCGGTGATGATGGTGGGGAATCGATACCGATGACTTCAACATCGACTCACGATACAACTTATCCAATCCGCCAACACACTACAGACGAAACTTCATTCATACACAGTGCAGATGAACATACACCACTGATACAAAGGGAAGAAAATATTGAAAGCGCGTGGGATAGAATTCGCGAGAGATATCCTAACGTCGATCCTGCTAAATCTCCATTCACGGCTAGCCTTGATGAGTTTGGGCGGGTGGTTGTGAAACTGAAAAGACTAGGTGGTAAAAGCTACGCACTGTTCAAGAGTAGTGGTGAAGTAAATGACAAATTACCAAAGTCTATTTCAAACAGGCTCGGTCCTACCGCTGAAGATATCATTAGTGTTAACGAAGAGACTATTTCAAAACACCGGGAACGGGTAAAAGAATTGGAAGTTAGACGTGAAACAGCTAATGAAAATCAGAAAGAAACTATTAGCCGTCAGATTGATGAAACACAAAGCCAGATCGACCAACTCGAACGGGAGAATGAAGTGATAGAAGAGCGAATGTCCTTGCGAGATAGAGTTAAAGCTATTTTTAAAAAGTACGGCTTTACAGTCGTTGCTGTCGTAACAGCAGTAGGTGTTGTTATCGGTGTTATTGTCTCTAATCTAAAAAAGGGTTTGACCAATGTTGCAAAGGGTGTTGGCAACGGCTTGAAAGCGATTGGAAAGAGAATTGGTGAGATTTTACCGGGAATGATAGGTGCTATTGCTAGCTTTATCTTCAAAACAGCAGGGGAGGCTATTGGATTTTTAGGCAAGAATGCTTGGCTGCTTATAGTAGCTGTGGTCCTCTACCTTGTTGAACAATTTAAAAAGAAGAGACACTAAGTAAAAACATGACAACGTCTCTATCCATCGCGATGCTAACTCCGGAAACAAGAGTTTATCTGGAGCCACCCTTGACGCAAGTAAAAGAGATACAACTTTTAGATTGCCACATTCCTAAACCGTGGATAAAGTTCAAGGAAGCTCAAAAGGTTTACAAGTTTTTATCTCAAGAAAATGTGTCGGAAAAGATATTTCTAACTATTCCACCAGGGACTTACACATTGAAAACACTTCAACAAATCTTCCTCAAAGACCAGGAAAGCTCCAAGCTTACAATTCTAATGACTGAAAAAGGACATTACCTATATTCCAACAAGACCGTTAATCTTAGGCTTTCCGAAAAACTGGCAAAAAGACTGGGTGTGTCAGAAAAGATATTACCAAATCAATATTATCCGATACGGTGGATACCCGACAAGCCGTTAAACGTGTTTTGTGACCTCGTAGAGTCAAAGTCTTCATATTTTAATAGGATCCCCCGAGGTGAAAATGTAGAACTTACCCCCTCACAATTGCTGGCTGTCATCCCATCTAAACGTTATCCTTGTTTAAGAGTCTCACAAACCAAAAATCCAATCAATTACTTTACTTTGTCGATTTTAGATGAAAAGGGAAGGAAGCCTAATTTCATTAATGAGACTATTCGAATTCATTTAAAGCTTTCGTTCTAGAATACAAAAAAAAGCATGGAAGACTACAATACAATTTATCCGCAAGTGCCTGAAAACGGGGCCCCGCTTAATTTCAGACTTCAAAAGTCATGCGATGTGCTGCATAATCTTGAGAAGGAAATGAGACACTATGAGAATGTTGGGAAAAAGTACAGTCGAGCGAGGGGGATATTCACTAAAATCAGTGTTGGTAGTGGAGTGCTGTCAGTTATTCTATCCTCCGGTGGGCTGGGAACGTCTCTTACTGGTTTCGGTGCCGCTGTCGGCATCCCTTTGGGAGCTGTCGGCGGCATCTGTGGGGGAGTATCGGTGGGATGTGGCTTGGCTTCTAAACGACTTTCACATAAAGTAAGTAAACACGAACAGACTGTTTCTCTGACAAAAGCAAAGGTAAACACTATTCGCGACTTGGTTTCAAAGGCGCTGCAAGATAACGTCATCTCTGACAAAGAATTTTCGCTAATTTTAGCAGAGGTGGATAAGTTTGAAAAACTAAAACTTGAAATCCGTCAAAAGTCTCAGAAAGAGACAGAAAAAAAATTAAATATGTCTCAGATACGAACAGAGGTTCGTGCGGAAATTTTAAAGGAGTTAACCGCTCCCGCACGTTGAAATTTTCGTTTGAACGAACACCTGTAGGATGGCTGTATGAGGTTGGATTTAGGAGAGAACGATGGTGATTTAAAAACATCTTATTCTGATACAAAGAATAAGATGGCGTTACTCGATGAATTTAAATTAAGATATCCAAAAGCTAATTTATCAAAATTTAAGACGGAAAACTTTTTTGGAAAACCAAATGTTATGTTTCAAGGCGATGATGGTGAAGAAACTGCAGTATTCGACGATGAGAGTGGTAAACTTAACTCTAGTATTTACTTTTCAAAGGAAATGAAACGAGAATTAGGTTTATCGCCTGGTTTCCCTCTAGAATTAACTTTAAACCCAGCACCCAAACTTGTAATACCTGCAGTTTCGTTCGACGACAGACCACATTCGCTTGGTGACATGCTGACAAACCAAAAAATATTTATCACACCGACAGATCATTTTGAAATAGATTTTCGAGATATTTTCAGTGATAGTAGAATAAGACACTACAATGGTAAAGAGTCCAGACAATGGTTGGCTGCCCCTAACATGAAATATTGGCCTCAACAGCTCAATTTCGCTATTTGGTGTGCTACGACGGGATGTGGCGTGAGTTCACGCTTGTTGTTTGAAGACAAAATGAAAGACGGAATTCATGACGTGACAGATAGTGAGCTTAGATTACCACCACAGGTTAGAGCATTTCTATGGTTTCACGTCTACTTTACAGTGAGACGTATTCTGTTTGAACTTGGTGGAATTCAGAACGCAACATCATTGCCAGGCGACTCCGTGTTTACTCAAACAGATATTAAATACGACGTACCCTCATACAGAAGATTGTGCAATGAATTTGGTATTAACTCGAGTTCAGACTTTCGCTTTCACAAAGGCGCTAACCACGGTTTAGGTAGTGTTTATATTTGGTACACGGACGAAGGGCCAGTTAAAACTGATTATCCTTATCCTGGGTACACCAAGTTCAGCGATGAAGGTGGAAAAGCGGGCGAGGGCAATTTAATTCAATACATTGAAAACACAGAATCGGCCAAGCAGTATGAATATTTCGTGACTCCTGTCTCCTACGGATTGACGGCTGCTGGTCAAGCGCGAATTAATCTGTCTATTGAAGCCTTTGTTTACTGTATTCTCGGCTCGCAAGTTAACGTCCGTAGCAGTATTCTAGGAAACACCGGAAGCGCGCAAGAAGTAAGACGTGAATTTTTAGTTTTGTTTGAAGATGTGATACGGCAACCAGATATAGGTAGGTCTGTTCAGAGATTCCAACTCGCCGTACAAGAAGCGAAAGTTAAATTAGATTTAGCGATATCACCTGGAACATGGTTGATGCCTTCAAGAATGGTAATTAATACGGAGAGCACGATTGGATATAATAACAAACTGAAACGTGCCGACCCGTCTATGAAATTGGGTGTCAATTCAGAAATTAACACGGTGATAAAACCGGTTGGAATTAAGCATAATCTCGGTACAAGTAAGGTTAAATTACCACACGCTTCAGTTGGTCACAAAGCGGGGCAAGCCCCACAAACACACGTTGAAAGTCATGTGGCGAGTCATATCGCAAAGGACTCGTCCCTCGCTAAGCCAGATAATACGCAACACGAGATTAATTTGATTGTAATAATGTTATCCGCGAGCGCGACAGCTTGGTTTCTATTTCGATAGACAAGCACGCTGGTGGCATGTGGGCAGACGTGACGTACCACATCAAAACAAAAAACTGTTCACGTGATAAACAATAGAACACATTCCAAATCACCCTAACAACCCCGAGCTCCAGAGTTAAACTCAAAACCTATTCTCAGAACTGCTCGTTGTTAGGGAGGTTAGGAATGTATGACGTCACCCTGTAATCAAAAGCCGAGCGCTTGCGAAATAGGGTCAGAAGCGATTATGAGCAACATGGAGTATGAACAAACTGAGGATATGCAATTCGACGCCACCGACCTAATCTCGAGGCAATCAACAAAGCAAGTTCCACCACGAAAACCCATCGAATCAGTAACTGAGATTCTACAACATCTAATCAGCAAAGATTCAATTCCTAAAGAAGACCTGAGAAAGACCTGGAACAACAAGAAATCTGAGCGAGAGAAGCTGCTGAAACAGTGGAACAAAGCGAAGGAATCTCTAGCATATTGGGTTTCGAAAACATCGTTTCTTGAATACCAGCTCAATAGAAACGCTGAAGAGCTTGAACGTATGCGAGGTCGAATGCTGGCAGATTGTCTGAGTGAAGATTAAATGCACACAAGAAAAAACTCGGTGAAAATATCAATTTGGGGTTTCGTAACGTGGCTCGCGTTACGAAACTGTGATAGACTGTTGCATTATCAGACTGTGGACTCCATGTTGATCGTAATTGCTTCTCCTTCTCCAACGGGAGTCGTAAACGTCCGCTTTTTCATAAGCTAGGCGTTCTGATGAGGCTTGATATCAGCCGAAACGACTCTTTATTTAAAAATAAAGCTCAAATTCTGTCTTGCGTTGCGTTACATGCCTTACAATGAGACTTTTGTCTGTTGTGCTCGCATATTTGAGACCTCCCCACACAATTTACAAAACCATCTCTGTCTTCCATGAAGACGAAAAAGTAAAAACCTGCGAATACTCGGCGCGACAAGCTCTGAGAGTCGTCATGAAAATATCCTAACCGTGATTACGGCCTTTGTGGTTGGTTTGGCTTGGCATCTACTTCGATAAGACTATCCGTTTAGTTTTTGTAACGCGCCATGAGTTACAAAACTGTGATAGACTGTCTGGTTAATATGATAATTCAATCGTGTTTAATTATTTTACTCATTGCAATTACACAAGTTGGAAGAAGCTAAAAAAAATTACAAACACAAGTGTTGACAAGTTGTTACGTGACTAATTTACCTTGTGATGGCTAAATTAAAACGTGATTCAACTATGATTATGAAACGTTGTACACGTGTCAGTGATTCTACTAGCTCTTGCTCCTACAGTCAAATCGTACTACATAAATTTCAAACACAAAATGATCAAGTTTTTAAATCCAACGTGAGAAAATTCAAATTCAGTTCGTTCAGCGTGGGTCTGTCCAGTTCATGATTCTTGGATTATCAATCTCATTGATTAGTAATATTATAAGGCTTAGTCGACGACAATATTTCGAACAGATCCTTTAGTTGTGTCTTCTTTACCGTATATTTCTCACAAAATTCAAAAACGGGCCTAGTATACTTATTCTCATTTAGCTTCTCATTTAGCTTTTCTTCTAGCTCTTCCTTTTGTTGCTTTACTGTTTCCAGCTCTTCCTTTTGTTGCTTTACTGTTTCCAGCTCTTCCTTTTGTTGCTTTACTGTTTCCAGCTCTTCCTTTTGTTGCTTTACTGTTTCCAGCTCTTCCTTTTGTTGCTTTACTGTTTCCAGCTCTTCCTCTTTCTTCACTAGACTTTCCACCATATTTATTAGGTGGCTAAAGTTATTCAAGTTTTTCTTCTCTGTTTGTAATGTCGCCCTTAATTTGCCTACATCCTCCCTTACGACGCGTTCTCCGATTTGTTCTGGTGAATTTAAGAACACATGAGGATGCTTTATATAATGGTCGGTCCAACAATTTTCTTTACGTTCAAATGCTAGTATGTAAGGCATGTTGCTGCTCAGCTAGCTGTAGCGTCTGTAGTAATAATCGTCAAAACTCAACGAGTATACGTCTGTAGTAATAATCCGTCGCATGTTATCAGCAGTTATATGCGAAGTTAATCTTGCACAACACTCTTCATTATCCAATCAAATTTCTCTTATAACTCCGAGAGTATGACGACCACGTTCATTTCACGTGGAACTTAATCACTGCTCACGTGTTAAACAATAGACTGCATACCAGATGGCTGTCTCATGACCGGAAAAAAATTCCAACTAGATGAGTCACAAGGCAAATTTCGTTATGTAACACGGACTTGTGTTACATAACCTAGTGTTAAATAAATTAATCTTGTCGTGTCTCTTGTGTTGCGTTACAAGCTTTACAATGAGACTTTTGTCTGTTGTGTTCACATATTTGAGACCCTCCGCATAACTTACAAAACCATCTCTGTCTGCCGTGGATACATATTCCTTTCCCGTTGCAGTCATTGCATAGATATCTCGCTCGTTTATGTTCACAGAGGCTACCGCCGTTGCATTCCTTACAGCGTGTTTTACGGCGGTTATGAGGACAGATTTGTGATCCGTGACAATCTTTACAGTAATATTTTATTCTACCGTGTAGACATTTCTTAGGATCAGGAATCACTTCATAAAGAATATTCGATGACGTGTTAGGAACTATATTACCCGGTGGTGGCGGCAGCCCTTCGATAAGTTTGACAGAAGGGGTTGGTGGTGGTGTCATCGCTTCGAGTTTACCCAAAGCCTCGATGAGTTCGGCTTTGCGCATTTGATAATATCTCGGGATACCCTGCTCTTTGGCGAGGGCTTTCAACTCTTTCACTGTATGCTTGTTCATTTTTATTATAATATCCATGTCTCTAAACCATTTTCAAATTTTTTCAGATGTGAGCTAAAGTTGGTTAATATGGTGTGTGAATGTGAGGCTCGCTGGAACTAAGTGCCCTTCTCGCTGTGCTTGCTTGTCGAAGCCACTTTTTAAGGGGGAGGGGTGGGTCCAAAATTTCTTGCGCTCGTATTCCCTTTTTCCAACTACTGAAGGGGTGGAGGGGGCCCTCATACCTCACTTCACAGCTAAGAAAGTTCAAAATTTAAAGCACAACCTTGTAGAAGAAATAGGTGCTTGCATGTGTTGTATTAAGGTTGCATTTTTGTAGATACTGTAGATTTTACAGACACTAAACATGAGCAGGAAAGTTTTAAGAACTGTGCAGTAGAACCTTACCTTAATAGCAAGAAAGACTGTTAGTAGCTCTATCTCTGTTATCCCTAATGTACCGGTCAAATTGAAGCTTCAACATCCCCCCCCTCCCCCCGGGGAACCCCGGGCATTTGACTGTGCATCGTGCCCTGGGAGGGGGGATTTGAACGTTGCCTTGGAAGGGTGGGGAATTTGAACCAGATTTACCCCTTGTTCTAGCGAAATATGCCTGTGAGTTTTTCGGTTTTTGCAGGGTTTGACGGATTTCCAAGATAGAATTTCACCTTTGTTAGTGAATAACGCTCTCAAAACGGTGTTTAAAAGAAGTTTGAAGGTGTCATCACGGCATATCTCTCTCTGAAAAGTGTGAACAGTGTTTGATTGAAGACCAAAGTTCTCTTTGAGGAGAGGTATTTCAGTACAAATGGGTGGGGCATTTGAATGGCTTTTTTGCCCCGAGGGGAGGGAATTTGAACAAGCCAATCTTCAAAAGTTCAAATGCCCGGGTGGTTGCCCGGGAGAGGGGGGGAATGTTGAAGCTTCAATTTGACTGGTATATAATGTAACACGCTATCACAATGACTATGTCACGCTTTTCCTATGAAAAAAAAGCAACATTGATGCTTCTATAATTATGACCACTGGTTGATCCCTTGATTATGGTGTGGCTCATATTTGACGTCATTTTAAAATTTCAATTGTTTTGCTTGCATAAGAACAACGATATTAGAGACTTGACTTCTGTAGCCTAATTTACTTATATCTGTATCAGGCTTTCTTGTAAAGAATCGAAGCAGTTAATTTTATGGAACCACTGTATCTAAATAAATTAGGTATTTATTCATTCATTTGTCATATGCATTTTATAGCTTTTCCTACCCTCACATAACTTTCATTTTCTGGAACATACAGTGGATATTAAACTTAGTGCAGCAAAATAATTGTTTATTGGGACATTATGTGGTTGATAAATAATTTTAAAAATAAACTTCTATGTCTCTAGGCATACACTGCCTCTCGACTTGGGATTGGAGATCTGATCAATAATCTTCGTCGGATCCAGATGGCCTTGGGTAGGCTTCAAAAAGTACCAGAAGAAACATCATTGCAAATAGAGGACACAATGATTGCTGATGTCCCAGTCCGTGTATATCGACCAAAACAAATCCGAGGAGATGCTACAAAACTGACAGGTGTAGTTTTTCTTCACGGTGGAGGATGGATATTCGGGAGCATTGGTGAGCATATATTTGATTGTCACAGTGTAAAGTACAATAAGGTCTAGAAAATAATAATTATATTGGTTAACGTTCCTGAAGATGGACTGCCAGAAAATTAAAGGCTGCAATTCAACATAGCTTAAATTAACTTAAGATGGTTTACTGGAAGCAACAACAATCTTAACAGGAGTTTACAAGTTAATTTTTATTTGAAAAACATGCTCACACTTTTGCACCTAGTGCTCTGGCAGTAACTATTGCTTATGGATCAAAGGGTGGGTTAAGGGGGTTGCAACCTCTCTCCCCTTGGCCAGTTTTTTCTTTTCAAAATTTTTGTCAAATTTGGGAAAATTTACTGCCAGAGTCCAGACCCATCTAGGCCCAACTGGGACTTCTACCTACAACCCCCATCCCCACCCCCCTCTTTCAGAAAATCCTGGTTCCACCCCTGTCTAAAGGTTCCTTCACAGAATGTAACAGGATTTGGCCAGTTAGTCATAAAGCTCCCCAAATCAGCAATGCACTCGGTCAATCTTAGCCTGCGTGCAGACGTCTCCTGTTTCCTTTGTTTCACTGATATAGGAGATGTCTGTGCGCAGGCTAGGTCAATCTCTTCACACTGTTGTTTCTTTGGACTTGACATAACCTTTTTTCACTAAATCTGAACTTTCAAGGAACGTATTTCAGATTTCGTAGCCAGTTTACTTTAGAACTGGCTATATCTTATGGCCAAATTCCTTAAAAGTAAATATTAGAAAAATATTTATGGGTCCAAATGTGTGGTTCATTGTACTTAACCTTGACCTATTTTTTCCCAGATATGAACCATGGCTATACTCAAAATTTGGCAAAGAGTGCTGGAGTGGTTGTAGTGTCTGTCGGGTAGGTAAAGTAGAATTCCATTCACTTTATCAAATTTGAGGCTCCCTAATTTTTTTTAAAAGCAGGGGAAAATTAAAATTAAAATAAACAGCACTGAGGGAAAATACTGCTTGGTTGCCATCACTTGTGGTGCAGCAATTCATCTGCAGACAAGAACTCCAGTATGGAGCAAAACCTTGTGATGGGCTACTTTACCTTGACAGAAGGGAAGAAGCAAGTACCATTTATGGTTACTTAACAACAAAGAACCCTACCCCCATAGGGCGAGGGGTGCGGCAAGGGGTGCGGCAAGGGGTGCGGGTGGCACCAGAGGGTATGGTGTTGTATACTTTAGGTAGTAGTGACTTTGGTCTAATATAGGGTGTAGATTTTGATCATTTTGTCTCAAGTAGAGTACGATTCTCTTTCTTTCTTGTTTACATCCATGTAGGTACAGATTAGCACCAGAGAACCCCTTCCCAGCTGCTTTTGATGACTGCTGTGCTGTAGTGAAGACACTCCTTGATGCTGGTGATAACTACGGCATTGATGCAGACCGCATAGTTATAGCTGGTAGCAGTGCAGGAGGGACTTTGGCAGCAGCTGTGGCGCTTCATTTGCGGAATGAGAAAAAAACACTGGCTGGTCAGGTAAAGCTGGATATCATTAATTTTAAAAATAGAGAAAACGACATTCCCGGTACAGGTATTCTATCCTGTATTTGTGTGCTGGATATTTGTGCTTTAAAATGGCTGTCAGTTTGTTTGCCAATAAGCTGTTCTAGTACATTATACTATGTGAATTTGCCACTCAGTAGCTTTCATTTAATATATTTATCTACAGTAAAGGACCACACCCGCAGACTTGAGTTAGCCACTAAAGCAAAGTTCTACTTACCCTGGATGCCAGAGGCTTTTCTTGCATGCCCAAACATGCATATACCTGCCAAGTGTCGTGCCTAAGGCGTGACTGTCACACCTGTGGATCAAAAACTGCGATCTCACGCCTGCGTTCCCATTTCTCACGCCCGGTAGAAAAGTTTGAGTCATTACAGCCTTAACCGACTCATTTTGAAAAAAATATATACAGTATTTAAATAAACTCTAACCAATGCGAGAAAATAATGATCATACTTTCGCAAATTTCAGTAGGGAAAGTCACTGGAGACGAGGTTGTGTTTAGGAGCTTGGGAACGGGAAAGTCTACTTCCGAAATCTTCGGAAATTCTTTGGACGTCTTCGGAAACCTTCGGACATCTTCGGATATTATCGGTTCCTTACGAAAAATCCTGACACTCTCAGGATAAAAATGTCACGCCTATGAATCCCAAAAAGTTGGCAGGTATACATGTGTGTCTCAGATTTTCTTTTGAAGGATCTGCAAAAGAATGTGATAGAATTGAAACATGGGGTACCCAGGATAAGATCTGCTCAGTAGCTTTCATTTGAGTGGTCACACTTTAGGATTTTATCCAGAAACAAACGTCAGGCTCAACTTTCCAGAACACACAGCACCAAAGTACTACTCAGTAGCTACCATTTGAATGGTCATGCTTTGTGAATTAATCCACAGATTCAAACAGTGCAACCAGCATGATAAACAATACAAAGAAAGTACTGCTCACTGGCTTTCATTTGGTCTTATTAGCCAGGATGTTTTGTTAGAACTTAAAATTAACCTTATGACTCAAGGCTTGAAACATTTTTTCAAAAGCCAAGGGAAGCAAAAGTAACTTTGCAATTGCAATGAATAATTATTATAAATTTTTAATATGATCATTTCTGTTTTTTTTTTTTTTAGATCCTACTTTGTGTTCCATTGCAGTTCATGGATTTTTCACTTCCATCTTAAGAAAAAAACACCTCCCCTGTTCTTTCAAGAAAAGACATGCTGCGAGCATGGTCAGTTTATTTGACTGGCACAAGGAAGCTGTATCCATTTTTACAGCCTAACAACCACTCTCGGCATCTTAAGAACACTAAATATTTAAAATTTATAGGTGATCACAAAATGGAAAGTAGCAATACTCAGCCACAACCATCAGGCGAGATTCTGCAAGTCATTCTTGACTCTCTCACTGATTACGATGTGGCACCATTAATGGCAGATGACATGACAGGGCTACCCAAAACCTTGATAATTACCAGTGAATTTGATGTCCTGAGAGATGATGGAATTTTATACAAGAAACGTTTGCAGGAAGCCTGTGTCGATGTGACACACTATGAATATGAGACATTTCATGGCTTTATAGAGTTTGAAGGTGTCAAAGAGATGTCTGATTCTGCCAATGAAAATATCACTAAGTTTCTGAAAGACCTGTAGAGCTTGCAGTCCTGGACAGCAATCAGTTCCTCTTTTCTCCCAAGGACAGACAAGCAAGACATGAAACAGGAGAACGTGCAAAAAATCTCACCATGCTCAAAGATATTTGTTGTACCCTAGTGATCTTTTCTTTGATTTCCTTTCCAGAGTCAGTGGCTCAGAAGAAATTTTATTGTTAGGGGCTTAATGCTCACTTGCATGCTTCCACTATTGCAAATGTGCATAAAAACTGTCTGCCGTTTGGAAACTCCTCACACATTCAGGATAAGTAGGGCGTCATCACACGCTTATATGTTTTCATGTGTTCTTCTCCCTGAGAGACAGTTCTATTAAAATTCCAGTCTAAATGAAGTAATTATTTGTTTCACTGAAATATTTGTGTACTTGGGTAAATGGGTAAATGGACTTAACAGCTTTGGTTTTCATTGACAACGGAATTGGAATTAGTCTAGAATTGGAAAGCACAATATAAATACTCACAAAACACAAGAGGAAATAACTGGCATGTAACTTATATTTAATGTGGCCTTATTTAATTTTTTAACATAGAGAGAAAACTCTCTGATGTATCTGAAAAGATACATGTATGTTGTTTAACTATGTACATTACATAATCCATCAAGAGGAAATAAAATTATTTTGTTTTTTAATTGATAACGAGCAATCACTGTGTTGTTATCAAGCTTCTTCAGTATTGTTCTACTGCTTCTTCAGTATTGTTATTAACTTGTTTTCTGTGTCCCGTTTGAGTGACCTTTGCCCTTATCTTCTTTTGAAGACCCATTGTCACGCACTCTTTCACTATCTGCTTCGCGGTCACGCGTCTTATCTCGCGGACGTTCACGATCTCTGTCACGCTCACTTCTTCGATCTCTGTCACGCTCTCGGCGATCATCACGATATCTATCTCGGTCCCGGTCACGAGTTTTATCATCGCGAGTCCTCCTCGCATCGCGTTCGGGTTCACGGGTCTTTTCTTTAGTCTTCGAGTCCTTGCCTTTATCTTTTTCTATGAGAAGGAAATAAACGTGAAAACAACCGATAAAAAATGATGTCGTAGGAAATTTCGTGCCACAGAACTGTGAGGTAGTATGGAATGCTGGAGTATCATAACTCAGGTATGGCGTTTCATAGGGGCCGACATTAGCGACAGAATCGGAAGTATAACGAGCAAGACGTTCGAGTGAAAATCAAAAACCGGAGACGTAAGCGAAATCGTAAGCTCGACGGAATCGGAGTCGGAGGGATCAGAGGGGTTTTTCTTTCTTCTGATACCGCTTCTGATTTCGAAGCTTGCAATCCAGTGAAAACAAGGTGAACGGATTGGAGACACCGCCAAAGAGAAAAAGCCAATCACAAACCTCAAATTCAGTCGCCTAAGTTAAGACTTTTATGGGAGAAAACATGCTGGCCTCAGGGACGCGTGGTTCCTCACGATGAAAAACTTGCCTAAGTTGTCAAAAAAGTGCCCAGTCTTGTCTAGCCTGCGTAGCAAGCGTTTCCGTAGGTTTTTCGGCCCGTTCGAGGCATTTTCACTTTTTTGCACTCGCCCCAATTTTCGCGCGTTCAAAAAGCGACCTGCTGAAAGCCCTCTACTACGGAAACGCTTGTTACGCAGGCTACGTCATGACTGATCAGTCATCACCACTTCGAATGTATATTGCATGAAAGCGATTCTTCCGTCCCTATGTCGTGTCGATTTTCATCAGAACTTTCTTCTGATTCGGATTCTATCGCTAGTGTCATCAGAACAGTTTACTAAACGGCTATCGTAAAATATCGGGGAGAAAAACTAGCTTCGTTACGCAGAAAAGCATTCTTCTTAACTAAGGCGTGAAGAGGTATTTGAGTTTTACTGGAGACGTCAAAGACAGTAGCGCATTTCCACTAACACTCGCTTATCGAGCAGGCAGTTCTTGTTAACGTGTTGAAACGTTTGTTATGAATTTGAAAACCGCAAGACCAGCATTTGTGTCCCCACATTAGTATGGGACTAGTTTTCCCACTAAATGAACCAGCATTCAACATCATAACAACAAAGGCAAATAAAACTTCCTAACGCTTAAATCACCAAATTATCCAGTATTCAACATCATAACAAACGTTTCTGTCGTTTTATACGTAGGGCGATGAGACTTTAGAGAGGAATCTAACTCTTTGCTTGGCGACTTGACGGTTAGCAAAGTCACCAGTAATTAATTCGATTTCCCCCCCCCCCCCCCCAAAAATGAGGCGTTTTAACGTACCCGCCGCAGCTTCTGCTGTTTTCGAATTATCTGTTCTTGGGCCTCCGCGTCCAACTGATCTTGGCTGGTAAATTGGTCGGTCAGGACGATCCTAAAACGAAGAGAATTTTAATCAAAGCAGGCTGATTATACACAGTCCTTGTTAAAAAACAAACAAACAAAATAGTGTGATTATCTGGGCGTGGGTAGACCTGCTGGAGACTTATATCTGTAGCAACCTAAACAGAAATCGTTTAGAGTTAAGATTGTAATCGTCCGGGTGAGTGTAGTCCTGAGAAGGACGCACCAATCACGTTTAACAGTCGTCACAGCCAATAACATCACGGCTTAACTGACAGTCCACCAATAACATCACGAGATCGTCGACCAATCAGGACAACGACCAGAGACTTACAACATCTACTGACGATTCACAGTTCACTTAACTCTGATGATGACTTCCGCTCAGATTGTCGAAACGTCAGTCAATGTCACCACAAACAGTCCTTCTCAGGACTACACTCACCCGGACGATCACAATTTACCGAATTATGATATGACTCCTAGGTTCAAACCGTTTACAGTTAAGAGACTGTTGTGCCGTAAGTTGTACGTTAGCTAATTATATTGTAGTTATGTATTGTAATTGCCTTGTAATAGTGTTAATCTTTTAAGACGGATTCCGCTCAACGTTCGAGCAATAAGTGCAAAAAATATTTACCAAAAAACTACTCATAGCACGGTAACATTTTCAATGCTATTTGAAACATCTCACTCTAGTTCACTTGCCCAAGTGACCCCGCGATGAAATTCTCAAGCATTCTCAAGAAAATTAATTTCAAATCTCGTAAAAGTATGCTGAAAACGGGCGCCATTTTGTTTTGAACTGACATGAAGCGTCTTTTTAATTGAAATATTGATAACTTCAAATCCAATTTTCTCTCGCGGGGTCAGCTTGGGAGCAAAAGTAACGATAAGTTCTTCTTATCTGTTCTCAAAATGTGACAGTGCTGCAAGTATTTTTTTGGTAACTTAATTTTTGCACTTACTGCTCGAACGTTGAGCGGAAATCGTCTTAATTAGGGAAAGTCCTCGATAGGGTTAACCTCTGACGTTTCCTTTTATGTATTTTTCCACATAACAAACTATTTTGTTATTGTTATTGTGTTAATTGTCCTTTTAACGACCTAAAAAAACAGTTGTAAGGTGTGTTGTTGGCTGTGAAGACAAATGAGTAATTGCCCAGTGCTGAACTAGATCAAACATTTTTATCGAACATTTCGTACATTTTTAGATCAGTTTCACATCATAAACAATGTATGATTATCTAGCCGTGGCGAGAGGCTTTGTAGATAACAACTTCAAGAGATATGGTGCCTTCTTTGATGCCGGAGCAATATTAACAGCTTATTAAGCGGTAATTTACCTTGTTACGCACTCGTCTTTTGTCATCTTTTCCAGCTCCTCTCATTTCCTCCTCTGGAGATTTACTATCACCGGTCACCGCCGAACTTTCCTTATCTGTCTTTTCTTTTTCCTTGGCTGTAGCGCTTGCCTGCTCCCTTTCCGGCTCTTTAGTGGGCTTAACGTCCTTTTCAGAATCGGATGCCTTCGGCAACGGTTCCCTATCCCTCGGCTTGCTTTCGTGTTCTCGACTGGGGCGCGAATCCCTCCGACTGTCGGGTCTTCGGTCTCTTCGTCCACTCTCACTCCCACTTTCTTTTCGGTACCGATCATCGCGTCCTCGGTCATTTCCAGGACTGTCGGTGCTATCTCTTCGGTCCCTCCGATTGTTGGCTCGTCGGTCTTCTGGACGTCGCTCGTCAGACCGTCGGTTGTCAGAGCGCCTTCCGAATCTTCCGGAATCGGGTCGACCCTAAGGAAACGAACGAAGTCGTTATGATTTGAGTAATTGATTCATGAACCGGCCGCGTTTTTTTGATGTCATTAGCAGTGCTAAGCTCTGTGATCGGTTCAAAGGAACTTGTGTAACATGTTCTCAAACAAAGCAGACAAAGAGTGGTTTTCAATTAACCCTTTCATTCCCAGAATCAGTTATAGAGACATTAAGGTGATTCTAACTTCTAAGTCTGTGGATGAAATCCTAAAGTGTGACCATTCAAATGAAAGCTACTGAGCAGTACTTTCTTGTGGTGCTGTTTATTATGCTGTACAAGGTGTTCTTACTTTTGAGTCTGTGGATGAAATCCTATGGTGTGACCATTCAAATGAAACCTCGTCAGCAGTACGTTCACATGGTACTATTTATATTTAAGTATTTTACAAAATGAAAGTTGGGATTAGTTTTGAATTATAATTGAAAGCACGCTTAAGAGTTAGAGGGTTAAGAGTCCAAAGGAATTCGAGTTTGCATTTGTTTAGCTTAACTGTGCTATCTGATTGGCCAGAAAAATTTCCTCCACTTTCTCACCCAAACAGAAGTAAAACCAAAACTACCCGTGACTTGCTTGTATGCGTTCCACCGCACTTGCGTGACACTTGTTACCTGTATTTGCTTCGAGTTCTGACTGGTTCCTTGCGTTATTTACGCAACTGCTCTGGTTTTCGTTTTTCATCAGACATCAGAAACCGGACAACGAAACATAGAACAACACCAAAAACAGTAATAAGGCGAAAAGAACACCAAGGAAAAGTTACGGCTAATGACCTTTTCTTCCTTTCCTTTTGATGAAGACTTAGTGTCAGACTTGTCCCTTGACGTTGCAGCAGCCTAAAAACATGACAAAAGAATCATTGATTCCTTGTTTTATTGGACAGGAAAACACACTTTGCATCACCACGTAAAATCAATCCCGCTCTTTGGTGCGTTTATACCTTTGTGTCTCTAGTCCCTTTTCTATCCAGCTCATCCTTTCTGCGATTATCTTCTCTGTTTTTGGCATCTTTCCTCCTGAAAGGATAAAATCATAAATTTTCACATTGCAGGCATTTAACAGTTCTTCACGCTGTAGTTTTTGGTGAGATGTACCATTTGCATTACATGTTACAAAAGTATCAATCATAATCGACTATCCATTCGCAGTTACTAGTGGATTCAATAATTAATATTGTTACCCAGAAATTCAAGGTTAGCTCCCATCCTGTTTTCTTGAAGCTGTTCTTTAATCCTTACCAGTATCTGATCTGCATAAGTATCTAGTTTGAGGAAAAACTATCAAACTTTTCCACGTTGTCAAAAGGTCTTGGTAGCAGGAAACAAGTGATTATTTTAAGAAACAACACAACGCTTTTAAATTTGAAACAAGACTTGTTTCGGCAGGATGGGACCAGGGATGCCGAAACAGGTCTTGTTTCAAATTTAAAAGTGTTGTGTTGTTTCTTAAAACTTCCACGTTGTACTGTAAAAGGGCTAATTCCCACTGGTCTCTCCTATTTTTGCTTCTGCTACTTAAATCTATTTGATTTTTTACACTTCCATTTTGAACAGGAAACAACTACATAATGAGGAAAACTGAAAAGCACAAAACACACACAGCCTAAAATATTTACTATACCCTAAACAAAAGAAATAACTTAATGATGACTGTATCCCTCTTCTTTTGTGAAAACGTAATTTGAAAAATGTTAGATTCTAGTCTTACCCGTCCTTAGGTTTTTCGTCTTTGGGAGGCTGCTGACCAGTTGCACTTTTTGCACCAGAATCTTTGTTTGAAGAAGACGTTGAACTTGAACCTTTCTTTTGAAGCTGAAAAAAAGGAAAAAATTGCAAAACGCGGTAACTAGACAAGTGTAATGAAAGTTACAGAGAGGAAACTGGAAATTTCACTAGCACATGCAATGATTTCCATAAGATCTCAAAACCAAGAAAAGCATTATAGAAGGAATTATTATTGAAACACCAACAATTATAAGGAAAGTTCATCGGAGCTTTCGGAACTCATCTGGGCCCCTTTGCAACAGCCTGCACACAGACCACTTCACACGAGATGGCATTAATTATTAATAGTAAGATGATTAATGAAGCATATTTAACCTTGGCAACTTCCTCTCTTTCAGGCCTCTGCTTCTTGTCTGGGATCCCACGCTAATGGAGAAAATAAAACATGAAAGTTTTTTTCTTGTGCCTGGTGCACTAATCCAAAGAAATATTCTGTCATTTTGCCAGGAGACAATCTGTTGCTTCTTGTTTAAACCACTAAACTCCTATATCAACAACGATATTCTCCTCACTATTCTCCATGTATTTCATATGGTACTAGTTGGGAGAATTTGTTTAAACATCAAGAATTTTATCTCAAGTGGTAATCATTTCCTTTATTCTCACGACCTGTATGTTTGCTTAATTAGTGATACCGTAAGGAGAAATTAAATGTTTGTCAGTATTGGGTTAATACAGTTGTATTTCCACCGTCACTACTTACAGAAGATGCTGGTCTTCCTCGTGAACTCTTCTTCATTTTCAAGTATTCCAGTAAAGGTGTACTTATCTTTGCAGTACCAGATGTAGCTACTGGAAAACAGAAAAAAGCATTAACTTTGTTGCTGTTGTTGTTGTTTTTTTTAAACGTTACTAAAAGCATCAACTGTATCACTATGTTTATCTCACTTCTCAAGACAGAGGGGGAGGGGGACAGGGGAATAAAAGTGGTGGGGTGGGGTGGGGCAGGCACCCAGGACAAAAATGGGGGCAGGGTAGAAAATGTTTCGGTTCACTAGTAAAAAAAGTTGGGGGCAGCCGTCCTTAGGGTTTGTCAAGCAATGCTCCATTGCAGAGCGTTGCATGACAACCCTAAGAACGGCTGTGTAGGAGACTATATGGGGATTGAAGTTTACAAATACTGTGTTACTCCTCCCTCCTCTTCCCTTTTTCTACACCTCTCTCTCAACCACTGTGAAAGACCAAGCTATTGCTTGGGCCTATTTATGAGCAAAATATATTAAGCTATTTTTAGTTGGCTTGCCTTTGCTTATTGTTGTTGTTGTTATTTGTTTGTTTGTTTTAGCAGAGAATGATGACCTTCAAAATGAAACCCCAAGAGCCTGCAAAATCAGATCCACAATATTTTGCAGCACAACTACGTTAAACTACAAGAGATCTTACATTTTTTGGCTTCAATCTCTTCTAAATGTGCCTCAATACTTGGAGGTGGCTCATTGGCTTTGTTGAGAGTTTCAATAAATGCCAGGTAGTCAGGATCTGTCAGGTCAACAAAAATAGAAATGTTAGAACATAACTTACTTACAGCACAAGGAATGACTAAAACTGACTACCCTCAGGGGCAGATTTAGGGGGAGGGCCAAGGGGGCCACCCCCTTTTTCTCTAGACTTGTATTTTAAGAAAGTTTTTGTATTAACCAATCGTCTGTACTATTGTTGCTCTTTATTTGCAAGTATAACGCAATTATTTACGACTTTGCCAAACGTAACCAGATAGGGATGACATTCGCCAATCCCCTGCAGTGGTTTATTTCCAGTTATCCTCATAGGATGTATGGATGACTCAGTAAATAGTTAGCCTACCACTACCGCTAAGATTTCGTTTTCCAAATCGTTTTGAAAAATCCTCTTAAAGTCTGTCTTCAGAAGCCTCAGCTTTTGGTCAGGAATGCTCTCAGAATGCTGTAAGCAGCATTTCCATGAACGTGAACTATCATTTTTTTTGGGAGGGGGGGAGGGGGCACTCTCGCCACAATTTCTTCGGCCCCTTCTTTCTGAATTTTCTGGATCAGCCTCTGAACCCTCCTATTAAAGGGTTGAACATGTCTACGTTTCTCGTTAAAAACAGTATTGGCATTAAAACTAAGCACTTTTTCTAGTAAAAAAAAGTGATCCAAGAACACAAAGGAAGAGATCAAGTGATTTTCTCAAAGGTTGAACAAACTATAGTAAGCTTTTAGGAATTTTTCCAAGCACAAAGGGCCTCATTTTTACAAGCTGGAAATTATTCACTTTCACCCTGGCCATCCATGGCATAAGCCACTTTGTTATAGTGTTAGAAAACTAGTGGTCAGGAGTATTTTTAAACAAAAGTGAACCATTGTTAGTTAATTTCCTTTGATTTCACCATGTTTTTAAGCTTTTTAAAGTAATATTCAAAATAGGAGACAGCCCATTTAAATGAAGACTTTTTGAAACACAGCACCTTCAAGAATACTTCCAACTTTTGGATCCTTTTTTCCTTTTTTCTTAGGAATCCCTTGATAAGGAGCATATTCTACCACAGTAGGGTATTCTACACCTACAAAGAAATAAAGGATATAGTCATAGTGATAACAAGGTTTAAATATTGAAAATTGACACTGATTGACTGGGTGATGGACAGACTGTCATACTGACTTAAATTCACCGATTGATTACCTGGTATTTGATATAAATATTGACTGACTGATTATCTGCCTGCCTACCTGCCTGCCTACCTGCCTGCCTGCCTGCCTGCCTGCCTGCCTGCCTGACTGACTGAGTACAGTTGAATCTCTCTACAACAGCCACCTTGCAGACAGAGGTGAGTGGCCATTATAGAGTCAAGTGGCCGTTATGGGGAGATAGGGATGTAACATGACACCAATTTTGGTGGAATGGATAGGACATTTTTATTTTTAAAAATGCTTATTCTAGCATATTAGCACATGAAACAAAACAGGCAATAAAACAGAAACCAACTGTTCAGAACCAAAATGTTAACAAAACACAGCAAGTAATGTACAGTGAGCACGTCATTTTGTAAATTGTTCGCTCTTAAATGGCCATTGTGGAGAGGTTATTTGGGCAGTTGGGACTTAAGTTGGTGGCCATTGCCGTTATGGAGAGGTGGCCATTGTAGAGTGGTTAAAACAAGAGTGAATGTATGTATAAAATACTGTATAAAATACTATTGATTTTAATTTATGGCAAAAGGGTAAAAAAAAGAGATGGTAAAAACTTCAACCAGTAACACAAGTTGTTGGAACACCCTCCCCTCCTACCCCTATTCAATGTTGCATAGTGTTGTGAGCGCTCGTCCTCATCTATTTGGTTGAAACTTTTTTACAACATTGCCTTGTGGGAGAGGGAGGGAGACACACTACCGACAGTGTTCCAACAAATTGTAGTTCCAAGTTATAGACCTATACTACACAAAGATGTGACAACTTAAATAAATACTCATAAGGCTATAAACTAAGAGGTTTTAAAAAAGAGTTGAAACCTAAAAACTAATGCGTGGACTGGCTGACCAACTGACTAAATGACTGTCTGTCTCTTTCAACAGTTCACAAGAGAAACGGTGCAAGGTATTACTAAAATTACCTCTGCTGTCCACAAAACAATATCCATCAAACTGGTCTCTAAATTTGATGATATCATCTCTGTTTTTAAAGTTGATATAAGCTCTTGTAAAAGACATTGGACCAAAGCTGTAAAAAGACAGAGACATGGATGACATTCCCCAATAATTCATTTAAACCAGGCTAGCTACCTGGCTACAGGGACATTTTCCCACTTGCGCTTTCAATTGCTTCTTGGGCAAATATTTATTTTTCAGACAATCATTATTCTCCAATATATAGGGTAGGCCAGCTAGCTGAGGGGTTAATTAATTGTACCAGCATTGATATGGATAATTGAATTGAAATTCTTAAAGCATGGATTCCTATGTTATGAGTCTCATAGACTGCTGAGGAAAGAGAGTCTAGTTGGAACACACTGAGTATCAAAATCATCCAATTATTAACCCTTTAAGCCCCAATATAAACATCCATATGAATTCTCCTCACTATTCTCCTTATATTTCATATGTTACTAGTTGGGAGAATTTGATTAAAAATCAAGACATTTGATCACTGGTGATCATTTCCTTTATTCTCGTGACCTGTATGTTTGATCAAGTACTAATACTGTAAGGAGAAATTAGATGCTTGGCACTATTGGGGTTAAAGGGTTAAGGTATCAGGGTACCCCAAATGACAACATTGCGTTTTCACCGTTTGAGCGTCAGGCGTTTCACAAGGACCCCAACAAACTATATATTTTCTGAAAGCTTAATAATTGAAGATTACGAAAACGTATTTAGATAAAGAAAAAAGACAACTGTGTTGAAAATAGAGACTACGTTTTTAAAAAGTACATCGTTCACAAAATCGGTTCCGCTCCAGTCGAGAATGATCTGGAGAGAAAGACGAACATCGCGCCGACTTCTTCACACATTTGTCTCAAAAACCGTGTCTCGGAATTTTTGTATCTGGCCTGGTTTATTTTCTGCGCTCAGTTAAACTTTGAAGTTCGAAGAAACACCTCTCCTCTTTCTTTTACGGATCATAACTTTTGAATGAAAGCAAAAATTAAAATTCGGAGACACGGTTTTGGTATCAAATTATGTGGCAACATTGTCGCCAAATTTGAGCTAAAATGGTTGAAAACTCGCTGAACGCGAACTTAAAATGTGCACCCAATTTCTTGAAAAATTAGTTTCGAGAAAAAAGCCAAAATATGATTTGGAAACTTTTTCCGGTCTGAGGAGATTAAAACACCTAGGTGTCACGATAATTACCTGCAGTTGACAGAGGGGAGGCTCAACTTACCGCCTTACAACAATAGCACAAACATACCGACAAGAATGGTGTCAAATTCTGCGTGTTTTTATGTTGGAAAGCGACTTTCGTTGAGTACGAGTGCCGTTCAAAGGGTCTTCAAACGTAATAAATGGAAATTTTAAAGTCATAATATCACGTCGGCTTTAAAATGCCGAAGGCATCATCATTTGAGCTGGGTAAGACTACCCAAGCTGCCAGGACCTGAAAGACGAAAGGAAAGGCGAAAGGAAAACACATTGAAATCTGCGAAGAAGCTGCCACGTGTTTGGCTCAAGATCTAAGAGAGAACATCCTGTCAGAAATGCGAGCAATTGGAAAAAAAATAAACTTCTTTATTACTGGAGACAAATTCCGTACTTTTCTGGACATGCCGTCTTATGCGCCAAGTTGATTCTTTGATACATCTGGCTTTGTAGAAATGTTATGGAATTTGAATGGATGGATTGTTTTCCGCCGTTCGCGTTACGAAAAGCGAGCTGGCAGTCGAAGCTTATCACACTGACAAGCGAGGAGTCAGGAAGCGCAAGTAATTCCTCAACGCTCGATCTTTTCTCTCTCTCTCTCTCTCTTTCACAGATATGATCGAAGCCACTTTGTGGACACACTCGAAATAAGCGGGAACTGCTACGCAATCGATCGCGTGTCAAAACATCGGGGCCCTGTTATGTCACATGCTATTTTCAGCGTTGTTGACAGATGACTGTCAACACATGATTAGAGAAAATTAATGCCACAAATCTTTTTTCGTCCATAACTTTGCGTAGAAACAATCTTTTTTCCTGAAACTTTTTGTAAAAGAGAGGTTTGAATAATATCTATCTGAAAATGACAGAAGTGTATTTTTCGAAAACATGGTCAATTTTGGGGTACCATGATACCTTAAGCAAACACAGAGAGGATCAAAATGCATCAATCAACAACAAGCACACTGCTGCAATACAACACAACCAGCTGGCCTTATTCAGACCAGCAGTAAGAGGTTGAATTATTACAACATCAGAACTGTTTGTAACAATTTGTAACATTATTATTATTATTTAGTGTGTCCCCAATTAGCACCTTGTCTTTACAGGGAGCTAGATCAATTTTGACACATAAATAAAGTTATTGTTATTATCATTATTATTATTATTATTATTATTATTATTATTATCACCTTTTAAGACAAGAACTTACATTGTTTTTATGTATTAGAAATCAAAGGAAAATTAAAACCCAGATTTTATGCACCTCATATCACTGCCAACAAAGTAAAAAAAGTCATGCTCTGGTAGACCACCGAGTGCTTCCTTCAGTTGATCTTCAGTTAACGATGGAGGAAGTCGACGGATTACAACCTAAAGACGGTAAATAATTATAATTATAAAATTTATAAATCTCATGTAAATACAGAAGACAATAAGTTTTATAAATGCATTACCAAGACTTCGCTTGGTATAAAGCTTAATAAAGTCATTATTATTATTATTATTATTGTGGGTTAGTTTATCATGGGCATCTAATCAGTCACTTTAACCAGGTCATGGGTTTGACTTCTGTATTTGACTCAGAATTTTTTCCTTATAGTACCATGCTCATTAAAAACTGAATAGTATTACATTATTCTTTTTAAGGTCATTCTTACCTACCAGTAAATGTGTTACTTTTATGATCTAGGTAGCTGTTTAATTCGAGTTGGATATGTTAATACTCAATAAATAATTGGTTTATTAGTATTTCTTTCTCGTAATTGTGTAGCTGTGTAACCACTTCAGTTTGTAAAAATGCCTGAATAGCAGGGAATTTTTGCAGTTCATACAGCCTCATTCTCAGGCTTTCTCCTCAGAAGAGAGACCCTGGGAATGAGGTTCCAGTTTATATGGCTTTCTAAACCACTAAAGGTCGGCACACATGAGGGGAATAGTCCCTGCGACTGGTCCCTGCGACTGGTCCCTGCGACTGGTCCCTGCGACTAGTCCCGGGGACCAAGTCCCTTCGTGTTCACTACCCATTTTAGTCCAAAATTAGACCAAAATTTGGTCCCTGCAACTAGTCCCACAAATTCAAACTTGTTTGAATTCGTGGGACCAGTCCCAGGGACTAGTCCCACAAACTATGCTTGGTCCCTGCGACCAAATGAAAATATTTCATCGGATCTTTTACTTTTTTTCCACTTGACCTTGTCTATTGGGAGTCTTGATCGAACAGTTGTCTTTTAACGCTTCTGTACCAGCAATATAGGACACTGGAGAAAAAACTTCATCGAAATTGCAAATGACAAACACTGATAGACCGCACGTCAGGTATGAACTGGTTTGCAGTTGAATTATTTTAGTATTTTGTGGTTAATCTAGTAAATTCAGTTTCACTGTTGAGGATCACTTTATTTTTCGTCTCCACATTTCGGCAAATTTCAGTTAAAGCCCCCTAAAGTTAAACTCTTCAAGGGACTTGTCCCTGCAACTATTTCCTTCGTGTACACACTACAGGGGACCAGTCGCAGGGACCAATCGCAGGGACTAGTCCCCTCGTGTGTGCCGACCTTAAAAGTAACAAAAGCCATTTATATACATACAGTACACCCCACCCCACCATCTCTAACCCCGGTTATCTCAAATCCCGTTATCATAAACTGAAACCCATTTTCCTTGAACGATGTTGGGCGGGTTTTTCATGGGTAGTTAAATGTTAAACTATTACTCCCGTTATCTCGAACAATTTTTTTGGGTTTAACTTTACCTGACAGAGGAAGTCTACTAAGCAATGTATTGCTCAGTTATTATGCATCAGTCGATTCCAGCAGTGCCCATCCCCCCCCCCCCCCCGGCATTAGTGGGGCATTTTCCCTCACAGGGTTAAAACTTGGCGGTCGCACGGTTGCCCGTGGCGATCAAAAATTGTCCAGGGCCACTAAAAGTTGAGGTTTGATCGCCCGAAGAGCGACTACGATTTGAGAAGGACGAAAAGAGTAGCAATAACAAAATAAAATGTTCTTTCATTGGAGTACCTTTCTTTTCTTTCCTCGACTCTAAGTTATCAATTGTAGTAAAAGTTTAGTTTTAAAGCGCAAAATTCAAAGTCGTTCGTGATCGAGTTTTTAGATCGCTCCGATATGTTGACGCCATTTTGATTTTACTGACACGAGAATCCAGTCACACCCAGAGTTCAATGCGGTACGTTTTCAAACATGAATATCGGCAAAATCACTCAATACTGCTTGATATAATAGACTTACTTTTCACCTGAATTCAAAAGCAATCAAAAGAAACTGAGAATCGTGATACTGAAGTTTAAAGATGTTGACAAGATCGTTTTGTCCGTATTTGGAAAATAATGGTCCAGTTTTTCTTTGGGAGTTTAAGGACCAAGTCAGAACCTACAGGTGAAGAAAAGAGCAAACAAGAACGAGACAAATGATCCCCAACACAGACCGAACAGAGTTTTTATTATTATAACAACTTTACCAATTTCTCGACAGTACATTGGCAAATGTGAGCTTTCAAGACAAAGTTAAGATCAAGCAAATTTCTTTTAGCATTTCAGTCAAACACCCATTTTGGCCTGGGCCACTAAGAATTCAGGGATACTGGCCCAAGTGGCGACCAAGCACTGAAGTTAATTTTTAGCCCTGCCCTCATTGTCCATCCGGGGGGCTGGGCATTAGCCTACCCCGGGGCATTTAACGGTCATGTGATTTTCACGTCACAGCACTGTCACTTCCTTTCAGTGATAAGTTCCTTGGACAAGGGCAAAATGAGACGTTAGATCTACCGAACAAATGATCAGTGAAGCAATACAGAGAAATAAGACTTGTTTGAGACTTACTTTGGCCTAATTTAACTTTGCTTAGAATGAAGGTAGGCCCAAAAACTAAGAATTCAATGTATGTTTTCACCTGTACTGCAGCACATTTGAACAGCTCGTTTGTGCCTGCTGTGGGGCATTTGACGCCCGGGGTTGGCTGGGGGGGGAGGGGGGAGGGGGGAAGAAGGGCACTGCTGGAAATGACTGATGCATTATCTCTAAAATATTAATTTAAAGGAAAATAATAAAAACACTTAAATTTTTTTTCAACATTTGTTTCTTACATTTTGACTGTAAGATCGTATGCGAACAAACCAAATTGGTGGACGCTGAAACATAACCTCATCCTACATTCAAGTGCACCTAACCCCAAAATATTTTGTTCGCTAAAAAACTTTCTGCACCTGTTCGAAAAGCATGTCACCTTTTTTTATGAAATCCCCCTCAGTCTTGACTTTTTATAGGCTGTAAAAGTTACGAAATCTAGCCATCGTTTGTTACACAACCAAACTAGTGACGGGCATGGGTCTATTCCTGATTTGACATCACAAACTGATTTGCATCTCCTTAAGTCTTTGTAAACATGCATGCAAAGCAGTTCATGATGTCAAATCAGGAATAGACCCATGCCCCTTCTGACTAGGTCGTGCGACAAACGATGCTTAGTTTTTCGTAAGTTTTGAAGGCTGTAAAAAAAGTCAAAAACTGCAAATAATGGCAAAATATTTTTAAAATAGGTGCAAAGTTTTATATTAGCGTAAAAAATATTTTGGGGTTAGGTGCACTTTCAACCTAAAATACATTTGCCTTACATTTACATTCTTGTATTGTACGAACATGTGCAGGTCACAAAATTCCAAAGAAAATACCTTTGTTGGAGACAACAACTTTTCCTTCTTGGTCTTTGATGAACTGGGTGGCTTCTCGACTTCGCTTTTCCCCATTTTATCAATACATTTACGCGCAAAGTTCAAACGCTCTTCATGCGGTACGCCATCTTGAAAGTTTGTTTTGGATGAGCTAGTTCCAGTCTCCAAGCACTCATTGGAAATTTCATTGACCTGAAACATGACGTATTGGTGTTTCATGTGAACAACGCTGACCAAAGTGCGTTTTCCTCAGCTCACATGACTTCCTCGAGAGTCAGTTCATGTTACCTTTCTGAATAAATTTTCCTATAATTGCGTAAATTTTGTAGCTTGACACCAATGGAAAAGAACGTCAAGATGAAGAAGAAGGTAAGCATTGACCTTTATGTCCTGTGTCATTTTCCCTTGTGAGTTCCGCGCCGTTCTAATGAGGTGCGTGTCTGGATTGGTCATGTTTGTTAGGTTCTTCTCATGGGCAAGAGTGGCTCGGGAAAAACGAGTATGCGGTCGATTATTTTCGCTAACTACATCGCAAGAGACACAAGACGACTAGGAGCAACAAGTAAGTCTCTGTCTTCTTGAAGTTGTGACTTGCTTTGTGTTCGGTTTTACCCCTTGAAAACACTTTATCCGATGCTATGTGTGATGACATACTTTGTACGGCGTGTATAAGCTAATTGGTGTATATATTTTAAGACTTCAAGTTCTAATAACCTATGCCTTTATTTCCAGTTGATGTAGAGCATTCCCATGTGCGGTTTCTTGGGAATCTGGTTCTTAATCTGTGGGATTGTGGAGGGTAAGGTGTTTCTTATGAGCAGTTGTAACAATGATTGAAGCTCTTTGTTTTGAAAAGTATTTTCAAAAACAGAAAAAAAAAAACAAGTTAGCTACCGCAGTGTTTTTCACACAGTGAGTGGAGTGGAGTATTTGGGTAAAATAATAGAAGGATTCTAAGCTGGAATGAAACAAAACTTTCAAGACTATAGTCAGAAAAGGAGAGTAAGAGAGAAGTTTGTGTCTTCATGTGTAACCCGGCAAGCCCAATCAAGCGAGAATAACAGTATTCAAGAGCTTGTAAAGGGCTTGTAAGGAAAATGACCACTGCAACTCTACCATGCACCTCTCATGTGACTGTCATACATGTGATTATTCTTATCAAATCTCATAAAAGTTAGAAATAACACTGGTGGAACTTTGATGAAGTTACATAGGAATCAGTGACAGGAAATAAAAGTTGGCAGTCTTGAACGAGTAACAGTTTGAGCTCACGTTGACTCCATTTTGATATTTTATCTTAGCTGTCGTCAGTGTCTCTTAGTTTCTTGTAATATCATCCAGTTCTCAGAGTAAATTGAATGATCACCCTGTAGATAACTTGTCTTTGTTTAAGCAACTTTGCCCAAATAGTACCTCATGAAATATATTGAAACCATCTGGGAGAATTTGTAGGTTTATATTGAGGCTTTGAGGGTTAACCTCCAATTTAGGTTGACAATTTCCTCTTACCTGGTTGTCATATATATTCAATGGAAAAAATTGCTGCTAATTGTTAGGAGAAAGTGAACTATAATAATGTTACCTCCGGCCTTCCTAACTGTTGCAGACAAGAAGCTTTCATGGAGAACTATTTCACCAGTCAGAGAGACAACATTTTCAGAAATGTTGAAGTACTAATCTATGTGTTTGACGTGGAGAGTCGAGAACTGGAGAAAGACATGCATTATTACCAGACATGCTTGGAAGCAATCCTGCAAAACTCGCCTGATGCCAAGATATTTTGTCTGATTCACAAAATGGATTTGGTACAAGAGGATCAAAGAGACTCGGTGAGGAATTTATCATTTAATTTGACTACTGCAGCTTTAAGGCATTTGGTTATGCAAACAAGAACAAATTGTTCAAAAGGAAAAAAGTGTGATAATCTAACTGAAATTTACTTTGTGTCAGATTTTCAGAGAACGTGAAGAGGATCTGAAGAGACTGTCGAAACCATTAGACTGCACATGCTTTCGTACTTCAATATGGGATGAAACACTGTACAAGGCTTGGTCATCAATTGTATACCAACTCATTCCTAATGTAACACAACTAGAGCAGAACCTTGAGAACTTTGCATCCATCATTGATGCAGATGAAGTCCTGCTGTTTGAGAGAGCTACGTTTCTAGTGAGTATTCTACATAATGTGTATACCATTAGCTCTGTTTACTGAAAATCTGCAAACTGGTTGGATCTTTGCTACATGTATTAGCAAGTCTCATAAAAGCAACAATTTCTACCTTACTGTCACAGTATGTGTCACGTGACTCGCTCTAGCACGTGCTTTTAAGTAAATGAGCAGCTCTCACCGAGCCGCCATGTTGATCGACTGAAATAAACTTTGGAAAGTATAACATGGTTGTCAGAAGCGGGATTCGTGACTAGAAGGTCCGAAGACACGCAAGCAAGAAACTGTAAGTTATCCTTAGCTAATTTAGCGAAGAGTTGGACGGAAGCGAGGAGAAATGAGCGATTTAATCGGCTTCGAATTACCGAAAATCGATTGGACTCCAGGTCCCGATTTAGCTCAAAGGTTGAAACGCTTCAAACAGAAGTGTGAATTACTCTTCGATGGTCCTCTGAAACCAAGGACTGACGAACAGAAATGTAAATACTTACTCCTATGGACGGGAGATCACGGACTAGATTTGTACAATACATGGAACTTGAGCGAGGAACAGCAAAAGAGCTTAGAAGAATACTGGAAGCGTCTGGAGGAACACGTGAAACCCCAGTCAAATTACATATTAAATCGCTTTTACCTCCGAAGCTTGAAACAAAACAACCGTCCCCTAGACGAATTTCTTACTGAAGCGAAACTGTTGATCCAAAATAGTGGTTACTCAACAGACATGCATGATGAATTACTGCGTGATGCTCTTGTTTTCGGAGTGGACTCAGACACGGTACGAAAGAAATGTATTGCCGAAGGCAATAAACTAACCCTCCAGAAAGCTAGAGAAATTGCACGCACAGAAGAAGCTACTAAAATGCAGTTAGAAGCCATGGCAAACCACAGTCAAATCAACCTCCTCAACAAAAAAGATTTCAGCAAGGGTAAAACCCAGCCACGAAACAAACCATCAAAAGGGCAAAAAGGCCACAAAGGGAAAGAACATAGACAAACTGACAAACCCAAACCTGAATGTGGGAGGTGCGGTGGTAGACCACATGCAAAATTGCAGAAATGTCCAGCAATCAATTCAGAGTGCTATAATTGCCATAAAGTTGGACACTACCAACACATGTGCTTTAAAACAAAACCTTCAGGTGTAAACACACTTCATGGTGAAAGCAGTAACCCAGCGGAATCTGACCTGGATGACAGAGTTTTCTTAGGAACATTGACTGCAGAACACTGTTCAGACACAAATGATTGCACAGGTGAAATTGACAACATCCAGTCACACCAAGACCATACCAAAGCATTAATTGAAATGCAGCTAACCGCAAAGCCAACCCACAGGCACACCACACCAATAGTATGCAAACTTGACACAGGTGCAGAGATGAATGTAATCTCCAAGCAAGACTATGAGAAAGTGGTAACAGACCCTAGACAAAGGCAACTTGGTCCACCACAGTGTAAGATTACCACTTATGGAGGACATAATATAAGGAACCTTGGCTCTTGTCAGTTGTACATACATCACAGAGGAGACATAAGGGCAGTCACCTTCGAGGTTACCGAAGTCCCTAGTCCAGCAATGTTGGGATGCAAAACTTGCAGCGAATTAGAACTTGTTCAATTTAACTGCAACCTAACACAGACACTGGAGAGCAACAAAGCTACCAAGTCCTCACCCGGCAACCAGCCGAATGACAAACCACACACACCGCTCACCAAAGAGAAACTCCTCACTGATTTCCAAGACCGTTTTGAAGGGCTAGGAGAGTTCCACATGAAACCATACCACATAACCCTAGAGTCTGGGGCAGAACCTGTCATTCACCCCCCACGGTCAGTTCCAGTCCACCTACGGGACCTCTACAAAGAAGAGATTGACAAGATGCTCGAGTTAGGTGTCATCACCACGGCTGACACACCCACAGACTGGGTAAATAGCATTGTCCTGTCAGAGACCACCAATGAAAAGGGAGAGATCACAAAACTGAGAGTCTGCTTGGACCCCCGTGACCTAAATAAATGGATCAAGAGAGAACAACACTATACCAAAACAATCGACGAGGTGGTGACCCAACTGAATGATGCTAAATTCTTCACCTTAGTTGATGCCAAGAAAGGATACTGGCACGTCCCACTAGATGAAGCCAGCTCGTACCTTACTACATTCAGTACCCCCTTTGGTAGATTTCGATTCACCCGGCTACCCTTTGGCCTCATCGTTTCTCAGGACGTATTCCAGAAACAGCTTGACTCAGCACTCGAAGGCCTTAGCGGCGTCACAGGCATAGCAGACGACACATTCGTCTTCGGTTCCACAGAACAGGAACACGACGAGAATTTAGCCGGCCTCATGGAGCGAGCCCGACAGAAGGGCATAGTATTCAACAAAGATAAATTACAATTCAAACGCACAGAAGTCCGTTTCTTTGGCCACACTTGGACCCCCCAAGGTGTGAAGCCCGACAACAGTAAAGTAGCAGCCATTCAAAGCATGCAGCCCCCAGAAGATGTCAAGAGCCTACAGAGCTTCCTAGGCTTAGTAAATTACCTCACAAGGTATTCAGCTCGCCTGGCTACCATTACGGCACCTCTCCGCAAGCTCACAAAGAAGGAAGTGGCCTATGTGTGGGGCCCAGAGCACGACCGTGCATTCGCTGCAGTCAAACAGGAAGTATCAACCCTCGGTGTGCTAAGGTACTTTGACCCAAAAGCAGAAACAGTAATCCAGACAGATGCTTCATTGAAAGGCCTTGGTGCTGTACTCCTACAGCAAGGTCAACCCGTGTGCTATGCGTCTAAAGCGCTTACTGAAACAGAGCAGAGGTACAGCAACATTGAGCGTGAAGCACTGGGACTAGTATGGGGACTTGAGAGATTTCACTATTTCATCTACGGCAAACCGTGCACTATCCACACAGACCATAAACCACTAGAGGCAATCTTCAAGAAGAAACTCTCCAGTTGTCCAGCAAGATTGCAAAGATTTGCACTGAGGGCACTCAAATACGATGTCAAAGTCACCTATGTCAAAGGCACTGAAGTACCAATTGCAGACGCACTGTCGAGAATCTCGCCACAACCTGCACCAGACAATGGTCAACTACCACAGCTCGACATCCACTATGTCACTAAAACACTTCCTGCGTCACAAACAAAACTGCAGCAGATCCGGGATGAGACTACCAATGACCCCATCCTAAACAGATTGAGAGAAAAAATCTACAGGGGATGGCCAGACAAACGAGAGAAATGCCCAGAAGCACTCCATGACTACTGGAACTTCCGCGAAGAGTTAACCATTGAAGACGGCCTTATACTGAAGGGAGACCGCATCGTCGTTCCGCCGACACTTCGAAGGGAGATCCTAAACATCATCCATCAAGGACATCTGGGCCAAGAAAAATGCCTGCTGAGAGCTAGAACCTCTGTCTTCTGGCCCGGCTTGACCAAAGATGTTATCAACCTAGTCAAGGAATGTGACCCCTGTCAGAGACACCAACGCCAACAGCAGAAACAACCAATCATGCAGCCAGAACCGCCAAACTACCCTTGGCAAAGATTAAACTCTGACCTTTTCGAATTCAAAGGTCACCAGTATCTGCTAATCTCAGACCAGTATAGCAAATTCCCTGTCATCAGAAAGCTAACCAGCACGAGCTCACAGGCGATAGTCACACACCTTAAGAGCATCTTTGCAGAACATGGCATCCCTGCCCAATTAGTAACTGACAACGGACCACAATACAGTGCAAAGGAATTCCAAGATTTCACAGAATCCTATGGTGTAGAGCACATCACAAGTTCCCCACACTATCCACAGGCAAACGGGTCCTCTGAACGCATGGTACAGACAGTGGAAAACATACTGAAGAAATGTGACGAAGAAGGTGGAGATCCTTACCTAGGGCTGCTATCGTACAGAGCAACACCTATTGACCATCACCTGAAATCACCAGCAGAACTACTAACCAATAGGAAGTTCAAAACACTGTTACCCATGTCAAATCGCGCAAGCCTTACAGCCGATTCAGGGAATGTTAAGGAACAGATGAGGAAACGACAAGAGTACTATGGTCACTATTACAACCAGAATGCAGGCCCAACCCTCAAACCACTTCACCCAGGCCAGCCAGTACGAATTCTTGATCACCAGACCAAGACCTGGGAACCAGGAACTGTCCTGAGAGCAGCAAAAGAACCAAGATCGTACATAGTCAAGAACAACACCACAGAAGGTGTGTACCGCCGTACAAGATCACACCTTAGGCCAGCTGTCGCAAAGCCCTGCATGCCCCGCCCTCCGCCAGTACAACAACCGACGGCAATTACGCCACCAGTGTCACCACCTGAGGAAGCGACGCCACCCACGAGCACCATTGGTCACCCACCCGAGAACGGTACAGAGCCTGGACCCCCTGCAAGGATTCTGCAGCACTCAGGGACAAGTGGCGGATACATGACCAGATCCGGGCGCACAGTGAAACCACCGGCTAAGTTGAACATTTAAATAATGAACGCTAATGTTTATTGTTACAGAGTTGAGTTAGGGCGCAGATCCGGGCGCACAGTGAAACCACCAGATAAGTTGGACATTTAAATGAACGCTAATGTTTATCGTTACAGAGTTGAAGTTAAGTTGTATAAGCATTGGATAGTTATTACTTGATTCATGAACATTAATCTAGCACGAACGCTTGAGGACTTGTATGATATATAACATTGTCATTGAGAGGGGGATGTCACAGTATGTGTCACGTGACTCGCTCTAGCACGTGCTTTTATGTAAATGAGCAGCTCTCACCGAGCCGCCATGTTGATCGACTGAAATAAACTTTGGAAAGTATAACACTTACAAGATACTTTAATACCCTAATCTTGTTCCAATTTCAGGTTATCTCATATTGTCAGCGTAAATCCCATAAAGATGTACACAGATTTGAAAAAATTAGCAACATCATCAAACAATTCAAATTGAGCTGTAGGTAAGTTGTTGTTAAGAAGTAGATGTTGCAACTTGGTTTGTATGTTCTCCCCCTGTTCTCCATATATTTCTTGTGGAACTAGTTGGGAGAATTTCTTTACAAATCAAGACATCTCATCTTTAGTGATCATTTCCTTAACTCTCATAACCTGTATGTTTGATCAAGTAATGATAATGTAAGGAGAAATTAGATGCTTGTCACTATTGGGTCTTAAAGGGTTAAGGATAGTGAGTCCTAATTCCCAGGTATTTTTGCAAAGGTTATGGCTGTGGGGAAAAAGCAGATCTTAGCAAGGATCATTGGACTCTAAAAAGAAAAATGTGGGTAACCACGTATTTTTCAGTGATAACTAAGCAACCATAATTCTAAAAAAACTTTAAAATACAAAGATTGTACGGCATTTTCCTTCCAAAATTAAGCTCAATTATCTTTGAAATATGCTTGGTTACCCCCAGTTTTCTCTTTGGATTCTGATAGCTCTTGCTAAGAACTACTTTTTCCACACAGTGCTAAACCGCATTAAGACACTTTTGTATTGGTAGGTAATTTTTTCAAGAAACCCAACCAGGGGCCCATTTCTTGAAACTCCTGACGACCTTCCGGGCCCAAAAACTATTTTAGGGTGCACAATATTCTTGAATAGATAATGCAATTTTTATTGATTTTGAAAGCTAAATTTTAATCTTTATAATTTCATGAAGCATATCGCTAAGTTTGTGCCAATAATTACCATTAGCTGACAAGTAAATGAGCTTGAAAAAATACTTACCGGGCCCGGAAAGTTATCAGGAGTTTCGAGAAACAGGCCCCTGACCCGAGATATGTAGAACATTTGTGCAGTAACAAAAAGAGGCACCATTCTTAAAGCCAGAGAGATAGCTATGTTTTTAAGTAGATTGGCAGTATGGAGGCATTGATTATGTACTAATACATTTGGAGCCACAGGTGTGTAGTAAACAAAGGAAGAAGGAGTTTAACACTACGTGCGTTTTTGATGTTTCAGTTTATCGACTATGGTACATTTTTAGGGAGCAGAAAGTGAACGCTTTTACAGATCCAAAGGGTCCCATAATTTCTATAATTTTGTATGTCCCATAATTTCATTTGTTTAACATCTTTGACATTAGGAGTTAGAGTTAGACAAAGAGAATTGGAAAATGAGAGTTACAGGGACAGAGAAATGCAGTACTTAAACAGAATGGGAAATGCACCAAGATGAGAGAGAACTACTGTCAGTATGTCATGTCATGTCAGTCAATCTGTACAATATTACTGAGACGTTTTCAATTTACGTGTCATAAAACCAAAACCAAGTTCATAACTCTGACCAGTGGAAGATGGAAATAGCACAGTGAGTCAAGCAGATCTAAAACCAACTGCATGTAACTAACACCAAGCTCAGGATGATGTGTGTGAGCAAGTCACAGTTGGTTTTGGTTTTACTTCTGATTGGTTCAAAATAAAGATGTGTTTCTTTGACCAATGACAGAGCATTGTAAGGTAAAACCTAAGCAAACATAAGTTACTTTCAACATTCAATAGAAAACTGCTCTTTAGTAAGATTAAGTAATTGTGTAATTACCTGTACATCATTGTGATTAGCTCTGACTTGTTTCATTGTTCTCTTTTCCAGTAAACTTCATGCTCATTTTCAAAGCATGGAGGTGCGCAATTCAGCCTTTGCAGCATTCATTGATGTTTTCACACCAAACACATACGTTATGGTGATCATGTCTGACAGTTCAATACGTAAGTACAAGAACTTGTACATGTAATTAGTAGGCAGATGTAAACTTGATTTTATCTGGCCAGTTTTAGAGGAGGGACTTTTTTTGCTGACATTTTTAAAGAGAGGGAAGCCCAAATGGCAACCATTTGTCCATTAATTGCCCCTTGAGGAGACCCATTGTGGCCCATGAGAAGTTGTGACTCCAATCGAGTGATTAATTGATTGTTTGATTGATTGATTGATTGATTGATTGATTGTCCAACTGACTGACCAATTAACTGATGTGTAGATTGATTGATTGATGAATTGATGCTCTCGTAGAGTTCTTTACTGCCCAGCACCTGAAATTCCCACTTTCTCAATATGTGTGATACTATAATAATATAATATAATATTGTTGTTTGATTACTGTACTTGAGTGTCAAATATTGCTGGTACGGTGTTTTGATGTAATGGAAAATCAAAGTGGTTAAATGTGCAGTCAGATGTTTTATTACACTGAGTTCCATTATTCACTTTTTAAGCTTCTGTAGAGATCAGTAGTTAACATCTCCTTACAGTATTGCCACATGTTCAAACACACAGATCATGGGAATTAATGAAATGCTCACCAACTATGACTTTTCTTGATCTTCAAACAACTTCTCCCAGCTAATGCTGTGAGAAACCAGTAAGGAGAATTTGCCCAGGTGCATGTTGATGTTGAAGTTTTTAAGGTTAAAGGGGCATAGTCACACTATTTTAGTTCACTTTAAAAATAAAAAATATGTCCTCACATCAATGAACGCCCACAAATAATGGTCTAGTTTTGTTACCAAAGACTATATTACTTCACTGAAACTATTTTCTGTCGTCTGTTGCTATGGATGGCACGGATGGAAATGGATTGCAATTTGAAAAAAATAGGCTAAACTTTTCAAATTCTTTCAGCGTGTTGACATTAAATCGATATTAAATGGTCATGGTTTGTTTTCTCGTAATGAAATTAAGTTAATATGTTCCTTTAAATGTTCAAACACAATGTTGGGCATGGATAAAGTTAGCTACCGATGATTTTAGCACAGTTTTGACCAGAAATCTGCGAAATCTTTGTGACTGTGCTCCTTTAATGACTATAAATTTAAGGAAAACATTTTATTTTCTTCCATAGCATCAGCTGCTACACAGATCAACATTAGAAATGCAAGAAAACACTTTGAGAGACTGGAAAAGGTGTCAAGTAATGGACAGCATTCCTTGAAAGGAAGATAGAGGATTTAGAATGGTTGTAAACTATGCAACCAAACAAATATAGAAATGTAAATTTAGTTAGGCAGTTTGAAAAGGACTAACTTTCAGCTTTCTAATTTTGTATTTTGCTGCCATTATTAAGCAATAACAAAAACAGCAACAATGCACACTTCAGTAATTAAATTAATCAAAATGTGTGATCGCTTGGATCTATACAGCTCAACCTCTTGCCAGCCACAACTCAAAATGGCATGAAAGGTGATTGTCTTAGCTTGGAGAGCAGACACTTTTTAGCTTTGTTTCTTGATGGGTAAAACAAGATCCAAAAAAGGTGCCTGCTTTGGCAGGCTTTGATTTCCTTGAAGGGGTTGTTGTGTATGAGAGGCCTCAAATGCTGTGATTTGATGGAAAAAGTCTGGCATAATGGACAAGTGGTTACTTCAGACAGATAGTAATTTAGAGGAGGGGGTCATCCAAGAAGGTGTTGCTCGCCTTCTTTGAGTAGGGATTTGAATTATCATCCCATCCACATATGGATAGGTAAACTTAATGCACCTATCAGTGATAAGCTGAACAGGAGCACAGGCAAATGTGGGCATTTGACCTATTTACCATCCCCTTCCTCAGGTATTTGTCAAAATTTACAAACTGTAAAAAGTGCATAACAGCTGTTGTTTCAGTTAGACAAAAGTAGAATTCATCAAGGGCTAGGAAAGCAGATTTATGCCCTGCATGTTCTTAAATTGAACTGTTTGACCTATTTTTGGCCTCATGGAGGGAGTCTTGATTTATAGCATAATTCTTCAAAATGTAAAATGCTCAAGTCTCCTTAACACGCATAACCTCCTGGAAGAGGGGCACTGTATCGTGTTCTCAGCCATACCCTGGGTGCCAGGGGCTATTCCTGCGCACTCAAACATGTGCAAATTTTAGTATCTCATGGCTTACACCGCTTATTAATTGGCCTGTGGCTGATTACTGCTCAGCGAAAGAACACAAGAGAAACCTCCGGTCCCCAGGGTATCTCAGCCGTTGACAGTTTGTGACATCTCCCACAAGGGAATACTTAGATGAGTTCCCAATGCTGCATTACTAATAAATATTATTTGTTTTACCTCCTGTAAGGTCACAACTCAAGTCAGTGTGCAACTTAATCAGATGCCTGTTGGACACTAACTTAACTTTTCAAGTATTTAAGGAAATGTGCTTAGCTAGCAGGAGTTACAGGTTGTTTATCTCCACATGATGCAAATATGACTAAATGTTAAATCAGTACACCTAACCTAGAGCATGCAACTAACAGATATACATGTCATGGCATTTTGAAAGACCTATTTATCTTTAGATTGAATTTCTTGTGAATTCAGACACTGACAGGAGACTTGCTAACAAATCACAAGCTTTGAAAATTAATTATCAGCATTGCATTATCATGCTGGAAGTCAACTAAAACCAAAAAAATGGCAAAGAGATGAGAAATCCCTTGATAGTAGTTCAAGTGCAGATTCTAGCAAAAGAATTGAAAGGAACTAAAATTTATGTGGAAAATAGTAATCTAAAGCCTTTCTAAAACTAGACTGGGTTGAGTTGCATAACACCTAACGCCAGGCATAACTGCTAACGTCAGTCATTAAAATAGTGACTTTGACTGGACTGAACGTCTGACGTTAGAAGTTACTCCGGACTTTAAGTTTTATGCAACTCGCCCCTGGTCTGTGAAAATGCTGTGATGTAAGCTTAGTATGGGAGTTACATGTTCTGGGTTATAGGCCCCTGGTTAGATAGATTAAAAGTGGAGGTTTGTTTATAAAACTTTTTTCAAGACCAGGAAAGATTACATTCTGGTTGTAAGTTCCGAAAACATTGTTTAGATTGCGGTGCTATAATATGGAGGATTATATTAAAAGTTTTGAAAACAGTTTGAAATATAGAATTACAGAATTACATGAAGATCATCGCAGTGAAGGTGTTTGAACTTAAGCAGTTGAAAAGAAGAAACCTGAAAAAATTCAGGCTTGAACGGGAATCGAACCCATGACCTCTGCGATACCGGTGCAGCGCTCTAACCAACTGAGCTATCAAGCCAACTGGGAGCTGGTCAATTGTGAGTTCGTATTTATCCCGTAGATGGAGTAATGAATATGAATTCATATATTCATATTCAGTTTGAAATATGTAATCCATATTGCAGTTATTTGGTGAGTCACACAACATGAGCAGTACTTTCCTGTGGTGCTGTTTAAGGTGGTTCTAACTGCTGAGTGAGTGGATGAAATCCTAAAGTGTGACCATTCAAACGAAAGCTATTACTATAGCAACCACGAGATATAAAGTGACACCTGCAAAGGTCATTCTCTTCATTTTTTTGTTATACTCTACAGGGTGGTTTTAACGATAAAAGACAGACTCTAAAGTTAAAACCACCTTGAAAACTCGCTTCCAAAATGTAACTCTGGACCTGCCATAAACTGCGTGCAGTAGTAGGCCATTTTCAAACGAAAAAAAGCTTGCATTTACGAAGCCTCGTCTTTATAAATGAATGGTTTTGCACCTTCCCTCGCTTTAATAGTCAAGAACAACACAGCTAAAGAATGGCTCGCTATGATTTCCCTTCTCGAAGGGGCAACGGCATAAAAACAACTCTAACGATAAACTTCGTGTGGTTTAACAAATTTCGAACTGTTTAACATGGTTAGCTTTTTAACAGATCGATATAAACTCTCTTGCATCTAACTCAACAAACATTGTTATCGTTATTTGTAGATCTCGGGAAAAGCGAGTAAACCAACCGTCACATCTGCGTACGCTTAAGTGGACAATTTTACAGTAAACATTTCTTTAACTTTTATTTTGTTTAAGTATATTTTTACAACATCAAGGCATAATATATTTTGTAATGAGGTCAAGTAATGAAAAGAACAATTTTCTTTCAGTGAATGAACAGCTTCTAGGGGATCTCTTTTGCAGAAAAAGTTGCAAAGTCGACAGGTTCCTTTCACACATTTTTCATTCTGTTCAGGCATATAATCTTTGTTATTATAAAAGTGCGTAAGAAGGCTTGCTTCATTTTCCATTGAGATCTGTCTACGTAGGCAAAACTTAGCTCTATCGATTTTACATGTCCCTGTTTCACTGCATTATACGAGGCCCTGCTAACATTTAAGGTCCACCCCGCATTTTCCACAAAACCTGTCACCAGATCGAAGCTTTGTACCACATCGGTAACAAGCCGAAACTTCATTCTCTGCAAAACTACTCTCTTCTGGGGAGTGGGGTGATCCCGAATAAGGAGATAAAAATCCAGTTCTTAAAAGACCGCTTGGATTACTATAACTTGTTAATTCTCCATCTTCGTGTCCGCCTCTGTGAGCTTGCACTGGCAGGCTTCTTAGATAAGACGGCAAACACATTCCTCCATGCGCCTGCGCAGAGAGAACCCCCATAGTCTTCAGTGGGTGCGTTGTTGTCTTTGTAACCCCGTTGAGTGACGTCAAAGGCAACGCCGGTGGCATTAATGTTGGTTTTACTCCCGCGAATGGCATACCGGGATAGCTTGAGCTTAAAGGAATGCTGGGTAGACTGGGACTAGCCGGTGATGAGAAATGCATTGAGTGACTTTTGCCAGCGAGAATACACTCGATTGCTTGGACCACATCACCACTGCATCCTTTCAAAACGAGTTCCAGCACATTTTCTTTATGCGATGGGAACACCTTGCTGAGGACTTCAACCGGACGAGGGGGCTTGCGTCGTTTTAATGTAGATTCGCCAAGACTTCTCTGCAAAAGTTTAACTGTGTAGTCAAAGTCATCTTGGTCGCGAAAACTTGAGCTCCATGGCAACTGCAAAGACGGCTTTTCGCTTTCTTTGGTCATGTGATCTGCACGTGGCCGGCAGCTGTCATGCATGTGAAAGCGGGGTGACGGAGAGCGTGAAGTGGCACCATTAGCACGTTGCGGGGAGGCGCTTCTTGCCAGTCTTTTTGGTGGCGGTTCGTCGCTTTGTTCCTCGGCGGGAATAGTCACGTTGTCAGAATATTCTGGGTCTTCCTTCTCTTCTTTGATAAATACAGGCTGTTGTGCGCTTTTCTCTGTGGGTTTTAAAAGACGTCATTAAGTTGGGTCGTGCACGGCTCGTAAGGTACACTTGGGAGAAAAATCAAACTACGCGTTGCTTGGGCGATATGAAGTTGTCAAGAATTTTGCATCAAACGCCAGCAAAACGCAAGCGCTTTTCCCTTTAGAAGCATTTACCAACTCGGAATAGTTCGCAGCCGGCTGAAGGATAAAGAATCCCCAGGCTATTTAAAGTGAAGCATCACTGGTGATTTTTATGGTACTCTGAAAATGCTCGAGGTCTTGCTTCCGGCAAACTAAAGAAACGAACTGCGGTCTCTTTGTTCCTTTACCCAAGTCACGAGTGATGTGATTTTAGTCAAGTGTTAGGACACTCCGAGTTCGATTGGGTTGGTTGGTTTTTTGGGTACTATTGGGAAAAACCGCTAATTTCCGGTTCGTTTGGTCGATCAACTTCTTCAACCAACACTGACCTAACTTGAAGTGTCAGACGCATGAACGACAAACGGTTGGGAAAATGTTCTTTAGGGTCATGCAGATCATTTCAACCAAATCAACCCGGACCAGCTGAGGTTGAAACGGTTGGCCTCCTAATATTAGAACACGGCCTAAAATTTAGCGGAGAATCGAATAACTGTTGTTGTGTGAAATGAGGTCCACTAAACTGAGTTAGTAAGCCCTTTTATTCGCATAGTTGTGTTATGAAAATGTTTTTTGTACTTTTGGATTTGAGGATCGCTCTTAAAAAATAGTTCCAATTACCAACCGTCCTTTTCAAGTTTTAAACAAACGTCGATTCTTCAGGTGATAACTACAGGATTGAAATAGAAGGAGCTACGTGATCATCTAAACTCCTCGAAGCCCCATGATATGGCAAGATCTACCTTTATTTCCGGAGAGCGAAAGAAAGTTATTGAAATGATTGTCACTCTGTAAAGAACAAAGGAAAGGAGTTGATGAGGCTCAAAAGGAAAATGCGAACGAAGATTATGCAGTAGTTTGACCAGTCGTAAAGATTCAAAAAAGGCAGAAAAAAATTCTGCTAGATTTGTTATGGATTCGCAAAGGCTGACTTCTTTATATGTAAACATTTTAGGTTCATGAATCTCACTAACAATAATTCTTTATACCGGTACGAACCAACTTCTTACTTTTAATAAAATATACGGTAATTTAATTTGGGCTTAAAATATTCCTTGCCTCTGTCTGATATAAAAAGGTCTCAAATTTTTGTCGGAATTCAACAAACAATTACTTGTAGCAGAGTCACTTTAGAAGGTTCCCATCAGAACCATTCAGGATCACCTGACAAAACAATAAAATATTTTCACCCTTGGTTTTGTGTGTTTTGGCATTTCTGATCATTGTTTGTGAAATCCATGCGCCCTTTCAATTTAACGATATGATATCATTTGTTTAGAAAAGCGAATTCAGTTTCATCAGTTATAGTTTCTGTACTGAAAGAAAAGTCAACAAATATGATGTACTTGTTGAAGTACCTTGCAGGTGGTGTAACCTCTAGTTTTCTCGCTAAATGATAAATATTTTGAGTGAAAATAGCGGATCTGGATAGTTACCATGTATATTTTTCGTTTACTAAGGGCGGAAAGCTTAAAGTGAAGTAATCGATTGATCTCTTGTACTTTAGAGGGTTGAGACCAAGTTTTGAGAAATATTCTTCTCTTTCAGAAATTACGCCTTTTTGACTTCTGATATAACGTAGTTTTTAGATTCATTTCTTAAAAATTGTTACGGATAACCGCTAAGAAAATAATCCAAAACTCTTTTAAGATACGTTAAGTTTTTTCTGTGTTTATTTTAAAAAAGAAGGACATTGTCAGGTCAATTCCGTTGTCGAAAGGAGAACAATAACATTCCATCGTATTCTTTCAAAAACATTACATTTTGATTTCGTAAGGTTTATACATCACGTTCAACAGGACAAAAGATTCTTTCTCAATGTTTGATTTTAACTTAAGCCCGATCTTTTGTTCTCTGAAATTGGTTTCCGTTGAAATTTTGCATTTCACACCTCTACTCCCTTAATAGTAACAAACTAATAACTTCGACTCACGTACTTCAACTTGAAAGAACTAAAATAACTGATTTACAGTTAAAAATCAACAGGATTTCATAGATACCTTCAGTGGCAGGACAAGAGGCCGGTCGGACGGGCTCGGCTGGCGGACTTGCAGGGAAAACTGTGTTTACAACTCTGTGCGTGAAGGAAGGGAAAGGGACTTCGTGTTCTCCGGCTCCACGCGCGTATCGCGGACATGGTCTCGAGTCGTACGGTTCAATTCTTGTTTGATGGCGTAAAAGGGCTACTCTGGCTGCCGTGATCCTCTGACGCTCCGCTATCAACAAGCACTTGGGGCAGACGCAATCTCGCCATTTGCAGTAATGTTTATGTCCCTTCAGCGAAGAAATCACTCCGTGATTGCGGCAGCGCGCGCACTTGGGCGCGCGAAGCGTGTTGCTCGCTGAATTCTCAGAAGTAGCAGTACTCATCATAAATCTTATTTGTGTTGACTTTGTATAGAATCAAAAAATAATATTTTTAAAAGAGGTACGATTTCTAGTAACTTGGCTTGAGAGATCGGTGGTTGGCGATCAGCTCACGAGAATTGGTGCCAGGGAAAAATGACCAGCTCTTAAATGTCACTGACTAATTAACGGACGGTGTTAACCAAGAATTAAAGCTCTCTCATTGGCTTGTCCATTGTCAATAATTCAGGACTATTGTTAGCGAGCTTGGACGTGATATTCAATCCTCGAAAAACTGTACAAAGTATAAATGAGTAATTTCCATCGAAAAAGCTTTAAAACTGTACTAAGCAGTCAGAAAGCTTTTCCGTCAGCTTCTGTAGAGCGCAATTTCGAATTAAAGGTGATCCAGACTTTTAGCGCGCGAAAGAACTTGTTTTCACTTTGTTAACAGCAGTATAAAAGTATTATAATTTATGTATGACTATTATTTCATTTCTAAGCTCTGTTATCGCACCAGCTGTGGGAACGGTTTGATCTGTTAAAAGAAAGTGGCATAACCAGTCGTAGACTACAGAAATTTGGTCTTTAGATTCAAGTCCAACGTTTTTCTGCGATACCTCTTGAAAAACAACCCAACCATCCCAACGCGACCGGTTACGACAAAGAAACTGTCCGACCAAAGCAACTTTATTGTCACCTCGGGAAACTTCACTTAAACAATTTAGATTTTAACAGAAGATTTCTGCCATCGCCTCGAGTAAAGTAAAGTAAACAGCAGTTAAATTTCAACTTCGGTGCTGGTCTCGATTTCAGATGTTGCGCGAGAATTCAAATCTATTTGTTGAAGAAACTGTTTTAGAAGTTTCATGTTTACAACGCACGTGATTAAAATTGATAACTATTTTGGAAGTGGTATTTACACTTCAAAGAGCAAAATCGCCTTTTCTGGTGCTTCCGCCTGTTGTCACTTGTTACATGTAGCGAAAATATTTTTTTTACTAACGTTTTTTGTTTACTCAGGACTTGATTCAAGTTGATTCTTCGATTCGCTACAACCAAATGTACCATTTCGGTATATGAATTAAGGACCGTTAAGACTACTTTAAATAAATCACAACAAAACGAGGTTTTCTTTCTCATCGCTGTCGAATTTAATGGCGCTTCAAGCGTAAAGAAAATTCGGATTCTAATTTCAACCTTTTTGCGTCAAAAACTTTACTACAACTTTCAGATCTCTGAAGATAAGTTAACTCACTCATTGGCTGTAAAAACGAAAATTGACTTGCGCTTTTACACTCAAACGAAGAAAACCGTGAACGCTGAAAATATTCCTGGAATGTGTGTTTTGACCAATCGCGCAAGAGACCTTGTAACCGCAGAAAGCGAGTGGGTTTCTCAGTCACGGAATCGAGTTCATTCTCGAATTGTTTTGAAAGGCCTCAAGTTTTACTCTTCATCTTTATCTTACAGGAATTGAAATTACTATTCCTTTCTATCTGAGAGCCACATGCACTACGCAAGCGAAAATATGTTTGAGCGCTTTTGGAGAATAAAATTTTTCGACATGGCGGCCCAACGATTAGCGGTTCCAAATAAAAGCAGTCAAGCGGCAGTTATTTCACCTTGATGTAAAAATTGCAATGTCCTCCCTTAAAATTCGCCCAAAGCTGCCATTATTTCTGATAGCACAGCTGACTCGATTTATTTAGGCCGAAATCGTTAAATCTTGAGGTCTTTCGAAACAAATTGAGAACCAAATCCTTTCCGTGACTGAGCAACCCATTCGTTTTCTGCGGTTACAAGGTAACGCACGTGATTGGTCAAAACACAATGAACATTCCAGAAATGTTTTCAGTGTTCACGGTTTTCTTCGTTTGAGTGTAACAATGTCGGTCTCAAAAGTACAGTGAGTTTAAAAGGAGAACAAGACTCAAATTCGTTTGAAAAATACTGAAAAGCAAGCAATTACCAGATAAAAGAACTGTTAAATAATGTCACACTCCAGTGTTTGTCCACAGAATTAAAAGTTTAAATAATCTTTAACCGGCTCAACGTTACCCTTCGGTTCTTTAAAGTTAATATATTGATTAGCACGCGATTTGTTCTGAATTCTCTCACAGAAACTCTTTCGGTATTTGCGGTTATACATCAAGTAAATATAAAATCAAAGACCACCTAGGGTTCTTTACCAAAACTTGAAGGTTCGAACCGATATTTTTATTCAGTGAAAACTTGCTACCAGTTTTGCAGTCGATTTAATATTAATGTAGCGACTGCTTGCACAGGCTGTTATGCGTTCTGCAAATCTAAACAAAGTATAAACAAATACTTTTTTCAAATACTGTTTAACAAAATAGAATAGTATCGGACTACTGAACCTAGATAATTTTCAGGTATTACAAGGTCTTCATTTAACAACCGTTTCAACATTTTGGTGAATTCAATTTCCATTTAAAATTAATACTTCGTTGTATGTGGTTCAATTGTTATTATGTCTGGAATGTCGCACTTGCCATTTTCCCACAACATTTGCTTCTAAAGGGTTTAATACGTTCACTGATTTGCACTGTAAGTTAAATTTTGTTTCAGGTATATCTGAAAGTGTTCTAGAGTATTTTAAGTTGCTAGAATTTTTTTTCCTTTGCATAACTAGATAGTTACTCTTTCTGTTTTACAGAATTCCGCTGACTTCTTTTCCCAAGTGACTTTGACTCAACAAGCAATTTTTTTTTCAGTTTGTCGAAGTTTTTTTAATTGTAACCTCCGAAAAAAAAACTATAAAATGTATTTTGAAATGGAGCTACCAAGTTTGTACCATGCACCTTTACAATATCAGTTATTCAAATATAAAGAGAACATATAAATTGAAAAATAAACAAGTTCTTAATTAAAGGTAAACTCTGAAATATTCTTACAAAACTGCGGGTGACCTGCAGGTCTTTTTATCTATTCTTTACTGGCTATTTGCCTCCAGTTAGAATACCACAGGAAAATATAATTTAACATCAAAATTCAGTGACCTTCAAATTCTCAGAAAAATTCTTTTGTTCTCAGTCTTTTTCTTTCCGACATGTGTGAGGAAAAGGCAACCAACCAGATGGAACTCGAGGTAAAAGTACGTTTTAACAACTTGCAACTACTTTCCACTAAGTCGTCGTATAATAGTCATTGTTTTTAATGCCAACAATATTTCATCTCAGAACCAGAATCTTCGAAATTCAAACTCTTATTTTCTTAAATACTGTGGATTACCGCGCTTGAAATCAAAAAATATATATTTGAGTTTGCTGATGTAACGTTTTTCTAAATGCAGACTTTAAATGGGTTGCCATTGGGTTTGTAGGAAATAGCGAACGTTTAACTAACTTTTGAAAGTATGTAGATTATTTTTTTCAAGCGTATATTTGAGATCTATTAAACTGAAATTGGAAATGGAAAGGCGGAGTTTTTAGTCCAGTGATAATGGTATAAGGAAGGCACAGAGTTTCATAATTTATAAGTTTTACAATCTGCTTTTCAATGCGACGCATCGCTATTGTTTATACGAGAAAGACCTGCTTTAATCCACATTTATGCTCTCTATTGTTTTAAAACAACATGGCTTTCCTAAGCGGTGCCTTTTGAAGGCTCCTTTGTTCTGAGGTTATGGAAAGAAAGTTTGGTAATGGAAAAAAAGTTTGGTATATTATGGTATATCTTTTCCCAGGTGGTATTTTAGCTGATAAACGTTTGCAAATCGCTCATACCATGCGGACTAGTCCTAATCGTTCGCATTCTTCCTGTACATGTGCTGGAGAATTTATCGCACAAAAGGGGCGAAGCTAACTCGCTAAATCGCGGTAGAAAGGGACGGGACTTTCCTTTCTCGCCGTTCCGCCGCTAAACTTTGCCCTCTCACAAACAAAACCATTAGCTACGCAAGTTAATATTTCAGTTTCTCGTCCAAGTATCAGAATTAGTGAACAAGATCAATCTTCTTCTGCTATATCTCACTCAATTGTTGCTTGAACGATATTACAAAGGTTAAGTTCTCCTTTGCAATCAACATATAATTTCTCCTTACAACATAAATACATTTTCACGCAGATAAGTAATGAGAATAAAGGAAGTCATCGACGAGGGATCGTACATGGCGTATCAGTGAATCTTCAGCGTCAACATCCAAATAATAGTTATTGAGCCTTTGAGAGAACTTACGGTGTAAAAATAACTCAGGTCACATTACAAATACTAGTGACTCTTTACATTTAATTGATTTTGTTTTGGTTTTTGGATCTTTTTACAAAAGTAAACTTAGATGAAAATTATACAGGACATTGCCAAAAGGTAATTGTTATAACTTTCGTTAAAGCTTTAGGTAAAGTTATTTAAGGTGAAACACTACTTTAGTTGCCTATTCTTCTCGCCGGCTCGACTTCCACCGCCATGATACTCGCGCGAATAACACACTACGTGAGCCTGCTCGCAGGCCAATTAACCCGTTACATGTTTTACCTTTTAAAAACTACAGTATATGGAAAGACTCGAAAGTAACTGTACGTTTGTTTTGTTAACATTTTCTGCTGAGCCCGCTAATTAGCCCGTGTAATGCATGCAGCGTGTTCCAGTCGGGGCAAACCGCACTCTTTTTTAACCAGTTAGAAGAACAAACAATAATGGTGGACAGACGATAGTGAAGGGATGAAACTTAACTTGTACTAGAGCTCTCTTTAACTCTCATGTGCTGGTCAAAAGAGCCAATCTCTTCTTGGGTCATAAAAATTTAAGGAGATTCGTGGTTCAAATAAGATAAAAGAGCACGAGTGAGCGCGAATTTGAGTCCGGAGTGGGCGCGAGTTTGATTCCGGATTTATGCGAGAGATTTTCCCGCGCTTGGAACATTTTGCAAGGTTTTGCTTCGAATAAGTGAATTTCTTTGTGTTTGCTGCCATTTGTCACATGTGTTTTCTTTGGTTCTGGTTTCGCGACAGTTAAGAGACATTTTCAACTGCGTAAAACTAAAACCAAAGTAATTTCTCCGTCCAATCACAACAGGGACAATTAACCTAATGAACCAATCAGAACTCGAAGCAAATTTAACTAGCGCCAAGCGCGAGAAAACACAGTCTTGGTTTTGATTCTATTTCTAAAAAGCAGCGAGAGTTTGTTTGCTTCATTTTAAACCAAACACAGCGCAAAAAGCAAAACCAAATTAACTTTCGACACTCAGATTGAAAACCGTTGAAAGCCAACCGCTCACGATTTAGTTAATTTACAATCACTGTAAGGTGAGAGTGAACAGAGATTAACTATACCACACAGAAATACAAACGGCCGGTAAAAACGAAAGAATTAGAAGTAATTTCTTCACAGGTTCATTTCGCCATTGAAGTATCTCTCGAAGCGAGTTTATGCGGCCTGTAACAAACTTGTTTGTAATTAAGAAGGAGCAAAATCGAGCAGCGAATCCTCTTCACTGTCGACACATCTCGCTTCAAGCAAAGGGCCATTTCATGTACACAGCACGGTAAGTGGTAATTTTTACATCAAAGCGCCATTTTCCTTCCCTCCAGACTAATGCCAACAGCTCTTTGCGATCCTTGATTTAGCAGCTTCTTCTTTTCATCGAACTTCCTTTTCTGTTTTTCAAATCTGTCCATGGTCTTTTGAGGTTTCTAAAACGAATAACAAAAAGTAACACTTCATAAATAAATTCCTCTGCACTGCCTCTCATACACCATCACACGTAACTGTATAGAATTAAAACGGAGACCGCAGGTCCGATCCTTGTCTCACGGTTTTGTTAAATACAACCTTGTTGTGTGAATGTTTGATGACAATCACCTTCGTTCAGCATCACTCAGCACCATTTAACAGAGTGGCCAAACGCGTTTTATAACATGGCGAATTCAACAATCATGTTCAGCGGTGTTGGAGGAAAATGTTGCGTCCCTTTGGCCCGGACCTTATTCCCGTCTCCAACGCCAAGTGGGATGCTAACTACATTGCCTACCACGGGGGTACCCCAAGGATATTGTCAGGTTCCCTGACAATTTGCCGATACCCATTCATCAAAAAATTATGATGTGCATTTATACACCCGGTAAAGACAGACAACGTGAAGCAAAGTTTCTTTAATACTACTACTACTAATAATAATAATAATAATAATAATAATAATAATGATTTATATAGCGATGTTTCTTTACCCTTTGAACCGTGATATCAGCTTGCCTATTCTCCACACTGTTCTCCCTATATTTCCTATGGTACTGATTTGGAGAATTTGTTTGACCCATACCTTTTCTACTTGGTGACCATTTCCTTTATTCTCGTGACCTTTATGTTTGATTAAGCATTGTTATTCAAAGGAGAATTTAGATGCTGGTCACTCCTGGGGGTCAAGGAACTGAACAACATGATGCAGAGAGCCGCCACGAATCACAGATCTTATGACGAAAATTGTCACGTGCTAACAACAAACACATCAGTCCTCCGATTAAGTGCTGGTATTTTGGATGATTACAACTCTCCCTAAATGATATGTCCACCTAAGATCAAACGTATCTGTGGGGACAAGGGCAGGCAGCGTGCCCGAGTGATCGGGGAGCCGGACTTGAAATTTGGAGGTCCTGAGTTCAAGTACCGCTCTGGATACTAGCTAGAGTTGTTTCTTGGCAGACTAGAGTTCAACTCCTTGGCTATGCTTTAGTGTAAATCCCAGTGGGGGTACTCCGGATTTCAAGTGACGGGGATGATCGAAGGATTTTTTTGAGTTTGAAATCATCTTTTCCGGGATTTTTTTAGGTAGGAAAATTTGGCAAGTATTTTTGGGGTGGCTTGATTTAAGTAGGGATTTTTTTGGGTATTCAAAACAATCTGAAGATTCGTGGTAGTTTTTTTTTTTTTTTTTCGTGTTATATCATTTAATTCTTTCTGGAAATTTTTAAGGCTCGGAAATTCGGCATGGGATTTTATTTTAAGGTTAATTTTTGGTCCAGGGATTTTTTTGGGTTTTGTTGGAAGCTCTAGGGATTTTTTTTGGGTTTGATTTTTGTCCCCATTCGATCATCCCCGACACTTGAAATCCGGAGTACCCCCCCCCCCCCCGGGGTGTAAATAGCCGATTGATTTACCTCCCTGCACCTGAGGTTCTTAAACGGGCTATGTCACGCTATTTTAGTATCTTTTCAAAAAGCTAAAAAGTGTCTTGGCATCAATTGAATTCCAAAAATAATGGTCTAGCTTTGTTATTAAAGACTATCTAACGGCACTGAATTTGTTAGCCTGCGAATACAGCCGCCTCTCATTCACGTCCCGCAACGAAGAGCGAAACGGGAAGAGAGACGTCTGCGATTCGCCTCCAAAAATTCCATACTGATGACGTAAATCTCCCGTCGATAATATGTGCTCATGCATCCACGTGTGCACGAGTGGCGCGAGTTGAAATATTAGCGACTTGCCTGATCCAGTCGGCAGATTAACAAAAACCTCTTCACCGCAGATAAAACTATAAAGAGCCTGAAACTGACTTTCTTTTAACGATGAAACATTGAACTTCGGACAGATAGATTGTACGCAGAGGCGAAAACTTTCCAAGGAAGGACGAGACGAATTCTCATTATTAGCGGCCATATTGGTTCTGAATTTCTCACATCACAACACTGAATAATTATAGAGCTAATTATGCAAAAATGTCCGCTCGTCCAATCAGCGTTCCTGTCCGGATTCTGGACAGATTTACGTCATCAGTATGGAATTTTTGGCGGCGAATCGCAGACGTCTCTCTTCCCGTTTCGCTCTTCGTTGCGGGACGTGAATGAGAGGCGGCTGTATTCGCAGGCTATGAATTTGTTTCCTGTCGTCTGTTGGTACTGATGGCAAGGATAGAAATGGATTGAAACTTGAAAAAATTGGGCCAATTTTTTCAAGTTTTGGCGCTATGTTCTCAAAAATCACCAAAAAATTATTATGGTAAGTTCTCCCTGATAAAATTCATTTGAGATCTTTCTCATAGTTTTACAGGAACATTTCGTGTATGACTAAAGGTACTAGGTTATGATTTTAGCACACAACTGATCTAAAATACCAAAATCCTCGTGACATAACCCCTTTAAAGGGACACTGTCACGGGGATTTTTCCGTTTTGGGGTGAAAACTGCGCTGACATTTAAATTAAATACTTTTTCACGTCCACAGAGTACTCCTAGAACGTCAAGAGAAGGAAATCAAATGGTTTTCTCAAAGGAAGAACAAAGCATAGTCAGTTACTGGCGATTTTCCCACGAAACAAAATAAAAGCTTGAAAACATCAGCTGTTTTCAAGTTGCAACAATTGCCATTCTAGCGATCTGCAGCCAAACACATTTAATTATAGTTTCACAGAACTGGTAGAGTAGTTTTAAACGAAACTCGACCAGTATTTTTGGGTTTCCTCTGATTAGAATGTCTTTTAGCTTTCCAAAGTTATCCTAAAAATTTGTGAAAGTGTCCTTAACGTTGATAGGTCCATTTCCATTATTTGTTTCACTGTCCGGTCCCTGAAAAGACCCTCTCAGGGAGTTGTCAATTAAGTATTTATTTATCAGTATGTGTGTTCAGTATAATGTAAAAATAATTATGCACTGTTTTGACATAGTTCTTTCACACCACTTTAAATTCCTACTCACCCTGCTGAAATCCACCCGGTCAATGCTGTTCTGTGGTCGCACAACGTAATCCTTGTTGGACGGCATAGGAACGCGGGCTCGCATCACAAATCCCTTGTCACCAGGCCTAACAGGTCTAATCACGAGAGCAAAGACGTCTGTTAGTTTGGCTCGAGAACACCCGTCACTACATCGTAACAGTGTTACAATAACGCAAAGAAAATTGTCTTCACTTACTTTTTTTCGCTCTGTAGTGCAGAATCAATGGACTTGGGCGTCTTGCCACCTTCACTATCTACCGAACTGAACAACAACAAGAAAGAGTTATAGGACGATATTGTTTACATCAGGGTGCTTTACCTTCTCATTAGCAAAAAAACCAGCAAAAATCTATGGACAATGAAATGTAGTCTAGCAAATTTGTAGATAAGGCAAATTAATTTCAACTGTCCATTTAGTAACTGTAGCAAAAATAAGAAGATTCCTTGAATATTGAATGAGATATTTCGTTTGGGAAACGTCAAGTGTACGTATGGCTGGGTGACAAGAGTTGCCATCCAGCCATACAAACCGCGGTAAATGGAAGAGCTTTCATAATATTTGTGTTGGTATGATTTCGTTATCACTTGGTACAATACCTCAATCGCCTTTTCTTGGCCATGTTGTTGTAATCGCGTTCTTCCCTCTCCTCTCGACTGAGCGATTTGAAGTTTGAGGTGACACCAAATATTGGCCGTGCCCATTCATCTGCAACAAACATTTCAAACAAAATGATCGTAACCATTTGCGGCAGAACTAGAGCAGATTTCAGGTGATTTCCAATCTCAGCCTAGTCCCTACGCGTTCTCTCTTGCCCCGCAGTCTGCGCGAAGTCTGGGAAGGGGTGTCTCGGTGACGTCACGGCTCACAGAACAGGTTTGCCGAGCCGAGAACGCCTAAGGACTGGGCTGTTCCGATGTAACGTTCTGCTTGCCGTGGTTTGTATAATATCCTGTGGTGGGTTGGGAAAGGGAAGAGAAAAACTCAGGCGAAAAGGGGTGATGAAGTGGAAGAAATGGGAAGAAAATACGCAGTCTCGTCAAAAAAGTCAAAAAAATGCAGTTAATTTGTTCTGGTTGGTCGATACAAAATCACATTTTCACGCCAAATTAACAATTAAATTCTCTCTTCACAGAAAGCAGTTACCGAATATCATGACATAGTTTATAGCTACCTAAGTTCATGTTCCACAAAGAAAAAAAAATCATTTCATGGTTAACATCGAAAAATGTTGTGTCAGATTAAGGTGGTCTTATACCCAAAAAGTGAATTTCTTTAGAAAAGAACTTTGCGGGAGACTTTTACCATCATTTTATAGGGATTTACGCCCTGACTTCAAACTGAGTCTTTTCAGGTCACATGACATAATGGTTAACGATTAACCAGCCTTCTCAGTAAAAAAATAGGGGGTTTCATTGTAAGCACGATATCTAACTAATGTACGGTTGGATAAGTATGAAGGCAACTTAGATCTGTCCACAGATGAATTCTTCAGGGGCTAAACCTCGAAAATTAAGCAGCTTGGCCTCTTTCGAATTTATTTTTATTCTTTTTTTCCAGAAAGTAAGGCAGAACGAAATAAAAAAGAGGGCAAGGATTCACTTACTGAGAAGCAGTTCAAGATCGTGAGCATTTTATAGGTTTACGACCTAGGAAATTAAGTCCTTTAATCTTGCTGAAAATTTCAGAACACTAGGTTACAAGGCCCCGGAGATATCGTGCTCAAAAGTTCATTCAGTTCGAGAAATTCTGTTATTGGAGAAAAACAGTCTTAAAGATAAGGGAACGGATTCTAGACAGCTTATCCGTCGCTCATTATCCTAAAACTATTGTCAAATTCAAGTTGCCACACTAAAATACAAGCTGAACGGTAATTTGATGCAAAAACCATCGTTTCTGTAAGATTTGGGTCATGTTTTGTCGGTTAAATCTCGGACCTCAGGACTCTCTCCTCAGTCAGGTGTTTCTCCACAGTACTACCAGATGTCATTTTACAGAGAGGCATGGGGGGGGGGGGGAATGTTCTTATTGAGGCTTGTTTGTGCACATTTAATAAATGTAAACAATTGTTGCTATGGCCGTTGCTATGGAAAAAGTCGCATACTGTTGATTAGATTTCTTAAATCTCGCTGCTTTAATGCTGGAAATCGAGTGAGATTATTTCAAGACAGCATTCCCAAGTGTTTAAAGTTAACAATTTTGCATCACCTTTTTTGAGTATAAGACCACCTTAAATTACGGCTCAAGAAAATACCCGTATCCTGCACCACCCTCTCAACACACTATTGTATTGCATTTTATCCCATGCCATAAAGAATACAGCCAATCAGAGAGCTAGACAGCCGTTACCTATTCTGCGGTATGCAACGGGTGGTATTCACGAAAAAAATCCCAGCGTTCTTCGCGGCCTCCAAATTTTCCCGCCGAAAGTCAGTGGAGCAGCTTTGCCATCTTGAAATTTTAGTGTAAACAACCAAAAAACAGCCTTAATTTGGAATTCTTGGAGCCACAAGTCGAAGAGGAAAACGAAATCGAACAATGTAAAACAATGGTTTAGCAGTTCACTTACGTTGTCATGATGAGTCAGAGTGGCATGGGATAAGTTAGTTACCGTGAATATCCCACTCGTGACTTGATTTTTTTTTGTATACAAACTCGCCTAAAGGCTCGTTTGTATACCTTGAAAAATCAAGTCACTCGTGGGATATTCAAGGTATACCGCTCGAAAGCATTGTACAACTACAATTATGGACAAAAGTCCTTGGGACACTGATGTAATGCTATGAATTTTCTATTTTTCACCCGAAGTTTTAAAAAGCTTTGCTATCCTTCGAAAAATGCGTTAGTCTCCCCCCTCCCCCTCCCAATACAAAGTTGAAACTCAGAAAAAAATGGCGGCTACAGGTGACCAACACTGTAGAAGGGAGGGGGGAGGGGAAGGGCAAGTATAGTTTCAGTCGCACGCGGCTGTTTGCTTTACGTGTGTGAAAGCGCGCGCGAAAAGTTTCAATTTGTCCCAAGACTTTTGTCCATAATTGTAATATGTATGGTATGGTACGGTATGGTATGGTATGGTATTGCACTACCCTCTTAACACAATGTTTTAAAGTAAAAGATACTCACTTATGAGTTTTCCAGCCACTTTCTTGTTCTGTCGGGTTTCCTTCGGATGTCTACACAGGTACATAACTGTTTTACCGATGCCGCTCATTTTGAGTGCTCTGCCGTCCATCGGAGGAAACTGAAAACGAATTAGAGACGATGGAATATTCAGATTGCCGCGAGCATGGGTCAAAGGAGAAAAGAAGAAATCTGAATCCCTGACGGGAATCGAACCCATGACCTTCCGTATACCAGTCGCGTGTTCTAACCACTGAGCTACTGGGAGACGCGTGGAGAGCATAGGTCATATCTACTGAGTTCGTGGTCACACGCGTCCTGCATACTGCTAAGATCAGCAGTGTCAATTTAAATTATTAAACAGATGCATTACCATAGCGACACATAACAGTCACAGTTTTGGCTGAAATTTCAGCTGGAGATAGTCTCTTACCTCGGCCAGAACTTTGAGCAAACCTTCTCGAATCTGCAGATGGGGCAAAGAGCCATCTGGCAAGGGACTAAGCCAGTCCTACACAGCAAAATAAAACAAAACAAAACAAAAACAGACAACTGTTATGTAACCTTGTAAATGGCTTGAACCTAGGAGTCATAAAAAGTCAGTGAAGTAGAATCGTAAGTCCTGAGAAGGATTGTCTGTGGCGACATTGCAAATGGTTTTTTGACAACCAGGGAATTACCTGAGTGGAGTCATCATCAGAGTCAGGGGAATTGTAAATCATCAGTAGATGGTATTAAGTCACCGGTTAATAATAATAATAATAATAATAATAATAATAAGAAGAAGAAGAAGAAGAAGAAGAAGAATTTGACTCTGAAATAAAGGTTACTTCAGCATAATAATTAATAATAATTATTATAATAATGATAATGATAATCATAATAATAATAATAATAATGATAATAAAGATGATCAATTAGGTCAACAACCAGAAACTAAATACCTTCTATTGACGATTCACAATTCACTTGACTCTGAGGATGACTCCCGCTCAGATTGTCGAAACGTCAGTCAATGTCACCACAAACAGTCCATTTCCGGACTACACTCACCTGGACGACCATACTTCACCAACTTATGTTGTGTGACGTCCACAACTGTTGTACTCATATCACAACATGTCTCATGGTGTTTTCAGTCAATTTTGCATAAGAATGACATTGGGCGTAAGCTAATAAAAAGAGAGAGACTCTAGAATAGGATATTTAATAATTGAAGGGGTGCCTGGAATAAGGCCCTAAGTGACTCTTGATCTAATGTCAAATTCTCCCTTTGATTTACAACCAAATACAAGGAAAACTGGAAGAAGAATTTAGCAGTTCATCAGAAGTCATTTGGGGCTTTGTTCTAGGCACCCCTTCAATTATTCACCGCAGTGGAGGTGAATAATGGTCGATATTTGCCGAGCTGCGAAGCGGCAAGGGAAATATCTGACCACTCTTCACTGACACTGAAGTGAATAATTGTTTTAGTATATACCAAACCAGTGGATAGCCAGCAACAAATAGTTCCTATTTTTCTGAGAAGAGGGAAAACTTGTGCATGAAATCCAGAAAATTCCGGGAGGTGAAAAGCAGATACTATCCCGAGTTTGAGTAGCCAACAGAGTGCGCGAAAAACACTATCCACTGATTTGGTATATAATTATACTAAAATCATGCTATTCTCCTTCCCACCTTCCCAAATAACTTTCTCATTCACAAAATACTTCCAAACTAACCTTTAACACAGGTAAAACTCCAAGATCAAGAAAAGTCATTTGCAAATCAGCCCTGAAATTCAAAATAGGAATACAGTCAAAGATATCGCGAGAGCCACCAATGGTGATTGACATTAAATGGATCTAGAGGGGATCAAGCCACTTATATTCCCAGTTCAAGATGCCAGTCAGTTATTAGTTGTGACAAGTGCAGGACTGAAGAACTAAGAACATTTAAGACGATTTCCGCTCAACGTTCGAGCAGTAAGTGCAAAAATTAAGTTACCAAAAAAATACTTGCAGCACTGTCACATTTTGAGAACAGATAAGAAGAACTTATCCTTACTTTTGCTCCCAAGCTGACCCCGCGAGAGAAAATTGGATTTGAAGTTATCAATATTTCAATTAAAAAGACGCTTCATGTCAGTTCAAAACAAAATGGCACCCGTTTTTAGCATACTTTTACGAGATTTGAAATTAACTTTCTTGAGAATGCTTGAGAATTTCATCGCGGGGTCACTTGGGCAAGTGAACTAGAGTGAGATGTTTCAAATAGCATTTAAAATGTTACCGTGCAATGAGTAGTTTTTTGGTAAATACTTTTTGCACTTATTGCTCGAACGTTGAGCGGAATCCGTCTTAAACAGCTCAGTTCCTTGTGCTGATGTTTACAACCAGGCTAGTGCCTTAAAACAATGTGAATAACATTGGTCCTCTCACTCCCAAGTAAGGTTATGTCAATGGTTTTCACTTTTGAGTCTGTGGATGAAATCCTAAAGTGTGACCGTTCAAATAAAAGCTACTGTGCAGTACTTTCCTGTGGTGCTGTTTATTATGCTGTACAAGGTGGTTCTAACTTTTGGGTCTGTGGATGAAATCCTAAAGTATGACCATTCAAATGAAAGCTACTGAGCAGTACTTTCCTGTGGTGCTGTTTATTATGTCGTACAAGGTGGTTCTAACTTCTAAGTCTGTGGATGAAATCCTTAAGTGTGACCATTCAAATGAAAGCTACTGAGCAGTACTTTCCTGTAGTGCTGTTTATTATGCTGTACAAGGTGGTTTTAGCTTTTGAGACTGTGGATGAAATCCCAAAGTGTGACCCATTCAAATGAAAGCTACTGAGCAGTACTTTCCTGTGGTGCTGTTTGTTTTTCAGTATTTCAAAAAATGAAATGGAGGGTTTTTTCTAGTTTTACTTATGGCTATTGGGTGTGCAAGGGTTCAACTGAGTGTCAACATCCAGCAAATGACAATCAGACTCACTTGTTCAAGTGCTTCAAAGCACTTGGAAGCATTCTGAGTTTCTTAGTTGCGGCTTGTTTTGCTCCATTCAGCATTCGGTCCTCCTAAAAACACAAGAGCAAGGCCAGTGATTCATTAAAAAGGTGAAAGCGAGGGTTTCAGAAACATTACATAGAACTGCAATCCCACGAGCTGCTAAAACAAACATAAGAAATATTATCTCATTCACAATCCATAAAGTTGAAGCAAACAAAAGTCATGCACAGGATGGCTATTTGGAGATTTTGGTTAGTTGTTTTTTTTTTCCTTTTCTTTTTTCTCATTGAATGTCTTCGGTCAAAACAATACAAAGAAACACTCCATGGAGGAATTCATAACAATAATTGTATCCAAAACCTTGAATTTTGACCCCCACTGTGCATTGTTTTCTCAACGTTCTTCTCAAAGTTGGATATTCTATCAAAACAAGCTTTTTCACTTTTTATTGTATTCATTCTTAGTGGAGCTCCTTTTGTGGAGCACCACTGGTAAGCAAATTTGGTAACCTATTGATGCAAGAAATTTTGGTTCTGACGTCAGCATACATATGTACATACCTATGTACGTCCATACGTACGTAACTCCGTACAGACTCTCGGGGAGGGGAGTCCCAAGACAACCCGACTGAGAATGCCATCTTTTGCAAAAAGAGGTTTCTTTCTATCTTTTTTTCCCCATTTTTTTGGTAATTACTTTAAAAAATGAATAACTTACATCAATTAAAAAAAAGTGGAGCTCCGCTTTTAGGCTTGGCTAAATCTATATGTTACCTCAGCTGCTTCTTTCATTTGTGTGATCATACGCGCTATAGCATCATCACTGTCGCTTATGATGTCAACATTCTGAAAAAGCAATTAGTAATGTTTTTCCAAACACTTTAGTTGGATTGTAAGACACATCAGTGTAGTGACAATAAATAACATACCGTATTTACCTGATTAAATGCCGCCCTCGATTAAACGCCACAAATGGAAGCAAAATTATCAATAAACACCACCCTCGAATAAACGTTGCACCCAATCAGAAGAATGTGGCGTTTACTCGAGGATTATAAGAAAAAATAACAAGTACGTTACAACTCGGTAAACTACACCATCCTTAGAAATTTCTCGTCCTGTTTCGTTTCTAGGTACACACCGGCAATGGCGTCAACATCGTGTTCTTGTGCTTTGGCAGACAATTACGATTCTATCTCAGCAAAAATGCAAGACATTGAAACTTTAAACATGTTTCTGTTGTACACAATATTTACAAATGATTTACCATTATTGGGTAATTGTTGTCAATGATTTAAGAAACATGATTTTGAAATAAACGCCGCCCTCGAATAAACATCGGAAACACTAAAAAGTTAATAAACACCACGGGGTTTAATTAAGTAAATACGGTAAGCGAGGCATGCAGTAAAAGAGCATTTGTTTTATAATCATCTGTGGTTTTGTCTTCCTCTCCTTCCATTAAACGATTCAAGTTAACTTTAAAATATTTGTAAACAAAGAACACCAGATGTGACACAAAAGACATGAATCAGACTCACAAAACAGACCATCAAATAATGGCTTACCTTCCGTTTTCTTCTAACACTTCTGTTCATCTGTGAAAAGAAAGATATTGTCAAATATTGCCTTTGGCAAAAATCAAATATCATGAGGGTTTTTACTGCATACAAGAAAATGTTTCACATTACTATTAACGGGGCTTATTCTGCAAATTGGCTTATATGGACTAGTGCAATTCCTTGAGAAATTTTAGATACCTGTATTCATAAAAGGGGTCTCAAGCCATTTGAACATCACATACACAATGTAATTTCTATCAGAAAAGCAGTTGTGTTAAATTAACATTCTGAGAAATCAAACTTTTACTGAACCCAATCCAGGTTGCAAAATGATTAGAAGCTTAAAGTAAATGTTAGACTTCCTCAGCAAATTTTGTGTGCCAGGTTTGACACGCTAGTGCAAATTTTATTTGCCAATATATTTTTAATTGCAGAAATTCGACAATGCTGCACTGTAAAATATATCCTGTGTTAATACTGATCAGTTACCTCTTTCTTTTTCTGAATCATGAGGTCAAAGTCTGATACAAACCTACAGGTAAGAGGTAAGCCAAATGCAAATTAGAGCCATTTACAAGAGGTAAGATACTTCAGTTACATAATGCACATCTCAAAAGGCAAACTGACCCATTGCCAAAAGCACAGCTTACATCAGACACAAAGTGCTTGAAAAATTGCTTTTATAACAATTCAAACTCCAGCTCATAGCTTATTCGAAAGACTGCTAACTAAGGACAGTGCAGAGCCCAATTACATCTTATTCAAGGCTCAGCTCGGCTAAGAGGCAATAGACTAGGCGTAGCCATTCCCTATCCCCGAGGGTTAAACCGTTTGAATACCAAGGACACTCGTGTACATCATCCTCACATGCTCCTTAACACTTTAAGCCCTAACAGTGATGAAAATGAAATTGCTCTTTACATAATCACTGCTTGTTCAAACATTCAAGTGATGAGAATAAAGGAAACAATCACCAAGGATGAGATGTTTTGATATTTAGACAAATTCTCCTCACTAGTTCCATACAAAGTGTATGGAGAATAGTAAGGAGAACATGATTTATTATAATCAGGGATTAAAGGGTTAACATCTACCACGGAAGGCTATCACTGATGCACTTATCATTTCAGTACATTTTCCACTGCTACTCAATTTGGACTAGGAATGCTCGAGACAATTCAAGAACATTACATGAAGGAAAATTTGTTATTTACATGTATGTAGTTTGTAAAATCCAATAAGGAGGCTCATGCGTTCGGTCTTCAAAGCAAATTTGTGGGGACAGTTTTGGGGCTTCAGGAAAGGGATTAAGCCACTTTGAAATTCTCCTTAACTCCCTTAATTGTTTGCACTAGGTACTGCAAGTGCATAGCAACCATTTTTTATCCCACTCACACAGATCTGTCATCAAAAGTCTCATCATCGCTGTCACTGTCTGCCCCTTTCCCAGTTTTAGGCTTTGGAACAGTCATTTTTTCCAGATTGTTGTCTTGAGAGCTCTTTCCCTCTTCATCATCAGCCTCTGATCCCACAGACAGTGAGTGGTGCTTTCTGTCCCGAGCTGCAAAAAAATAAATAAAAAAAAGGTTTCTCTACTGTAACTTCCCAGAAGAAAAAATGGTGCTCTTGGGAAAAAATCTGTCCCAAATCTGTCTCAAATAATCTCAAAGCTGTGCTTTTAATGGGAACACTATTGAAAGCACACATTTGGCACACCCAAACAAACAAATAAATAAATAAATAAATTAAATAAGAAAACACTCCAAGATACAATCAATAAAAAAAATAGGCAATGGACTTGAAAGTGAAGTCAAGATGGCCTAGAAATGTTGTAGCTGTATTTTTTTGCCTATTTTTGCTCTTAAATATAAATAAATTAAACTGACTTGTAAAAACATAAGTCTGTTCTCTAGAAAAAGGTTTGATTGTAAAAAACAAGTTTGTTTACAATCAAACCTTTTTCTAGAGACTTTCTAGTGGTCCCAATTTCTTCTTGAATATTGAAAAATCATGTTTGTTGTCAAAACTTTGAGTGAAGAGAGTGCAAGTGATTTACCCTAAGTTCCCTACTCAGCAAAAACTGACTGAGAAACAATACCAGAAAAGGCTATGCCAAGTATGCAGTTATGTTATCCATCAGCAAAACAATGTAGTCTCTTAATGTAATAATCCCACTATACGTTAATTTTTGTTTGAAAGCAAAATCCTGTCTGATGATTACGTTCATTTGGACTCACTTCCATAAATATTCCTTTCATTCAATATCCATACTCTGGATTAAACTGACTATTTTCGGGAGTCAGAGCTAGCCAGGATAATTGAGGTTTCAATAATGTAACAAGTTTTCATTGAATAACAATGATAAGCTGCATTACAAAATAAAAGTTCCTGTTTACCTCCTTTCTTCTTTTTGGTCACTTCAATATCTTCTTGACCAAATCCCTAAAATGCGGAAGAGACCACTCGTTGAGAAAAGGTTATGTTCTCAGCTGTTTAAAGAATATCTCAATTACAAATGTATACTGTCTTTACCAGGTTTAGTTTATTTTAGCTCATACATGGACCTGAATAACACAAGCAACATTTTTTTGAGGTACATCAAAGAAAATTTAAATATTTCACCAGGTAGGCAGTGCTAGTGTGGTATATGTCTAATTATGTATGTTAATTTTATCAAAGAGTATGCGGGTATCATTCCTTGTCTTCAGGACTATAACTGCAGGCTCACTTTCCCCAATTATACATCCACAAATCTAGCCTACCACTGGCCAACCTTGGGCTGGAGTTGAAGAAAAAAGAAAAACCCTTTTTTTGCTGTTGGCTTTCAAGAAAACAAGACTAGTGAAGATTGTGGAATTTATGGTGAAAACGTGTCAGTAACTGGTTTCATAGACCACCTCACAGTTCTTATTATTTAGTTTTATTAGTTCTGGTTAGGCAGATATACCATCGGTACTACCAAAAAGAACACCTCAAAGTTAGTAAAACTTGTGAATTTGGACGTTACTTTTCTTGCCAAGATTCCAACTAAAAAAGACATATTATGTTAGGAAAATTTCAACCTTTTTACAGACATTTATACAGCAGTGGTAGCAATTTTGATTAGCATACTGCCATACAAATTAAGGCCTATAAAAATGTTGAAATTTACTGACCTAAACATCGGCTACCAGGCAGGATTGAACACATAAATTCCAAGTTATGATAGTTTTAAGTGGCCTTCACACGTCAAACTAGTGTTGGCCAACTCCTGTTGGCAAAGTAAAATTGGAGTGTGTGAATGACACAACAACATGTTGGCAAACTGTTGGCAAGAATAGAGACAAGGTCTATTTCTCGCCAACAGTTTGCCAACATGTTGTTGTTTCGTTCACACACACCAATTTGAGTTTTGCCAACACGAGTTGGCCAACATTAGTTTGACTATGAAGGTCGCTTTAAGCTTTTTTTTCAACAGATTAGATAATGTTTCTGACTACAAGGTAGCCCATTTGAAACCGTAAAGGTTGGCACACACCAGAGGACTAGTCCCTGCGACTGGTCCTGGGAACCAAGTCCCTTTGTGTGAACTACCCATTTTAGTCAAAATATGTAGTGGCAGTTACCCGAATGACCAGTCTCATGAATCCAAACTTGTTTGAATTCGTGGGACCAGTCCCAGGGACTAGTCCCCCAAACTATGCTTGGTCCCTTCATGTGAACTGCTCGTGGGACAAGTCCCTGCGACCAAATGAAAATATTTCATCAGATCCTTTACTTTTTTTCCAGTTGACCTTGTCTGTATTGGGAGTCTTGATCAAGCAGCTGTCTTTTTACGCTTCTGTACCAGCAATATAGGACACTGGAGAAAAAACTTTATTGAAATTGCAAATGACAAACACTGATAGACCGCACTAGGTATGAACCAGTTTGCAGTTGATTTATTTTATGTTTTGTGGTTAATCTAGTAAATTCAGTCTCACTGTTGAGGATCGCTTTATTTTTCATCTCCATGTTTTGGCGAATTTCAGTTAAAGCACCCTAAATTTGCTAGCTTTTTAAACCCTTCAAGGGACTTGTCCCTGCAACTATTTCCTTCGTGTACACACTACAGGGGACCAGTCGCAGGGACCATTCGCAGGGACTAATCCCCTCGTGTGTGCCGACCTTAATGCTTTGTGTATGTTATTTCAAGGAGAGAAGGGCACTGTTGTTGTCATTGTTGTTTTAATTGAAATCTTACCACAAACTCTTCCTCTTCATCACTGGCACCAAAAATGTCTGCAATAAGCTGCTCTCCAGCTTCCTCGTCCTCCTCCTCGTCTGACCTACAATCACAAGTCAGTAAAAACAATAAATTACTACACACTTATTGACTGACGAAGAGGGCCGTACAGCAAATATTTCTTTTGAGCTCATAATGTACATAATATGCCATAGCTGCATGTTGCAACACTGTTGTAAAACATTTGTTGGTTCACGCGTGCCTAGGAGATGGTTAAACCACATTTTTGTTCGATGAATGTTGGATGAATGTCGGATGTTAAATGGCATTTAGGGGAATACCCAACATTGTTGTACAACATTACAACAATGTCGGAAGGTTTACACCCAGTGAGAAACAAAAACTTTGAAGAGATCTTGGTTAATACTTGATAAAGTGTCGAATTGTGGGTGCAGTTAAATCAACAGATGATGTGTGCAGGTCCTATTAACTTCTTCCAGACCGGCTTATTCAAGAAAAGGTGGCATATACAATTCATAGCCCTCTAAATTCAATGAAGTTTGTCAGAAATTAATGCCTACCCTTCCTCGTCGTGTTCAGCTGGTTCATCTTCAGTAAAGCTCTTCTCTTTGGTTTCTTCATCATCACCTTTTTGCTCTATGCAACAAACATTATTAAATACATTTTATACTTGAGCCTTTATCCAGCAACCATGTTTAGTCTCTTTAAGGCCAATTTACACAGTACGATTTTGTGGCTGGCGATATGCTGATGCCATGCCTACAACACGAATCCTGTTGTCTAAATTAAACCTACAACCTCCTTTGACAGTAGCACGCAACACACAAAATGTCGTAGGATTTTAAAACATGTTTTAAAACCCTACGACAGTTGTAGCCAGAATCGAAATGTTAGAATGACGAGTTGTATACAATCTTTGCCTGAAACAAGCAGTGTGCGCTACAAAAGTCGCATATGACAGTCGTAAGCAATAATCGTACCATGTAGATTGGCCTTTAAGCTTGTTTCCTACTGGTGACATAACGATTATAATCATAAGCTCAAGTACAACGCCATTTTGGCGCTTAAGGATGTTTGTGCTAATTGTTTCTGCGAACAAGTCCATGTCTAGTTACAAGGACTGATTTGTCAAAAATTGGTGTAGTTTTCCATGTACCTTATTTTGAAAATGAATGAAATTTTGTTCAAACATTCAAGTGACAAGAATAAAGAAAGCGATCACCAAGGATAACATGACTTCATATTTAGTCAAATTCTCCTTACTAGTTTCATAAGAAATGTAGGGATAACAGTAAGGAGAATATGCATTTTTATATCAGGGTTTAAAGGGTTAAAAACTGTGGACAAAAGGCTTTTTAGCCTACTTCATGGATTATTGTTTTCACTCAGTGGTTTGAAGGAAATGATCACAAGCTTGTTGACTGCAAGATGACCCACAATTGACAACCCTAATCTTTCAATGGAGAGTTTTACTCGCAGTCACCCCATGTGTCCTTAGATAACAAGCATCCTAAAGTTGTTTATAACTAGTATGGAATGATCTTTTATTTCAGGAATGGCACTACTTCAGGATATTTGTGATGACTGCAAGTTGAAATTCATTTATCGCATGTTCAACATTACAAATCTAGGAGTCAAGTTCGCGGTAAATGAACTTGTGATCAAGTGGTCATTTCTTTTAAATCACAGAGTGAAATCAACAGTCTGTGATGTAAGTTGAAAAAACACCCTTATCCATGGACATCTAAAGCCTGAAGTCAATAATAATGCATCTGGAAGTTTGGGAGTACAGTGGAAACCCATTCATCCAGCCACTGACAGGCATAAAAATCATGCCACATTACAATGGAACTCTGATATGACAAACCCCTATAAAACAAAGTCCCCACCACAACTAGCTGGGGATATTCTTCAGCCCAGCTAAAGATACAGTAAAATGTATGGAGCACAACCCCGAGATAATGAACCCCTGTTATAAAGAACACATTTCCCAGTCATATCAGGGTTCAGCTGTAACTTCTGTGGCTTCATCTGGTCATGTCGTCATGATATATGTATACCTATTGACTCTTCTTTGGAATCCTCTTTGACATCAGGAAGAAGCTTGGAAACATCACCTTGTAGAATGTCCTCAACAAGATCTGACTCTGTTCCTGAGAGACCAAGCCCAAGGGGTGAAATTGGCATGTCTATATCATCATCAGTTCCTGCACCGGAAGAAATTCTACGACGTCTTTCCTTTGTATTTTCTGAATCAGTTGAAGTCCCAGCAGTTTGCTCTTCGTGTATGTCCTCAGTTCTTTCTCCTGTAACAGCTGATTGATCAAGTCCCGAAGCCTCCTCTTTTCCCTCTAATTCAATATCACTTTTTGAATGTTCTTGTTTACTTTCCATTGATTCTGGGGTTGTTTCTCCGCTGATTTTCGCGGATATCGATTTAGATTCTTCCTCGTTCATCGGAGCGTCGTCATCTCCTTTTTCAGATGTAGATTCACCCTGTTCAGCTTGTTCAGCTGTTGAGGAAATTGGCGAAATTTCTTGATCATAAATAGGACTGCCATCTTGTTTTTCTTCCATCGTTACGTCTTCTTTCTCGCATTTTTCCTCTGCACCGGGAGAATTTACATTTTCGCTATCCTTTCTATCTTCAAAACGTTCTTTGGGGGCTTCTTCTTTTGTCGTTTCTTCTTGCTCGTTGTCAGAAATGTCGCTAAACCCTGGAGCATCGGGCGAATCACCACCATCATGCATCTGAGGAGTCGGCGGTTTTTCAAGATCATCGTCTTCAGAATCGATGTCTTCAAACGGATCCCCGACGTTATCTCCCATTCTCTGTTAGAATGAGGTCTTCTCCAATCGTCCACGAATCAGTTTAGCTTTCTTCCTTCCGAGGAAAAACGCACAAGTCAGTGCAAAAAGACGATAACGCGTTTTTCTGAACTCACACACAATTGATGCATCTAAAAATCGATTTCCGCTCAGCATCCAAGCCTTCTAGTAGAGACCAGCTGAAGAAGACTGGATAGAGTGGTTACCAGGCCTTCTACACGGTCTACGCGAGCTCTTCTCGGATAAAAGAATCCGAACAGACCAACCTATGGTAGCTTTCACAAATATAAAATCCCTTTTAAAAGCTCTGAAACAATTTGAGCAAGAAGAATATGACTTTCAAGTATTTTCAGCTTAAAATTCCTTGTTGGGTGCCCCTGGCCAAAGACCGAACTTGGTCTGCGATTAGGTGCTCTCTCTTTTTCAAGCTAAAGTCGCCTTCAGCTCAAAAATTAAAAATAGGTATAAATAAATAAATAAATAAATAAGTAAACAAACGGCGCCTGTTCACAGTACATCTTCGGCTTACAGTCATCGCCTAAGACTTCACTGCTTGAAGAAAAAAACTGTAAATACTCTAATGTGTGAGACTGACAAAGAACAGTCGTGAGGTTTGAGGACCTTCGTTCAAAAAAGTCCTCAGATATTTTATGTTGTTAAATGAAAAAAAAAATAGTGAATTTAAGTTCGGTGAAGAAAAAATTAAGATGTAATATTCAGTATATCACGAGAGTGGAAAAAAATTCTGAGCCGTTTTTCACGAGCATGGGACAAAAAAATTTTAACACAGGCAATTTTTCGTTCGGTACGTCTGCGGAAACAGGTTGCGAGTCACTCAGTAGGCTACTAGGATACTTTCAATTTTATTCAGTTTCTTTATTCACTAATTTTTCTATATTAATGCTAGTTAAGGAAATACACTCTCTGTTTAAAAATATTACAAACTATATCTGATCGTACCCCTAACCATCTGAATTGGATGCACCTGATTGTATAAATAATTATACTGAACTTACACGAAATTCTATCTTAAGTGGATCAATTGAACGTTTTCTCTTGGCTTTGTTACTAAAAGGTCCCAGTGAAAAAGTGTACACCACGATAACAACAGCATTTGCACGCAAGCACATGTGCCTGTTCCTTACTCCTCTGGAGTCTGAACAAAGCAATGGAGCAAGAAGAACGACCAGGTACATTTTTGTGCCAAGAGCATTCTGTTTGTTATTTCGTAATTATCTTTATTTATTGATTGACTCACCCCTTTCAGTGGCCGCTTACCTAGAACAATAGCTTTTATTTATTTATCTATTTATTTATTTATTTATTTATTTATTTATTTATTTATTATTATTATTTTTTGCGCCTGCCGAGTGCAAGCTGCACTCACTTCAGCCTGTGGATACTCCTCTTACCCAAACTCCTTTGACTTCCGCGGAAAGTGCACCTGTTCAGCGTAGAGTTACAGAGTTAAGTTATCCTTACAATAAACTCTAACTAGTCATAACTCCTATCTCAGACAATATGCTTTTATAGCTTATAGACCTATATCTTGCAGCACACTCTCATCTTTCACCTTAACTCGCTTTTCCCCATCGCTTATACGCCATTAGTCACTGGGCAAGAAGGAGCTACATTCTGGCAGGGTCGAGCCGGCGTGAATAAGAGGTTATTCTTTCGCTCCATTTATGAAGTTAAAAATTAAAAAAAAAATACATTTTGTAAAATGTTGAAAAGCTAACAGCACTACAGAAAATTATTGCTTGGTAGCTTTCATTTGAGTGGTCACACTTTAAGATTTTGTCTACAGACTATTTTGTGGCGCAATGTTTACATTAAAGACTCAAATTTTGTTGGTTTTGAAAGCTGCAAAAAGCTATCTAGACTTTCGAGAACCGAGTCCTAGGTGAGAGGCCCTGCAAGCATGGAGTGATGATTTAGTAGAATTAATGATTGATGATTTATGAATGAATGGACGTTGGAAATTTAGGTCTACTTTTTCTTTCTTTCTCTGATCTCTTCGTTAACTGCAGCAGTGTTCGCGCTCATCACTTTCTTGAAATTCGCAACAAGCAGGAAGACGGGAAGAGCGATCACTAAAACACCAAACACAGTTAACAAACAGCCAACCATTTTGCCAGTGGGTGTAAGTGGATATTGATCTCCATAACCCACGGTGGTGATAGTGTTCACTGCCCACCACAGCGCGTCAGGGATGCTAGAAAACGCACTTCTATCCAGATCTCCAGCTTCCGCGTAAAATGCCGCGCTTGCGGAAACCACCATACTAATGGAAATGAAGATCAAAAACATCCCTAGTTCTTTCATGCTCGTGGCAAAAGTGAAGAGCAAGATTCGAAGGCCGCTTGAGTAACGCGAGAGTTTAAATATCCGTATTACACGCAACATTCTAGCAGCTCGTAGAAGAGAAAAGGGAGCTCTAGCTCCTTGCATTGTTAAGAGGACATAGTAAGGAACCAGACTTACGATATCCACAATGTTGAGCGGTGAACGAAAAAATCGCAGTTTCTTGGGAGCGCTGAGAAATCGAACTACTAATTCGACGGTGAACCAGATGTAACAAGCCATTTCCAGTGACTGTAAAAGTGCTGATCTGTCGGTAACAATGTTTTCGTCTTCTGATTCAAGGCATGGTATAACTACTGAAAGAAAAATAATGGTAACTGATAAAACAGCAAGGAATCTTGCGGCGCATGATGACTCTGGATGAGAAAAAAGCAGCCAAATCTTGCGCTGTATGAAATTGTTAGGTAGCTCTTCGTTTTTGCCCAAGAGCGCGCGCTCAATTTTTTCGCGCGCCGAAACAATGTCACTTTGTATTTGAAAGAAGCGCACTTCCTCGAAAAACTCATTTTCTGGTACCACATCGGGTCTAACCAATCTTCCATAAGACTGATAATAAAAAAGAATTGCGTCAAAGGCCAGTCTGTTGCGGTTAAAAAAGTACTCGTCATTTTTTTCGTCGAAATATTTAACTCGCTTTGTTGGACAACCTAATAACGTGTCAGGAAACCTTGATAGCGTTTCTTCCAGCGTCTCAAACAGTGTTCCACTGACATTTATCCTCACTCGCTCATTAAAAGGCTTTCTTTGGAGAGAAATTATCGACGAACAGTCTTTTGAAGTCATATTTGACTCACTTATTCTCGCTGTTTACCATTCGCATTGTGTTTCGAGCCGTTAATTGTGAATTGCAGCTGGGTAGCTGTAGCTTTCAGTTTAACCATTCTTTTTAGGTGTGCTCTTCGATGGTTAGCCACATTTATCGTTGTTTCATTCCAGTTTTTGTTGAAATGACCTCACTTCAAGATATCAGATTTGTTTTTGCCGGTTTCACCGTTTCGTGTTGATTAATTGTGAGATTTTTATCCTTCCCTCTCATGTAGATACAATTTATTTTCGACACATTTACCTCCAGTAAACTACCGAATGGCAATATATTAAGCTCGACAAGTTGCCTAAACTGTTTATAAATTATTTACCCTTTCTGACGCGCGTGACCGAGTTTTATCAAACTGCTTGATTGCAAAATAAACATTAGAAAAGAAAGCGATTAAAGATTAAAAAATAGTTAGGAAAATGCGTGAACAGAATATTTAACTGTAACTATTTTTGGCGCCGCTGAAATTATCATAGTTAGCATAGGTATCCGACTGACAGTAGTTTACGTCGCGAGATGTAGGGGTTATCCAAAACAAAACCTAGTTGTATTTGCTCTTCAAATATTCCTGTATTTCCTTAGTGCCGACGGACGAATTTAATTTCAATATGAAATTAAGGTTCAAAACCAAGCCATGCCGTTGGCTAAGTTAAAATGGACTTGCATGATAAATAGTTTGTGAGAATTATTAAACATGTTATTGTCGGTTTGTGCTAATAAATTAAATAGACCAAAAGACGTAACTCCGTGGAATGGAAATTAAAAGGCTTTTTACATGCCGTTTTCGTGGTCTAAATTCCATAGCTATGTAACGACTTAAGCAAATTGATGACCTCGATTTTTTACAGGGTACTGACCTAAAATGCAAAACCAAGATCATATAATTCGCTTACAAACGCTTGAAATATTCTAGATAGTTGTTTTGTATTCTACTTAACAGACAGGTGCTTTAATAGCAAGACCTTTTAACTTATTCATGAAATTGTCATTAGTGTGCAATGAAACAGTTGCGAAAACAGATTTCGACACGAAACGTTTAGTTAAAAAGTTCTCATAGATTTGGCTCCAATGTTAACTTTGTTTGTCTCCTCATTTGATGTCAGCATTAGGAGGAATTTAAATGCAAAATTAACAAAAGGAGCAGTGTTATGAGTTGGCTCTCAATAATCGAAACCTGGATTTAAGGCGTTTTTACATAACTGTCACAGTTACCAAGAAATTACAAAGAGTTTGCCGTTCAAACATTTTAAGGTTTTGTCCGAACACCTGTCCGAAACGAAACTTATATTTTAGACCCTGTCAATGTTAATGTTAGCTACCAAGGCGAGGCTTAAAGTCAGCCAATCGTACCTTGTTTAACAAGTAATTTACTCGATCGGTTTCATTTAGACTTTTTCCAAACTATTACTTTTAATCAAAGCGGGTGCAGATTCGTTCTATTTAAAAACTAGAGTTCTTCTGTCGAAGGCACTATCGTGTGATAGGTTGCCCGAGGAAATTTGATGTTCACAACAAATATTATATGAAGTTTGAACATCAAATTTCCAAGGGAACCTATCACACATAGGGCCTGAGACAGAAGGACTCTATTGTTTTTAATGTACAACGCTAAGTTTTGAGCGAAAACTGCCAAAAACGGGCACTATGCGCTGATAGGCGCCCGCTGAGGAGAGACACTATCGCATCACGTGATCTATTTCGACCAATAGGAGCATGCCAAAATTTAGCGCTGTACTATTATTTTCTGTAAAGGTAGGTAATTACTTGTTCCAGCCTAGTGTAATTTTTTGCGTTAATCACAAAGCTATTTTATCCAGCCAGTCAAACAAATGTATGCAATTACAACAATGAACTAATGAAAAATATACTACAAGAGCCTAGCGCCGCAGACCATTCAGCCGGTCAGGCGAGGGGAAACATGCCGGCAAACAGGTGAAACCGAGGGCCAAACACGAGAAAACAAAGAATCGCTACTTAGTAGTACGGAAAAACATGCAACCGTTGCTAAATTAAGCGCGGGAAAACATGAGACCAGTGCCAAGCGCGTGAAAAACTGGTGCGTAAACGCTAGTCATGTTAGGGCTTTTGCCCACTTCGTAGGCTTCCTTTTTTCCCGTGGCCAATCCGTTTTAGTTCACATGGTGTTTGGAGAAAGGACCCTGGGAATTGAACAAGACTGCTCTACATGCGCCCCGAGTGACGTCACCAAAACGATTTGACCGTGAAGGCTTGGAAAGAGGCCGCACAAAACTGGACAAGCTTCAAGAAAAAGCAACTTCGTTCTAGTTACCAGAACACAATACAACTTCTAAGTTCAGCAAGCGCTATTTCGCAGTGAGTTCTGACTCTATCTGAAAATCATTCTGACACTTTACACGGAAGACATTTATATTTTTTAGATGTTTTAGCCGACCGACTCACAAAAATTAGTGTAGTAACGTAAAAGAATAAAAACACGTAAAAACTCTCTTGTTACAAAAAGTATTAGCAAATTATCTCCTCCTGATATCCATGGGAAGGTGTGTTAAACAACATAAAGAAAAATGGTGAAAATAGCAATGGCCCATGATCTTCTGTAACAGCAAAAGAATATGAAGTGAAGTGAAGTGTAGAAAGTAACATTTTACCTCAGGAGAATTACTAAAAATATGCAGGGGAAGACAGTACTGTTCCATAGTTTTCTCTTTTTCACAACAGCTACTAAAATACACAGACACTGATACTAAAACAATCTTGCATGTCATCCGCTCTCTGAAATCAGACATGCAAATTGATACCGCAGAATTATGATTAGATGATTAGGTATGGCACCTCAGTTAAATGCGTGAAAAGGATTAGTAGACTAGCTATTCAAAAGTTTAATTTAGCTGGGTAGAGAAATAGGGTAGTATTACGAGGTTATGTCAATTCAGAGCTAATATTGTAAAATCGAGGATGTCCCACTAAGAATTGTAAAAATTACAGGAAAGAACACCTTACTGAACAGTTAAATTTCTGCGTCCCGTCTGATTATTAGTTTCACAATACGTGGTCCAAGGGTTTTTTCTAACGTAAAATACCTACAAGAAAGTTCGCAATTAGTAACGCAATTTCGCCTATTGAAGACTGTCAAAATCTGATTATAATGAGGATTTCATTGAACTTTATCTCAAGTAGAATCTGTGCAAGATAAAATCTTTGGGTTACTGATAAGAACTCTGATGACATAAGGAGCTCCATGGAATGCCAGCGATACAGACCACTTTTCCGTAACTTGGTATATATGTACAGGATAAAAACTTCAAAACTTTGATCAGTTTTCCAGAAAGGAAAAAAATTAAGAAATAAACAAAGCAATGATCTTACGTAGCTTATAAATTCACCAACAATCTCAGCAAGGGAGACGGGCAGGGAAAAGGAAGCCACAGATTCAAAAGTAAAACTTTACTCACTGCTTGATATGCAGTGCAGATTCATGGTTTCAAGATAGTGTTCCGGAATCTAAGAAAGTAGAAACGGCGAATTTAAGAAGGTGGACGGGAAAAACAATCAAAAACAAAAACGCATAAGGACTTGGGGACCCTTCTCCCATTCCAAATCATACTTCATCCGTTTTATTTTCGCGTTTTCTTTCATTTCTACTCAGTTTGAGACGTCGCGAAGAACCCACTATTATGCAAATAAACATTGGAAAATTTGTAACGAGTTAATAAATAAAAAAGAATATTATTGAAGCTGAAATGTTTACGTCTTCACGATTGCTTTCTTTAGCTATGAGGTAAATACAGACGGCAGGAATAGTTGATGAATTGCCAATTCAAATATAGGGCATAATCATGACATTTTCGGAGTGTGAAACATAACTTGTTTGAATTCCTAAATATCGCAATTTTCATGCAGCTAACTGAAACAAATGAGAGAGTGGAAATTTCCACTTCAAAAAAATTCGGATAAATATTCTGACGGTTTTATCGTAAATAGGGAGCAGGGATGGCGCAGTGGTGAGAGCGCTCGCCTCCCACCAGTGTGGCCCGGGTTCCATTCCCGGTCCCGGTGTCATATGTGTGTTGAGTTTGTTGTTGGTTCTCGTCCTTGCTCCGAGGGTTTTTCTCCGGGTTCTCCGGTTTTCCTCCCTCCCTAAAAACCAACACTTCCAAATTCCAATTCCACCTGCTTGTAAAGCGCATTTGATTATATTCACAGAAAATGTGCTAAATAAGTTCTAAATTATTATTATTATTATTATTATTATTAATTATTATTATTATTATCATTATTACTAGATTATTATTATTATTATTATTATTATTATTATTATTAATGTCAAGATGTACCCGGCTTGCATGTCCCTGAGTGTTGAAAATGGGAACAGATTAAACTTCTTCATTTAGTGCGATTCGTCGCCTCACTGAAAACGTATTGTTTTGACTGAACCAGCTTCTCATTATCCCTAATTTACTTCATAATTGCTAGTGTTTTTGCTTATCTCGGCCTTTTTTAAATAGTTTTTTGTAAGATCAATGCAAATTAGACTGGTGTGATATAACTTTCAATTATTAGCAACATCCCGAGGCAAAGCTGGTTCAAAGCTGCCATGCCGGGGTGAAAATATTAAGCGATTCTTGACCTGAATATGATAAGCAAACTACCGATTTAGTTTGACAATGCCACAAGTTTTAATTCTCCCGAAGGTTTTTTCTCGTCTCTTTTAATTTAAAATTGCTTGTCTAATACGCGTCTTCATTTTTTCTGAACGACGACTACCGCACGACGGGAACACGTTTTCATAACAATAAAAAACAAAATGCCTAAAATAAACTTAAAAGAACCTCAATTCTTCACAGTGGGAATATATTTAATATTTAAAACTAAGGAAGATTACAACAATCCGTCGAGAAAGAAAAAGTTCTCCTGACTTCTTAGTACATCACTGAATACAGCGTCAAAATTCAGTCTTGACATGAATAAAATATTCCAGTTTTATTAAATAAATGTCTTTCATTTCACGCACTTCCAGTTAAAATGTATCCGGCTTTTGTAGATTTGACCAAGTGAATTTAGCAGTCTTTCTCGAAAAAGAATTTATTTCAAAAATGCTTATTCTTACGTAGGCTTTGGATATAATAAACGATCTTAAAGACGAGGGTTTCCCGGCTCAAAACCGATAATTAAAATAACTACTTATCCCTCGTGGTAGATCTATTTGTCCGGCTTTTGTTCTCAATATGTCTTCTGATCGGCTCTCCTTTAAGATATGCGTTGAAGGTCTTCGCGAAGGCCATAACTGGAAGAGAAAACGCCAGAACACCGAAAACGGCGCATACACAACCAACAACTTTTCCGAAGCCGGTCATGGGATAATAATCGCCGTACCCGACGGTACTAACTGTAATCAAACTCCACCAGAAAGCATCTGGGATGCTAGCAAAATGGCTTCCAGCCATTCCAAGATCTGTGTAGAACACCGCGCTGGAGGACAGAACTACAATCATAAACAAAAACAGCATCATCATCTCCAGTTCGTTGAGACTCTCGCGTAGAGTAAACATCATAACTTTGAGTCCGCGCGAGTAGCGTGTTAGCTTCAAAATGCGGAATATCCGTAGAAGGCGCGTAGTGCGGAGAACAGTTAAGGACACCAAACGGCGATTCCCGCCGATCAGGATTGTAAAAAATGGAATGATTGCTAGGAGGTCCACAAAGTTCCAAGGCGAGAGGAGGAATTGTAAGCGATTTGGCGCCGCTGCGAACCGCACTAGATATTCAAATAAGAACCATGAATAGCAAATTGTTTCCAGGACTATAAATACCTCCAAAGTATTATACGAGCAATTTTCGTCTTCAAAGCTTGCGGGATCGCAACCTAGCGTTGTATTTTTTTTATCGTGAGTCCCCGAGCTCTCATTACATCTCAAATCTGCTCTGGAATCGCACTCTTTTTCTCTTAGGCTTCTAAAATAAGGTAGAGTTTCTATACAAGAGATTATCACTGACATAGCAATCATAAAAATTGATAACATAGCAATTGCTCTCGCAAAATGCGACGTATCGGGATGTTCAAATAAATTCCACACTTTCCTTTGAAAACAAAATTGCGGTGCAATACGCTGTCGTTCTTGATACAAGCATTTTGCGACGCCCTTTAAAGCTTGTTCTCCGAGCTGAAAAAACTCGACTTCCTCCGTGAAAACGCTCGCTGGAACATCCTCCGGCCAAATAAGTCTTCCTCCAGACTGGTAGTAAAATAAAATCGACTCAAATACTACTCGATGTCGGTTGAAGAAATATTCCTGAACCACCGGGTTGTAGTATTGTTGTCTTCTTGATGGGCTTCCAAGAAGTGTGTCTGGAAAACGCCCGAGCGTTGTTTCTTTCGTTTCAAAAGTCATTCCGCTCACGTTTATAACAACACGGTCTTCCATTTTTTATACTATGAAATCCATGCTTGTTGCCTTAATGAAGGAATTCATGAAGCTCAGCAGGCATAAGTTATGGAAATAATGTCGTTTTTAGCCGTCCGATTTAAATTTTACCAGCGTTTTTGGGCACATCAATTTTGCGGCTTTAGCTAACAGATGAAACTGTTTGTTGGTTATTCGCCGCTGTTAAATGCCGCTTAGACACTCGTTCGTAGTTTGATGCCAGCTGTAGAGATGTTTTGAATATGGAGTATGGATTGCTGGAAACATTGATAAGTAATTTAATGAAATATGAATAAGGCGATCTGGTGCCTGCTCTGCAGCAACCAATAGCCTTCGCCCTAAACAAAGAAAAACTTGACATTTGTGTTTAGAGAATTAACTTTCGATAAACTGATGGTTCGCGAAAATAAAATGAGCGGAAGGCTTCTAGACAAGAAAAGAAATCTTTAGTAAAGCTAGATTTAATTTTGCACAAAGATAAATAATTCCCTACTGAACAAGGACAAACATAGTATTAATTATGCGCAAGTGAGACGCCAGGATTAAATTGTTTTGCAGAAGAAAAAAATTTGTGTATATGACTATAATAATGTACTTTAACACCTTCAAATTACATCATCTACTTACTCTCTCAACGAATTTAAATACAATAGTGAAATATAAAAGAAAGAAACTATTTACGTGAAATTTAAACTACGCTTTCTACTAGATTTCTTTGGCTTCAATTTGTATTTGACATGCGCGGGAACGTTTTAAATTTAAGTGGTTTTATAAGAAAGTGGAAAAATAAATATATGTACGGCTCGAGAATTCAGTGAATTGTTATTAATATACGGTCACTAAGTTTTTACCTATTTATCATTTATTTTACATGGTAATATTTGAAACATAGCTGGTAGCACGTACATAATTCTTTCAATAACCACCAACTAAGAAGAGCGGCAAAGACGAATGCTCCCTCATGATTTTTCAATTCTCCGCAAATTTTGGAATTACATTATTTATATTTAGGGACCTTTTACACTTGCCAAGTTTTTATTTTCTTTGCATTTCCATTATCAAGTGCGTTTTTACAAGTACTTACGCCGTTTCAAAATTTTACGGGTTTTTGTCAAAGCTAGCCATGCAGTCATTCCTCGAAGCTCGACGAATTTTTGTCAAAGGTTTCAACACAGTAATACCATGAATTTGATTTCTGTATTAGGTGGTTACAAATAGGTGTTATATTTTGACTGCCGTACGTGGTTTTGGGATAATTTTTGGATCATTTGTTTAAAGTACGAACACAGTCGCCGAAACTAAAATTTGATTAAGTCAAATAACTTTTTTTTACAGAATTTGCGGGCAGAAACAAAAATTTGGTTAGCTGATGCAAATAGATCCTTAGTCTGGTACTAAGTTAAAAATTGCATACACTGGGACTTGAACACAATAACGTCAGGATAAATACTTGAAACCACAGCGAAATGGAATATATAAAACGTTTAATGACAGGATGGGTTGCTTACAAACAAAATTAAATGAAATAAAACTGGTAAGATGAACGTTTACTCGTTTGTCTCACGATGGAATCGCTTTGAGTTGCTGATCGCGACGTTTCGACTGCAATACTGCTAGTCTTCATCAGGCCATGAGGTCAATTGTTTACGTGTCGCTATTTGTAGCATGCTAACGAAACGAAACGGGGCATCTTCCTATTTGGAAAGAAGTTAAGTTTATTGATCGTGACCCTCACTGGTACACAAGTAGGGTCAAGGAGGCTATCCATATAAGACTTCATCCTAATAACATCAATAGAGATAGTGGAATCGAAATTCCAGAAGCTTGGATACCTACGATCAGAAAGCACAACAGCTGACCAACCACAAAGCGGACCTGTGAGGGAACAACATCTAATAGTCGGAATAATAATGAGGATCGAAATGCACCAATAGCAGCGAACCATCATGCTACAAATAGCGACACGTAAACAATTGACCTCATCGCCTGATGAAGACTAGCAGCATTGCAGTCGAAACGTCGCGATCAACAACTCAAAGCGATTCCATCGTGAAACAAACGAATAAACGTTCATGTTACCTATCTTACACCACGATGAACAATAATCACATCTTTAATGACAACGAAATAAAACTGATCTGAAAAAACAAAAGCTAAAAATAATTTACTGATAGCTAAAAGTAATTTACTGAATAGTCTATTATTGACATGTTTGCACATTTTATCTTTTTGAGCTGTGTATTTTTTAATTACCGCCAAATTGAACAAGATGTTTCTGGCTTATAGCTTTGTCAATTTCATAGCAGTTTATCTAAGCTAGCTTACCGTAGACATCCTTGTTTGCGATCGCGGCAGTCTGATTACCACCGACCAGTTAACCAGACGTTGAAATCACACTCATCTAGTTTTCTTTTCATTTCTAAGAAATTATTATCCTAATTTCTATCATTACACTGATGAAGTTGCTGTCAATAAGCCTGTGAATGTCCGCTGAGGAGCAGCAGGGATGGCGCAGGGATGGTGAGCAGGGATGGCGAAGTGGTGAGAGCACTCGCCTCCACCAATGTCGCCCGGGTTCGATTCCCATGTGGGACGAGATACACTTTATTCCAAAATGGCGGAAAATACATTACTCTTTTGTCTCATTGTTAATGGGCCCTGGTTGCCTTGATCCCATCTGCAGAATTCAAAAGAAGATTGGGCTAAAAAGAAGCAACAAGAGCCAATTAATATGGAGACAAAAAACGTATTTTTCGCCATTTTGGAATAAGGTGTCTTGTTGTTGGTTCTCGTCCTTGCTTCCAAATTCCAATTCAATCTGGATTCCGGTCTCCCTGATTCACTACTACTGAGTCAGAGAGACCGGAAGAATCATTTAGTATGTTTTATTTGCATGTTAAGTCCATTTTCCATTTTCTACTGGAGTCAAACTCTATATGATTAACGTTTTCTTCCTTATCAATTTCAGTCTAGTTCAGATGAGATTCTAAACCTGGGTAACGTGAGTTGTACTTTCCTTTGGTGCCGTGAAAAAAAAAACCCTTAAGTGTGACCACTCAAATCGAAGCAACTCTAATTTCTCATGTTGCAGGGTGTTTTTCGATTTCTTCACTATTAAAAATTTGAATTTTTATTTCGCACTTGGCTCATCCTTCTCCAATATTTTAAGACTTCCTCCTTAGAATTCTTCAACCAGGCTTTCAAGTTACCAAGGTATTCCACCAACGTTTTACTAAGGTATTCGTTCTCTGGATTCTCGCTTTCTTGTTTTGATGTGATGAGAAAAACTTGGCACAAACGAGTCAACACAATGTCGTACAACAGCTCAAACTCAATATCGGGAAGAGGAAAAGCAGCCTGGTAACCAGCAACAAGATGACCGCTGCCCACTAAAACGTCGTCTTTATCAATGAACGAAGCTAAAGTGCACGCCAGCTCAAAGAGCAAACACGAATGGCGCATATCAACAAAATCAATTACTCCTGAAACTTTAAAACTGTCATCTCTAGTTTCGATAAGGAGGTTTGTCCGACTTATGTCAAAATGGATAATTCCACGACGAAGAAGCCAAAGGTTTGGCGTCACGTGGGTTGCAAACCTGCCAAGGACCTCGCAGGCAAGACGCCTGTTTTCCTCGCCTTTGATGGAAGTGATATATTCCTCGAGGCAAAGAAAATTCTCCACACTCCATCTGTCCAATTTCCGTCTTAACATAGGATAATGGAACTCCTGGAAAAGAAAACAGAAATTTAAAGTGATCAGGATTTATTATTTTAAATAACTGAATTTGGACGGATAAATGTCTGTGACAGCTTGCGAAAAAGTTTCACGCGAAATGACTATTAAAGGCCCGGTTCAAACGAAGAAACTTTACATGTGCCGAACCTCATGCAAATTAGCAAAAACAATAGCTTTTGCTCATTTGCATTAGGTTCTGCACATGTAAAGTTCGACATCTGAACTAGGCCTAACACTGGTTTAACCACTCTACTAACTCTGGTTTAACCAATGTCAACTTGCATGTAGGCGCATGGTGTAGTAGTTTGCACGCTGCACTTTCGTTCGGACGTTCGAACCTAAGATAGGATTGAGGGTCGGTGATAAGGTCTCTGCTCCTGCGTTGTTTTCTTAGATAGGAAACTTAATTTAATCCATTTTGTCTCTTTCCACCCAAGAACCGGGGAACCAGATGAGTCGCGTCTGGCCTTGGTGCGATTCTTTTCTTTTCTACCCTTTAACTGGGATCAGTAATCTAATTAGCTAAAAGTGCACTCATTACTATCAGTAAAGTAGCCGTTTGTTGGTCTCTTACTTATCCAGCAGTGCCGCCTGGCGGACGTTTTTCTTAAATAAGAAAAAACTACTACTTTGTCCTGCTGGGAAAATACGAGGCCTGAATTTTTTCAGGTTCTGTATTTCAACTGCTATAATGTGATGTCTTTAACTCCGATGGTCGTCACCATTTCGAATTTCATCCGCAGTTTACAAACATGAATATTTCAAATATTCACGTTTAGCTTTTCTTTTCGCTAAATTCCTCTGTAGTTGCCCCTGCCATCTTCCCAGAGTTCCATTCTGCCGCATTGTCTATCGTTCACACGTTTCACCAGACAACGTTTCTTCAAACAGGTGTATACGTGGCAGTTCAATTTCATCCTTGGTTTAATTTTTATTTCCTTTGTTCTTTTTTGTGTTAATATATGATAATGAATATGAAACAAAAGAAAATGAAAATTGAACTACAACAAATACATGGCGCATTGCCTGTTTCCTATCTCTTTTTCCAATAATGCTGCTCTGAGCATGCCCTCTCTTCAGTGACCTCTACCATATATAAATACCTGAAATGTCCTGCTCATCTTTCCAACAAATTGACCAATGCAGAATAAGTTTTCGTGGGTGAGTTTATCCAAGCTCGCCGCCGTTTCACCTGGAAGAAAGGATAACAGTCGAATTATGCACTCCTGTGAAGTTGATATGTTGCTGTTTACGTGTTCCTGAATTATGCTGACTTCATTCGTGCGATCTTTACAGAGCGGAATTTGAACACTAAGTTTCAATTGTGAGCTTCCAGCCACCGGATATACTAAAGGGCATGGGAAATTTCTTTCCCTGAAGAATCGCATCGCTTCATTTTCGGCATCAACAAACTCTCCATGTTTACTGTCATCGGAGTTCAATATCTTTAGAACGTACTCTCCATCTTGTAAGCTTCTACTCGCCGTCTCGGTTTGTTGAGTTGTGCATGAATTGCTTCTCTGCCCTCGAATGTAGAAATTCCGGTCACAGTAGCTGCCAAGTTCTTTAATCTCAGATATCTTTTCGAAGTTGTAGAACTTTTCTGCTAACTTCCCTGCAAACTCAGGGCTGACACAAGGTCTCGGGTTAACGTTTGTTGCACTCATTACGACCAGCACGTTTTGCCAGTCGAGCGAAGCGACTTGAATAAACATGCTAATATATCATGGATCAGTGCCATTGAACTTTTGACCCGCTTTGGTGCTGAAGTCAATTCGCACTGCAGCTATGTTACTTCTTTTTAGCATTACTAAAACACAATGATGATACTGGAGTCAAAGCAAACCCAGAAATAAAGGTTAAGTTATGTTTAAAATTCCTCTACTAATATCAGAGGAAGGCTTCATAAGTTTCTACATTAGAATTACAAAAGAAGTGGAACTTAACATCCATTTTTTCAACCAATGTGAATTGTTCCACGTGTATTTAACATTTTAAGCTCCAGTATCAACATGCTTATTGTCCCCTCTGGCCTGTTATATAGTTCTTATGACAGTTGTTAGCAGAATTTGTCTGAGCAGAAAGACATTTCAACTTTGGTGATCGTTTCCTTTATTCTCATGACCTGTATGCTTGATCAAGTAGTATTAATGTAAGGAGAAGTTATATATTGGTTACTTTTAGGACTAAAAGGGTTAATTAATGACGCGGGGCATTTAACTTTCAAAACTGATAAAGGACTGGGAAAACGTCTGCGATGGAAATATGAGAATTTTTTAACGTATTATTTCGAAATGGGCCACCAATTTTGTCCAAACATAACTTAAGAGAACGTAAGGAACGTTAGGGGGCAAGCTGAATTTGTGTTGGCAATTTATACTACCTTGACGTATCAGTGAAACGAACTTGGCGTCTCTGGCTAAATATTGCTCATAAATGAATAAAAATAAATGAGAAAAAATGTGTTTGTAACTTGCAGATGAACTTAGAAATAATGACGATCATCGGAGTTAAAGACATCACCTTATAGCAGTTGAAAATACAGAACCTGAAAAATTCAGGCCTCGTATTTTCCCAGCAGTACAAAGTAGTAGTTTTGTTCTTATTTAAGAAAAACGCCCGTCTACTGGATAAATACGAGACCAACAAACGGCTACTTTGTTATGGAATCGGCTTCGGGAGGGAGATGTACCAGGAGTATATGTTTTGCAAAACATCGTACCTTGCCTTTTTACAGCCACTGTGAACAAACCTGGCACAGGAGGAAACTTTGGTAGAACTTCGCCCTCGTAAAAGTCTGAACTGTCGAGAACTGATTCAAACTTCAAGGCTCTGAAAAATCGGAAGAGACGTTGTATTTTGCCTCCGACCTTTGTGAACTGTCACATTTTCAACTAGGTGGCGGGTTGTTGGCTTTGCCAGGTGAGCTGCACTCAGCCATTAATTAGAGCCCAGACAGCAAGGCACTTATGCACAGAACTGTTGTCGAGTTCTGGAGACTGAGAACGTTCCATATGCAGCAATCAGTCTATCTTCGCCACGCCAAAACGAACGAGAACTGGTCTCGAAAGGCATGAACGTCAAAGACTAATGTGATGTACTGCGTAGCATTCGTAATGAAATAGTAATGATGTAAAGTCAGTATGTATGAGTGCCAGAAGTGAGCACTCATACATACACTTTATATCATCACTATAAACGTCAAAGATACTATCAAAGAGAACTAAATAAAATGTGATTTTATTTAACGTTCCTAATAATAATTAATGAAGGTTGACATTAAAAAAAATCGTTTGCTAACAAGTGTGTCTGTACGTAGACTACAACCATTTTGTAGTCTAAATGCTCTACTGATTTGCTGTACTGACCTTGCAAGCGTTGCACATTCATTTCCTTTTATTTCACAATCACAGTCCTTTGATTCCTTTCCTGCCTCGTCCCCAGTCGCTCGCGATCGCTCATCTGGGGGATATTCCCCGCTCGCGCTCCGCGCTCGCTTCCAGTCCCCCCGCTCGCGCTCCGCGCTCGCACGTGATCCCTCCTCTCGCGTCAAAATCCGCGCTCGCTTGGCCTTGGAAAAGCCTGTGGAGGAGGCAGATTCTTTTCAGCTTACAGGAGTGTATATCCAGGAATTTTCAAGACAGAAATTTTCCAAATTAACTCCGAATGAATTCATTTTGCGTGGTTATCATGTAAACAGAGAGAAAAGAAAATGACTAGGCACGAAAATGAGCCCACCCTGGGATGAAATGGCTCTTGTGAACCCCTCTAAGACTGCTGACCCAATTTATGGGAGGTTCCTTTGGCCGGCTGATGTACATACTCGTCCCTAGGCTCTCTTCGGTATTTAAAATGGCGACGAGGAGAGGACAACTTTGTTAGACACAAACAACTTGGGAAAAAGGAAAGGAGCAAATGGGACATGAAACACATGACGTCCCATGACCCGGGTGAGGTGCATTACAAAATGGCGGAAAACTCACTATTGGTTAATTTTTAAGGACACGTGATCCGCTGTTTATCTCTTCAGTTTCGCCGCCATTTGGAATACCAAGAAGCCTGGGGCCGAGGTTGGTTGTCGATCATTCCTCTTCGGCACTAGTGGGCTTTTGCAGGGAATAAGTGTCTGCTTAAAGGGACTATGTCAGGCTATTTTAGTATCTTTTTAAAAAGCTAAAAGTGTCTTCGCATCGATTGAATTCCAAAAATAATGGTCTAGCTTTGTTATTAAAGACTATCTTACGGCACTGAGACTATTTCCTGTCATCTGTTGCTACCGATGGCAAGGATGGAAATGGATTGAAACTTGAAAAAATTGGGCCAATTTTTTCAAGTTCTGATGCTATGTTCTTCAAAATCACCAAAAAAAAAAAACAATATTGTGGTTAGCTGGAACTAATAAAACTCATTTGATACCTTCTTCATAGTATTACAGGGGCACTTCGTGTATGAGTTAAGGCACCAGCTAATGATTTTAGCACAGAATTGACCTAAACTAGCAAAATCCTCGTGACGTAGCCCCTTTAAATAACTGAAATTATCTGACTGAAAAGGTAAAAAGCAAACGTCGCTTTTAGTAAACGGAAACGAAAAGATTCCCAGTAAAGGACGAGAAGCCGACTTTCGAAAAACCCGTTCCGGGAGGGGACGGTCTTGACGGAGGGCAAAAGCCATTCACAGCACCTTCTTCCTTGGGTTGAGACAACAGAAAATTAACAATAATTTTAAGAACGGGCAAGACAGTTCTGAGTTTAAACATGTTTCAGCAGAAAATTCTGTCATCTTCAGTTCATAACAGCTAACGTTACATCTGAAATGTTGTGTCACGGTAATAAATACTAGAATTAAAACAAAAGAAATTTATTGTTCTCAAAGACGAAAAAGGATGAAGAAGAATAACGGAGCGAGATATTTTGCTACGTTTTCGGCGAAACCAGAGAAGAACTTTTTACAAATTTGTAACACAATCCAACACAGGGCCAGAGTCACGTTTTTACCTTGTAAGCTCAAAAGAATTAATTCTCAAAAGAATCGCGTGGGAAGCCTTGGCCTTGGCCTTTCTAGACTCGCCCCCAGTTCCTCCGGTTTGGGAGAAGCCACGGAAAAGAGGCCAAAAAATTCGGGGTCTTTTCAGGGATTTCTCGAGTTTTTCTCCGCTTTTCGCTTGGCAAATACTTGTTTTTCTTATAAACTGATCAACTGGAAAGGGCTCAAGTAGCTGAGAATAATTACACTCGAACGCACAAAACAAATCGCGCATTTCATTTGACCTTCAAACTGCTCAAGCCGGTAAATGCTTATGCGGCCAAATAAGCCGTGCGCACGCCCTATTCGTTTTAGCAACAATTTTACATCGGACTGGGTGGTCTATCTGACCAACATCTGGTGTGACGTCATAGGAAATGTGCCCAATCTAAACATTCCGCGGACGCCAAAATGGCGCGAACAGGCCACCCTGACGATTTCCGGTTTCAGGCTGTTAAGTAATGAAGGCAATGAACACAAAACAATTCTAACATAGCTATCTTGCCCTTTCGCTTTTCGGAAGTGTTTCCTAGAGAATTTTACAAAGCCTTAGTGAAAATTGACTGAAATAAGAATACTTAAACAACACTCTAGCTTCAAAGACGAACTTAGGTTCATTTGTTTACGTGATCCTAGCTGTTGTAGCTTTTTCAAAGGTCTACGGATAAAAATCTTGTGTGATCAGTCATTCAACTGAAAATTTTTCAGCCGTTCTTTTCCTGAGGTGCTGTTTATCTGTCAATATTTTGAAAAGGAATTTCGAAATCGGAGATTGACAACTTGTCGGAGTAAATATAGACCACTAATAGACACAAGGTATTAAAACTTTAATGCATTCTACACCGAAGTTGTCATCTCAACAATCCACGCTTCCTGGAAGGTTACAAGCTTCGAGGTCAGTCACTTCAGTTGATCGAGTTCTGTTCGGTTTGTTTTCTTTTTCCAACTCTTCCCGTATAGCTGGAAGGGTCCAAATACTCTCACTTTCCCGTCGCGGTGACAAAGCCATGTCAAAAGAATTCACGGACCCCTCGGAGGCCGATCTATTTCTTAACAATGCAGAGGGTGAGACAATAAAAGCAGCATCACTCATTGGACGAACAGTGTTAGAGTTTCTCTTGCAGAGTATGATCGAACTTACGAGCCTCTTGATGCTTCGTCTAATCACTCGTATGTGAAACCCATAGATAATAGGATAAAGGAGAGCGCTCGAATATGACACCATAACAAAGGTTGTCTGTAATTCATAGCGTACCGGTATTTGCTCTGATTCCAACAGAATAGAAATAACATATGGCCCCCAGCAAAATATCACAGTACCAAGTACTAGAAATGTTGTGCGCATCGCTTTTGAGCCAGTGAACGCGCTGGCATTCGATGCTATGGAGTTACGATTTAGCACTCGGGTTGACGTACGCAAACCCGAAACGGACGCGGGCACTACGGCTATTTGTCCCACTCTCGCTTGTCGACGGGCCGCTTTTAATATGTGGTAATATGCCACTGTCATGACCAGTAACGGTACAAAAAGTGTAACAAGGGAATAAAGTTTCGTATATCCTTCGCTCATAGAGTCACCCCAAACCACAGTGCAAGAAACTTTAGCAGGTTGATATCCATATTTTCCCCAGCCCACGAGAGGCAACAATGCTAAGAATAAACTTGCCAACCAGGTACAGGCGATGAAAAAGTTTGTGCGCGTCGGAGACATTCTCGAGTCGTAATTTAGTGGGTTGACAATGCAATGATAGCGGTCAATGCTCAAAAACATTACCATACCTAAAGACGTCGCGGAGAGCAAAACAGTAAGAAATCCACTCGTTTGACACCACACATCACCAAATATCCAACTTTGCTTCAAACTCGAGGTGAATACAAAGGGTAAAACAGTTAAGGAGAGGACGAAACTGGAAGCAGTCAAGTTGAGAAGAAGTTTGCTGGCTGAAGAATGTGAAAGCAGCTCGGGTTTTTTTATGAGGACAAATCCTACCAATGCGTTGCAAATCAAGGAGGACACCGCGAGCAAAATTATGGCTGTCGATTGAATCCCAACCACTGTTTGAGGTAAATAAATGTTCGAAGTTCCATCTTGTGAAGAACTAGTGGTTGTTTCGCTGTTCATCTCTTCGCGAACCACTTGTTTTCTTCGCTTATTTCATAAGCAAGCTCGCGGCACGAAGACGTGAAATTCAATATAAATGTTTTTCTCTAGCTATGACCTCCGAGAATGCTGTCATTGCCAAGGGTGGGCGTATAGAATAACAGTCTCGTTACAAATTAACGAAAATCAATCAGACATTGGTAATAAAGACCAAGTCATTTGCGGTTTTGTGAAAGTGGATATCGCTAAATATTTTCGCATATTGCCTAGACCGGCCGAGAGGACAAGCAAATAAAAAAAATGTCACTGCTGTTCTTCGATAATAGCACAAGTACTGGCAAGCCAAAATCTCTTAGGTGGGCTAATCTAGTAATCCTGACTTTTGGCATTTTACCGCGGAATTACCTGCGGCAAAATATAGCGGAAAGCACTTATTTTAGGAATCTTAATGCCTAGCAACGTGAGATAAGTATCCGTATCACACCATGGTGGTCCATCTATGCAGATAACAAGAATATTTGGATAAGAAAGTGGATTGACTGACTCAAACCAGCCAGGTAAACGTTTTTTGCTCTTATTGGTTTTTAAAGCCTTTATCATTGGCTTAGTTGCATAGAGATGAAACAGTAATAAGCGACTTAGCATCTGATTACACGAGAAATAACTTAATTACAAGTGATAGAAGCCAGCCACTCATGCCATAAACTTGGGAGAGATCTATTTCCGACTTTTGCGGATTGGGGCCGACTCGTAGAGGGAAGGGCTGCTCTCTTTCACGCGTGATTTTCGAGCCTTTTAGCGGTCAAAGGAGTGAGCTCAATTCTCGACGGCAACGGGATTCTTTCGGATTGTATGATATAGAGTAGTACGCTGGCCGAAAGGTTAGCTGGCCGCAACCCAGAGCCGCAAAAGTCAACCTTTAGAACACGAATTTAAGATGAAAACGCGCAAGGGGACAGCTCCCACCCTCTCGCCTCGTACGTGCTCCTCTCAAGCGCGCCCCGTAAAATCTGCTTCCTATTCGCGTTTTGCGCTGCTACGCAGAAAAATGCAAATACAAGTCGCTGCAAGGTGACTGAAACGCTAAACGTCGGGTTGTTTAGCTGTTAAACGTTTTTTAAGCGTTCCAAGTAAAAGCGTGAAAGCCGTTTACCCCCTGAGCGTGCCAAGTATTAAAAGGGTTTTTACGCCCAACACACTGAGATAAGAAGGTCAGAGCGAAAAGGTCAGAAACTGATTGAATATCCTGTTTTGGCCTTCGTTTTACCCTGTCTACGTATATATACTGAGTTCCTTAGGATCTGGGAAGTCCTACAAGAAGAGTACTGTCGCAAAAAAATGACCTATTCACGGCATTCATTGTCCACGCGGCCAAACCGCAACACACTCTTCTTGATACGAAGGCGGAGGGACACGAAACGAAAGGCGATATGCTTTTGGGAGCATGATTATCTAACTGAAAACAGTCGGTAGTATCAACTACCTTCTATTCCTGATTATAATGGCGTTTCTTGCACGATGTGATTCAGTAAAAGCACCTTATTTTCACACTGTTACTAATCTCACATGTTTTTAGCGTAACTTAGCTATTCTGTTTCAAACAGCTTTTGAGATTTCAGTCGGGAAGGCGCCCTTATGCTTATTTCACAAGTGTTTCAATAATTGTCAATCTACACTTATAAATACGGTGATCAAAGAATCACGGAAATTGGATAGCAGGGTTGAAATGCGAAAACAATTTATTTACTGTTGTACTGAGAAACTGAACGGTGTTGATATTTCCTCTGTTACAACTAACTATACAAATACAACACTGACATACAAGTCTAAATAGTGTCTGATTGTGTCAGTTAGTCTTTATCCCTCCTTAAACCCTTCTTATTAGCTTGCCAAGGTGAAACGTTTAATTTGAACGGACACACTTTAGGATTTTATCCACATACTCAAATGTTAGAACCACCTTGTACAGCATAATATACAGCACCACAGGAAAGTACTGCTCAGTAGCTTTCATTTGAATGGTCACAGTTTAGGATTTCATCCTCACACTCAAAAGTTAGAACCACCTTGTACAGCATAATAAGCAGCACCACAGGAACGCACTTCCTTATCATATGATTGCAACCACACACTCAAATGTTGTACCTAATAACACGAACGAGAGCTTGACCCTGACCAGTGGGAGAAATTTCAAGTGTTTACGTATTTGCGTGAGGTTCGTAAATGTTTAAAGGCAAATCCCTTAATACCTGACGATAGAAAACCAGGAATTAAGAATTTGCCATTTCCGAAACTCCATTAGCTGTCAAACGGTTCGTGTTGAGTCAGTGAGAAAGTGACAACATCCTGATACCACTTCAAATCGAACTTTCGATGACTCTGTGGTATTCATGGTAGAGACAAACAAATGTATGTTAATCTATTCACAGTATTCGTATAGGAGACTGCAAGTAGTCTCTAATTTTGGCGATGGCGACTGTGGGACGGGCGAAATACACACACGCGCGCGCACAAAATTTGGAGCAGACGCGAAATTTCGCGCGCGCACGTGTGTATTTCGCCTGCCCCACAATCGCAATCGCCAAAATTAGAGACTATTTGCAGTCGATTCGTATAAAGTCTGACGACGTTTTCGCTGTACATTGCATCGAGGCTCACTTTTACGTGAAGCCAAAATGATGTGGTAGCTATATGTCTCGAGCTTAGGATATACCAAGAATGAAGAGAATGACTGAATGCCACTTGGAGAGTTCAAGTAAAGAGTCTCTAGAAAATTCTTCAGGTGGAATGTCAAGAATTCGCGATATATTTTAAAAAATAAAACGACAACAAGGATTCTTACTGCATTGAAATGACAGAAGATATCAAGCATTGTAAAAAGAATTCGAAATATATCGTCAGGAACCGCTGCATATGTATATATTTTCCTTCCCCATTAATTTTTCTGCCATGCATATGGCTGTTGGAGGTTTCAGGGTCGGGATTAGTGTGCCACAAGTTTAAAGCTATTGTCAACGGAAGTAATTTTACAAATCCAGGTTATCTTATCATTTGTGGTTGTGGTTTTTGCTTGTATCTTAAGTTACTGCCATGTTTGCCTTCTAAAAATACAGAGAATGAGATAAACGACTACTTGAACTGCTACTTTTTAGGGCTCCCGACATTAATGAGGCCCTTTTAAGGGGGAGGGGGGGTACGTATGTCCCTTGTCTAAATTTCAAAACCCTTCATTTCACGTATTGAGGAGGAAGCCATGTCCCTGCCGGTATTTTACTATTGTATTTGCGCTTGTCTTCGTCGCTGCCACAGTTTCAATCCATCTTTGTGTCATTTGTCGCCATTTCATCTGTCTTATACCGCTGTTTCAAGGCCATGTCGCTTGTCGGAATTTACCCTAACAGGGCCTCAGAAAATTGTCTAATGTTATTTCGCGCGAAAAAGTTTTAAAACAGTTCCCAAACCGACCCCATTGCACCATGGTCAGGTTGAGTGCGCCCGCGCGCAAAGCGGAGATGACCAAAAATGCGGGAACATCACGGCTGAAAACAAGGACTTTTAGTGCAAAAACCAGGAGAGCGAAGGCTTATTTGTCAAAGTTGTTGTAATCAAAAGGTATCCATGGCTCTTTCTAGTCCAGAATCACCTGTGTCGCAACGCCGTGTCTTTATAAATCGCGTTGAAAACCCGACCGAGGAGCATGAGGAACTCAACAAAATGGCGCATGGAGTCGTGGCTGAGAGCCGAAGGTATAAAAGACTACTTACGTACTGATGAACTTCATGCCCCACGCTTAATTTTTTGATTGCAGTGAAATTTAACTTGGTCACTTTATTACTTTATATTACTTGTGTAATATTTTTCTCGTATGCTAAGAAAGGAGTTTCGTATATAATTTCGCGACGCCATGACGCACTCAAGAATTCCGCTGTGTAGCCCCCAGCGGGGGGAGCGGGGTTTGGCGGGAGGCTCCAGCAAGAAACACCACAAACACCTATTACATGATTCCGTTGGAAATTGGCCTGTACCGTTTCACTCTAATTTGAAGAGAGTCTGGAACTAGCTTGACTGTTAGCGGAGGACCTGGATCTGGTAGAAAAGGGCTAATGGAACACAATTTTCTGTTTGGATCATTTCGGTTGGGAATTTTGGAGTACCTTTGAAGTCGTTCTGGACATTTTCAGGCCGGGCAAACCAAAACAGCCTTACCATTTACAGTCTCACTGAAATTCGCAGCTTTTTTTGTTAATGGTAAACACTCGTAGTCTTGTCTTCCCGGTTGAGATGCTCAAAATGGAACTGTTGTGTTCCATTTCTACCAGGTCCAGGTCCTGTACAAATTGTCAAAGTAGTTTCACTCTCTCTCTGTAAGATAGAATGAAATGGCCAAATGGTTCGTGCCAACCTCAACCAGAATTTCCCATTCTGGACTTATCACAATTTTGCAGAAACCATGGACCATCTGGTTTCCCCGTGTAAAATATGGTTAGCAACCACTATCACTCATAAACAAACTGCAGTCATAAATAGAACTGGAGTTAGACTATGCATGCAAGATTTATGTTTGAGGCTGTGGGAGAATCTTTTTAAAATCTCGATCCCTACCCTGCTGTTAACACAACCAAACTGATGAGGTAGTCATGGACTGAATTTTTTTGTTCGATTTGATTCTCAGTGAAGATGTCTTCTCTAGCTATGTATGCTGCTCATTAAAACACACAGATATTCAGCATCACCCAGGGGATATAGTGGAGGCTGGGTGTCTAGCAGTAAGTATATACTCAAAGAGTTTCAACTACAACATGTCCTTGAATGAGGATGGCGCATCCTAATACAGAGGTATTTCTGCAACGGTTATGACTATGGGGAAAAAGAACATTATAGCAAGGGTTATTAGAATCTAAAAAGAAAAATGTGGGTAACCATGCATTTTTCAGAGATGATTAAGCAAGCAAATTACAAAGAATGTATTTCATTTTTCTTTCCAAATTTGAGCTCAATTATCTATGAAAAATACCCGCTCACGCCCCAATTTTCTTTTTGGATTCTGATAGCCCTTGCTAAGATCTGCCTTTTCCACATGGTTGTAAACCATGCAAAAATACCTTTGTATTTGTAGAACATGCAAAAATACCGTTGCAAATTTCTCAAGAAACCCGAATATCTCAGACCAGACCCAAGATTTACAGAACATACGTGCAGTGACAAAAGGAGGCACTGTACTTAAGCTCCCTCCCTGGCACAAGTGCCCTCTTGCTGTCATAAAACTGAAATACTGGTAACCACCAACTCCTTACTAATTGAAACAGTTGAAATAGTTGAAATTGAAATTATAGTGAATGAGATGAGAAAAGGTTGAATTTTCTTCACACTAACTTCCAAGAAAAATTCACTGTCAAAATCTCAAGCCAGTTCGTTGTTGTTCAAAAGGCAAAAATATCATTGTGCAAGGAAATATGGTAACCAGTGTAAAGTTGCTCAAGCATGAAAAATATTTCATTCTTTTGATAGGCTGTGAGCAGGTTCTTTTTTCATTTCACGGAGTAAATTATTCCCCAACAGGAAATGCAAATTGAATAGAGCAACTCACCCGAGAGAAAGCAGAAGTGCTGTAAAATTTGGGCTTTTCAGTTGCAGAGGGGACAGGGTTGGGCCTAGACAGACATGGGGTATTTGATTTATCTTTCCCAGGGCTCAACAAAAACTTGAATTCCAGCTTGCCCTTTGGGCAAGCAAGTCACAGAATTTGCTTGCCCGAGCCAATTTCCCACTTGCCCATGTTTAAAAAAAATTCTCATGCTCATTAATAATTCATGAGGCATGGACAAAGATCTCACAAAGTGTTTAATGGGTGATCGCTCTCCTTCTGTTGAGCGTTTTGGAAGATCGTTCAAATTTACTATCCTCCTGTTGATTTCATGATACTGTTCTAGTACGTAACATCTATGTTTACTGACAGAATGCAATAATTTAGCATGGGTCAGAGTTAAAAGAGTTTTATTTTTAACGCACGTGTAATAGGTACATATTAATTTAGGATTAAGTGAATTAGAAAAACCCTAGAGGAAATTTGGAAGACATTGATGGTTAAATAAAACATTGGTCTTAATGTGTAACAGACCACGTTCAAAATGCACATTCAGGGCTCGAGACTAACGGCAGCCAACTAGTCACAGACTAGTAGAAATTGCGTTTTGGCTGGTAAGTTTTGCGCTTTTACTAGCCATTTTGGGTAGTGAAAATTTCAAAGCACTAAAGCACCGTATGGAGACCAAACTAAATATTGTTTCTCATGATCGTATCCGGAAAGCAAATTGAGTGAGCAAAAACTAAAACTTATTCTGTAAAAGGATATCATAATGTTCGTGTGATACTTGTTTTGTCGTCTCAATGTTTTTCACTACTAATTTTTCTCTCAGATGGCAACGTTTTCCCTGTCATTTCTACGTTCGAACGAAATTAGCCGTCTTCGGAACGTTTTACCATATGTTTCCTTGAAAGGTCCATTAGTGCATTCACATGAGATTTGCCTACATGTTAGCAGGTTCACACAATTACTTAGTCTTCTTTTATCGACTTTTTTCCATTAATTGCTACATCCGTACAATAGTTTCTCTTCCCAGCATTTCTCTCTACGTAACGTCTTCACAACGTTCCTCCATGCATAAGTAGGTTCGTCAATTTATAAGTCTAGCCTTCTCAACATTTCTTTGTATGGTAGCACATTCACACGACATTGTTCTGCTCTTCCTAAGGTTTTCAGTGTGTTAGTACATTCGTACGATAAGTCAACACTGCTTAGCGTTTACTCCACTTTCTCGCTTCAATTCTGTCTGCATATGGTGTGCGGTTTGCGGCGCAAAAAAACATACTAGTAATATGAGGAAAAGAAACCTTTGTAAGACTGATGCTTAAAGGATCTGCTGACAGCCAATAGATTTTTGCCTATCTGTGTTTATGCCAGACTAGATAATTTCACCACCAAGCCCTGCTTTCAGGTAGAAACTTGTATATTTTACCACAAACAAAATCCCAAAGCAGCAAAAGTGAAAAGAATATCCACGTGCAAAGTGCCAGAGGATGAGAATAATTTAGTGCAAATGAGGCTTGGTGGTGAATTTTGGGCAAGTGACGTAATCATGCATAAAGCCCATTGAAAAAGGCTTTCCAGTTTAAGCACAAAACTAAGGCCATTTTAGCTACAGCAGCGTTTTCATTGAATGTTCTCTGAACTTTGTTTACCAATTCACAGGTCAGGGAGGAATTTCAACAATTGATTGATTACTGTTACCAAAACCGATTTTTAATGTTTAAGTGCTTCAACGCACTTTAAAACTAACCATCTTACAAAATGTTTTAGAAAAAGTCATTTTAAGAGATTGCATGACTGACAAATCAACTGATAAAAAACGTTAGACTAGATTGATATTTAACTTGGCAATTTTCGTAGCCTTGCTCAACGGTTATATATGCTGTTATTTGTCACTTTTTTGACAGACTTAAAATGTAATTTGATGGAGGGTTTGCCCGAGCACTTGCCCGTTGGGCAAGTGACCCTGAAAAGTTACTTGCCCGATCTGAAGTTACTTGCCCGATCTACTTGTCCCGGACGACCGGACGGGACTTTTGTCGGGCCCTGTTTCCCCTCCCAACCTTGGGATTTGACTGTCTACATGCTCAAAAGGGAAATACGTCACCTAGAGTAATGGGATTTGACTGACATTTTCGGCCTCACTGTAAAGCATTTGAAAAGGAATGCCATGCATCTGCCTTGTCTATCCTCCCCCAGCAGGTAAACACTATATGTATAGCAGTGCTTTCAATAAGCACCAACAGCCGACGAAAAGCGTTGGCTATTTTGCTCAGAAAAGTCGGCTCCTTTTTTCCCTAATAAAACTGAAGTAATTAAAGGAAGATTCTTTCAAACCCCTTGTTGATACAGTCGGTTACTCTACTAAAACCAGCTGCATACTACAAATTTTATTGAACCCCCTGGTATAAGTTTCAAGGACTTACCTGGCTGGTTACTCAAATGAATAGTAAACAAGCAACATCTTGTTTAATACAGTATTCAATGTTAGATTAATCATTTCACAATCATTTTCTCCAGGCTCAACAGCTACCTGCAGCTAAATATGGATTGTTTGAGTCACTTCCACAAGAATTAGTACAATCAGGTGAGAATATTTCATACTGTCCTGCGTGTGGGTTTTGGACTGCAAACTTCAGTACATCTTCCTTTAACAGCACTTCTGGAAATTTAAGCCTAAAAATTAAACCTTTTCATGTCATATTTCAGGTAAACTGAGTGATTTGCAACTGGAAGGAGTTTTGTATGCGGTAAGTAAGACATCATGTTTAAGATCCATTGCTTAGACTCTTTCCCCCAGTTGTATAAAACATAACAATTCTGGGAGTAACCCTGCAATGGACTGACATCTCATTGAAGAGAAGAAGCAATACTCTTGGTTGCTTCATGCAACAGTTCCAGCAGTTGTGGCATCATTATACAAATTCTCCTTACTGGTCTCCAGACGTTTTACTGAGTACTAATTGGAAGAACTTGTTTAAACATCAAGGCAATTAACCTGTGGTGATCATTTGCTTAATTCTTGTGACCTGTATGTGTTATAGTGCACTGATATGATGAGGAGAAATTTGATGCTGATCACTGTTGGGTCTTTCATTTTCAGTGTCAGAGACATCAGATGGTCCTTGCCAGTGGACAAAGGGCAGGTTTCTTTATTGGCGATGGTGCTGGTGTTGGAAAAGGCAGACAGGTTGGTATGGTACCATATAGAAAACCAAACTCTCATCTTTTGAATAGCTGTCATCTTTTGCCTTGGAGACATAAACAGACCAATACTTCAAGTGCCTGTATTGTATTATGTTACGAACTTTGCTGTTCCCAAGGGCTGTTGCTCATGTGAGATTCAACTGTATATGAAAAGAGTCAAGTATGATATTCTTGTCTCTCTGTTGTAGATCGCTGGAATTGTGTTGGATAATTTTGCTCGTGGAAGGTGCAGGCATGTGTGGTTCAGTATATCAGCGGATCTCAGATTAGATGCACAAAGGTTTGTCTGAAAACATCTGTTTATGACTTTATTTTCTTGGTTTGAATATTGCAACACATGTAGTCATGTCACGTTCCTGACTTCATTGGGTAAGGGGCCAGGATACGCCATTTAAACCAGACAAAATGTCATGATTCTTGCATTTACTTCTTTGTTATATTTCTCTCATGACATGTGGTGGAAAAACTACAATAACACTGATCAAGCGAATAATTAAAATACGGCTAAAACTAAAAGAAAAACCAAATGAAATCAACAGAATAATCACTTACGTTCACTTAACTCACTTAACTAAAGAACAGATCAATAGACTAAAGTTCAGCTTAAATGTTACTCCGACTTATCCAATATTGCTTGCTCAAATGGTGGGCGTCAGGCTTAGATCACGAGTTGAGTAACAGATCAACTTAACTAATAAAATCAACAAATCACTAGCAAAATTAATCACTTAAAAAATGAACTAAAACAGAAACTAGCATGACTCCCATTACAAGTTATACTGTATTGTAAACCTGAGTTTGTGATTAGCATACATTATGCAGAATATATTATCTTGGCTGCATATTAAATTAACTCTTGGGTAGGGTTGTGAAGGAGCAGGGTAGGGGGCAAAAAGTAAGGTAAATTTACACATAAGCCACAGGGTACCCACATGGCCGGAGCTTAACCTGGTTTCTGTAGCATGAAGCAACTGAGAGTAATACTACTCCCCCCTGGATGGGATGCTAGTCCATTGCAGGGTTACCCCCAGAAGCAAGTCACCAGTACCCATTCATTCACCTGGGTGGCGAGAGACAAATTATATGGAATAAAGTTTCTTGTCTGAGGAAATAACACAATGGTTGGGACCAGACCCCAAACCACCGAACTTCAGATCTGAAGTCCACTGTGCTAACCACTACACCACTGTGCGCCCAAGCAGGGTGAGGGGTGGTTCAACAATAAAACTTAAGTCACGTTCAGGTCACAAGTGTTCCCTTATGCACTGACCTGGAGAGAGAGAATGAGGAACAGAGCTTCTTATCTAAGCAGACAGCATGGTCATGAAGACTGGGCTTGAACTACTGAGCTTCAGATTGAAAGTTTGATGTGTTGACCACTTGTCTTTATAGGGGGGGGGGGGGGGGGGGGCTTACAACTTGAAACAATGTTCTGAAATCATTCCTTGTGTACCTAATTTACTTCTTTTTCTATTTTAGAGATTTGCATGATATTGGATGCTATGTCAAAGTGATTGATGGTTGCCAGCAACTAGATAGAGAGACAAGGTACTTTCTCAAAATAAACTGTTTTGTCATAGTAAGTATGCAGACTGCCTCTAGCCCAGTGCCTCCACAAGGGATGGGAGGACTTACACCTAAACCTATTATAGTCAGAGGTTCCAAAAACAGAAACAATAAAAGAAATGACAGTGCAATAAGAGAAGCTGCAAGCAGATCCCTTTTAAAATGAGAAGGCATATTACACTGTAGTTCACTTTCACCTGAGGCATAGCTAGGACCAATATGATAATCTACTCTTTCATGTTTTTACTAAACAGAGTATTTGGATTACCTGCGGACTTTAAAGAAGGTGTGGTGTTCAGTACTTACGCAACATTAGTATCATCTGTTCAAAAAGGTTAGCAATCAACAATACATAAAATGATACTTAAATTTAAGTGTCTCTAAGTTTCTTGACGATGCTCAAGCCAATGTCATTTATGAAAAGAGAAACTGTACATGATAAGCTCAGCCATGTGGTAAAGTTAACTGTGTTCAGTTTGTCATGGCCTCCTGCGTTTGGATGCTGAAGATTAGCAGCTCAGTGGTCAGAGCTGTAGTAATCAAAGTAATCAGATACTTGTCAATCATTCAATGACATGTTACCATGGGATTCAATCAGCAGTTGATTCAGTTGCAATAATGCATTGAAGCATTGACGTGATGAGAACGTGTGTACTGTGTCGGCATAATTCTACAAAAGCATCCCACCACATCTATACATGTAAAGTTGTGGCTCAACTCTTCTTGGAGATGCAGAGCCAGAAAATGCCAGGGCAGATCTGGAATTTGGATAGGAGGAGGTCAAAATGACAACTTTTACTTGATACTTCAAGAGGCAAGGAACGCAGATAGCTCAGAATTGACAAATTTACAGCAGTTGTTAAGATTATCCCAGTAAATTTGGTCTGCTGATCTTTGCTGTTTTTCTTTAGGTTCCTTTTTCAGTTTGTATGCATTTGATTATAATTTGAAATCAACAAGATAAGCCCCAGCGGCACTAGACCCTGCCGTTGTTGGCACTCCCCTAGAGTGCAAAATACATTACGGTCACTCAAGATACGAGCCCTAGCCTGTGTAGCGAAAGACGCGGTGAGTATTTGTTTGGCCAAGCGAAAACTGGAGGTCTGGAACAAGTGACCACCCCCCCCCCCCCCCAAAAAAAAAAGGGTATTACTAGACCCTATCCTGACGGCAGGATATAAAGACAAGTACAGGTCTGATGAAGTGGAAGGGGGTTCAAGCCCCCTGTATCCTCCCCCTGTATCCACTGCTGGACAGTTTCTTCAGTAGGTAGTCCCACAGACAGGGCAAACTGAATACATTCTACCTAATATTCTATTTTGACAGGTGCTTCTCGTCAAAGCAGGCTACAGCAGCTCATAGACTGGTGTGGTGGAGAGCAGTTCAATGGGTGCCTGATATTCGATGAATGCCATAAAGCAAAGCACTTCGTACCAGTAAGTCATTTGTCTTGGGAGATAATGTTGTCGATGTGACGTAAACGAAAATCATGCAATCGCATGACAGGTTTTCTGGGCCATGGACAAAACACCTACCCCCAGTCCATGGACTACCCCAATGGACTACCCAAATGGACTACCCCTAAAAAATAGGGTAAAAAAAAGGTCTATAGATCACACTCAGTGATGCAAAACACAACATCCTGTGACAGAATTATACAAATAAGCTGGGCCCATGGTTACAAACATCAGCAGGGAAATTAACTCATCACGTTGTAGATAATATTTCAGATCCTTTACTGTCACAACTACAAACATGAGAGGCTGAAAAAACATTTTATTAAGTTCCTAAACGAGCCGGGCTCAACGTACCTAGTATGCCGAAAGCGGCATAGAAACCACATTTAGTCGCTTAACAAACGATCAGAGGTCAAATTTAACTGAGAATAACAAATAGTGCACGTGCGCAAGCCGCAAGAATCCAACGGTTGTCAGAAAAAAGATCGATATGACCTCAAAAGGGGATGATTAAGTTGAAATGGCTCAATTCAGCAACCATTTAAAAATCCTCCTAACTAAACCCACTACAAAAATACAAGAAGCAAAATTAGTCGAAAGACCGAGACATGCAAGGCGAAGTGTACGAAAACATGAAGTAGGAGTCGTGCAGGCCTCCCAACCCCATTTTATAACTGAGGAACTACGATCTCCTTTCTGCTGTGATCCATAGCTCGGGTGTAAGAAAATGTGCGGTTTAGCTGCAGAAAATAAAACCACCTCAGTCCTGGGTCAAGTTCCTCAAAAGGACGATTTGATTTGAGTCTACACTTTTTGCATTCAGCGGTTGTTCATAGAGTATGATTGTTCAAAATGGTGGCTAGAGGCCGTGCGGACAAAAATAAACAAGTTACATGCAACATAAGTATATAAATAGCAGTTCTTTCAATAGTACTCATTCCAAATAGTATTTTTTAGGGGTAGTCCATTTGGGTTGTCCATCGGGGTAGTCCATGGACTGGGCATCAGTGTTTTGTCCATGGCAGGTTTTCTGATGACCATTGACCTCATGCAATCTAGTAGAATGTAGTTGTTCTTTGTCTTAGTTGTAAGAACCGAACCCTTTGGCTTTTCATTAAAGAAGGACCTTGAAAACTGTATTCATGTGCCTGACTACAGTCTCACTTGATAAGGTTGTTACACTTTTTGGTGGGTATTTAGCCTGTACTCTGACATCATGTCAGTTACAGGCAAACCGTTAACGGGATCCCTTACAAAATGTAGAGAGTAATCTTGCATAGACTGGCATCTCATCCAGAGAGGAGGAAAAGTAATTATCCCGATTCCTTCATGCTTGCAACAGAAATTGTAGTTAAGAACCACACTGTTAAGTGGATGTTGGGTGCCTGGGATATCCAGGAGTAGGGTTGTCCACATTATGCCGGCATAATTTTGAGCATAATAGGGAGGCAAAATAATCAAGCATTATGCTGGAATAACAGTGCAAAGTTTCTTCGACTCTTTGTGCTTTATGAAAACTTTGCCAAAACCATGTGCTTCCCACACAAGACATCAGTTTTAAGACCAAGCCTGGTTACAGATTAGCAAAAACATGGCTTCCAGCAGTTTCAGTTCTACAACATTGTCAGCTGCCTCCTCGGACTGTTTTCATTTACACTTGTTGTCAACATAAACCTGACTTCTGTGGTCATTTATTTATTTTTATGTTAATTATAATGGAGCATAATACTGTAGTGATGCCATTTGAGCATCATAGTGACAATTGTTAAGCATACAGAATTAGCATAATAGGGTGAAACATTGAGCATAATGTGGACAACCCTATCCAGGAGCCTACACTATTGGCAGCCAGCTCCTGGATGGAGACCATTTCCATGGCAACCCAGCCATGAGCCCCCACGCCCAAAGGGAGACAGGTGCCTGTCACAATGACAAAACAGTGGAGGGGAGGGGGGAGGGAGGAGGGAGGGAGGGGGGAGGGAGGGGGGAGGGGAGGGGAGAACAGAAGCTTTCCTGGTACTTACAAACCTTCTGGCAAATGCTTGGCTTGGCCTACGCAGCAAGGACATCAAATATTCCCTGAGCACATGGAATCCTGGTGCATGCGTACACCGCTGGTCACGGAGCAACACTGGTGCTCTTTGTTGTTGACTCCAAAATTGCATTTAACTTCATTTAAACTCCAGCTGTGTGAGCTGTCTTTGTCCAAGGTACAACTTTTCCACCCTTACTCTTGACTAAATGAAATGTTTCATCTCTTACTAACGTTTTTTTCCCTCAAGTAAATTGTATGCGAAGAGTAGTTGCATGTCATTGCATGTCATTTGCTCTCCTTGTAGTTAATACATGTGACTGTATTTGTAAATTCTCTTTAGGGCAAAGAGGAAACAAGTACAAAAGTTGCTCTTGCTGTGACAACCATCCAAAGGTAACATACATGTTATCATTTTAGTCTTGTCTCCAGAGTTGCAGCCACAACTGACTATATCCTTCTCTTTCTGTAGGATGCTGCCCAAAGCTCGTGTTGTATACTGCAGTGCAACTGGAGTCACAGATGTAAAAAATATGGTAGGTCTTTTTTGTTTTTGCAGTAATAACAGTGACCATTAGATCAGTGGACAAGTACAAGTTAGAGTGAGTACGTCTCAGAGGAGGGGCACTTGGTTGTTTTTCCTGTTGTGGGGCTGGTCTCTTGCTAGTTGAGGCTTTGCACTATTAAATCACAATGTTTGATAGTTTTACAATAGGAACTTACAGCCTTTTTGTATTTGGATAATTTTTATTTACTTCAGCCACTGATTTTGTTGTGTTTTGTATTTTACTGAATATTACAAAGTTCTGTTTATTATCTCCTATGGTCTTGGGGATTGTAGTTAATGTTTATTACAGTTTTGCAGTCTTGTAAAGCCATGTAGTTTCTAATACAGTGTAGGTCCGACAGTCCCCATCCCAAATCCTTCCTTCCTTGCTGTTGCTGACCTGTAGAGTTTCTAGGAATCTTATAATCATTTAATTCTAATACCTGATTATGTAAATGTGCACTAGGCACCTAAGCTTTTGAATAATTTTCACTTATCTAGACGTAAGTGCTTTGGAGAAAATGGTAATTATTTTTCTGTCAATATGAAACTGATATGAAAGTTGATTTGATCTTCAGGCATTCATGGAGCGACTGGGTCTGTGGGGAGATGGAACTGCATTCAAGTCATTTGAATCCTTTCTTACCAGCATCACCAAGAGAGGGCTTGGTAAGATGGGCAGTTTTGATAATTAGCAATTTTTATTTTGTCCAATAGAGATCCAGTTGATTTGCTGGAGAAGGCACTGCACAGTAGTGAATCTGGTCTTGTTGTTGCCAGTGTTCTCCCCAATTTTCAGGGCAACAGGTAAATCAGTTTTCCAGACCGGTAAAGCAGCCCGTTTGAAAATCCTTTTCCACCCCGAAGTCGAAGTGCCGTCATAAAAGCCAGAATGTTTCCCGTGAAACTAGCCGCTCAAACAGGTTTCAAAAACCGTACAGATAAACTTCGAGAAGAAAACGCTTAACACTGAACAACTTATGAATGTATTAATGTACAGAGAAACGCCAAGAAGAGAAGTAAACACCTCATGAAAGGCACCAACCAAGATCTCCGGGGAGAAGATAATGCTATATCAGCACTTACGAACATACCAACTTACGGATAAAAGTCGAGAAGATAACACTAATACCATACGAACGTGCTAACTTACAGAGAAATGTCAAGGAGATAAAACTAACAACACCTTCCGACAAACGGCGAAAAGATAACACTAATATTTTTGGAACTGATTTTAACGTACAGAGAAACGCCGAGAAGAAAAGGCTAACATCTGATGAACGTACTAACGTACAGAAACGCCCAGAAGACTAATACCTTAGGAACGTACTAAAATACGGAGAAACAATGAGAAGATAGGATTAACATCTTAGAAATGTAGAAACGTATGGAGAAATGTCGAGAAATCCTTTCACAATTCAATCCAATAGTATATCTATATCAAAAATTAATATTTTGGATATTATTTTGTAATCCAGGCCTTAGCATGTGGTTCTAACTGGTAACAAGCGGTGCTACAAGCGGTAAATTTTACCGGTTACCGCCTGATAAGGAGAACACTGTGTTGCCTCATTTGGTTTTGGTGGTTCAAGCCATAATTTGTACCATTGTGTCGTTTTCTCATACAAGAAACGTTGCCCGACATTGTCTCTTTCCACCCAGGATGTTTTGAATCAGTACTGGTCAGCAAACAACCTGGGGAGCCAGACAGGATGGGGGGGGGGGGTAGGGGACATGCCTGTGCTGTATGGACTATCATCCCATCCCACGAGAGTAGTAATACCACTGTATGGTCACTTAAAGCTACTGAAACCACGTTAACCCTTAAAGCCCCAATATCCACGTGTATATTCTCCTCACTGTTCTCCATATATTTCTTATGTTACTAGTTGGGAGAATTTGATTAAAAATCAAGACATTTGACCACTGGTGATCATTTCCTTTATTCTCGTGACCTGTATGTTTGATCAAGTACTAATAATGTTAGGAGAAATTAGATGATTATCACTATTGGGGCTTAGAGGGTTAAGCGCCAGCTGTGTGGGCCTTCTATGTTTAAAGCCCAAAACAGCGGTAAAGTTGTGAGACTGAGTAGATTTACAAAATTCTGTGCTTTATGCAGCAGCTCAACATTGTTCAAGTGGTCAGTCCAGTTGATTTTTTTTTTGTCAGTAGATGAATTTCATACGGGCAAATACTAAATGCCAACATACTAACTGCCTTAAATTGTAACTTGATTAGTTTTGAAATTCAGACAGTGGAAATGCATACACCTCTAACAGGGCCTTGTTATTTTGTGTTAATTTTACATCATCTGTGTTTTAGGTGCCGCTGAAATGTTAGCTATGGAGATGAAGGCCTCAGGGATATATGTCTCCAGAGGTCTTAGCTTCAGACAGGCCGAGGTATTAAAACATGCATTACCCTTCATTAATATATGGCTAGAGCTTGTAGATACATAACGCACGCTGTGATTAGCCAATACTTGGGGCTGGATTTTTCTATAATGCCCACGTGCATTATGAGCTATGCTAATGCCCGGCAGGTAAAGCGGGGATATGGAAAATGTGAAGGTACATTTGATACAAGTAGTTCGAATGATTTGAAGCTAAATGAAAAGAGACAGTTTCTTTGAAGATTCCTACTTTTTCTTGTGCAATATAATTTTTTGTGTGAAATAAAACTACTGAGTTATGAATGCTTTCCGGTATACTGTCTCATTCATCCCAATCCACCACGACTCGCTTCAAGTAGTAAAGTGTTAGACACAGCCATATAATAAACTTCTTATTAACTCTCACTAGCTCGGGACCATACTGGGAGAATATCTTTCTTGTACAGACGATATCTTTCTTGTCAGTCTTTCTTGTATGGACCTCGCTTCGCTTGTTCTGTACCAGAAAGACCTTGGCAATATTCTCCCAGTACGGCCCTTGCGCATGGTTAAGAAGAAGTAAGTATACAGTTATGCACAAAAATCATTATTTTCCAGTCATCTATGTTTAGCATTTACTTATAAGGAAGCATTATATCGTAGTTATTAATTGACCTTCTTTGTTCTTTCTCTTTTTATTCTCCATGTTTCTTATTTTCTTCAGTTTGTTAATGTAGAAGCTCCTTTAATAGCCAGTCAGATCAAAGTTTATGACACAGCAGTTCATGTGTGGTATGTATGAAAACACACCAGATTACAACCCTCCAAGTTAAAATTTTCTTCTCAAATGGCCATTATTTTGTCAATATTGATCTTTCATTAGCTTTAGTTGTCAGATTAGTCACTCCTTTTCATGCTAGGTCCCAAGTGCCTGAACTTGAGTCATCACAGCACCAAAAATTGATGCAACTTGGACGGGTGGATTTCTTCTTTCCTTTGTAATTATATTTTCAAACTGTTTGTTTGCCTTGTTGTTGTAAGTTGCAAGCCATTTTTAATTATTCTTTTTCATTCAAGGAGTGAGTTAAAGAAATCACTTGAATTCGCCATTGGTCGAACCACCTCTGCTACTCCGAGGATATGGTCCGTGTTCTGGTCAAGCCATCAGCGATTTTTCAAACAGCTATGGTGGGTTGAGAAAAAGCTCATTTTTTAGGATGCTATTTTCAAGAAGATTTTTATTATGTGGTTAAACCCTTTCCTAATAGACACCTCCCAAAGGTGAATGCCCCACCTAAGTGATCTTAGAGTCGTGGTTCCAGACTAGACAGTTGCTACTTCTGCTTAGGGATATTATTATTTAATAATTTTAACAATTTATTATTTGTTATTAATTTATTATTTATTTAATAATTTTTTATTTAATTAATAGTGATAAAAACATGCAAATACACGGAAAAGTTGCTTGCCATGCATATGTCAAAACTTGAATGGTAAATGGTAAACCATCCTAAGAATTGAGTGTAAGTTTTGGCAAGTGTGTAATTAGACTTTGGCAAGGGGGAGGGGGATTGTTTTAGTGTGTAAGGCACTATCATGAATCACAACAGCAACAAAATGATGTGACAGTTACTTTTGGGGTGCTGGCATTCTATTTCTGACTGGGCAATAATATTATTTTGGAGCCTTGTTGCACTAACTTCAGAAGAAAAGAATTTGTAGAAACTGTATGACACTTGGTAGTCCAGGTACATGTAATACTGTTAGACTCTAATTATGCTGAATGTTGTCTTATTTTAAAGAAATGCAACGGTTTTTCCTCAAACAAATCCAACAATACTAACTGGTCACTACACTGGAAATGTTGATTATTTGATATTCACATTGCATTTATATTGGGTAGCAACTGACAGTTACTTTTATGTAGTATTTATGCTAAATTATGCCCTTGTTTATTTCTCAAAGTATGAGTATGAAAGTTCCAACCATAGTACAGGAAGCCCAGCAAGCATTGCAGGCAGGGTACTGTGTTGTTATTGGTCTCCAGTCCACTGGAGAGGTTTGTTTCATTTGTCTTATTTTATCATTACCTTGCCAAAAGAACAACCAAGACTCAGTTTCTGCTGCTTTTGTATGTCCAGGTTGTTTCCTTCTTAAAAATAAGTTTCATTTTCCCTGATATAGCTTTTAGCAAGTCTAAATTGCTATAATTATTATTTTTATCCAAGCTCTACTTTCTCTGTGACTGTGGTTTGTCATTTTGTTATGGGTCATCATGTTCACTCACCAATAGGGTTTTTGACAATTACCTTGTTATACCTGCCAACTTTTTGTGATTCATAGGCGTGACATTTTTATCCTGAGAGTGTTGAGGTTTTTCGTACGGGACCGATAATATCCGAAGATGTCCGACGGTTTCCGAAGATGTCCGACGACTTCCGAAGACGTTCCGAAGCCTTTCCGATTCATGGCCAGTAACTCGATGCTTTGATCATTTAAGGTTATACGGAGTTCGTCTCGACAATATGATCATGTCTCCAGTGACTTTCCTTACTAAAATCCGAGATTTCGCGAAAGTACGATCATTATTTCTCGCATTGGTTCGAGTATATTAAGTACTTAAAATTTTTTTTCAAAATGAGTCGGTTAAGGCTGTAATGGCTCACACTTTTCCACCAGGCGTGAGAAATGGGAACGCAGGCGTGAGTAGGCGTGAGATCGCAGTTTTCGATCCGCAGGCGTGACAATCACGCCTTAGGCGTGACACTTGGCAGGTATACCTTGTGTGTATGATTCCTGACGACTTATGGAACTGCCTTTACTGTGCCGTGTTATCGCTATTTGTCTTGATTTTTTAATTTCATTTTTGTACTTTTTCAGGCAAGTTTGGAAAGCGAGATAACAAGGTGTGGTGGAGTGTTAAATGGGTTTATTTCCAGCACAGAAGAAATCCTAACGAGATTTATAACGCAGTATTTTCCAACTCAGATAATAAAATCGGTAGGTTTTTTTAAACAGTCTTGTTATTTAAATATGTTACCAGTTATTTACAACTGAAATTGTAGTAATAGGTTACTTTTCTTTTCTAGAATGGTGATGTAGTTGAAGATCAGTGGAGCATTCAAGCGAAAAATCTGCTGCTTGGTTTCGTCAAGAAAGTTAATCTCCCTATTAGGTTTGTATCCTCTGTCACATCTAATTCTGTAACTCCGACGAAAAATTGCCCTCTCAGCAATCAATGAATCGGTCAATAAGACAGTAAATTTTTACACTGTTTGTTTTTGTTTTGCATTTTTTGGCTTTATTAGATGGTTAAAACTCGTTCAATTTGCTTTTACAAATCAAAGCAAACATGATGTTCAAGGAATGATATGTATGATTTCCTGCACGTGGCATTGGTTGTACGTTTTCCCGCGCTTGGCGCTAGTTGCATTTTTTCGCGCGATTGGCACCAGTGTCATGTTTTCCTGCACTTGGCACCGGTTTCATGCTTTTGTGCGTTTGGCACCGGTTAAATACATGTTTTTTTCGCGTTTGGCACCGGTTACGTGTTTTCCGCGCTTGGGACTAGATGCCTGTTTACCCCGCGCTTGGCACTGGTTTGTTTGTTTTTTTTTTTCTTTCGGGTTCTGATTGGTTTACTTGTTTATTGTGACATGTGATTGTTATAGTTTTGGTACGCAGAAAGACATAAGGAATGTGCCCTATACTGAGATGATCAAGAGGGAGAACAAATGTTTCTGACTTCTTAAGACTTAGTTGAAGCGAAAAGGTTATTTTGTACCCAATGATTTGTTTCCGCTTTCCATTTCAGTCCTCTAGATGACCTTATAAACCAGCTAGGGGGACCAGGGAAAGTAGCAGAAATGACAGGAAGACGTGGTCGCGTGGTCAAAACAGAAAAACAGCCTCAACCTCATTACGAGGCTCGAGAGTCGGACAGTAGCAACGTCGACAGTTTGAATATTCAGGAGGTGAGAATCCTGTTGGAGGTTAAAAAAAATACTTCAACTTCAATTTCACGTTTTTTTTGGGGGGGGGGCACGCAAGACATATCGCGGCTCAAGTACGTGAGTTGTGTGCTCCCTAGGCTTTCCCCCAAGTCGCTCGATTTTTTATAAGCAATAAGGATGTTTTGTTTAGGAAAAGGAATAACTACAAAACGAGTGGACAGAACCAGCCACAGTTCTGATGTTAGAGTCCGCTTACGTCCTTAGTATCATAAACAAAACGAGCGACTTGGAGTAAGTCTATATGTTCTGTCACGGAACGACGTCTTACAGGAAGGAAGAAACCGTCTTGAGTGGGCGGTGCATATGTAGAGGACGTTGTAATTTTAGCTAATCATGGATGTCAACAAACACAAACAAACAAACAAACAAACAAAGCAAATACATGTTGACAGCCGTAAATTCGAAGCCACTTCATGGTACGAGTTCCTTTTAAAAACGACGAGTGTTATTTTTCTTTCCAGAGAAACAGCTTCATGAATGGAACTAAGCATGTAGCTATTATATCAGATGCCGCCAGTACTGGTAGGTAACTTTATCACTGCAACACCAGCATAATGAGCTTTGTTTGATTTGGTCTTGATGGAAGGACTTTTGGAGTTATTTATACACGTCCGTGGTTATTCAAAAGAGTAGATAACTTCTTCCAGTCTTAAGTTTCTTTTCCAGGAGAAAACTCTGAACTTCAGTCTAAATCGGTTTTAATTATCTCCCACAGGAATTTCACTACATGCCGACCTCCGAGCAGCCAATCAATGCCGTCGTGTTCACGTGACCATCGAGTTGCCATGGAGTGCAGACAAAGCTGTACAGCAGCTGGGAAGATCACACAGGTCAAACCAGACAAGGTATTTGCACAGGAAGCCCACAAGCTTCAAAGCTGAAGCACATAAATGAAGTAATATTGATAAGTATTTTGCTGTGTTTTTTGCCACTTTCTGAGACGGATTTCGGGAATTGCTGTTATGTTCGTGTGAACGTTACATTTTAAAAGTCATAAAAGACGGAAAAACAATTCTGTGCATTAAACAGGTGTTGCGAGATCGCGAACCATGGTCACTTTGCTCGATTGGTTCCAACCATTATCTGACCTTTTACCTACAGTTCAACTTTCCACAATGGCCTATCTTGCACAGAATATTCCGAGCAGTGTGGAAAGGTCGCAATTTAATATAGGAAGGTTCTAGTAAGAATATTTGAGTGAATAGAGCAGTAGTCGAGACAGGAAAACATGTAAGCGCGTAATCTTCCCACGGAGGTTTTGAAAATTTTCTTTTGGGAACTGTGGAGAGCATTTACTTTCTCGACTTATTCATATTAAATTTTTACTCTTGTATTTGCAGTGGACCAATATATAAACTTGTAACTACAAACCTTGGTGGTGAGAGAAGATTCGCGGCAGCTGTGGCTCGCAGGCTGCAGTCATTAGGTAATGTTACCAGATATCTGAGATCTCATGATAAACCCTTTCACTCCCAAGAGTGCCTAAAGCCAAAATTCAAGACGAATCCCAAATTTCATTTTGTTTAACACTTAAATATAAGTTCCACCCTGTGAAAGTACTGCTGAAGAGGTTTCATTTGAATGGTCACACCATAGGATTTCATCCACAGACTCAAAAGTTAGAACCACCTCGAATGTCTGCGCATCTGTCTCTGGGATTGATAGGGTTAAATGAAATGTGCTTTAAAGGGTCAGAGTTACCTGTAAGATTTGTCTTTAAACCAAGAAAAACCCAAATTTTCAGTTTGCACACCTGCAGAGATAGTCACGTCTGCTTTCAGTTGGCGTAGGCTTCTTTCTCTTCTTGGCTGTAGACGCAATAATGTGCATTTTCCCCCTATTTTGTTTTCTTACTCTGCAAACAGAATTCTAGATTGTCACCATTGAGATGAACGCGGAGGAACAGAAATTCTACGTACCGCCGTTGTATCTCAACCTCTACAATCCGAGAAATTTGGTTTTGTGAGTCGTGAAAAAGTTGTCGACTTTTGTTTCCATGAACCTTGCTAAGTGTGTTTTTGTTATTTGTTGCAGGTGCACTCACAAAAGGGGACAGGCGAGCGGCGACTGGGGCTGACTTAACCCAGTTCAATTTTGATACGCCTTATGGCCGCTCCGCTCTCAGGAATATGTACCAAGCCATTACTTTGGTATGTTAAACGCGAGGAATTAAGCTACTGTCCTGCTGCGGTTGGCCCCTTCACTCTCGGTATCTTATTTTAGGTCATTTATTGCAGTCGTCACTTTTACTCTGTGGGCGAAATTCTTAAGTGTGACCATTCAATTGAATGCTGCTGAGCAATTATTTGATGTGGTGTTGTTTCTTTTCCGATATTTTGCAATTTGGTTATTTTTCTTGTTTTGAACTAGTGCGCTCTTGAAAGTTGAAATGCTAAGCGCTCTATTTCTGTCCATAGCAATCCATTTGTCCCGGAGTCGCTTTGTCCAAGGTTCTCTCAGCAGCTCAGATCCCTGACAAATATGAATTCACAGAGTTTAACACCATTGCGAGGGTGAGTTAATATTGGTAGGGTACTTTTTACAATTCCCTTTACCTTGACGAGAAGCAAAGTTGTATGCTTTTGACCAGTTTTAATGGCATGTTACTAATGAATTTCATGAGTGTTTCTTATAGCATTGTCTTCTGTCCATGGGTGTGACAGACGCCAGCTTTGTGGTGAAAGATAAAGAAGCCAGTGATGTTGGAAGATTTTTAAACCGCATTTTGGGGCTTAGCGTGGAGAAACAAAATTTGGTAAGCGCAAAAACCCTTACGCTTTGACAATTTTATGTATCCTTCATTCCGATCATTAAATGTACTGCTTCCCTCCTTGTTTGTAGTTATTCTCGTACTTCTGCGAGTGTTTAAATGCCGCAGTAGAAACTGCAAAGCGCGAAGGAAGGTGAGTGTTTGCTTTACTTTGCCTATGACAAGTTCCCACCCCCCGTCCCTCCACACTGCACACACAGAGACACACTAGAAAAACCGTCACTCTAAGTTTTGTCGACAATGCAAATTAATGGTATTGCGTGACTTTGCATAGGTATAATGAAGGCGTGACAGACGTATCCGGGTCTTCCATCACGTTGGTCGGCGATCCTCGGCCCGTTTTTGCTGACTTTCAAAAAGGCCTCATGGAAACAAAGTATGTAACCAACATTTAAGACGTTTTTCAGTTGGAATCTGTCAGTCGTTGACATTACATGGTTTTTCTAACAGGCACGTGACTGTTAACGTTGACCGCGGGATAGACTGGGACTCGGCCGTTAAGCTGTTTCAAGAAAATGGTTCAAACAAGTTTGACGGCTTTTATTGTTCAAAGCGGGAACAGAAAGGAAGACGGCTTTACCTTCTAGCCATACGGAAGGAGACTTCGACGCATCTTTTCAACATTACAAGGTAACATTAGAGTTTTTAAGCCTGGTTTTCATGTGTAATGCAAGCCAGGTTCAAGTGTGTCTGAATGTGTGTGAACACTCTTTTTTCACTTACTGTTGTGAATGCCTCGAGTGTAAACGTTAGTGAAACACGCTGACTCTTTAAACGTACTATATGTGTTATGTTACTTTTATTAGCGTTGCACGTATTAATTTATAGACGCAGATTCCTCTTAATACAGAGGTGTTTTTTCGCGGTGTATGATTATGCGGGAAAAGCATATCTTAGTAAGGCCTTTTTAAATCCAAACATAAACTTGGGGATAACCAATCATTTTGTAAAAGTAATTAAGTAACAACAATTCTAAAAGGCCTTGAAACACCGTTACAATAAATGCGTTTTTTCCAGACTGAAGCCTAATTATCTCTGAGAATTGCTTGGGTATCTCCAATACACTTTTGGATTCCAACAGCACTTACTAAGTTCTTCTCTTCCCGATTAGTCGTAAACCATGCAAAAATACCCTTGTATTAGGAGGCACCGAGTTTGTATTAGAAGACACAAAGTAACAAAAGGAGGCACCGTCCCTTATGCACATATCAATGTTTAGACGGAGGGGGGGGGGTGGGGGGGTACGGGCAAAGGTGCGGCATTTGAACACTTCTGCTGTCCCCTCTGTGGGGAATTTGACCACAAATTTTGCCCCACACTGTGGACATTTGAATTTGACCTTGCAGAGGACTGGGTCCATTTGAATTTGACCGTACAGAGTACTGGGTCTTAAACTCGAGCTAGAAGAGACGCCATCTTGGATAATCCAGGTCAAAGATCGGAAAGTGTGTAACCATGGCATTTAATTATTATATTTTTATAACGCAATACACTACAGTGTGCCATCTCCTATTCAGTATAATGTAAAGGTTGTTTGAAGAATGTTGAAATTCATTTTTTGGTGAAACCAAAGCTAGATTTTCAGCCTTTTTAATCGTTGAAGTGACTGGTTATATTAAGGAGCGGTTTCACGATAATTTAGCTTGCATTAGTGACCTTAAAACCAGTTTTATTCGCAAGGAGTAACCAAAATAATCATTTAGGTTTGTTAAATAACCCTTCAACTGTCAGATGGATCTAATTTTGGAATGTTTTCGTATGTTATTGGGCGGATGGAATTGGATTGCGACTTGACCTTTTTGAAATGTTGTTGATGTTTGGCCCTTGAAACTTCGCAGAGAAAGCTACGAGATCTCGCGTAAAATTTCTGTATCATGGAACCACACATTGTTGTTGTTATTGCTCTGTAAAGTAGGCATTGAGAAGGATTGTTTTTCAAGTTTCAGTTATGGTATGAGGTGATGTTTGTCAGAGGTCCATGTAACCTTTGCTCATTAAGGAGGCTCGCAACAGTTTTTTTGACCTTGGAGTGTATCTTTTGAAATCAAAATTTCGCATAGAAGATAAACTTCGATTTCTTGATACTACACCACCTTTTCAACATATGACCAAAGTTTATGTTCTCTTTGGTTTCCTAGCAACAGCTGTCACCATAGCAACGGTAATGGACAACCCCTCATTTTAAATAATGTCGAATATCTCGAAAACTAGTCAGACACTTTATGACGAAACTTGAACTATTTCAACTACTCAACCTACACAACTTGTATACGAAATTAGAGAAAAATCTGTGAGAGCGTTTTCAAGTAAATCATGATTAATTTTTTACGGGCTGATTTTGGTCATTCCTGCAATTTTCTCCAATATTTAAAGAAAGGTAAAACTTAACATTTTCTCTTTTTAGTTAAAAGATCTTTTATGATAGCAAAACATTCTTAATGTACCTTGAGCTTCCTAGGTGGCTGCGATTTTAAGATATTTATATTTAAAAACTGCTAAAAGGCAGCACAAATCAGTCCAAAAGTTCGTAATTTGCATAAACAGAAATATTTCTAAACTGCCCTTACAGATTTTTCTCTTAAATTGATTGCGGTTAGAATAATAATTCTTTTTGATGTTCGAGCAAGTTTTATGCTGAATAAACACTTCGTTTGTTAGATAAGAAGGCTGAATCTCGGTCAGGTTTCAGTCGTTATTAACTTTCAACGAGCAACAGTTTCATTTTGTTTTTTCCGGTCTTTTTCACGGTTATTCACGTGCAATGAATATTTATACATGCTGCGCTTGTGTCCTCTCGTGCATTTATAATTCCTTCTCATAATAATAAAAAATGTTCGTCTTCTGAACTCCTTCCTGGAGACTCTTTTCCATTAGTCTTTAAATACTGAATGACGTTTTAGTATTTTTAATTACGGATTGCAGACATGTTAACGCCCACGACGGCATTACACTGGGGCCGAAAAATAACGAGAAACAAGCTCAGAAGACGAATATTTTTTTACTATGAGAACGAATTATAAACTCACGGGAGGACACAAGCGCAGTATAAATATTCATTGCACGTGAATAACCGCGAAATAGACTAGGAAAAACAAAATAAAACTGTTGCTCGTTGAAAGTTAATAGCGACTGAAACTTGACCGAGATTCAGCCTTCTTATCTAATAACAGAAATGTTTATTCAGCCTAAAACTAACTGGAACATCAAAAAGAATTATTATTCTAACAGCAATCAATTTAAAAGAAATATCTGTAAGGGCAGTTTAGAAATATTTCTATTTATGCAAATTACGAACTTTTGGACTGATTTGTGCTGCATTTTAGCAGTTTTTAAATATAAATATCTTAAAATTGCAGCCACCTAGGAAGCTCAATGTACATTAAGAATGTTTTGCTATCATAAAAGATCTTTTAACTGAAAAGAGAAAGTGTTAAGTTTTATCTTTCTTGAAATATTGGAAAAAACTGCAGGAATGACCAAAATCAGCCCGTAAAAAATTAATCATGATTTACTTGAAAACGCTCTTACAGATTTTTCTCTAATTTCGCATACAAGCTGTGTAGGTTGAGTAGTTGAAATAGTTCAAGTTTCGTCGTAAAGTGTCTGACTAGTTTTCGAGATATTCGACATTATTTAAAATGAGGGGTTGTCCATTACCGTTGCTATGGTGACAGCTGTTGCTAGGAAACCAAAGAGAACATAAACTTTGGTCATATGTTGAAAAGGTGGTGTAGTATCAAGGAAATCGAAGTTTATCTTCTATGCGAAATTTTGATTTCAAAAGATACACTCCAAGGTCAAAAAAACTGTTGCGAGCCTCCTTAAACTACACATGACAATTTCGTATTAGTTCACTATGTAGTTCAAAATGTGCCTGTTTAATTAATTCGTTGTGGTTCCATTATTTAATACAGCTCAGATCACTTAGTACCAGCACAGATAATTGAAGCTCAATTAATAATGAACGCGATATCCTCTCAACACTTTTTCCGTTACTGGGAAACAACGCTCGGGGATTGTTTTTTCCTTGACTTTATTCAACTTCAATCTTTTTCAATCCACCTTCGATGTTAAAACAGGAGTTAAAAACGTTTATTTCAAATTACTTCATTACTTCTTATACATGTCATTACACGGTTTTGTTATCCTCAGGTGTGGGTATTTTATCACATTTGAACTATTTTCCAGTCCCAAGGGTCGGGAATTTGACCAAAAAATTGCAAAAAATTCAAATGCCCCACCTTTGCCCGTACCCCCCTCCCCCCGTCTAAACATTGATACGTGCATTAGTAAGCTGGGTTTAGTTTTTTCACCACTATGGGACTACATAGAAAAAATTCTGAGTCCTCAACTGGACTACAGATTATAACCTTCCTCACACCAGTCAGATACTTACCCTTCAAGCCTCAAAATCAAACTTCGTGTTCTCCTAACTAGCCTTGTTAACTTTCTAAGGAGGCATTGTAGGAGAATTTGTTTAAATTTCTAGACATTTCATCTTCGTGATCGTTTCCTTTATTCTCATGTCCTGTATTTGAGGAGAAATTAGATGTTAGTCACTACTGGGGCTTAAAGCTAAGGGTTAACCGTTGAGTTACAGGAAGAATCTTGGCGAGCTAAGTGAACTACATGATCGTGTTCTTGAGCTTGCGTTTGTGCTTATGTTGCAGACCAAACACCGGTCGGTCACCCTACGAAGAGGAAAAAGCCGACCTTTTAAACAAGTACAACAAGATTTCACTCGAAGACGCAGGTGAGAGGATCAACGGAAAGAAGGCTATGTTTGGCGATTTGTATTGGGGTGTCACCTTGCGGAATAAAATTTCGCAGTTTAGAAAGATTGTTATTTTCTGAAGGGATATAATTCCTGCGATTCCAGCTTATAGAGCGCTTTTCAAATGAGTGTCGTAAAGTCAAAACCAAAGTAAATACCCCAGCCAATCACAACAAACACAAATTACCCAACGAACCAATCAGAACTTGAAGCAAATACAGGTAACCGGCGCCAAGCGAGGGAAAACGCGTGCGAGCAAGTCGCGATTGGTTTAAGTTTTACTTCTGATTGGTCGAGAAAGTGGTGCGAGACTTTTTAACCAATCACAGAGTGAAGTAAAGCAAAACCAAAGCAAAACGCGAATTACTTTCGACATTCAATTGAAAACCGCTCTAATATAATCGCATTTTATTTCTGTTGTCTTTGGTTTAACAGAAGCTGGATGGAAAGTACAGTATGACCGAACCAGGGACCAGTGTATTCATGGTGTAGGGTGCAAGTCAGGGCCTTCCTGTAAAAGTAAGCAAAGCAGTTCTAAAATCACGTTATCTTCAGACTGAGAAGTAATATGCACCTAATTGAAAATACGTTGTAGTGCTGAAAGCGTATTCTATGAACGATACGACCCAATGGTTTTCTGGGAAGCGGGAAGGTTGCTTCTATTCTCAGGAACCGTGGAGATAATATTAAAACAGTATACCCAAATCTACTTTAAAACCATCCTAAGAATGAAAATATCTTGGATATCAATATATGGAACTGAGTAGCAAGCTTGTCAGTGCTGTCTTCCCAGAATTCCATCGTGTCGCATCGTCCATGATTTATACTACAACGTTTTATCAATCAGGTATATCAAACACGAGAAAGAGTGCTTCATCAGGATATCTAGACATCGAGAAGTGGCTTGAAAAAACGAGACGCAGCCGAGTTTTTTTAACCGACCTCGAGGTGTTTGGATACCTGATGAATCACTGTTTCGAGTTTTTGATATGGCTTCTCAAACCACTCATAATTCTTGGAGAAATTCAAAGCAAAAGTTCGCAAAAGTTCATGCTAATTAAGATCCAGTATCCAAACCACCGTCACGGTAGAGATTTTCTTTGTGTTCTCTTTATCAATTATTAATGAGTTTGAGAACACCAGATACAACTGATTTATCTTGTCATCCATCCTTTTGTCTCACTTTTGAAAGGTTCTTATAAACCAGGGGGGGAAAGCAACTTCCCATACATTCTCTTAAATGAAATCCAAACGATGTTCTCACAACTTGCAAAGCAATCTGTGAGGTTCTAGTCAGCGGATATGCCTCCTACGCGTGCGCAGATGTGTTCCAACGGAACTCGGACGCTGAACATGAAGGGAAAAAATTTATGACGGCCAAAGGCGGCGGATTCGGTTTTGTCCCTTCGTTTAGGTAATTGACGAATTGATCGTATTTTACACTTTTATCATGTTTTCGTGCATTTTGCTTCTTATGAAGACAAAAGTTTACTCTCGAAGTTTTTTAGTCGCAAAGTAGAACAGTAGCGCTTCGATCAGTCCAGTCTGTGTGATCGACTGTATAGAATCAGATAGAATTTTCTGAAGCTGGGTTAAAAAGTGGGATCAGTTTCAAAGTACCGAACTGTGAAATGATCTTGTTAACACATAACTGGATTATTGATAATAAAAGTCGTATTTTGTGCGTAGGTATTGTTTCCATGCATTAGGTTATAGCGGTTTTGATTGAATTTACTTCCATCGATGTTTTATGGCACATTTCCCGGTGTAATTTATTTAGACCACGCTGGAGGAAAACATGCAAACCGAGTATAGCCATAACTCTCTCTTCTCATGCTATCAATTCGTTACAGAATGAGATGTAAAAAGAAACATCGACAGTATTTTTATTTATCACATGCATCAGTTCAGCGATAGACAAAGACCAAAATTACGTCGAGGAGTACAAGAAATAAAATCCTGAATAGTTCAAGCGCTTTCTCTCGGTGAGAAGTTTATTTACGTTGAATTATCTAAGTGTAGCATTCAACTTTGAAACGTTTCTCGCAAACCTGGTCTCCAAGTATAAACAAGCGAAACGTGACTGTACTGCCGTACAGCTCGCAGCTGATCCACTCGACGCTGCAACAAACAAGACAGTGCGAAAACAGAAGCGTCTTCATCGTTGTCGCTTCCATCGAATATTCTCTTGTACGAAACTGACAGTAAGTTCCATGAGAGATTAGCTGCTCACCGCTTACTTTCCCCCGACAAAATACACATAAATTTTGCAAACTATTTCGAACAAGTTGATCATCGATCGGAAATATTTATTATGACGAACACCGCTGTCCACGTTTTGACTGGCCCGCTTTGCAAGTTGTGAGAACATCGTTTCTCGGTCCCAGGCCACGCTTCTATCCCCCCCTGTTATAAACATAGGAAATATATTTCGTTTCCTTTTATAGCCAGTTGTAATTTCAGCTGGTGTTGACACAGGTATCCCACGCTTATGGTGAGAAAACAGGGAAACAAACGAATGGAACATTTGTCTCGATATAACCCTGTCGTATGCTTGGGTAGCCTGTGGTGATGGCACTTTTTTAAATCATATTACGAGATACCCACTGGACCTCAATCTTCACCATACACTTTTCACTCTCTCACTCAACCCGTGGAGCAAAGGCGGTAAACCATCTAATATTCACCATCTGTCTATTATTCTTTTTCTTCAGCTGGTTGTCGTATCACCCAAATTCATTTATTGTGTGGTGGAATCATCCCACTGTTGTCTGCCTTAGAACTGGCAATGGCTAAAAACGGTGATAAACTCGGACTCACGTGAGTACACTTGTAACGCTGAACCGGAACGTAGACCGTTCTCAACCGTTTAATTTTCTGTATCTCTTGCGATCGCACTCGTTAAGTTCAGTCCTCTGCGGGTGTTATTTTTTCTCACTTGAGTTTTTGGCGAGAAAATAGAGAGCCTTACCCTGGAAACGGGATATCGAGATACTTGTGCTGAGTTATAGTTGTGCTCTCTCCATGAAAAACTGACTGGAGGTTTTATTTCTGATTGGTGGAGAAAGTGGCGAGAGTGTCTTTTTTTTCTTTTACCAATCACACAGCGTAGTAAAGCAAAACGAAAACAAACGCGGATTACTTTTGATACTCGATCAGTGAAACCGCTCTAAATTAAACCTCCATGATAAATTTAAAGGGAACCTCCACTGTTACAACAAACTGACGTTAAATTGTTGCAAATAAAGTCTACTAGACTTTATTGAAAGGAAGTTTTAGTGGACCAAAAAGTTAGATATGAATATCACCAATTTGCGCTTTTGAATTTCCTGCGCTTTGCCATTTTTAATTTTTTAAGACTTCATACGGTTGCCACCATGGTTAAGAAGCAACTTTCTTTTGTATGCAACAACATGGGCAACCGTGTGAAGTCTTAAAAAATTCAAAATGGCAGCGCGCGGGAAATTCAAAAACGAAAATGGGTGGTATTCATGTCCAGTTTTTTGGTACACTAAAACTTTTTTCCACATGCTAACTAAAGAATTAAAATTGAGGCTCAATCTAAAAAATTTAACGTCAGTTTGAGATGACAGTGGAGGTTCCCTTCCAAGTTAATCTTGAATTAAAGAGGGGGTCTTGGTAACAAACAAAGCTTCCGCTTAAAAGTTGCCCCACACCGTTCCCTTAGCTGAGAAAAACCCTTTTACGGCGATTATTGCCGACCAAGTTAACGGCCGCTTGGCGCTCGTTATAGGTACTCGCGTCGAGTTTCCTCCGATTCGTTAATCAATCATTTGTTGCCCTTGGATAAAGGGGTGAGTTTGGTTTTGTTTTACCGATACTCAGTTGAAAATCGCTCTATGATGTTTTTGCTGTTGTAGGAAGGAAAGCCGTTCTCTCAGAGTAGTCCGCGTTGAGTTGGATAACGGCCAGCGGCTGGTGGGTTTACGTTACCCAGAGCAACTCATACCAGAAGCGACGTTGTTTCTGAAAGAGCAAAGAGTACTCGATACTGTTTTGGTAAGTGGCTTTGTTTTCGGTACTGGGTACGCTGTATTTGAAAGGTAAACAAATGTGCAGCTTTTACGTGCATGACGTTTTACTATCTCATTATTGGTGTCATTTCAACCCTACGATTTGTACGCTCGGCTCTAAAACGTCGGTGGTTTAACCGCTGGTCTTTGCATTGTTCATGCAACCTAACTAATGTATACACACGAGCCCAGTTCATCACAGGTTTACTCAAATCATTTTTTCTGGGTTTCCTTACACTCTGAATTCGCCAGTAGTCATTAGTAAATCTGGGTTGAGAGAGGTATTGAAGAATTGTGTTTAATCCAAGGATACAACAAAAAGGTTTCAATTTTCCGATCTTCAGTTGTTGATTTCTTGTTTTTCCTTCTCTCTGCGGCTGTTCATAGTTGTCATTTTCTTTCTTGTTTATTCCCTAGGAGAAACAAAATGGCGTTTTGGGTCTGACAGGACCTTCAAAACCGCCGCCAACTCAATCGTACGAGGAACCAGAAACACCGGTGAACCAAAGAACGTTAACAAAGGCCACTACGCCTCCTGTGACTATTAAAAATTTCTTTAAACCGAAAAATGTTGAACAAATGCTTAAGACTGATGTCAGTACCTCAGAGGATACTAGGGAAGCGTGTGGAGAAAATGGCTGCGTTGAAAAGGAATGCGATTCAAATGCTATAAAGAAGGAGAGCGAAAACAATGGAGGACCAACCGAGAAACAAACTGTGTCAGTAACCAGCAAGAAAGAGGTCAAGTCAATTTACTTTAAATCAAAGGGAACAAAAAATGAGGGGCGAACACAAAAGGGAACTCAAGAAGGACCTGTCAGATGTAATGGCATTACGCGCCAACTCTGTGAACCCCTTTCAAAAGACAACCTGCAAGGAAAGAACTCTTTGAAACGAACCAGTTCTGAGGCGTCGTTAAGGACAAACAAACGACAGAAACAGTCGAGTATTCTGTGTTCGTTTGGGAAAACGAGTGAAAAACCTGCCATGGAGGAAAAGAGGAAAGAAATTTTCTGCCCTGTTTGTGGGGTGAAATTTGCAAGTGACGCGAAGAATGTGGATATCAATAAGCATATCGATGGTTGTCTTATTGAATGATGTGATTTCAATGATAAAATGGAATATATATTTCATAAATAATGATACGATAAATCATTAGCTTATGTTCATGTGAAGTCATCAAAACTCTTAAACCTAAATAGAGTAATCCTAACAAAACTGAACGTCACTAAAGCTTGTCAGCGCTGCCAAATGCCAGATTTTCAAAATGGCAGCCCTGGCCAACGGATTTTCCACTAACCAAAATTACGCAAAGCGAATGGTCAAGTTTGGTGTTGGACAAAAAAGATTCATGTTCTTAGCGATCTTAGACGGCTCCTTTTGCATCCCAACGAGCTATCATTCTATCATTTCATGTAGGAGTAACCCGTGCACCCACCCCCTAGGATAAAAAGACTGATTCTAAGGGACGGTGGCTACGGAGGTCAGACAATGGCGGACAGAAGAAAAACCAGCTGCCCATATTGTTGTGGTTAGCATTAGATCCCATCGGCCTATGTCCACTTGGACACCTTATGAGATTTACACAAAGTGGTATTCCTTATGGGTGTTTTTTTTTTTTTTTTTTTTTTTTTTTTTGACTATTAGATATCAGGAGATATGTTCAGAAGAAGAGAAGTCACGACATAGACCTGCGATTAAGCTTCGCACTGATGTATAGGGTTTAGGGCACTGATTTTAATGGTTAGCTTCCATTTACTGTTTTGGTAACGCTATGGAAATAGTATAAAAATTACGGCTCTCTGCAGCAATTACTCCTCAATGGATAAAGACAGTGTCGAGTGGAATGAATGGACCATAATGAACCCGGTTCGAGGCTCACTCTCTTACTATGGTGTTTCCTTCTTTTTCTTGAAGAGTGAAAATAAATCTTACTTCATGCAATTTTTAAGTGGAAAATAAAAAGAGGTTTAGGGCATTTTTTGTGCCACATGACCGTTCCCCATCCCCAGGCCCCAGCAGTGTGAGAGAAAAACATTTTCTGGTCACTTATTAACTGCATGTCACTCAGCCTGCTTGGTGAGTGAAAACAAGACTGCGAGACAAATTTCCGCGTGATCACGCAGTTGCTGAAAACTGGATTTCGATCCAGGTCTAACATTCCAAATTGAACTCCGTTGAATGAAGATTTTTGTTACATGTTTTTGTCGTCCACTTTTAAACTGGCTGCATTCAAACAGAAACTAATCAGTACTTTGCAATGACAAACGCTTTTAGATAAGAGAAACAAAAAAGTTCCCTAAAAGGTACCTAGGTTGACGTGAATTGGCTTTTGAAGCCACAAGTAAATCGCACTTGAGCCTTTCAATCCGCGCGAGTGTGGGTATTCCCTCGTTAGCTTTCGTGAAAACTGAGAAAGAACGGAATCGACTGTTATGCATCCTCGGAAAATAGGCATGCAATGCGCGCAGAAGGCGATCATATTTCCTAAGTGACATAGGATTACATGTAATTGCAAAGGGTTAGATGAAAGGGTCTCAGTGCATGATTATGGGTATTTTGGATACAGGGTGTACAAGGGTATACTGGGTGTACAATAGTATACAGGGTGAACAAGAGTATTCAATATAATTGCAAGGTGTACAAGAGTATATAACTGTACAGTGTGTACTTCAAGGGTATGCAGGGTCAGGGTGTACTTCAAGGGTATAGGGGATATACCAAGGGTGTTTTAAGGGGATATACAGGGTGTACTAGAGTATACATGGTGTACAAGGGTATGCAGGGTGTACTTCAAGGATATACACGGATATACAGGGTGTACTAGAGTGTACAAGGTATACAGGATGTACTTCAAGGGTATACAGGCTGTACTAGACTATACAGGGTATGCAAGGTATACAGAATGTATGAGTCTACAGGGTGTACAAGGTATACAGGGTATGCGGTGGCGTATACGGAAGAGTGTGCATGGTATTCAAGGGAATACAGGCCGAGGCCATACGAAAGTATACGGGGTGTACTAAAAGTATAGAGGATATACAAAGTCTCGGGATAATACATGGAGGCTTACATGAGATAATGATCCGACAGCGGGACAGAAAAACATTTATGACCCTCACCTTTTAACCTTCTAGGCGTTTGTAATGTTTTTAGTTTCCCTTCTTGGAACACGACGGAAAGATCTAAAAGATTGTCACGTGAGCACATTCCTAAAATAGGATATAATAATTGCGTTCGACGATAGGAGAACGCAACCCTAATCCCGGCTGGAGTGAAATCGAGATTTTCTCTGTAGTGGATGGATGGATGGACGGACACCAATTTAGCCCCCCCGAAGATTTTTGCAGGGGCATAAAGTCGGCCGGGAACTGGTGTACACTTCGACTCGCTTTCATGGAACCAAATGACCTCGCTTTCACATCCAAAGGCGTCTTTGTTCTGTTGTGTAGCACCTCTCAAAAGCTTGTATCTTTGTTGCGAAGAAGCTTGTTTCGAACGAGGGAAGTTCCAGGCTCCAAAAAGCAACCTTTCGCCCAAGGAGTTATTGTAAATCCTTGATTGAAGTCTTAGAGAAGTATGCACGACTCCTTGGTCCATGTGTCAACCTACAGTTCGCCGTTTAGTTGGCCTTCTAACCTTCTCGCCTCAGTTCGATGAAGAACCACTCGGCATACAACATTCAAATTTATATGTTCGTGAAAGAAACACGCTATTTAAATTTACTTGATACTTAAATCATTTCTCTCTCGAACAATGCCTTGGCGAGTCACTCTCGAAGTTTTGTGTAATGTCCATGCTGCCACTTTTAAATTTAGAAATCGCGTTGTCGTGCTTATTTCGGAAATCGACGTTTATGCACGAAGCCGCGAGCTAAAAGAGGTTGAGAGGACCATTGCGCGAATATTTGTGGAGGTTATCAAAGGTAAAGAGTTCAACGGTAGTTGTAACATTTCAGTTTAATTCTGTATTTACATGTGAAACTTTCGATGAGTACCTACAAGCGGTGGGTGTGGACAAAACCTGGGCCTGGGGCCATGGGCCAGCCCATGGGCTACCCTATGGGCTACCTTATGGGCTACCCTGTGGGCCACCCCCAATTTTTTTTTCCAATAAAAATAAAAAATAGTAAACATAAGAAAAAATAAATTAAAAATTAATTTCTTATTAATTAAAAAAAGTTGGTGGCTGTGGCGGATTAATTTATTAATTACGTAGTCAAGCAGAAACATAAAACAAATTAAAACAAAACAAAAGAGAAATAACAACCAAACAATGCAATGAATCCGAACTACATGTTTATTTGAGGCCAATATATTTTTCTCTGTGGAATACGCCAAACAGCACAGGAGCACATGCTGCGAATTAGTGAAAGGTGTGTTTTTAGGAAAAAAAAATCAAATATAATACTGTATACCTGCCAACTTTTCGGAAGTCAAATGCGGGAGATTTTCATATGGATATTCGCCGAATTTTCTAAAAAATTGTGACGACCTTAGCCTGTCTAGCTGGCGGTATTGTCTGCGAAGGTAAAGTTTTGGTAGCGGAGCCGCCATGAGCAGTATCCCGGCTCTGCCGCTCAAACTTCGTGCAAACAATCCCGCCAGCTACGCAGGCTATGACGACCTCCGAACACTACAGCAACAATGTTCAGACATTTGTTGCCGAAGATTCTCGAAGAGGTTCTGATAATTTCTGAAGATTACCAAATGTCGCAGAGCGAAGCTCGAAATTGGCGTGATCTTGTAAGCTTCTTATTGAGGACACACACGCAACACTTAGCACCGTTCACAGCTGGACTATTTTGATTGGAAAGTGAACTCCATTTTTCACGCAATTGTGAGTCAGGAGTGAGAAATTGTTCTTTACACATGTGATCGCTTGTACATGGTCAGTGGACATGCCACGTTGTGGTTTTTGTTGATATTACCCTGAGGTGCAGAATAACTTTGACAACATAATACTGGCACGGCATTTCTCTGTATGGTTTTTGGCCTCTTTGCCCTGAGACAGGATATCTGATTTTCGGGAAGTCTGCCCCATCAAAACGGGGTCTGAATCTGCCTCAAACAGGGTCTTAAATAAAGGGTTTTCCCTACACCAAGCTCACAAACAATTGTTTTGGGGGGTGTGCCCCCTTGCGGTTTCACAGCACGTTTTCTTCCTGGGATCCCACTAACGGAGTTCATGCTGTCTTTGTTTTGCATGTTAGCCGTAAACAGCACCCGTGTTTGTCACATATCCAGTGTAAAAAGTCGATTTACCCCTTTGTAGACATAAATAGATGGTCAAAAATGACTAAGTGACTTATGGCGTTCTTACATAGTTGTCTTGAGATCTGCAGTGTTCTGCCTTATGTCCACGGGGAGCAAAACAATCTTGACACCAATGTGTTATCCGGACTGCTTGAAACATAATAGCACGCACTGGGTTTGCATCGGACAAACTTGGAAAAGCTCTCCAATAATTTTCTGAATGGATTCACCTCGCTTGTCTGAGGGCGTTTCGTAAGCCAGTGTTGTTAGGGGATACTCTTCACCGAGTCAACACTGGTCAGAGTATAAAATTAGTTTGGAATTTTGGAACTTTAGTCGGCTTATGTAATGACTCTTGAAGAGGCGTACATGCGCGCGTGTGTGCGTGTGTGTGTGTGTGTGTGTGTGTGTGTGTGTGTGTGTGTGTGTGTGTGTGTGTGTGTGTGTGTGTGTGTGTATGTGTTGCATCAGGAGTGGTAAGGAGGGGGTGTAATTCGCAGTTATCACATCACACTTCACAAGTTAAATTCGGCAATGAGGCTTTCCGGTAATGTCTCATCCACAATGTCTAGACCAATTTGCAACAAAGTTGTGCCAATGTTTCGATAGTGAGCTTTGTGCTTCGCGGTACAGTCAAAGCTCTCCTTGGTCCTCCTTGCGACCACTCTTGTAAGCGACCAGCTCTGGTTCAACGATGCAGGCCGGCGACCGCCCGGCAAAACTATGCAAGAGGAACCTTACCACTGATGGGGGCCTTGCATAAAACAAAACTTCCGGTGTACCTTCTAACACCAGACAGTCAGTCTAGTTAAAGTCACTATGTTAATGACTGACGTTAGCAGTTGTGCCGCTCGTGGAGGCTCCGCCACCAAAACCTTACCTTCGCAGACAATACCGCCAGCTATGCAGGCTAAGGTCGTCACAATTTTTTAGAAAATTCGGCTAATATCCACATGAAAATCTCACGCATTTGACTTCCGAAAAGTTGGCAGGTATACAGTATTATATTTGATTTTCTCTTCTAAAAACACACCTTTCACCAATTTGCAGCATGTGTTCCTGTGCTGTTTGGCGCATTCCACAGAGAAAAATTGGCCTCGAATAAACACGTAGTTCGGATTCATTGTATTGTTTGGTTGTGATTTCTCTTTTGTTTTGTTTTAATTTGTTTTATCTTTCGGCTTGACTATATAATTAATAAATTAATCCACCACAGCCACCAACTTTTTTTAAAATATCAATAATTGATAAATTAATAAGAAATTAATTTTTAATTTATTTTTTCTTATGTTTATCATTTTTTATTTTTATCAAAAAAAAAAAATAATTTTGGGGGTGGCCCACAGGGTAGCCCATAGGGTAGCCCATAAGGTAGCCCATAGGGTAGCCCATGGGCTGGCCCATGGGCCCAGGCCCAGGTTTTGTCCACATCCACAAGCGGTCATGTAACTAAATATGTCCGCCTGAAAAATAACATATGTCACGCAACTTTGTTATTTCAAGATTTACATGTATTTCGTATATGACAATGTTCGATTTTCTATTGAAAATATATCAACTGATAACAACCGAGGGTCGAGAAAGATCAGAAAGCTGAGCAGACTCTTTCTTTCCCTAATTTCCGTGTCGACAAGGGTTGCAGTCGAACGCACTCCACTAATCTGCGATTACTACTAGTAATATAACCTAACCTAACCTGATAACGTGAGCTTTTACTACATTCCAAATGTCCCAGTTGACAGGACCTCAGCTTCTTGGCTATCTTCAGAGAGCCTTCGAAGGCCATTCAGGAGCAATCAGAAACACAGTTGCTCTGCTAATAGTATTTGTCTTCAACGAAGTCGTTGAGAGCGAGCACTTTTTCCAATGTCCGCCCAACAGTTACAAATACTACGCAAGCTGTTTCTTTTTCATCCCTGCGCTGTTCTTATTCATGGCGACGATATTTCTTCACAGCGGATTTTGGAAGATTGTTCGTGGATGCTGCTACTACGAAAGACCTGAAGCGCGAGCGCAGCGCTATTGTTGTTGCTGTTATCCTCGATGGTCTGTCAACATAGCTCTCGTGGAGATCACCTTTCAAAGTTCTTTGTCAGGGTTCATGTGGATTTTCTGGGCTTTGTTGCAGCGTAAATATTACATTTGCTATGCTCTTGGAGGTACTAAGGAAGCTAAGTTAAAGAATGCCACTACGGACGAGGAGAGATTACAAATCGAATACGATTATACGAATGCGGGAAAAACTTCACAAACAATTGCCTTGCTGTTGCTGTGTGGTGTGTTAGTTGTAGCCTTTGTTGTTCTTTCTGTTGCACGATGCTGTTGTCAGCGAGAAATCGGTTCTTTGCCCAGTGATGATGAGGTTGAAAGGCTCGAATCTGAAGCGGCAGTCAAGGCATTCAGAGAAAATATGGAGCAGCTTGCACGGCAGCAAGGAAAAAAATACGCCGATGTGTATTTTCCGGTCGCTGCGTTCGAGGAAAGAGGTCAGCAAGTCGAACAAGAAAGCGAACAAAAACAAAGCAATTTGAAAGCGTTTATGAGTGCAGCACGGGAAAAAATGGCCGGTCGCTATCCACGGACAACAGGCAATATGTCACAACCATATGTAAATTACGAAAAGAAAGAGACAGACTCAAGAGGAAGGACGAATGAAGCGGCTGATTCCGAGAACATACCTGGAGGGTCTGGAGGGACAGACTCGAGAGGACATGAGCTTAAAAATCCTTCAGCAAACACTTCCTAGACTGAAACTACTGTTTGCAGATTTTATTCATTCAGTTTAAATGTTGTAGAGAAAAACTTTAGAAAGAAATTAAGCCTTTAGGCCTATTGTCGATAGTGACAGCAGAAATAACATCTTGTTGTAACATACAATTATCAAATGGACCTGTTTGAAACAACATTTAGTATTCCAAGTTCTAATACTGCTACATTTTTGTATTGCAAATGGGCCTTTCAAGGCGTTAAACTGAATCAGTGCACTTCAAGTCAAATCAGTGCAATTTTGCGCTGCGAAATTTTAAAATGGGAAAGTGTTAGAGTGTCCTTTTTCAGTAACCGTATTCAAAACTAAGCTCAAGACTTATCTTTTTAAGGACGCATTTGATTTGTAATTTTTACAGTATTGGTACTCAATTTATTGTTTGTTAATAATGAAGCTTTTAACCTAATTAAGAGTAATAGTATTGTAAAGTGCCATGGACAATTAGTGGACTATGGCGCTCTAAAAATACACTTTATCTTTCTTATATTTTTTATTGTTGATGAACGCCTGTTTTTTTGATGCCCCCTTCATATGCTCCGGTTATCAAGTGAAGCGTTTTGCACTGAAGACTTCAATGACTGATGTATACAGCCGGTTTCCCTCGTAGAGATTACAAAATAGCGATATTTTGACGAAATTTGATGCCAGGCATCAGAAAAAGAGAAACAAAAACATCGCGGAATAGGCTGTCTTTTCCTTGAAATTGGTGCATGCGTGGTGTGTGATCATTCAGCCCCATAATCCCACTCTCGTCCCCAGCGGTCTGCGATTCTTTAGAGCGCAATTCTTGCCGCAGATCAAAAGAATGGCGGGCTCTGGGGACGAGACTGTAGACTGTAAGGAGGGGAGGGGGGTAGCAGTTTCCGGTTCTAACTGGCAACGCTCCTTGCTCGACTACTTCAGTGCCGAGCGCTAGTCGGATGGTTTTAGCTCAGCAACCATTTGCTTTGGTCCGCGCACCCTCGTTGCTCAGCTACCGAGTAGCGCAATGTTATTCGTCCAGGTCTAACAAAGTGCTAGATCGATGTTAGATCCCATCTAAGATTCTTGGGGGGAGGGCCTTAGAGTAAATGTGCTATTTTACAAGTTTGACATGTGACGATTTTTTATTATCGTTTTTTCTTGCAACTTTCCAAAATATTTCTTAGCATTTTAAAATCCTAACATCTGAACCTGGGGCCGGAAAGCTATTTCGTGGGCGCGATGTTTACATTTAAGACTCAAATTTTGTTGGTTTTAAAAGCTGAGCAATAAAATTCTAAGTTAATAAAACAAGTCGGGCTGATATGCGGGCTAAAAACTACGCCAAAGTACTGTAGATTTTGATTTTAGCCCCGGGCCCGAAAAGTTACCGGGACTTTCGAGAGACGGGCCCCAGAGCTGGTGTATCTCAAAATTTATGTACCGGTCAAATTGAAGCTTCAACACCCCCCCGGGCATACCCCGGGCATTTGACTGTGCATCATGCCCAGGGAGGGGGAAATTTTAACGTTACCTTGGAAGGGGGAGAAATTTGAACCGGATTTATCTCTTGTTCTAGTGGAATACGCCCGTGAGTTTTTTCGGGATTTGCAGGGTTTGACGGATTTACAAGATAGAATTTCGCCTTTGTTAGCGAATAACTCTTTCAAAAGAGTCTTTAAAAGAAGTTTGCAGATTTCATAACGGTAGATCTCTCTCTGAAAAGCGTAAACAGTGTTTGATTAAAGACGAAATTTTCCTTTGAGGAGAGGTATTTCAGTACTTATAACACAGAGGGCAAAATTACTGATTGCTGATTGGTTGAGACAGGGGGCATTTTTTCTTAATTTTCTTTCCAACGAGGGCAAAATTACTGACTCCTGATTGGCCAAGTAGAATTAAGGATAAATTTTCACGCGTATTTTCAAAGTTTTTGCAAAATTGCCCGAGTCGCGTAGCGACGAGGGCAATTTGTGAAAACTTTGAAAATACAAGTGAAAATTTATCCTTAATTCTACGAGGACTCAATGCGATTACTTGTTTATAACATAGAGGGCAAAATTTTCTGAAAACTTTCTATGCACATCAAAACACAATCCGCAGCCGGCCCTCAGAATAAACAATTCTCCACACACGCAGTTTATTAAACTGCTACTCAGTGTCCAGAACAAAAAGAAAACTGTCTTTTATGCATATGTTCATCTTTTGAGATAATTACAGTTCTAGTTCATTGACAAACTCACACTCAAAACTCAAACTAAGTAAGACTTAATTTATTTACCTGAGTTGCGAAGCGCCCTCTCGCTCGCTGAATTAACCAAGGTTTTCGGTAGTTTTAAAACAAATAACCATTTGCTGTTTCTCGTAAAACATTCAGGTTCACCTTCTGGAATTTCTCTTCGAGCTATCACCTGATTTCTAACCATTTTTGCCAACCAACTCGGTTAGATTTAAACTCTGAAACGATATTCTTGTGTTGAACAACTCAAAATCCAATGCAAAATCTGCTTTTCGTTTCAAGACGCTAACAAAATGCAAATGGCGCGCTCTCGCGCTCAGCCAATCAAATGCGAGTATTTTTCGCGCTTGGCCAATCAGGAGTCAGTAATTTTGCCCTCGTTGGAAAGAAAATTAAGAAAAAATGCCCCCTGTCTCAACCAATCAGCAATCAGTAATTTTGCCCTCTGTGTTATAAGTATATGTAATCGCATGAGGCCGAGTAGAATTAAGGATAAATTTTCACGCGTATTTTCAAAGTTTTTGCAAAATTGCCCGAGTCGCGTAGCGACGAGGGCAATTTGTGAAAACTTTGAAAATACAAGTGAAAATTTATCCTTAATTCTACGAGGACTCAATGCGATTACTTGTTTATAACATAGAGGGCAAAATTTTCTGAAAACTTTCTATGCACATCAAAACACAATCCGCAGCCGGCCCTCAGAATAAACAATTCTCCACACACGCAGTTTATTAAACTGCTACTCAGTGTCCAGAACAAAAAGAAAACTGTCTTTTATGCATATGTTCATCTTTTGAGATAATTACAGTTCTAGTTCATTGACAAACTCACACTCAAAACTCAAACTAAGTAAGACTTAATTTATTTACCTGAGTTGCGAAGCGCCCTCTCGCTCGCTGAATTAACCAAGGTTTTCGGTAGTTTTAAAACAAATAACCATTTGCTGTTTCTCGTAAAACATTCAGGTTCACCTTCTGGAATTTCTCTTCGAGCTATCACCTGATTTCTAACCATTTTTGCCAACCAACTCGGTTAGATTTAAACTCTGAAACGATATTCTTGTGTTGAACAACTCAAAATCCAATGCAAAATCTGCTTTTCGTTTCAAGACGCTAACAAAATGCAAATGGCGCGCTCTCGCGCTCAGCCAATCAAATGCGAGTATTTTTCGCGCTTGGCCAATCAGGAGTCAGTAATTTTGCCCTCGTTGGAAAGAAAATTAAGAAAAAATGCCCCCTGTCTCAACCAATCAGCAATCAGTAATTTTGCCCTCTGTGTTATAAGTATATGTAATCGCATTGAGTCCTCGTAGAATTAAGGATAAATTTTCACTTGTATTTTCAAAGTTTTCACAAATTGCCCTCGTCGCTACGCGACTCGGGCAATTTTGCAAAAACTTTGAAAATACGCGTGAAAATTTATCCTTAATTCTACTCGGCCTCATGCGATTACATATACTAATTGGTGGGGCATTTGAAAGGCTTTTTTGCCCCAAGGGGAGGGAATTTGAACAAGCCAATCTTCAAAAGTTCAAATGCCCAGGGGGTTGCCGGGGGGGGGGGGGGAAGTTTAAGCTTCAATTTGACTGGTACATTAACGTCAAGAAACCAATGTTTTCGGAAGTCATCAAGTCCCTTCAAACACAACTAAGTTCGCTACCCACTAGTAGTTCAAAACTAACTTTAAGTTCTTTGAATAGCTTGTTTCGATCAGGCCGATTTCACCATGGAAATGTGTCTACAATGTCAAATTTTGGTTTATGGCGTGACTCCTATGTAATGTGACGTCAAACACCGTCAGTCGTACCTTTTCTGTAAAATCTTCTCTCCTGAAAGAAAAGATTTCTAAGTAAGGCTTGTTTCTAGCCTGCGAGCAGGCTCTCTATTCGGGGGGGCAACGTGAATTATTTTCTTCGCGCCTTCGGCGCTCTCGAAGAAAATAATTCACGTAAGAAAATAATTCACGTTGCGTTGCCCCCCGAATAGAGAGCCTGCTCGCAGGCTAGGCTTGTTTCTAAAATTCATCATTCTTAAAAGTTGTGAAATGCTACTTTTATTATTTTTATGTTGACTAAAACTGACCTATAAATAAAGCGAAACATCGGTTTTTTTAGTTTTGCAGGTGAAAATTTGAACAAATTTTCATTGTCTTCCGCACTTACCTAATTATATGCAAGAAATCTAAAAATCTAAGATACGCATGGTTGTATCGTAAACAAGGCATAAATTACTTTTGTGTTTCCTTAAATCAAAATGGCGTTTACGCTTACTTCGCTTATGACCTCGGTCAAGTCAGCCTTCCAAAGCCATTCGGGTGCTATAAGAAACACAACTGTTGCACTCGTAGTGTTTGGCTTAAACGAAATTGTTAAGAGCGAAGACTTCTTCCAGTGTCCCCCAGACAACTTCGTTTTCTACGCCAGTTGTTTCTTCATCGTCCCTGCATTGTTTTTGTTCCTGGCGACGATCTTTCTTCACACCGGCTTTTGGGATCTGGTTCGTGGATGCTGCTATTATGAAGATCCATACAGACGTGGAGCGAAGCGCTACTGTTGTTGCTTGTTCCCTCGATGGCCTTGCAGCAAAAAACTCGTGGAGATTCTCTTTCAAAGTTCTTTGTCTGGGTTCATGTGGATTTTCTGGGCTTTGTTGCAGCGAGATTACTTTATTTGCGGTGCTCTCGGAGGCACAAAAGAAGCAAAGTTGATCAACGCTACAGTCGAAGAGAGACTGAAAATCGAAGCGGACTATTCAAATGCCGGAAAAAATTCGCAAACGGCTGCACTTCTTTTGCTCGGTGGAGCATTAATCGTCGCCTTCGTCGTGGTTTCTGTTCAGCGGTGCTGTTTTGAGCGAGAAATCGGTTCTTTACCGAGCCCTTATCAGTATCAAAAGCTCGAAGCGGAAGCCGCTGTCGAAGCGTTCAAAACAAACATGGAGAAACTCGCACAAGGACAAGGAAAGAGACGAGCCGACATGTACTTTGCGACCATTAACAAAACCAACCCTTCCGACATACTCAAGAATGCATATCAAAAGCTGATCACTGTGAATAAATTTGATGAGGCGTTTCCGACTTTGGAAGATTACGAGCATCTCCAAGCGCAGGCTGCTGTTACAGCGTTCAAGGAGAGAGTTCAGCAAGAAGGAAAACAAAAAGTCGAACTGACTTTTGTGAACACGACTTGGAGTGAATACGAAGAAAGCGACGCGTTTTCGCTTGTGAGTAGTGCGCACGAAGCAATGGCTGAGCAGTACCCACGGTCAACTGGCGACAGAACACAGCCATATGTAAAGGAAAAGACAGAAACTGAAGAGATGGATAAGAACAACAGTGGGCATACGAGAGGAAGAGTGGCTGATATTGAAATGGTCTAAAACGAGCTGAGCCGTGATTATTTAAGACTCAGGGTCAAACTTTCGAGTCTGTGGACGAAATCCTAAAGTGTAATTTTAATGTGAACATTAATTCTTAACTTGTCACCAATGAGTATTTTTATACGCTAGAAAGTTTTGACAATTAAGGTTATTTACTTAATTACGTTATTTAGAAATGAAAGTTCCTCAGAAGTACTTTTCTGAGGTACAAGATTGCTCTACAAGATTGCTCTACAAGATTGCTCAAACTTTTGAGTCAGTGGATGAAATCTGAAAGTGTAATTTTCATGCGAACATCAATTCTTAACTTCTCATCAATGAGTGTTTTTATAGCTAGAAAGCTTTAATTAATCACTTCCTTACTTTACTTAGAAGTGAACGTTCTTCAGAAGCACTTTTCTGAGGTACTGTTTATCATGCTGTACAAAATAGCTCAAAGTTTTGTGTCTGTGGATGAAATCCTATCGGTGTCCATCACAAGAAAAGCCACTGAGCAGTACTTTCCTGTAGTGCTGTTTATTATGCTGTACAAGGTGGTTCTAACTTTTGAGTCTGTGGATGAAATCCTAAAGTGTGACCATTCATATGAAAGCTATTGAGCAGTACTTTCCTGTGGTGTTGTTTAGTATGCTGTGCAAGGTGGTTCTAACTTTTAAGTCCGTGGATGAAATCCTAAAGTGTGACCATGCAAATGAAAGCTACTGAGCAGTACTTTCGATTCCTGTGGTGCTGTTTATTATGCTGTACAAGGTGGTTAAAACTTTGAGTCTGTGGATGTTTGGTTGTTGATTTATTCAAAGATAAGATTGTAGAAAATCTGTCGTATTTGTGTTGTTTTAGCGCTCTTTGCGTTTCGGTCATGGTTTTGGTGACTCTTGGCTGTTTTTCTTGTTATTAGATATTAAATGAATGATGTGTGGAGAGAGGAAACGCAGAAAAAATTCTGAGTTCCAGATGGGATTTGAACCCACGACCTTCCGTCCACTAGTCGGATGCTCTAACCACTGAGCTACGAGAACTCTAGTGGTGAGCGATGGTCAATTGTGGGCTGACACAACGACTGCATCGCGCAGTCACATTGTGCCAATGAACACACACATCACGCAGTCACGTAGAATACTCACGTAGAATAGAGTAAATAAATTGAAATATTGATATTGATATTGATATTGGATATTTTGTCGCCTCTTCGCCCACAGAAAACGCGGGGGAGTAGTCAAATTAATTGTTCCAGTAAACAGCCAAATGCTTTTATCGGAAATCAACAATACTCAAGTCGTATATGTAAAAATGAAATAAAATAAATATAAAGAAAAATTTGACTTTCCAAGGACTTACAGCGCGAGCAGTTATTTATACCAGCGAACAGACAATAATTATAAAGCTAATCAGATTCGCTTATTTGATGATTAAAGCTAATCCTGTCAGTTTCGTGTATTTGATGATCGAGGCAATCAGTTTAGTGTATTTGATGATTGAGCCAATCAGATTCGTGTATTTGATGATCGAGCCAATCAGATTAGTATATTTGATGATTGAGCTTATCAAATTCGTGTATTTGACGATTGAGTCATCAGATTCGTGTATTGGATGATTGAGCCAATCAGATTCTTGTTTTTGCAATAAACCACGGAGACCGTTTACTGAAACGCTAAAGTACAGTATATAAGAGTTATGAAAGACATTATTGGTGGGAATTCTCACACTGAACCAAAGTTTTGTGTAGCTTGTCCCTCGACAAAATTGAGACAGTTTGCCCTCAAAAACTGCAACATTCCCGACAACCGAATAAAATCACACATAAAAATGGCTCGTTTAGAAAGGAGCGATTTTTTAATTAACAGCACGCTCTCATTCCACGCCATCCCTATTAGTTAAAATGAACTGAGACTAAATTTTGTGCAATCACTTTTAATTCGGTCGTTTAAACACATCAAGATTTAGATTATAAAATTTTACGAATCCTTTACTGAATTCTACCTGGAATGATGGCGTGTGATGAGTGTGTTATTTGATAAAGTTATTCAGTAGTCCTGCTTGAACCACGTGTTGCACTAATACATGTACAGCTCAACAATCCCAATCTGAGTTCTAGGAAGGCTGCCTGGTTTCCACGCGATCGCAAACGCAGACGATCGCATGCATCGCAGGAATTGTTCACTTAATCGAAATCGATCGCAAAGAACTGCGTTTCCATATTTCTTTGAAGGGGCAGTTGCTTCAAGATTATATACAGTGGAACCCGATTTAACGAGCCCCTATATAACGAACCCCCTGGTACAACGAACCATATTGTTCAGCCCAGTAATACACCTTTTGCCCTTCATGAAGAGAAAATAATTTTTCATTTTAGTATATAAACGTTCAATAACGTTTATATACTAAAATGAAAATTTATTTTCTGTTAATGAATGGCAAAAGGTGTAGTAAAATTTATGGAGAAGAACCCGGATTTGACGAACCCCCGTTATAATGAAGACATTTTTCCAGTCCCTTGCAATTCGTTGTATCGGGGTTCCACTGAAGCTTTATTGTGGTTGAATACAGACTCCGAGTAGCCGTCCTTTTTTTACCTCAGATCCTACACGGAAACGGAAATATATCAATTATGAAACTCAACGGTAAAAACGAGGAGCGATTTACGTCAAGCTTGGCGCGATCTTATAATAATAATAATAATGATAATAATAATAATAATAATAATAATAATAATAATAATAATAATAACAATAATAATAATAATAATAATAATAATAATAATAATAATAATCTTTATGGAGGAAGCTCCCGTCATGTTGAGTGGTTTTCAGAGAGGTCCTCCGAAGATAAAATAAATATAAAAATTCACTGAGAAATTATAAGAAAAATTAGGGGAAGAAAGAGACTGCTCGCATTCCGGGTTGAATTCAAATATGATCGCAAATGGATCGGCTCAAGCGGCTAGGCACAAACAGAACTTGTGGCCCTTGCTTAAGCTACTGGCCCTTCAGATAAAAAAGTAAAAACTGAAGGAAAATCATTTGTTATTCATAACAGAAACATGTCACTGACTATGCAAGTACACTCTGGAATGAGCCATTTATGAGGTACCGAGAGCTCTCGTGGAGAGACTCCCATTCAAAAGTAACAGGGGTACTGTTTGTACCTTTCAGCGTGGTACAAAACCAGAACCTTCTCCCACTTTAGAAAAATTATGGGGGACTCGCAGTCTAAGTTCAAAACTGAAATATGATTGTAAATGGATCACCCGGACCGGCTAGGTTTTAAGGGGACTTGTGGCCCCTTGCTTGCGGCATTTGCCCTTCAGATAAGACAACGTCTAAGAAGAAAACTAGAGGGAAAGTATTTGTTATCTATAACAGAGAACTTAGCAAGTTAAGTGGATACATCCATTATACGTCAGCAAGAGAGGACGTCAGGTGACATGTAATGTCAGGGACATTAAAATCTGTAACCAAGTACTGAGATAGTGCAAACTATCTTGTGATTGAGCTGTGGTAAGATTAAGTTTTCCCATCGGAAGCAATGAAGGTTTTCAGTCAGCTTCTCCACAATAGGCTTCTGGGCATACGCTCGGTATACCATTCAAGTAATACACATAGAAAGAGCCGCAGTTTCTCACTGTGATGTACTTGAAGAGCTGACAACATCCGCTTGGATTTCGAAAGCATACTTTTCTGGTAACTTTTCCCTCTTCCACTTTGGGATGACCCCCCTTCAGCCAGCCTGGTCTCGATGTCCCACAGGTTTTATGGGGTACACACGAAGTAGGCATTCTTGTTCCTACGTTGCCATGGAAACGAAACCAGCCAGGACCAAGTGAGTCGTCGCATAAGTAGCCAAAACCATTTGTGGTTATTCTTCTTGCATCCCTTATAATCTGATAGTTTTGACATTCTAATAACACAAACAAAGGAATTTGGTCTGGGCAAAATACATCTGAGATACCGTTTAGCCCCGCCTACTATCACTGTTTAGTAAGGTAAAGTAGGTTAAACCGCAACTGCCTACAGGTTTCTGCGGTAGCAAGACACAGCTAGGAGAATTACTACTCCCCCCATCCCTGGATGGGATCCTTGGTCATTGCATGGTAACCCCAGCGTTTCCTTATGTTTGACTAACGGTTTGCCATCACTCACTTTTACACGTGGGTAGAGAGAGACAATGTGGGGCAAATGATTTTTATTTATGGACGCAGTGCAATGCACATACCGTATTCACTCGATTAAACGCCGCGGCGTTTATTAAATTTTTAGCGTTTCCGATGCGGCGTTTATTCAAGGGCGGCGTTTATTCGAGGGCTTTTATTTCAAAATCATATTTCTTAAATCACTGATAATAATTACGGTAAATCATTCGTAAATACTATGTAAAACAGAAACATGTTTAAAGTTCCAATGTCTCGCTTTTTTGCTGAGATAGAATCACAATTGTCTGGATTGTGATATGTACAACGTTCATGTGTAGATTACCGAGTTTTAGCTTTCTTGTTATTTTTCTTCTTATAATCCTCGAATAAACGCCCCATTCTTCTGATTGGGTGCGGCGTTTATTCGAGGGCGGCGTTTATTGGTAATTTTGCTTCCATCTGCGGCGTTTAATCGAGAGCGGCGTTTATTCGAAGGCGGCGTTTAATCGAGTAAATACAGTACCAGCCTTGGACTTTCCATCCAGACCTAATGATCGTAGCCGGTCAAATGTCTAACTGGCTAACCACTTCATCTCGCCTCCACATTTTCAAATAAGTCCGCTCGATGATTTCTCATTGCGATAAGCCCATCACATTTCTTAAAACTTCGTTCATCCCCCTCTCCCCCCCCTCTCCCCCCCTCTCCCCCCCCTGCCCCGCTCCCTAGTCTGAACAATTGCAGACCAAGACCCCGTGGTTTTGAAAGCCTACTAGCTATTGGCTCATGAGGAACTTAGGTATAACCAATTAAGCTTTTGTTTCTCTTGCTTAAAAACGTTTTCCATTGCTAAATTTCAGTTTCGGCTCGAAATTAATTAGTCAATTCAAAATCGAAGAAGAAAACGTAATCTACCTAAACTTTCATTGAGAAGTCCGATTTTAAACAAAAATAACACAACCTAAAATAGAATAACCCAACTTTAAACATTTGTTAGAGCTGGAAGCAATCAAACCGAACTGAAAGACATTCATTAAGGCAACAGTGCTACGTTGTTCATCTTTTAGGGTTCCATTTGCCATTAAAACAAGGAGTTGCTTTTCGGCTTGTGGTTTAGACAATAGTGTTCATTGTTTATCTATTAAGGGTCAATTTGCCAACTGACAGTCTTTTAAATGTAAAGAAGATCCTCGCAGTTATTAACGCAACTTATGCAGTTGCGAAAAGAAAGCCTGAAAAAATCAGGCTTGCTGGGATTCGAACCCTGACCTCTGCGACACCGGTGCAGCGCTCTAACCAATTGAGCTAACAAGACAACTGGGAGCTGGTCATTAAATTGGTTCGTAATATACCCGGGAAAGATGAAGATGAAATTATGAATATATGAAATTCATATATTTGAACTGCAGAGGTCAGGTTTCGAATCCCGGCAAGCCTGATTTTTTCAGGCTTTCTTTTCGCAACTGCATAAGTTACGTCAATAACTGCGAGGATCTTCTTTACATTTATTTCTTCATTGCGCAGTTCAAATATATGAATTTCATATATTCATAATGACAGTCTTTTGCCGAAAACACCTCCTTCAACCGAAACCATTTGCCCTTTCTGTTAACACCTTGAAAAGACTTGCACTAATAATAATTTAATATAATTTAAAAACTTGCCCTCCGGCTCGCAGTTCACTCCGTCTCCAACGTATCCTGCTTTGCAAGTACAGTTGTACGAGCCTTCAGTATTCTGACAAGTAGCTTTGTTGTGGCACTCGTGAAGACCCTCTGAACATTCGTCGATATCTAACGAAAAACAAGCGTGTAACACATTCTAAGGAATTTTTACTCTGCGTGAAAACGGCATAATAAGATTGTTTGGCCTGTGTCCCGTTTGATCCTCGCATACAATAATACAGAAAATAAGAGAGAAAAAAGTACGCCAAGGTCCATAGTAGCCAGGAGGTTTGAGTGGCTGTTGTATTAACACATTAAAACGACCAAAATCGTTAATCATGGCAGATTTCACTCGTTTGAGACTGATTTTGGTAGATTAAACAGATTTAATGAAAAATAGCACCACATGCCACTTGAGTTCGGTTTGAGTGAAATTAAATTACGAATATATCCTAGTGCTGTGCCATGAATGGCCTTATAAATAATAATAATTAACATAAAATCAATCCTATGTTTAATATTATGCCAGTGAAGTTCAGTTAGCAAAGGAGTAATATGACAGTGTCTGGTAGCTTTGTATACAAATCTCGCTGCAGCATTTTGCACGCGTTGTAATTTAGAAATGGTGCAACCAGGCAATGGTTGCCTTTAAAGTAGTCACAAAACAACACAGAGACCGGGTGTCACTAGCCTCCCACGCAGTCGTTTTTAGGGGAGTCGTATTAGCCTACTCCCCTAAAAACGACTGCGTGGGAGGCTAGGGTGTCACACGCACATTAAATTTACAAATGAGTATTTTACGGCACCACTCTACACAATTTGCACCCTTGAGATCTCTGATTATGTGTGAAGTGTCCGCTTACTGGAGGTTAAAAGCAATTACAGAAACTTGCAATATGTTTTTAAAAAAGTGGCTTATGCGTACGAGAGATGGTCGCCCACGAGAAGTTCCAACTTTAGTGATTTGACTGAAAAAATTTTGGTATTTTGGAAAAGTGGTCACTGACGGGGGATGGCCGCTTACGAGAGGTGGTTGCACAGGAAGGTTCAACAATATGAGTCAAAATCCTCATCACATTCTTCAATATGGCACCATCGGTCATACAATGGTATGGATAACTGCTTTAGTTGATGTAGTTGTAAAGACACATTAATTAACAGCGTTATTATACCTTGCTCACAGTGAATTCCAGTCCATCCTGATTTGCACACACACGAGTAGGACACTTGCCAGTTGACGCATGTTGCGTGGTTTAGACAGCGATCCCTGAAGCAAAAGTCGGCGGCTTAAACAATTGAAGTAAAAATTGAAATCAGTAGGCTTTTAATACCTGTATCCAACATTGCCAGGTAATTTTAGGAACAAGATATCAAGTCCACCTACTTAATGCTCTCATGTCGCAGTAAGCAAGAATGGAGTTTCCAGATCTCGGAGGATCCAGCCAGTAGTTACCGCTGACTGCCTGTCCTCCTTCACTCGCTTTGATCTCTCCGCACGTGTCAGCAGGCACATCGGGAATGGAACCGAGGGGAACTGGAAACCAAACACAACAAAACTCTACTGAATACAAGGCTACCAGGCCGGAATATATCATTATTGATTCATCCATTTTCTTTCGTCGTGAACCTTACAAGTCTTTTGAAATGTAGGTTTAACTTCGACTGGCGAAGTTTGCAATAAGCTTCCGTCAAGATTTTCTGTAAAAAACCAACAACCGTTTTTTGGTGCGAACATTTTCACTAATTTTTGGTGCAGACATTATTTGTTTCGAAAAGCGAACAGTACCATCGTTGATTTCTTACCTCTGTTTGGGACCTTCGTCACGTAATATCTCTCACTGTTCTTGACAAAATCCTCTGGCTGAGCCTCCTTAGTTCTGTCATTCAACTCACATATGTGTTCCAACATGACGTAATTGAAGCTTTGACATCTGACGTCAGAGTTGCATGCCTGTCTGCAGTCGAGGGAGCCTGGGCGCGCTTTAAATGTCTTGTAGGCGTGGTCTTTGAGCATCATCTGATAAACGGAGTAAGTGTTGATCCCACATTGATGAGCGGCAATGTTGCGAAATAATAAAAACGCTTCAACCAATATGCTGATAATGAGTATCTTTTGCCAAGCCATTCGTTTTACACCAACTGTAAACTGTGACAACGTAAAAAACATATTTTAACTTGACTGTATTTAGCAGTTTTTTTAAATTTAGTTTCTTGTCGCTCATAAAACTGGAATTACAGACATTCACTTGGAATCCTGTTAAAGCCTGAACTTTTCTCGGCTCTTCGTTGTCGCAGCCTTTAGAGTTGTTCGCATCACTCCTCGGTTGAACTCTTAAAATGTTTTATCGACAACTCACAAACACCAAATACACGCCGCGTTCATATAGACGTCGTTCCGTCGTTCAGGTCGTTATATATAAACGCCCAAGCCGTTTAATCGAGATACCGATGTTTATTTAGGGTCCAGCGGTTTTCTCTGAATCTGGCGACCTTATTTGACTGAATATCACGACACTGATAAAAACTGAACTGACTAAAGTTACTGAATCATTTTGGTACACCAGTACAATATTTCAGCAATGCTAACTCCGCAGTCTTAAGAGGGTCTAGGCTACGAACACACCAATGTCTATGATATAGATAGTAGCCAAGTCAAGATAACGTACAGTAAACCAGCTTTTGTTAAGATTTTTCACTAAGTTTTGTTGAAGTTTGGTCTTGGTTTAAAGCGGTCCCGAATGAAGACTTCCCGCGTTTAATCGAGAAAGTACAGTATGATCATGTTACACATTCATGTTCATTTATTCACTATCCGCGTGTGCAATTTGAGCTTACAGTTGGCCGGGATCACGGTTGGCTTGATAGCTTGGCTGGTAAGAACGCTGCACTGGATCCCAGGCGTGGTGTATAACGCGGGGTTTTCGATCGAGCCTGCATGAATTGTTTTTAAGAGGTTTTTTGGGGGACTGCTAGGGATCTTTCACTTATATATAATGTTTTAATACCAATTCACATATGATCATTTCATATATTCACTTTTAGTAGCAACTTTGCACACCCAACACAATCGGTGAAAGTCGGTACACTGCATTTAGTTTACACATGCTGGTGCTATTTCATGTAGGATTTAAGTCGGATACACTGGGTTGGAATACGGAAGCAAAAGATATCTCTTTATCCTTCTATACTCTGTAAGTGTTTAGTCAGTAAATAAAACTTTTAAACTTGCCTGTATGAAAAGGTCATCTGTCCTTGAAGACTACAAACTGATTTAGCCGAATGAGAAGCAATCTGTTTATTATATCCCAGTCTCGACAGAAAATTGGATATTGCCAAGCGTTTATTTTTGTATACACGCATGTTTGATTGTAGACAAAGTAAGTGATTATCTTTTGGAAGTGCAAAATTGTAAGAAATTTGCTGTTTCGTCACTTTGCTTAATTTAAAGAACTAAATTGTGAAAGAAATCAAAGCCACTCAAAAGTTAATGAAAATTTGTCAGCTTTGTCGACTACAGCTGATATTTGCAATTACCTTCCAATGCCAGACAGGTGTTTCTTAATTTATCACTAAGCTTGCTTCATCGCTCTGATGAGTTGAATACACGAAACGTTTTATGTTTTCCTTGTGATGTCGTACATGGTTTCATGTTACTGAATTAGGAACCGTTTAAACCTTGTTTCTTTTGTTTTTAAAATAGATTAATCCGGTCTAACTTTTTTTGAACTTAAATTTCGGTAACTTCAGTTTACCATCATTAGAGAGCAAGAGAGCATGGTCTCTTAGAGCTCATGCTTATCTTGCTGACAATCTCTTGTAAGAGCGTTGATAAAGGTGAGCGGAAGTCACTAACACTTAAGTGTAAAAAAAAAATCGATCAATTAAACTATTTTCAGTGTCTACTACCCATTCTACCGAACGCAATGCCGACACTTGTTTCACAGTTACGTTTTTTATAAATGTCGCATTTGGAGTTCGAAAATCATCTGAGGTAATTTTTCTCTTCGTGGAAGTCGTACTTCTTTCAATTGTGTTAACAACAATAAAACTAACAGCGCTGTTATGCGACGTTGAGGCTCCTTTCAATTTAACTGAATTTTTGTACTAAATTATTAATGTTTTTTAGAAATTAGCAATTTGCTTCTTTCAGTTGATTACGAATTGGGAACGTTCATTACTAGTAATTGTCGCTGCTTCAGTTCTAGCTGTTACCATCTCCTAGAGCACACCTCGGGTAAATCCCGTTCTTCTGGCCCCGGGGTGGGGCAAAAAGGGCCGAAATTCCGACTATTCCAGATTAGCTAACTCGATGCAAGGACCACTTGGACAAACCATTTCATTCCATTTTTACTTAGCTTTTGCAGCCCCTGATGAAGGTGAGTTTTGTTTCACCGAAAAGATTGGACAATAAAATTACCCTTCTTAGCTGTCCGATCAGCCTTGCAATTGGTTTTTTATTCCAGATTAGACTGTTCCAGGCTCTCAGATAGTAGGGGGACGGCACGAAAATTAGAAACCGAGGGAACCCCTCGCGTTTTTTGCGCTTATTTTCTCAATTCCCGCTTTCCATAGGTTTTCTCAGAGCCTGGAACAGGCTAATTCCAGATTCGATAAAAAAGCAATGCTGATTTAACGGTAGGGAAACTGTATATTTACCAATATTTCAAAAGGCACAGCCTTTCTTCTTCAGGGTCTTACAGACCCTGTAAGACCCTGAAGAAGAAAGGCTCAATTGTTGTGGCTCCCGCAATTGTCAAGTAAAGATGTTGTTAACTATTTGAAGTTAAGAAGTGCAAGCGGAAAAACACGGATAAATCCAAGCAAAGTTTACAAAGTTAAATCGAGCGGTTGTATTTAGTACAAACTGTTTGTGACAGGCCACATGACCTCCTTCTCTACTCAGTCCGTAGTCCGTACTCCATCTTCCATGTAATACTTTCACCGCATTTCACCCAGACTCGTACCCAGTCGCTATTAATGAGTCTGGGGTAAAGGTTCTATTGAGACGCGCGGGGTGACATGGGAAGGGGCGAAGGACAAATGGCGACTGGCAGATTTCGCATCAATGTGGCGGCCGCTGGCGAGGGAAGTTCTTTTTCACGCGAGGTAAATAATGCCATAAATGAAGGTAAATTAGCTTGCTCACATCGCAGTTGTACTGGAAATAATGTTTTTAATAAAGCGAACGATATTTTGCATCACTACACAGTAAGCTTATAACCCACTGAGTTGACCTTTTCTGATACTCAGACAGTTATGCATGTTTCCATTTTACCTGTTACCATCCCCCCCGGGCAACTCCGAGGACAAGTCCAGCCCTTCAGTCCCGGGGGGTGGGGAGTTGCTTGAAGCAGTCTTGTCCCGGGGGGAGGGGGGCGGGGCAAATCGAAAATAACATCTTCTTGTTCTTGTGAAGTACGTCACTTCTCGGTTGACGCCAAACCACGTGAAGAAGACTGCCTATTTCCAGGGAGAATATCTAAAATTTGTAGCAGACTGGTTAGTGAAGAATAATCTCTCAAAATTAAAATTTGTATTCGAAGGAACTTTTATTATAAATTGTTAAACGAATGTGTGTTTGATGCGTACTCGAATGGATGGCGTTCTTCACACAGGGACTGGAAGGGTATTCTCGGGATCCGGGATTTGACCAAAATACGGTGCGGGACTCGGGAAAACGCAAAATATCTTGACGGGATTCGGGATTTGACTGCTACCAGGGAAGCGGGATTCGCCAAAATTTGGGCACGGGATGCGGGGTTTTTGGCTTGTCTGTCGGGAATTCGGGAAATCGTCACGACCCAAGTAAACGTTCTAGCGGCAAAAGCGAATCAACCAGGCGAGCGCCAAATATCAATCAAAAGGGCCAATCTACATCTTAGATTTATTAGCTTCTGCAGAAATTAGTTTTTTTTAACGTATGTTTGGGAAAGAAAAACGGTATTGGATAGCGATGAAAAAAGGGCGGGATGCGGGGGATTCTCCTCAAAAAGGAGCGGGAATGCGGGATCAGGACCCCCTTCCAGACCCTGTTCACAAACAAAGAAATATTTCTTCAGCGTATTTATGTATAAGATGACTTAAATAGACTCTATATGAAAATGGATGCACGGCTTTATATTAAACAGAGGTCTCAGTCCAGTGTTCATTCTTATGAAACAAGCTATGAAAAACTCACGCGCCTCGGCTTGTGCGTATGTGCTATATTTAGAATAAATCACGTGGCGAAGACCATTTCTTTACTCGCTAGCCGTATGCCAGTGCGGTTAGATTTTTCTGCAGTTTTCTTTTTCAAATGTAGTGTTCATTTTTTTATTATATTATACATGTAGTGTCTTTCGTTCAAGAGGCTCTAGAAAAGCATTTGAGTTCTTGTCAAAACGTCTTGTTTTGCTATTGTACGGATCTATGTTTTCTACACAAAACAACGTAGTTGTGGTCGATGAAGAGTCCCGGGGGTGGGGAATTGTCTCTTTTTGCGTGCCCGGGGGTGAGGGATAGACCGCTAAGTGTGAACAAAATTGCAAATCCCCGGGGGTGTGCCCGGAGGGGATGGTAACAGGTAGAATTGAACCATGCATTATACAACAATACCTTTCGTCAACTATAAATTATAAATTTCACAAATCATTGGCTGAAATCGTTCTTCAAACTTAAAAATAGTTTTCTCAAATCGCAAGAAATTTCTAAATCGATACCTTGATTTCTTGGCTCGATTTATTTCCGACAAGCCACAATATTTGCACCTTTAATGTAAACAGACGATAGATCTTCTTGAAAGCATCGGATCCTGAATTACGACCACTTACTCCTGTTCGCGATTGAAATAGGGCCGGTAACATCTCCCTGCACTTCGTGGAAAGATTAACTTCCATCTCCCGAAACGAGGAATCCAAGTATCGTGAGAGTTCAGTGCCGTTTCCGTGAAAAAACGACCTGCACGCCTCTATGATAGAATACACCTCTTTACCGTACGAATTCTGCCAGTCGCTATTTTTCCTTCGTTCCTTCCCATGTCACCCCGCGCGCCTCAATAGAATAGAATCTTCCCCTTTCCCTCAAAAATAGCGACTGGGTACGAGTCTGGATTTCACCGCGCTTTATACTGACCGTGCCTGTACTGGGAGGACTGAAACTGGTGTTGCGACGGGAAGGGGCGCCATTTTTCGTCCGAAGGAGGGATTTTTGTCAGGTGATTTGTAGTGCTGTTCAAACAGCTTTGGAATTGCAAGTTAAAGTAGTCGATCTAAAATCCACAGAAATTTGCGCCAAGAAAGATAACTTACATTTTGTTTCGTCCCGACAAGAAATTTCTGCCCGAATTTATAAATCTATTATTTTACATATGAAGAGATTTGCCCCATCATGAAAAAGGTAAGCTTAAGTTCTGCTTTTATTGTGGTATTATATAGAAACTAATCTCACTTTCTCCTCAATGCCTTATTCATGATATTACTTCTTGATCTGCAAAGGGTGTTTGACTGTCGCGAGGTTTTTTTGATATGGTCATGTAATCCGTGAGATCAGTGCTATTAAATATCTGGTAATATATCAATATCTGCTTACACATCAAACTTCTCCTAAAACAGAATGATGTCGAGGTTTTCATAAGCAGAGCTGTCCATCGGATGGAAGTCATCCGGAGGTTGATAGGAGGTCAAAGATGTTTTAAAATTTAAAAGATATTTGTCACAACCTCCACTGTATAAACCTTTCTCCATCCCTGCCCCCTCCCCCTCCCCCTCCCCCACCCCCGACCCACCCCTCCCTCACTTTTGTGTTGTTTAAATCATATCTTGTCAATCCAATTTCAGATTGAAGGATTGATTGCTGCACCACTTACTCCTTTTGATGAGAATGGGTAAGAACTCAGTGTGTTTCAGTGTTCCCCAGCCATGGCAGATGCACTCATTAAAGTATTAATTAATTGGGTTTAATTTTGTTCTCACTATTTTTTTTTTGGAAGTCAGTAAAAAACAAACAAACAAACAAAATCAGAGATCCTACAATTCAAATCATAGCTGCACATTCGTGTGAGTGAATAATAATAACCTTTAATGAGGATGCCAACTTCACTGTATAGAAACTAGTGATTTACAGAAGGGTCCTCTCTTAGGTTGCAACATACCATTATTGATTTACATATACAAGTGGATCAATCCCATTTAGCAAACTTGCGGTGTATTTACCAAATAGTTAGAATGACTTTCGTACTGTTATGAGTTCATTACGTTTCCCTTTTGTGGTTATCATGTGCATGATAAACGTGGGGGCACGATGGTGTAGTGGTTAGCATGTTGGACTTCAGAACTATAAAAGGTCGGTGGTTTGAGACACATTCCTACCATCGCGTTGTTTCTTTCGACAAAGACGTTACCTCACATTGTGTAGTACCAGAAAATATCCATACTCCCCCCACGGAAGGTTTTTGTTTTACACCCCCACACTGACCCCCCAGGAAATTCCAGTTTAGCTTCATACTGTCCTTCTAATAGTTTGGCTTTTAAACCCCTCCCCTCCCCCTAGGAATTTCCAATGACCTTCTGTGGGGGGAGTATGGATACTTTCTGGAACCACACATGATCTCTCTTCACCCAAGGTGTATAAAATGGGTACCGGTCATATACTACTGGGAGTAACCCTATATAGACTGGCATCATATCCTGGGGGGAGAAGTAATACTCTCAGTTGCTTCATAATACAGAAACCGAGACAAGCTCCAGCTGTGTGGGCTTCCTTGGCTTGTATATGCGACTTTACCTTTTACCTCATGTGCATCATAACAGTCCAAAATCTCATATTAGTACAAGTCATACTGATGTGAATTCAGTGCAGGATTAGATTGACATTTGCATTTATACCAGTATCATGAAAACATGGTATGGCTGTTTGTTCAAATATATCACTTTTAGTTTCAACCGTAAAAATGGATTATATAAATGTGGTCCCGTACAAAGTTTTCATCTTATAGTGATAACATTGCTCATAGTGATAACACTGCTACTAACAGTATCATGGAAATTACAGCACATCTTCACTGATCCTTAATTTCAGCTGTTTTCTTCTCAGCTATCACAAAAAAATTGAGGAATAATAATAATAATTATTATATATTGTAGTCAGTATCTGTCTTTTCATCTGCTAAGAGCCTACAGTTAATTCTGGGAATCAGTGCAACCTACAGATTATTCACTAATCTGCCAGCAGATTAGTGAATAATCTGTAGGTTGCGCACGCAATGCATGATTTCCAAGAGCAATGTGGGAGGCATCTGAAAGCGAAGTAAATTCATGGCTTGTCGATTCGCTTCTTCAACCGAGCAAGAAATTGAAAAATTGCTGAAACAGAAAGACTCGGAAAACAAAAGAAGGCTGACAAAAATTGCGAAGGAACTGTTCCATGAATACCTTAAGGAAAAAAGCGTTCAGAAGCCTGAAGACAAGAAGGACACAAATGTTGAAATTGTTTGCCGTTATTTTGTTTACCTGTAAAACAATGCATAATAAAACAATTATTAGATTCGGTTTTTGCGATATCCGGAATAATCAAGGTCTCGTTAACTGTTAACAGTTAACTGATAACAGTTACCTCGACCTTGATTATTCTGGATATCACTAAAACCTCATCCAATAATTGTTTATAATCTATTTTTATCTGGTAATAAGCATGAAATAAAATTTGTCAACAGGGACCTAAACTTATCTGTGGTTGATGAATATGTGAAACACCTGGAAGAGGAGAATGTTAAGGGAGTATTTGGTGAGAAAGGAGATAATTATCTCTTTGAAAAATAGGGTGGAAAAAGTTCAGGAGGGGGGGGGGGACTTCTTTGTCTAAGCTATACAGGTATGTGCTGCCAAGTATGGTTTTTGATATGTTTGGTCCAAAATATATAATTATATGGGTATGGATTTCAACCATTTTGGTCCGCAAGTATAGAAGTGGGCAGGGATTTTACAGGTCAGATCTGAAAATAGGTATGGATTTTATGTCCATTGGAAAATTATTCCATATTTTGGTCTGAAGTAGGGTAAGGAACAAAACTGAATGCAAGGCTGGCTCTATGGCAAAGGGCTAATTTATTTAATGGCCAATATGTCAGCTAACAAAATTAGCCTTCCTCAGGGCCAGAGCTATACGGAGGGAAAATACTTTAACGGCTCTGCTAAAAAAAGGCATGGTTAGAGTCTTTTAACTTACCAGTTGGAGGGCAAGAGGAGGGAGGATGCATGCTTATTTTAGGGAGTCATGCGCATGTCATTGCTTGATTTTTAGAGCGGTTTGTAAATGAGTGTCGAAAGTAATGATGTGTTTGCCTTGGTTTCACTTTACTTGTCTCTCTGATGGGTAAAAAAAAAAGCTTGTGCCACTTTCAGGGTTTTCAATAAGGGCCGGCAGTTGGCGAAACTTGCCGGCTATTGCACATGAACATGCCACCTATTTGATTGAGGAATTACCTCGGTATTTTATGACTAACATGAGAAACATTCGCCACAAAACACGCTAGCCTTGGATCGGCCAAGATTTATTCATGAAAAACAAAAGAATCTTGCCTGAATTCTGAATAATTTCAGCGGCGATTTGTGTTTCCTGCTCTGTTCAAATACCCTAATTCTTGCTCTGGAATGCAGGAAATACATTGGAAAAGGCCCAAATTTTTGAAATTTCCCCGGATCCCCCTAGAATCTTGCGCCTTCGGCGTGAGTATTTCTTTCTCCGCCTACTCCTAAAATTTTGCCACCTGCTCAGAGTCTTATTGGAAACCCTGCACTTTCTAAACCAATGGTGACTTGCTTGCACTCATTTTCCCATGCTTGATGCTAATTACTTTGAATGTATTTGCTTTAATTTCTGATTGGTTCATTTTGTTTTTTATTCCTATCATGATTAGTTAGAGTAACTACTTTGGTTTGGGTTTTATGATGTCTCCTCATTTAAAAGCCGCTCTATCTCAAGACAAGTGGCAAATGCATAGGCAGCAGTGAAATGGCTAGTGCAGCAACCTTTGAGGGGACTGAGGGAGAAACTATTTGGAATTAAACCATGAGTGCAGGACTCCTAATAATTTCCAACTCATTTTTTTTCTGTCACTCAAGCGTTCAACAAAACAGACCCCAGAGGATGGAATTAAAGACTAAAATTAATTATTGTGTAGTCACACATTCATAGAAAATTGTACATTATGTAGATGATGGTTATTTGCAGACATTTCTCATAGGGTTATCATTGTTCCTTGTTATCTAAATTTATTATTGAAAAGGTGGGTGAATCTCTTTGGGACAATGGGGTAATGATTGAATATCCAGGTTGTTAGCTGGTGAAGCACTTCAGCTCATACCGTATTTGATCGAATAAGCACCCTCTCTAGAATAAGCGCTTCACTTTGATTAAGTGCCCCTCTTGAACTGATTTTTTTTAAGGTTGAATCAGTGATCAGCAAATCTGTGAACTTCTTGAGTAATTACTCTATTTTATTTTCCTACACGTTTCGTGTGACTAATGCACACTTCATCAGGGAGTTTTAAAATACAACTAAGTGTGCCGACTAGGAGGAGGCCAACGACGACGTGAACGTTATCGATAATGATGAAGATAGAGACGACGATGTAGATGTGGAATGAACTACCTCAAACGTCATGTGTTTTTAAATAGAAGCTACATCATAGAAACAAACTCTGAGTCCTTGTAATTTTGTTAATAAGCACCTCTCCTGGATTAATCGTCCCTCCTCGATAAAGCGCCCCCCTTGAACACGAAATTTGAAATAAGTGCCTGGGGCGCATATTCGATCAAATACAGTACATGGACTCATTAAATGAGTTACTGGGGTGAGGACCTAAACACTGCGTGAGAAACTCCAGTGAATTTGTTATGTATTTTTTAAATGCTGAGAGTAACATTTCATTTCTACAGTTTGTGGAACAACTGGTGAATGTAGTTTACTGACACTTGATGAGAGAAAGAAGACTGCCAAAAAGTGGATTCAAGCAGGGAAAGACAGGTTTAATGTGCTAGTCTAAGTCCTTAATTAATGTACTAAACAATACAATTATTTAATAAATTAATTAATACAACAAGTTACAACTGAAGGGGTTCCTGGAATAAAGCCCCAAGTGACTTCTGATGGACTGCTAAATTCTCCTTCCAATTTTCCTTGTGTGTGTTTGTAAATCAAAGGGAGAATTTGACATTAGATCAGGAGTCACTTAGGGCCTTTTTCCACATATCCCTTCAATTTTATATGTTAATTTATAAAGGCCTTTGGGGTCTCAAACTTCATTAGTGTGCAGTGTGTGTGTTGTGTAATCTTGAAACCTACGATGTATTGATGAGTAGCTTGTATAATTTTAAAACACAAGTATGCACCAAACCAGTGGATAGTATTTTTTGTGCACTCAAACTCGGGAATCATGGTATCTGCTGCTAACTGTTGACTAGAGGTAAATATCCAACACTGTTTACTGAAACTCAGAGGTAAATAATTGGTTTAGTGTATACCATGCAAATATAAACCTGACCTCAGTTGTTCAAAGGTTGGATAGCGCTATCCACCGGATAATTGTCTATTTATCTGGTGGATAGCGCTATCCAACTTTTGAACAACTGGGGCCTGGCCAATAGATAAATGGACAAAAATGTGTGCTGGGTGGCCGCTGCCTGAGAGGTTAATAGCAAATATCATACAGAATGTGAGCACCCAATCAGAGCATACAGTTCACAAATATTCACATATTTTCATGGTGTTATACTAATACAGATTAAAATAATGTTTCTTTTCAGATTTGATTTTATTATAATCCAGGTTGGGTGTTCCAACTTGAAAGATACGCAAGAACTGGTCAGTAAACAAACATGTAATTTATAAACAAACCAAGAGAGAGGTTTTTAACCTGATAAGTGATGAAGCATATTAGTGCTTAACTTTACTTGCACTTTATTTCTTTTTAAGGCACAGCATGCTGAAAGTGCAGGGGCAACGGCAATTGGCTTATTGCCAACCACTTATTTCACTCCAAAAACTGTAGGTGTGTGTTATGATATCATATTGCAATACATGTTAAAGGGGCAATGTCACTAAGATTTTCCTGTTTTTATGTATATTTTTTAATTTTTATTTATATGTGATAGTGATACTTTTTTCAAACTGGAAGCTTTTACTAAAAGGAAGTATAGTTGAACTTAAAGTGTGCAAGTCTAAAACTGCTCTCACAAGTTTCAAGGCAACAAACCAAGCACAAAACAACTACAAAGGACATTTACATTGTGTTGGTGTATTTTGGTGTTTTTACCTCATTTAAACCAGTTGAATGATTCCTGAACATTGCCTTTAGGAAGGCTTTAATATATCAGTGATAACTGACACAGCCAACCCTTCAATCATAAGCACAGTCCACCACACAAACAGAGGATGGTAGGCCTGTAGTGTACTAACGTTCTTTTTATTCCTCAGATGACCTTGTAGATTATGTTCAACTTGTTGCAAACTCTGCTCCAAACACTCCTTTATTTTATTATCACATTCCTTTCTGGACCCACGTCACATGTAAGTACCGGTAATGTCTAATAAGACAAAGCAAACAATTGGTTTATTTTTTAAATCTGTTCACAAGTTGTCAATACAGTATAGAAATGAAACTGAACAAACAAACAGATCTTCAAGTGAAGGTGGAATGGCTATTAAATTCACCCTTTCCAAAGTTAATTCTTGAGTCATGTATTTATTTACCAGTTAAGTCTTCACTCTTAACAGAGTATTGCAGACTGCTTTAAAAAAAAAAATACAACAATGAAAGAAAAAAAAATTAATACTAATCAATATGTAAGATTACACAGGGATTGCCTAAATGAACATGGCGAAGTGATTGCCTAAATGAATATGTAACCAGGAAATAAAGTTTGAACATTCAGTTGAAGATGAAATCCTAAAGTATAACCATTAAAATGAAAGTTACTGGGACACTACCTTTTTTAGCTGATTATATGCAAGCTTTCGTTTTTGAATTTATGGATGAAATTTCATTAGGTAAGTGATTTAGCTATTAAGCCAATACAATACTTTGCAGTCATGCTGTTTGTCACACACGTTGCCCACGATGTACTTTTCGTGCTGCTGAGAATTAAAGGATTAACTCATTTTTGTCACCAGTTTTAATGGAAGACTTTCTGAAAGCTGCCATACCTAAGATTCCAACGTTAGCAGGAATAAAGTTCACAAGTATTAACATGTTTGACTTGGGACGCTGTCTTGTTCTTGACAAAGAAAGAATTCAGGTGCTTTTTGGTGGTGACGAGGTTAGTACTCTACCGGTGCAGCGTTACGTACGCATTGCGGACCTATCCTCAACCTCGATGACCCGACCATATCCCATTGTCGGTCCCGATTCACTTATGAACATTTTCGAGCCACTGCACAGGCTTACCATCCTCTGTTTGTGTGGTGTGCTGTGCATTTTCTTTCTGTACTTTTGAGCGAGCCCGAACGTTGTTTCGAAAACATCACTTTCGCGAGCCTTGAATCACCAAAATAAACAGGAACAGAAAGCATAACCTTATGGCAGCAATTGCTAGTGTTTTTATTTCATTTTCTTCAGTTATTTCGCTAGTTCATAAACCGATACGGCCATTGTAAATGGACAGCACAGCACACAAACATAAATGACCTTTAGCCGCAATATTTAATTTTTTTTTGAAGTCACGAAAATAGTGAATTACGATATTGTAAACAGTCCGTACGGCCGTGTTATTATTACCGTGTAACACTAAATTTTTGCTGGAGTTTAATTTTGCGAATTGGCGACTTTTTCTGTTTTGCGGGAACCAATTTTTGCGATTGGGAAAAACTGGTTTTTCTCGCTGGAAATAAGCCTGAGAAAACAGTCGACGTCTCGCGAGGTCGCCACATCAGAGCCCTCGCAAAATGACGTCTGAGTAACGAGCGCAGAAATTCCATACTGATGACGTGCACTACCTAGATCTTGGTAGTGCTTCTGATTAATTGGAAAGAAAATTCCCTCCCGGCACAACCAATCAGAAGCACTACCAAGATCTGGGTAGTGCACGTCATCAGTATGGATTTTCTGCGCTCGTTACTCAGACGTCATTTTGCGAGGGCTCAAGTGGCGACCTCGTGAAACGTCGGCTGTTTTCTCAGGCTAGCTGGAAATTAATGTTTGCGATTTTCAGGTCTCCTCCTATTTGGAATTATGACATTCTCGTTTTTTGAGTACAATCGAATGCAGGTGAACAACATGCCTATAACACGTTAATCAGTTAATCAATGGAGTACCTTCAGACGATCCTTTTCTTTAAAGATCTTAACAGCTAAATACTTGTAGTGTACCAACTGCAATTTCCTCGCTGGATTTGATTTTCTGAATGTGTTTTCTTTTTTCCTAATTTTGTTTTATTCCTAAACGAAAGAGACGGTTTAAGTAAATGGGTACCAAAATGAATTTACATGAAGTGTAAAAGGCGATGTTTGTATATAATTTCGACAGTGGAGTAAATTTTTGCGGAGAAAATTATTGTGGGAATTTTTTTTCGCGGGAACTTTTTGTGCGGATCGTGAAAAGACCCGCTAAAATCGCAAAAATTAAAACCCGCAAAAATTTAGTGCCACACGGTATTGCGTTGCTCTGCGCGTGATTTTCGAAAAAAATTCTGAAACGTCAAAACGCTATCCACCGGTTTGGTACATACTAAGAGTACACGCGCTGGTGAAAACATTCTCGGCAAAAACTAACCAACATGTCAGCTTGCTTCGGGAGTCATTGTGCTGTTATTGAAGTGTCTGAAAACTACTTTCAACGAAAAGTACAAATTTGTCATTGTGTCTTTCTCAGATAGTCGCCTCGATTGCGAACTGACTTGAAGAGAGCGCACGAAGAGGCGTTAGAAAATCTTACGAAAAAAAGCGTGTTTCGCTTATGCTCTAACTTTGCGTGTGACGATTTTGCGGGCTCAGATACATGGCCAAAATTAGTCATGACTTGGCATCGCTTACACCTGGTAACATAACAGTGAAGAACCTGATCGCCTCTGACCAGAAATCAATTTTATGTGAACAGTACAAGGAGAATTTATTACCTGATCTTGGGCTGTTGTTTGTTTTTCCTTTAGATTCTCATAAGTGCTTTGGCCATGGGAGCTTGTGCAACTGTAGGGGGGTAAGGCAACTTTCGTAATTTTTAGAGCGGTTTTCGATTGAGTGTCCAAAATAATATGCGTCTGCTTTGGTTTTGCTGTGCTAGGCTGCGATTGGTCAGAAAAACTGGCGTCAATTTCTTAGCCAATCGGAACTGAAACCAAAACCAATCGTCCAGACAACCTCATTCCCAGGGTCTCTCTAAGAAAAAGAGAGACACTGGGAACGAGGTTGTCGTCCATATCTCGTGCACACCAATGCGTTGGCAGATGAGGAAGTACTTCCTCATCTGATCGAAAGTGATCAAACTGGCTACATCAAAGGTAGATTCATCGGCGAGAACATCCGCCTAATTTCAGATATAATTGAACAACATGAAAATAAGGAGGGAATGATACTCTTCCTAGACTTTGAAAAGGCCTTTGACTCGTTAGAATGGGGTTATCTTTTTAAAGTGCTTGACATTGTGAACTTTGGTCCAAGTTTCCTCAACTGGATTCATACTTTTTACTCCAATATTTCTAGTTGTGTCGTTAATAATGACTACTCGTCAGAATTTTTTTCTTTACAAAGAGGTATAAGACAGGGGTGTCCTCTTTCAGGATTGCTCTTTGTTCTCGCTGTAGAAGCTCTCGCCCACCAAATACGAATCAGTGACTCAATCAAAGGTCTTGAAAATGGAAATAAGATCACTAAACTCAGCTTCTACGCCGATGATACCACCGCTTTCATTCGCGACGACTCATCTGCGGCGTCCTTATTCACCCTTCTTGATCAATTTGGCGACCTTTCTGGCTTAAAAATTAATAAGTCGAAAACCGAGGGTTTGTGGCTTGGTTCTTGGAAGAGTAGATTAGGCAAAGACGAACCGTTTGGTATTTCGAAGCCGAAACAATACGTTACTGCTCTTGGAATTGCGTTCCCTTAAAACGTTCACGTTGGGAACAAAATAAATTTTGACGAGCGGCTCGCCAAACTTAAAAATGTCTTGAATATCTGGTCAAGCAGACATTTAACGATCTTAGGCAGGATAGCCATTGCCAAAAATCTAGCACTTGCCAAACTTGTTTATAGCTGCTCTGTATTAAACGTTCCCGCCGAATTTGTAAAAGAAGTCAACACCAGCATCTTCTCCTTCATTTGGAACTTCAAACCAGATAAAATCAAAAGAAAAACGCTGATTGGCCCAATATGCAACGGCGGTCTTAATATGGTTATTTTTTCTGACGTTGTCAAGTCGCTTATGACCGCCTGGGTTCATCGTTATTGCAAAGCAACTGACAGCCACTGGTGTGCCCTCCTTGATTCCATGTTAGGTAAGGTCGGAGGAGCTTTCTCATTTCAATGTAATTACGACCTAAAATTCCTTGACCTTAAAAATCTTTCTGCTTTTTACAAAAATGTTTTGGCAGTTTGGTAAGAACTCAATTCCAAAGATCCCCTTAACGCAAATGAATTTAAACAAGAAATCATATGGAACAATCGTTTTATAAGGATTAATGGAAAGACAATTTATTATAAAACATGGGTTAATAAAGGCATTTTGAGAATTAGTGACCTCCTTGATACCGATGGCCATTTCCTTTCATTCGAAATTTTTAAATGCAAGTTCGACGTTCGCTGTACTTTCCTTGATTATGCTGGTGTTCTTGCAGCAATTCCAAAAGCTTGAAAGAGCAAAATCGTAGGCAATATTGCAAAGGGTGATGGCGAACCCTTGAAGACTCTTTCCAATGGCCATGCCATCTCCTCTACTAGAAAAGCCCGTTTAATGTTTGCAGAAAGGTCCTTCTCTCCTCCCATCGTCGAAATCAATCTAAAAAAACAAGTGCCGAATGTAAAGGCTGTCTACGAACTTCCTTTCAAAGTCACCGTTGAAAATAAATTGAGAAGCTTTCAGTTTAAACTCATACATAACATCATTCCCACCAATCTCTCTCTCTATAAAATGAACATAAAAGATTCTCCAAGATGCGATCGCTGCCTTTTCCAAAACGAAACACTTGTCTACATGTTTTGTGAGTGCCCTGATGTTAAAATCTTCTGGAAAGACGTTATAATGTGGTGGAATACTAAGCGTCCGGACAACATCGATCTTAATTCCATCGAAATTCTTTACGGCTACAAACCAGAAATTACCAGCTTTTACGCGTTAAATCATTATCTTCTTATTGCTAAATATCATGTATATCTTGCAAGAAACCAGTTAAAGACTCCATGCTTACAGGTCTTTCTCGCCTTACTGGAAAGTAAAATTAAATGCGAAAGACAAATGGCCATTAAAAACTCTAATTATGAAAAATACAGAGCTAAGTGGACCGCTCTCTGCAGCTGCGATGCGTGAGCATCTAATTTTTTATGCTCTCAAACAAAATCAAGCCTACAGTGTGCCTTTAAATATACTATAATGAAAGCTAAGGTGCCATATATTTTTTTATTACATCCAGTGTGTGTGTGTTAGAATATCTATCGTTTTTTTTTCTATATGTGTACCTGTTCTGCATTATATAGTATTGGTTTTGCGTAAATGTAGTTGTTTGTAACCGGTAAATACAACGTTAAGTGATCATATGTAACATTTTATTGTAACTGTAGATGCTGTAATATACGGTTACATTGTCAATGAATGAATAAAAAAAAAATGCGTTGGCAAAAGTCTCCAATTTCGTTTGGCCAAAAACTAGCAAACAAAAGTTTCGTACCCGCTAAAGCGTTTTCGTTTGAAAAGACAGTGTCTTATTCGTTAACGCCTTTCGTGTTAGCTAAAACGGTCGAAAACGGTCGCAGAAAAGTATGTGTTCTTGCAAATTTCATTTTTGAAAGCATTCTCGAAATTTTCCGTTTTCGTCAACGTTACCCATCTTTGCAGTACGCGTTGAAGTGATGCATTTTCAATGGCGACGGGGCGTGTGACCTGCTAAGTTGTTTTGTTTATTTGTAGAACGTATAACTTTGCTGGGAAGTTACACAATCGTATTATGGATGCTTTTAACAAGGGAGATATGGAAACAGCAAGAACAGAACAGGTGATATATAAGGGTTACCATTTGCTATTTTTTTTTTTGCAATTTAGTTGTATATCTGGCGGATTTTGCAATATAACGTGGAAATTTGGGAAGCGCAATTTCGATATTTTGGTCGGAAACTGTTCCTTAAAGGGCGTAAAAGAACCACTGAGAACGTAACAATTGCTGACCGCACTCAGAATCAGCATGTGATTAGCTTGGCAGCGTCTTCCAAAACGTTCCGCGATGTGAGTAACACAACTGGAAGATATCCGAGGGCAGAAAAACCAGAAGAAGAAAAACAAGAAGACTTTTAACTTGAGACACTTGGCAATGATTTTCTAACTGAAATTCCTTATTTGTGAAGGGAAGCGTGAAGTCACGCCTCTCGCGTCAGTATATACTGAGGACTCGCTATCTCGCACACACAATGAAACTCAAAACTTGTTCAAGAAAATAAAAAGCAAATACAATCTCTTACCCAGAGTCCTCGGGCTTCTTGGTCAGCGGGTGGTCGCCGGGAGAGATTCTGGGGTAATGGAATTGTTACCGCAGTAATCCTGCGGTTAACGGTTCTTAGTTTTGTTACAATACAGTGAACAGCAGGGGACAGCCAATCAAAAAAATCAAATTTTTTCCATTACCCCAGAGTCTCTCGCGGCGACCACCTGCTGACTGAGAAGCCTGAGGACTCTGGGTACGAGATTGTGACAAATAAGTTAGCAACGTCAACCAAGGAAAACAAGTTCATTTCGAGACAGCGGGGATTCATTAGAACAGGGGTCCGAGATATTGGGTGTCTACTGTAAAAGTCTAGTGTTCTTATGCAAGAGTTCTATCATAGTCAGCTATACTGAGCCAGCTTTTTCTCCGCGTTTACGTACAGTACCGTTCTCAAGCAATGGTAAAGATTTATGTCAAATACGGTGAGTGTCCAGTTGATTTTCTTACATAGTATGATATTGTAGGGTTGCACACTGGACCAGGCCTCAGCCGTAGCTGTCATTCATTTAAGTCACCTTCATGTTTCACTTGTCCATATGCTTGGGTCAGCAGACGCTATTTTCCGCAAAAGAACAGCTCTCCTAAGCAAACACTTCCAGACAGTCCATGTCGTGGACAATATGGGTCACGTGACGCAAAGTCCCCGCCCAAACAATACGCTCCTGGCTCGGCAACGATGTCTGATAATCACCGAGTGATATTCTCCAGGTTTCAACATTTTAATTTAGACTGTAGAGTTGGTTCTCTTGTATAACCAGTGTAGCGTGGCTCAACATTTCATGAATTATTTCCCAGCCCGTTTCTCTAAACAAAGAGCGATGTTGATGATTCAATAGTTCCGATCGTTTTTTACTCTCCCCCCACCCCCTCCGCAACATGGACAAGCCCTGAGGTACCTAGAAGGTCTACGTAGGAGGCTAGCTTAAGCGAGGTTTCGATGTACGCCTAACTCTCCTAGTGAGCAAGTGCAGTTTAGTATTATATTAGGAAGAGGTTTTTTTCTTTGCTTCCAGGAGGCCACCCGGGCATTGGGAAAGCCATCATGAGATTTCTGGGCTTCGACCTAGGCCACGCACGGTCACCTAACTCTCGGTTAAGTGACAGCCAGGAAGCGGCTCTTAAAGAAGAATTGGACGAAATAGGATTCTTTAGTTGGAGATAGATGTCCGTTAGTTATACAATGAGTAGAGGTCTATGGTTAGAGGAATAGAGGACTGTTTATCGTGTGAAGACACCACAGTGATCAATACGTGCAATTAAAGGAACTATGTCACGGTATTTTCATTCGTTTTCTGATCTAAAAATTTTTTTACTCATTGAAGAAAACCTCATAATAATAGTTTTCTGTGGTAGAAAAGCACCAAAGAAAAAATAACAAACCAAAACTAGACGAGGATGGTTACGACTGAGGGAGATAAAGACGGATTACGAATGACAAACTTGAAAAAAAACTTGCCAATTTTTTCAAGATGAGCTATCCAAGACGTAGTAAGGCGTTGGTCGTTCATAGAAGACAAGGAACAGTATACTACTTGTTTAATTAGACTACAAACAGTCTTTTCTGCTAAGGGACAGTAGGGTGAGAAGAATACGCGGAAGCTTGTGAAAGTAGTCTACCGGTTGAAAACTTGACGCTCTGTCGCTGGTTAGAAGGAGGGACTACGGGAAAATCCAGTGCGATGCGCGTTACGTTCCACGCTGTAGCCGACTTTCGCACGCCTTCGCATGCTTTTCTTGCTCAACTATCACTGAGAAATAAAGGAAGGGCTGGTGTTTGTCTAGTTTTATTTAGTAACTCAATGATTACGATCTGAAAAATGTTTAGGTAATATTTACCAAAAAAAATCAATTACACTTTTTAAGGACATCACGTGGCACGTGATCACTGTGAGTGAATAACGAATAACGCTTGAGCCAATCGAATTCGCGCAATCAATGTCAATTGATCCAATCGGGTTCATACATCAGCAAATCATTACGACTTACCTTGTTTCCAGGCCCTATTTCGTCGCGCTCGATCCGTTTCGGGTCACGGATACGTCACCGAGATGGATCAACGGTGAAGGCCTGACAATAAGCCGTACAGTAATTAGGCATGTTTACGTCTACTGATCTGATAAACGACGCAAAATCTTTATTTTTTCTTAATCGTCGAGGGCCTGGGGAAACCATAGACTGCGAGTAGTCTCTAATTTTGGCGATGGCGATAGTGGGGCGGGCGAAATGCACACACGCGCGCGAAAGTTCGAGGAGACGCGCGCGCGAAAGTTCGAGGAGACGCGCGCGCGTGTGTGTATTTCGCCCGCCCCACAATCGCCATCGCCAGAATTAGAGACTACTCGCAGTCTAGGGAAACCAAAGGAATCGCAAACAATTACATCTGTAATTCTGTTCAATGCTTTCGTTAAATCGTTCCCATCGAAAAACAAAACAACCGCATTATTTTGATAAATTTTATTAAAATGAAGAAGGATTTCTCATCGTTGACTCTATTTACTTATATCTCTTAATTCTATTGTAGCATTTAGCTGGAACCGAGTTAACGACTGATACTCAACAATAACTCCGAGAACGAAAGTCCAGCTTAATGTATCTTCTAACAAATTACAGGCTCGCAACAACAATATGGGGCTAGGGATTTGAGGGGTGGGATCTGGAAACACAAGAGATGTAACCAAATTATTCAGCCAGGTCAAAGATCGGATAATGTTGATGATATCAAGGATGGAATATTGTCCTTTTGGAGACAGGAATCAGCTTTCATTAGGGTTGGGATCTTATGTGGCAAAGATAAAAAATTATGCTTCTGGGATCAGGAGTCCGGAATGATTGGAATCGGGATTATCTGACCCCGAAAAGATATCCAAAGGATAAAAGAAGTGCCTTGAGGATCAGAATCAGAATTGATCGGGATCGGGATCAGATGATCGGGATCATCACTCTTTGGAGGATCGGGCGATTTTGCTGGGATTAAGAGTCAAAATTTGTGCTTTGAGGATCTGGAATCAGAATTTTGCCTACCGAAATACGGGATCAGGGAAGTAAACACAACATGTTACGGGCCTGAAATTATTGTAGTATTTAAGTACACCTTTCCACGCGAATTATGGAGAAAATCTACATATATTTTTTACAGGCGAGCTTCATAAAACTGACTGGACATTACTCCTCCATATCAAAATATTTTCTTAGTTCTTCAGAGGCGATTCTTATTTTCTAACTTTGCTATATAAGGGCTACAATATACCTATAATGTAGTTCTCAAAATGTTTCGTGAATATTCAATTTTCGTTCGAATCGATCGGCCAGAACGTCATGGGAGCCCACATATAAGGCACTAATGTGAAGGTAAGTGAGTACAAGTGAAGGAAAGTGTCTGTTAGTGGAGGTAGGTGCGTTAATCAGTTGGTGTATATATTCATATAGGATTGTAATGTTATTAGTGCCTTATATGTGGGCAAGCATGACGTTCTTGCCAATTGATCAGAGTCCAAACTCTCTCTTGACTATGTAACCCACAAACTCTCTTGAGCTCAAATCGAGTCTCGTTCTTTTCGAGTCTAGATTTTGACCCAGTAGTGATCAGCATCAGATTTCTCCTTGTAATATCAATGCACAATTAAGTGCACAGGTGTTGAGAATTAAGGAGATGATTACCAGGGATGAACTTTTTTTTGATATTTGAACAACTTCTCCTAACAAGCACTACAACAAATGTATGGCGACCAGTAAGGAGAAATGAGATGCTGACACTGGGGTTTAAAGGGTTAAGGGGCTATGTCATGGGGGTTTCTACGTTTTGGGGCAAAACTCTACTAAAATAAAAACTAAGCCATTTTTCTCGAGGAAGATATCAATTGTTTCCCCAAGTGGAGAACAAACCATCATAAGCTTTTATGGATTTTTCCCAAGAACTTGAAAAACTTGGCCCAATTGTTTTAACTTGCAATCCGATTCCATCCTAGCCATCTGCAGCAATCACATTAAAAGTTTGAAAATCAGGCAGCAAGTAATTTATTTTTAGCAAAACTATTTTTTAAGGGGGGGGGGGGTGAGTCCTTTGATTCCAGAATGTAGCTTTTAAAAATAATACTCGAAATAAATGACACAGCCTCTATGACCCACTGCATTCTCAGAGTATGAACTCTCATCCACTCTCGTTCTCATTTATGAAGGCTTAAAGGGACAATTATCATTAGGGTAAGATTAGGGTATGGGGAGGGGAGGGGTGGGGGCCTTTACATGGTGAAGTGGCGCGTGTAATCGTACTCTATCGTGGGTATAACAGCTTGGACAAATTTGAGAAAGATGAGTAAATACCTGAAAAGAAACCGTCAAGGTAAACACAAAAAGGTACATGGCAAACAACAATGTGTAACTGCGCCTCTTGTGTAACACTAAAGAGAAGCGCAGTTTCCCTGATCGTGAGTAAACAGCGCTTGTAGTTAAGACAAATCCTTTAGTTAGGTGATACTGCTGGTGCGTTTCGTTTGAAGAAAATACAGTATGGCGCAAAAGAGAGCCTGCATAGCTGGCCGTGTTGTTCGCGAGAAAGCTTCGCGGTTTAAACCCTCACCTTCGTTTTGTTTTTGCTTTTTTTTAGAAAACAAATATTGCGACTGCCACTCGGACTTTTGTGTTCCAGTAATACAAAGCGATTTTAAAAGTTCTTTCGTCAAATATCGTTCAAATAACGCAAGTTTCCTTTACGAAAGGGAGTCGGTTATTAACTGAAGGAGGTAAATTTTTGCAGCGCATTATTTTATGAGAGTTTTCCACAAACAATTTCATTTCGATGGTAATCGCTTCATGCTACAGAAACCTCCTAGAACCCAGCTCGTTGAATCCTAGCCTGCGTAGCAAGCGTTTCCGCAGGTTTGATGCATTTTTCGCTTTTTGACCGCGCGGAAATTGAAAGTGTGAGAAGGGGAAGGGAAAAAGGGAAACACTTGTCCGCCAACCCCAACGATTTTGAAAAACGCGTTCGCCCACGACCGGGGTTTCTGATTGGCGAGGCATGGTAGTGTTGATTGACAAGTGATCAATCCATCAATCAAATCAGGTAAGTACCTTTGAGCGTGACCGCAGGAACACAACTGTTCACTTTCCTCGTCGGGAATTCTTCCCAGTTCTTTCCTTCTCTCGCCTTCTCTCCCCATCCCCACTTCATTTTTTGCGTTCGCCTCAATTTTCGCGCGGCCAAAAACCGACAAATGCCTCAAATGGACGGCAAAGCCTACGGAAACGCTTGCTAGGCAGGCTAGTTCAATCCAGGAGATTGGAAACAAGGCTTGATCTTTACCATCCCGGACTAGTAAGTGCCTTCCCAGACTACACTCTTAAAGGATACATATGAACACCAAGCTCTCCACCGCCATCAGCGACTGTCTGAATGATCTTCTTCATTACGTCAGCATGCCTGTCAAGTTGAGACAACCACGTCACTGATCAGCGAGAAATCAAACTCGACAAAATCGAAACTACTTTTTTCACCATGACGAGTGGAGCGAAGGGTAGAGGAATTAAAGGGGAGGGGAGACAGGGGGTCTCAACTCTCGATTTCTGGCCCTTCTCTGGCGGATTCTGCCTTTTGATGCAATATTACCAAAAAAGTTGTCACTACTCCCGCTTCTGCCATCCCACAGACGCCATTTGTCCCAGTTTGCCCCCTCCTTTTCACGTTCCCACACCCTATTCTCTGAGGTATGCCTCCTGACCCCCCCCCCCCCCACCATTTTTATTTTTATTTTGCTACACCACAGGCAACAATACAAAGATAATGAGCAAAGAGAAAAGAAATAAGAAAGAGTGATGGTAAAAGTGGCGAGGAGGCCTAAAGGAAACTATGAAGCTTATGTTAATTGGGCTTCCTCAATTATAATGCTACAGTTGGAATTGAAATTACAGCGACGGATGCAAATACACTTTTACCATGATACAGTTCACTATAAAATTTTGAAAAAGGAAAAGTTACTGAATATTTTACAAGAACAATTTGAGGCAAAAGTAGACAGTCATATCTAGGAATTACTAATGCCTTAAAGGTGATTTCTTAAAGGAAGCTGGAGAGGTCGAATTGACGATATCCACGTTAAGAGAGTTGAAGAATATGGTTTGAAATAAGGAGTGCCAGTTGTTTGTCTAGTACAATAGACCTTAAAGACCGTTGTCATTGACTAACATTTTGGCAAACTGAACAAAGACATTGACACAGTTGAGAGGTAATTGATAGTGCTAAGTTCTGGTTGTTAACTGACTGGTCAATAAAGTTGTGACTCCCAAAAATGAGTTTGGCATTGTTTGTCAAAATTTCAGTCAACCTCATTCAGACAATCACATTTTCCGAGCTTCAAATTTTCTTGTAAAATAACTTTTGTGTGGGTTTTTGGTTCAAACATTTCGGGTCTTGCCCTTCTTCAGACCTTTCTAAACCTGTGTTGGGCCACCCACACCCCTCATGAGAAGTTGAAGACAGACAGACAGAGACAGACAGAGCCTTTATTTCAGCACGATTAAAAATCAAGCCTCTGCAGCTTGTGGGGTCGTGCAAAATAATAAGAACTAATAAAAACTAAAATTAAACTTTATAAAAAATATATACACAGTAAAATCCTCGCACCCTTGATCCTTAGTGGCCCCTAAGGCAGATCCCACCCCCTTGGGAGGCAGATGGAAACAGGCTAACACATTTTTCCTTCAGTCCACTGACTTACCTACAAGGATGAACTGATGCCATGGTCATTGGCAAATGTGGATGAGCTTCAACTGTGACCGTCTTCTTTGCATGATCCTTGAATTTACAAATAATGGTATAACTAAGTCTCTCGTCTTTTAGCCTACACAGCAGGCAATAAAAACCCAGTAAGAATATGTTGATAGAACGAAAATTGGTTTCTGTTTCTTTTAAGCCCTAACAGTGATGAAAATAAAATTCCTCTTACAATTATCACTACTTGTTCAAACATTCAAGAGATGAGAATAAATGACGTGATCACCAAGGATAAGATCTCTCAAAATCTAGACAAATTCTCCTTACTAGTTCCATAAGAAATGTTTGAAGAACAGTAAGGAGAATATGCATTTTTATATCAGGGCTTAGAGGATTAAAGAATTTTCTTACCTGACTCATGTCCTCATACATTTCTTCTACAGTCAGGGGTTCTCGGTTCTGCAAACAGCAAATTTAAATGTGATCTAATAAAATCAATTTTCGAAGATCTGCTATCTACATCCTCCTAGGTAACAAAATGCAGGGCTGTCAATTAGGGTCAGGGGCTGGGGATTTTCCCAACCTACAAGCAGTACAATATTTTGAGCTCCAGCTACTTTAGAAATAAGTAACAGCCCTGTAATAATTTTTCAAAGGCTGCTTAAATCCTGCTGTAAGTTTAGAATGGGTAATAAAACTTGTTTTGATGATGGTAAAATGACAACTTCCTTGTAACAGATGCCTCTGTAAGAATGGATTGGAGAACTCTAAGATAGATGCCTCTCTTAAATGAACTTTTTTCTAAGATGGACACCTCTGGCTAAAAGAGGCACCTGTTAAAAGAGTGTTCTAGACCTGTAACACTTCATCAAAACACCTCTCTTTGATGGGCAGCTCCAGATAGACACTTCCCTAAAAGAAATGCCATCCAAGGGCAGACACCTCCTAAGATGAACACCACTCTAAGATAAACAACTCTCTACAGTGGACACCTCTCTAAAATACGACACCTCTAGATAAGGTAAGATACCTCCCTAAAATGAACACCTCTCTAAAATAATCAACTCTCTAAAGTGGACACCTCTCTAAGAAAAGACACCTCTCTAAGATAGACACCTCTCTAAGGTAAGACACTTCCCTAAAATGAACACCTCTCTAAAATATACAACTCTCTAAAGTGGACACCTCTCTAGGATAAGACACCTCTCTAAGATAGACACCTCTCTAAGGTGAGACACTTCCCTAAAATGAACACGTCTCTAAAATAAACAACTCTCTAAAGTGGACACCTCTCTAAGATAAGACACCTCTATAACATGGACACCTCCCTAAAATGAACACCTCTCTAAGATGGACCCATGTCTATGGTAGACACCTATGGTGGACATCTCTCTAAGACAGACACTGCTCCAAGATGGACAGCTCTCTAAGGGTGCTCTCTCCCTAAGATGAACACCTCTCTGAGATGGACACCTCTCTGCCTGTCTATGGTAGACGCTTCTGATGGACACCTCTCCAAGACAGACACCTCTGTAAGATGGACATCTCTCAAAACATGTGCTGGATTTTGGCCATTTGAGAAAAATAAAAATTTGGCAGCCTGCTGAAGGACAGGTTAAAGAGCATTCTTACCTCATTATATCCAAACAGCCATAATCTTGGTGTCTGGTAGTATTTATCATATGTGATGTACATATCGTAGGTTCTTGTTTGTAGAATCCCACCAGTAGTGGTACTTGCCTCTGTTAAAATCTCTCCTGCCTCAGTTTTAGATGTTGGTTTAATTGATAACGTTGCCTGCATATAAAACAAACTACATGCTTTAGCTTATAGCTTGTCATCGCTATGGGCCAGAAAATTGATATAGAAGTTTGGCCTGAAAATAGTATGAGCTCCCAAGGAGTTTGCAACTGCTCAAATTATTAACCCCAGTATCAGCATATCAGTTCTCCTTACCGGTCGCCATGCAGTTGTCGTAGTGCTTTTTGGGAGAAGTTGTTCAAATATTAAAAGAGTTCATCCCTGGTAATCATCTCCTTAATTCTCAAAACCTGTGCAATTAATTGTGCATTGATATTACAAGGAGAAATTTGATGCTGATCACTATTGGGGCTAAAGGGTTGAATTAAAGGGAAGTTCAAAGTCTGACTCTCTCCAATGTCTCACCAATGCTCAATGCTCGCTGCTTCTCATGAACTCTCGAAGAGTTATTTTGGCGTGGACTCTACACCATTAATCTATGACATAACTGCTGTCTATCAGTGTCCTTCCTTGAAAGTACTTTACTATTTTAAAACGCAAATTAAAGTACCTCATCACTTTCAAGCATGCCACTTTCTTCAAAGGCTGAAAAACAACAGTATTAGAATACTCAGACTTAATACATGAGTCACTCAAATTCACTGATAAAAGTGCATGCACACAACACTTGATCTGGACACAAAAATTTTATGACAATTCTGAATTGTTTTTTTTACTTCTGGCGCAACAAATGTTTTGTGTGTATGCAACTGGGAAACATTTAAGTTAGTGAAACAATGAAATTCATAAACATTTCCATAATAATAATATATATGTATATGTATATTATAATGTATAATTATTATACATCCATAAATGAACCTTCCATATCCACTGCCTCTTCATCATCATCTTCGTCGTCATCATCACCATTTTCAGTAGGTGTTACCTCCTTTGCAGCCTGTGTTCAAGACAAATTTGCATTTCAATACAAGTTTAGTACCGCCTTAAGCCCACTAACTCATTAACACAAAAATACATTTAAGTAATAAAAAAAATGAACATTTAACCAATACCTATAAATAAGGTACAGATTTCATCCTAATTTGAAACAGGCCCACATTTAAATCTTTACTATCCTTTTTGAGTTCTGCAGAGAAATGTATAAAAACTTTTTTGGAACAAAGCTTTAACTTTCTTGTAAAATGAAATGACAAGAACTTCTCTTGTATGCCTTACATTTCCTGCTGACACAGTGCTCTTGGGCTACATAATTGTCCAGTTAAGCACCAGTACAGCAATGATTGCATTTTGTACTGTGCAGAGACACAACACAGTCATGAAAGCTTTTATAAAATTCCACCTGCATGTGCACTATTTCATGCCAGCGAATATCAGAATATCGTTATTACTGATAAAATGTTGGATTTCTTCAGCAAACTGAAAAATACAGTTGTCTGGCAAAATCTTCCTAAAGATATCGCGACTCTCTCTGCCAGAAAGGCTCCAGTTGAGCCTGTCTGTACAGCCTCCCTAACATGCATAAAGAATGTCTTGTGATGCAACCAACTTTGTCGGCAACCAGGACCTAGTGAAGTGGCTAGATGAGATGCTGAAACCCCTATCGACCAAAGAATACACAATCTATAATATTTTAAGTTTGCTAAGGAAATCTAACAGTTGCAAATATCAGAAACAAGAAAATATCATGCCTTGTCAGACTCTAAAGTCATCTCTGAAAATGACTCCTGTCCACCTGCTGTAGCTTGTTCCCCGCTGGGGTCCACATGGTGATGTGTATCCACCCAGCCACCATCTTCATCTGGTTCAACAATGGCCTCATTTTCTTCTTGATGTTCCATCTCTTTGCACCGCTTGTAGCACGGAACTGCATGGAGGATGATTAAAGAGGAATGAAATGTGTTGTTCCAGGAAATATCAACCACACACCCAAGCACAGAGGGTTTGTTGGTTTAAACCCCCACCCCTGAGCCAGAAATTCCAGTTAAGCCTCATATATGAGGCTTATCTATATTAAATATATTTGTTTAGAAAGTTTTGGCTTTTGAGATCCCCATTCCACCCGCCCACCCACCCACACATGACCTTCCATGTGGGATGTGTATATTTTCTGGAAGTGTACCATGAAACAATCAGTCATGTTCCCTGATATGAGTGCAAGTTTACTCATTTCAAAACATGTGGGATAGATTAGGGAGGCCCTGTTAGGATAAATCCGACAAGCGACATGGCCCTAAAACAGCGACAAAAGACTGATGAAATGGCAACAAACGCCACAAAGATGGATTGAAACTGCGATAGCAATGAATACAAGCGCAAATACAATAGTAAAATGACAGGGACGTGGCTTCCTCCTCAATACATGAAAAAAAGGGTTTTTGAAATTCAGACTAGCGACATTCTTAGCCCCCCTAAAAGGGCCTCATTAGGGTGTTGCTTTCCCCATTATGTAGAGATCCTAGAATCAAAGACCCAAGGCACAGTGTTCTCCTTATCAGGCGGTAACCGGTAAAATTTACCGCTTGTAGCAATGCTTGTTACCGGTTAGCCAGAACCAGATAAAGGCCTGGCTTAGAAACATCCAACAGTTTGGGATCGTGAAAGATTTATTATCGGATTGAATTATGAAAAGATTTATGTCTGTCGTACTGAGTACCTACCCTGCGGCGCAGACGGAATGACCGTTAGATTACGTCTGCGGCGCAGGCTACTGCGTACCACGTAAGTCTAGTTTAATTAGTAACTTTTCTCATTGTCCATGCATTTGTACAATATTAGACGTAGTCTTCTCATCTCGACATTTCTAAGTTCGTTAGATAATAGTCTCATCTTCTCTACGTTTCTCCGCACGTTTCTGCCTTAGTAAGATGTTAGTCGTATCTTTTTAATGTTTCTCTGTATGCTAGTACATTCCTAAGGTATTAGTCTTCTCGACATTTTCCAGGGGATAGTGTGTTCATCAGTGGTGTAAGGTCTTATCTTCTCGACTGTCGACATTTCTCTGTACGTTAAAACATTTGAAAAATATTATTGTTATCTTCTCAACGTTTGTCCGTGTGCTAGTATATTCGTAATTTAGATATTGTTAGTTGTATCTCCTTAACATTTCTCTGTACGTTAGCATTGTCGTAAGATACTAGTGTTATCTTCTTGACGTCTATATCCGTAGGTTGGTTTGCTCAGGTTTGTTCGTAAGGTACTCTTATTATTGTCTGCTCCGCAAAGTTCTTCGTTTGTGCCTTTGTAAGGAGTATGTCTCATCTTCTAGGCGTTTCTCAGTACGTTGTTTAGGTTGCTTTTCTTCTCGACGTTTATCTGTACGTTAATGCATTCCAGGTGACAGGAATTACAAACGTCAACCGTTTTGAAGGGTTTGTGAGATGTGTGTTACCCTAGTGTCATGCCAGCAACATTACGGGTCTCATGACGACAATTCCACTCCAGGGTAGAAAAAGATTTTCAACCGAGAGCTGCTTTACCGGTCTGAAAAACTGACTTACCTGTTACCCTGAAAACTAGGGAGAACACTGCAAGGCAAGCCAAGGTTAGGGATGATCAGGCTTGGAATTAGCAACATACTTAACTACTATAAGGTTAACAAAAGCTACATGTAGGTTTCCAAAACTTTGTGCTCACCATTTTTAGTATACAAGAACTGCTTGTCTTTAGGAAGATAACCCTTTACTCTTGTTTCATCAGGTCCAGAGTCCCTAAAAACACATCAAGTGTCACATGAAAAATGCAACCCTCTTTGTTTTGTCAGGTTTAAAGGCTGCTTTACACATATGATGCAAGTATAGCCATGAGGTTGTTTACATGTACACGTGTTGTTTACAATGCACATGGTGACATATGCGAGACCAGTTCCTTTGTTGGCAGATGCTGGTTACTGTGCTTGGACTTGGCTGTGTTTAAAATGCTTGATGTGTTGTTTTTTGTTCAGGTACTTAAGGACGGTGCCTCCTAATACAGGATGTATTTTTGCAAAGGTTATGACTATGGGGAAAAGTATATCTTGGCAAGGGTTATTGGAATCCAAAAAGAAAAATGTGGGTAACCACACATTTTTCAGAGATAATTAACCAACCATTGTTCCTAAAAAGCATTAGAATCCAAGGAATGTATGGCGATTTCTTTCCAAATTTAAGCTGAATTATCTGTAAAAAATGTGCCTGGTCACCCCCAGTTTTCTTTATGGATTCTGATAACCCTTGCTAAGATCTGCTTTTACCACATAGTTATAAACTGCGCAAAAATTTTGTTGTACTAGTGGGCAAATTCCTTAAGAAACCCGAATATCGCGAGATGCGCAGAATGTATGCGTAGTAACAAAAGGAGGCACTGTCCTAACGGAACAAGAACCTCATGTCCTGCAATTGATTTCAGGACAATCAGGACACAGCGGATTCTTCAACAACACAAGCACAGGTGTAAGAACATTAATTTAGAAATGTAAACATTTCCTTTCCGTGCGCTCGTGTGCATGCTTGCATTTACACTTGTGTCACAATGGTTTACAAAATTGTTTCTTATGCTTATCCTTGTGCTTGCACTTTCAATAAGACAGCTAACAAATAATTTAAGTAAATACAAACCATTTCCATGTTGGACAGTGGTGGACTAAATGATCCCCTGCAGCCACAAACTAGAAAATCAACCACAACAACAAGAAAATGATTAAAACTGCTGGCTAATCTGTAGAATACAGGACCATGTATTTGCATGCCATTGCATAACAATAGCACCTCTTTTAATGTGCTCCATTCTTTGAACAGTTCCAACACATGAAAATGAGGTGGACCAAAGTGGCCTTGTATACTATAGTTGCCCCAGGTTGCTTGTACTTCATTTTTGTTCTCACGAAGGTAATTTCCTTTCATTCCCCTGTACTGGAAATCTTTACCACCACAGCTAATTAATTTGCAGATGGTTTTTTGGTTTGAACCCCCTCCCCTCCCCTCCCCCACCCCTCCGGAAATTCCATCCACCCACTCAGAATTCCCAATGACTATCAATGGGGTGGGTATGGATATTTTCTGGAACTGTCCAAAGCTCATTTTCCTGACTGATTTTAATTTTTTTAGATTTTCTTATTTTTTTAGTAACACATAAACATATATTTCGTTTTACACTGCACAATGTAAATTGCAGACTGTCCTATTCAGTATAATACGCAAACAAACAATGTAGATGTAGAATTAATGATTAAGAACATCTTAAAAGACCAAACAACCGAACACTTAAACGTTGTTTCACTTCAAACAGTATTTATAGCAATGCTATAAGCAATAGAAACTGAAAGAACAAGGCTTGCACTTCTTGAAGCACGTATTCCAATGCGCGACCCCTAAAGTTCTAAACGAAAATCTACTGTTGAAAAAAAAATGTACACTTACCTCTTCGGGTGTAATAACTCCAGTTTCTTGGAACTTTGATTCCTAATGTAAACATGATGGAGACAAATCCATTTATGGGACAGATTTCCACATCAAGAACCGGAACTCGAATGAGCGACATATGATCATACCTTCAAAACCGGAGTTAGATATTCTGCTACACCGAGCGCTGTCCCTTTCATCTTATTTATAACATCTTGCATTGCCATGATGCAAATCTACTCTGGAAAAGTTATATTTACCGTGGGAAAAGACGGAAATCGACTTCGCAATTCTGACAAGTATCGTAACAGACGAGAAAAGACACAAACTTGGGTGCATATGCTTATACGTACGTCCGCTGAAAAGTCTGTGGGCTCATCACACAACAGCCAAAGTCACGCAACGTGACCACAACGTGACACGTCTCTACTTCAGCTACCACGGGGATGTCAGCTGTTTTGTCTGACACAAAAAGGAAGAGACTAGAGACAGTGATGTTTGCTAAAATGCTACTTGTAATAGCTTAACCCTTGAGATTCACTGACAAAATTGAGTGTAAAGCCCGAAATGTCATGAACAACAACAGCAAAGATGGAACAAACTAAAATGACAAGGACAACAAACTAGATTGAGTTCGTTATAAGTGCTCATTGAAATGAATAATAGCACTACAGTGGAACACCAATATAACGAACCCCTACTAGTATATAACGAAGACCGCGGTAAAACGAACGACATTTTTCAGATCAGCCTAGTAGTGAGTCAGTAGTACAATGTCTGGGAAAGAACCTCAGTATAACCAAGACATTTTCCCAGTCCCTTACATTTCGTAGTATTGGGGTTCCACTGTAAATCACAATAAATCAAAGCATCTAGATAAATAAATATTATTCCAAAAATATGATCGATAAACATGTATCAACTTTCAAGTTAATCTACAATTTCGGAGCGGAAAGTTTAAGAAAAATGTTTTCCATAGAATGTTAGTAGTATTGACACGTGGTAGCTGATCATGAACTTTGTTGATACCTCTGAGTTCTCTAGTGTGAACTTGAACATTGGCAGGAAAAGAGAGTACCCCAACAAGTACGGATTAGGTCGTGGAATTGCAACGCGAGGAATCCAGAATCCAGCTATCAGAATCCCAAATCTACAATGAGGGAATTTGGAATCCAAAACTTGCTTGGACTATCTTATATCCCGCAAAGGACTCTTCTAGTGCACATGGAGTCCGAACTGCTCCATGATCAAGAGAACAAGAATGTTGACGGTGCACTTGTGTACGCACTGTCAGCACTCAATATTGGTCCATTATCTTCTAAAAGGTTTAGTCCAAATAGTTGCACTGTGTTCGTGGTGGTGGGCCGGTTAAGGGCTGTGTACACGGGATGTGTTTAAACGACGGAGATTTTCGGCGTGATTTCAAGACGATTTAATGAGAATGATGCGACAGAGCGCGCGTGTGCTGCGTGTAAAATTTCACACCGCATGAGCTCTGCATTTTATCGCAGTCAGTTCGCCGTGAAATTCCCGGTACTGATCTCAGCGAAAATCGCGATAGTTCACACGGAAAATCGCCGCAAAAATCAAGATCATATCAAACTCGTGCCAAGGTCGTATCAAAATCATAGCAAGATCGTATCGAGATCGTATCAAAATCATACCAAAATCGGAACCAAGATCGTATCAAGCTTGTGTCAAAATCATTCCAAAATCGTATCAAAGTCGTATCAAAATCGTAGCAAGATCGAATCAAAGTCGTACCAAAATCGTATCGTATCAAAATCGTACCAAGATCGTATCAAAATCGTACTAAAATCATATCAAAATCGCATCAAAATCGTATCAAAGGTGTATTAAAATCGTACCTAGATCGAATCAAAGTCGTACCAAAATCGTATCAAAAGCGTACCAAGATCGTATCAAAATCGTACTGAAATCATATCAAAGTCACATCAAAATCGTATCAAAGTTGTATTAAAATCGTACCAAGATCGAATCAGTAGTTCCAAAATCGTATCAAAATCGTACCAATATAGTATCAAAATCGTACTAAAATCGTATTAAAATCGCATCAAAGTCGTATCAAAATCGTATCAAAGTCGTATTAAAATCGTACCAAGATCGTTTCAAAATTGTATCAAAGTCGAATCAAAATCGTATCACAATCGCCTGAGTAAAGGTCCCTTTACGCCCCAGTAAGAAGGTGACGATGGTAGGGGATAAATTTTCTTGCTGACGATCAAGGCCGTGATGCGTTTTCAAAAGTGTGGTCTAAGTTAATTTTGTCAGTACTCTGCTATTACGATAGAAACAAGGTTAGACTATTGTCGAAAAGGCATTTTTAAAAAATATGCGTTTTCATACGAAAACAGGCTAGCGTGCTAACGGCGCCTATTTAAACTGGCTCTTTCCCACATCCTATTTTTCATCTCTTCCAACGTGGCTTAGGTGGTCCCAAGCAACCCTAGTTTATGTCTCCTTTTCGGCTCTTACGTGATGCGTAATTTCTACTTGTTGTAACTCGTATCCAGAGTGAGGGGGCTGCTTACAGGACATTTTTAGAAAGAGAACCCTATAAAGTACCAAGTATCCTCGGAGACCCAGGGGCAGATAGTCGGGGAGGAGGCTGATATAACAGGCAAAATCGGTGTTAAGCCCAGTGCGAGCGAAAGTTTACAAGACGGGCAGACAGCCCCTAGGAGGATAACTTTAACGGACTAGTTCAAGACCCCATTTGCGTTCTTGCTTCTCATTGAGCACAAATTTTGTGGCATTGCATTTTTTGTGCCCAATCAGCGATCAGCTTATTTCACCTTTCCTTTCGTGACGTTTTATACAGAGTGTAACTTTGCTAAAGTTGTACCTAGTTGTCACTCGTGCGTACTGAAATCAACTTTTTGTCTTGCTTGTTCGACCACCTTAGGTGTGAACTTTTAGAAGCATGCAGTTAGGATTTACGTGCGATCCACGACATGTCTTTGCGTTTGCTCCAAAATGCACGCTTCTAAAAGTTTACAACTAAGGTGTGAACTTTTCACAGTACCTCAATCTGATTTTCGTACTTGTTGTTTTCTTTTTCCTTGATTACCCCTGCCAAATTTCTCGATTTCTCGACTTTGTGGGTTTGCATATTACTATTAAAAGCTTTCTACAAAGGTAGGCCTATCGTACGAGCAAGACAAAAAGTTGATTTCAGTACGTATGAGTGACAATAAGGTACAAGATTCAGCAAAGTTACAGTCTGTATAAGACGTCACGAAAGGAAAGGCGAAATACGCTGATCGCTGATTGGGCACAAAAACATACAATGCCTCAAAATTTGTGCTCAATCAGAAGCAAGAACGCAAATGGGCTCTTAAACCAAGGTATCCTCCCAGGGGCTGTTTCCGTCCGTCTTGTAAACTTTTGCTCGCACCAGGCTTCAGCTCGCACCCATTTCGCCCGTTTTAGCTGCATCTCGCCCCGACTATCTGCCCCTAGATCTCCGAGGATGAGTACCAAGTATCTGGCTACTCAAATATTCAGTGACACCCTTAGTGGAACCAAACCACGGATTTTGACCCGGTAAAACGAACACCCTTTCACAAATCTGTGTCTGGAAGTCTCCCCTTGTACCCAGAGGCTTTTTCATTGGCTGAATTGGATAAGACGACCTAGGACGTAATCTTATGACAAGGAACAATAAAACCCACAAACGCTTCCAAATATATGGCTGTATTATCAAATTATAAGAAAGAGAAAATTATTGACATTTCAGCTGAAACTACATGAAATCTCGTAGCTTTGGTCCAACGCCCTTAGCGGCAACAATCTGCAGGTGCCCTTCTGTCCTTCTTTCATTTCTTTCAGTTTAACAATGTATTTAAAAAAACGTAAAACAAATGGCGGCTTGTAATTGAGGCATAGTGAGAGACAGTCTTTTTACTGGTGGTCTAGTTATCTAACTAAAAAATAACTCGTCAATGGTTGATCTTATCTGAAAAAAAATACTTGTCAATGGTTGATTGCGTCAGTTATGCCCGCATTGTATTTTCTTTCCACTCTTCATTCGCTAACACGCTGTTAAAATATAATTCGCTTAATCTTTCAATAATGTTATGCTTTTACTTAGTGTCCTTTGGCGGCGACTCCTTAGAGGCGATATTTCGGTCGCCATGCAACTAGCTATTCTCCATCACGCGCATGCACCGTTAAGTTACCTTGCGTGACTAGATAACCGTTCACTTCGTATCAAAGTCGTCTTAAATTGTACTGAAGATCGTGAGTGAGCTGTTAAAAATAATTCGCTTAATCTTTCAATAATGTTATGCTTTTACTTAGTGTCCTTTGGCGACTCTTTAGAGGCGATATTTCGGTCGCCATGGGACTAGCTATTCTCCATCACGCGCATGCACCTTTAAGTTACCTTGTGCGACTAGATAACGTTCACTTTTCATCATGCTGATTTTCTCTGTCCTCCTTATCTTCGCTGGCATCATGTTCTTCTTTCCTCGCTGGCTCATCTTTAGTTACTGAGCCCTGATCCTCATCAACCTCGTCTTTGTCGCCGTCCTCGTCCTTTTTGTCGTCGCCTTCGTCTTTTTTGCCATCGTCGTCTTCTTTCTTTTTTTCTGGTTCAATATCTTCTTCTCCTGTCAGCCCTTCTAAGATATCTTTAAGAAGACTTTCAACATACAAGCAGAACTCCTTAACGATACCTGGAATTTCTTGGGCCTTTTTGCGATTGTCGTTGAACTTTTTTATCTTGCCCGGCAGTGTGAACACATCCGTCTTTTTCTTGAGCAGGCTGTGGAAGTCACGCTGCGGATCAATCTGTTTGATTCTGTCAACGCAATTTTCAATCCCATGCTGCACGTGCGGTTCCAGTTCCACGGCTTCTTTCCCAGATGACTTGATGTTTTTGAGCGCTTGAACTGCATCACGGTAAGGTTTGGGGGGCTTGACACCTTCGATAGATTTCACTTTTATTTCGCCGTCCACTTCATCGATGTAGATTGTTATGTTGCCCTCCTTGGCATCTTTCTTCAACTCCTTGATGTAATCTTTAAGTTCTTTCTTTGCGTCGAACTTGCAGATCGTCTTCACGACGTTTTCGAAAGATTCTCGCGCAGCTTGGAGGCGTTCGCGCGTTTCCACGAACGGATTAATCGCAGTGGCGAGGGAGGTAAACACATTGTCGATATCAGCAAGTCCCACTGATTCAAACTTCAGATTTTTGTGAAATTCGTCTTTTTCTTTGTCTTTCTTTGATTCGTTTTTACCAGTCGCACCGCTCTCCTTCTTTGAATTCTTCTTCTTGTCTCCTTCCCCATTACCTTCCCCTTCTTTGGATTCCTCCTCATCTTTCCCCATCTCCTCTTCCATCTTCTTTTTATCTTCCTCGTCAGCAAAGGCATGATAAATTTCTAAAACGATCTCTTTTGTTTTGCGGTAAAAGTCGTGTACCATTTTAGGAGCTCCTCGGACTTGCTCCACATTGTTGTTGAATGCTTTTTTCAGCTTCGGGATTTTTCCGAAATCCCAAAAACTCTTGAACTCTCGTTTCAGAATTCCCTGCAAATCCAACTCTTCTGCTTGGTCAACTGCGTCTGCACTCCCTTTTTGAATGGTCAGTGGCATCGCCTTCAAATCTTTCCCCAGTTTGAGCATGGCGTTGATGGCGGAAACCGCATCCGAAATCCCTTTCACCAAGGCCCCACCCTCCTTGTAGATAGTCATAGCACCTTCTTTTATCTTGACTGTTATACACTCAGCTTTCAGTCTTGTCTTTAGGGCGGCTACATATTCGCTGAAACTGGCGTGTGGATGAATTTCTTTTAGCGACTGCACAGCTTTCTTAAACGAATCTTCGCTCTTCTCCATGTCCTCGCGGTTTTGAACGAACGGGTCGAAGGTAGTTTTGAAATCGCTAAAGATGGTATCCAGCTCGGGAATATTGAACTTTTTGAAATCAAGGACTTTGCTTTTCTTTTCGTCACTACCTTCGGCTCCTTTCGACTTGGTCGATGATTTCGCAGCGGTTTCCTCTTTCTTAGTTTTGGAAGTGGATTTCTCCTTAGCAGGTTTCGGATCGGGTTTGGTCTTCACTTCCCGTACATCTTCCGGTTGAGATTCAAAAGTTGGGGCTGCATGGGGTGCATCAATGTTGTCTCCGTACTCACATCCTTCTGGTCTTCGCACTGGACTTTGTAATGGTTTCTGAAAAGGTTATATAATAAAAACAACTCACTCGGGGAGTGCCTACAATTACAGGGCAACAGCTACAATTACAGAAGTTTTAAGTTTGAAGATCTTAAGAGAAACATAGGGAACAACCTGAATGATACGCTACCAAAATCACATATTAACGCCCCCCCCCCCCGCCCCACCCTACCCTCTCAGCAAAGAAGATAACAACCCGGCCTCACTATTGTATGGGTGGAAGCTCCCTGGGCCAAGCCCAACTAGCTTACCTGTTGTTTAGAGGAGGCTATACACGGGTTTCAGTTTTTGTTATTAACCCTTTTTTAAAAGCCCTAACGTTGACGAAAATGAATTTTCTCTTTACATCATCTCTACTTCTTCAAACATTGAAGTGATGAGAATAAAGGAAATGGTCACTGAGGATAAGACGTCTTGATATTTAGACAAATTCTCCTTGCTAGTTCCATAAGAAATGACCCAGAACAGTAAGGAGAATATGCATTTTTATATCAGGGCTTAAGGGTTAATGAACGCGCTCAGGTTCCTTGATTGGAGAGTGATTGGGATTGAAAGGGTTCGTTGAGTTTCATTCTTGATTTTTTGCAAATCTTTGTAGAAGTGCGCGTAACTTGGCACAAGGAAGCAGAAAATCTGAATTAATTTGCTTCAATAGTGGAACGGAGATCTTGGAGACTCAAAGGTCGTTTGTCGATCTCTATTGACTGTAGGTCAATTCATGAATATTTTTGCTGGCTTACACAAATTAAAGTTTGGATTTATCAGCTCAGATGATAAATGCAAATCAATGATTGTGTTCCTCTTCCTCACCAACGCAGCTCCACATTTTCTTAAGAAACTAACTCCTTTATCCGCTTTTCCGGGCTTAGCTGATTTTTCTATGAGTGGATATACAGGTTCTGTCAGGATAGGAGAAGAGAACATTTTTTTTACCTTGTTTCTATTTGTTTCAAGGAGTGGATCCTTTTCACCAGGTTCGTGGCCACTTTCGCCCGAATTCTGAAAGAAATGAGAAAACAAGAAAAACAGGTTTGACTCACAGGTCTTCATTCCGTGCTGAATGCACTACAGGTCATCGTTTCTTTGTAAGCCATTTCCGAGTTGTCTTGTGCCTCTTTTTCAAAGCGAGGCCAAGTGCACGACCTTTCATTTATTTTTCTCCTTTTTCTTTCTCGAATTTTGTTATAGATATGATTAATTGGTAACAGGACTTCGTGTCGTCCAATTCGGTCTGTTATCATACTCGTGATTAAACAAATCGGACTCCCACTACGCGGTCGTCCGATTTTGTTAATCACTCGTATGATTTCAGACCGAATTGGACTCCACTCAGTCCTATTACCATTATAAATAGGCGTTCGGAGAGCCAATCACAATGGAGCATTTTGTTATAGATACGATAATAATAATAATAATAACAACAACAACAACAACTTTATTTATGTGTAAAAAGTGATCCAAGAAATGCAATTGCTGGACAAGGACCAAAATATTTCGTCCTGTCCATGCGCTAGCGTTTTCAGTGTCTGCACGGACTCTTGTGCTTGCGCTTGTACTTTTATCGCGAGTGAAAACAAACAAGGGCTATGATCAGGCAAAACTCGTGACTCTTAACACATTCCGGCTTTTGCGTTAGAAACTCTTCCTATTCCGGGAATTTTTGGAAATTTTTAGTTAACTTCCCATCGGAGACGTGAAGTTTAGATGACTTGCTCTACGCCCTGAAATACGCGTGCCTTAAGTCATGCATTCATTAAACGCTCAGTAAAAATAGAACCTTAGATAAAGATCGTTGTTTAAAATAGCGTATATCGTATGGACCGGAACCCATCACTCCCGGTATGGAGGCCTACACCCCATACAGGCGAAACATAATGGAAAAACAAAACTTGAAATTTGTTAAGTTTATTTTTCAAGGGCACAATTTCGGGCAATTTCACTTTTAAAAATAAAATGGACAACTCAACTCCGCTCCGCGCTCGCTCTCACGCTTCGCATTAGCGAATATTAGTATAATTTCCCCCTTTTCATCCCCTTTCGGAGTGCGTTTCCCTCTTCGAGCTTGAGAATAATTACGCCTTCCATCTCCCTTTTCGGCGCCTGCCAGGCAGGCTAAACACGACTCTGCTATGCTGATATTGCGGCTGAAGCCTAGAACATGCTAGAAAGCTAATACCAAGGCGTTCTCTGTTCCCTCGATATCATTGCGAAACCTAGGGCGGGTGGTGGTGTGTGTCGGTGACATCACCGTGCAAAGCTAGAATCCAGGCCTGAACGAGCCGGTTACCCTCACCCCTCCAGAGTTAAAATGCATGCGCATTTTCACACACCTAGTTCTTGTCACGACTTATCCTCAGACTTATTCCCATGCACCCCTTGATGCTCACCTAGTACCTCTGTTCTGGTGATTGCAGTCAGTGTTTTGCTCAGTGGACATCCGCATTATCACTGCCTCGACCCAGGGCTTGGCTCGTACTCAGCCGAGTCCTCAGGCGTTTTGGTCAGCGGGCGGTCGCCGGGAGAGACCGCGGGCATCCTGCAGTTAACGGTTCTTAGTTTTGTTACAGTGAACGACAGTGAACAGCCAATCCAAAATAATAATAATAACAATAATAATAGTAATAATAATAATAATAATAATAATAATAATAATAATAATAATAATAATAATAATAATAATAATAATCCCATTACCATTAGTCTCTCCCGGCGATCACCCCTCCCTCCTACCTCAACTACAACCCATTTTCAAACACTTTACACTACGACCACTGCAGCACACTTTAAGCACACTGATTCCGTTTTTTCTTAGAACGCCTTTCCCATACTGGCGACCGGAAGATAGCTTTTTAAAATCACAAACGACAAGATGTTAGACACGCACTAGACGGCAAAGTGTTATTTTATGGAATTGATACGGGACAGGTGTCGACCCTATCCACCAGGATTAGTACAGAGTCTTGCACGTTTGTCAAATGGCCAAAGGAGATCATTTTACCACGACATCAACACTGACATGTAATTAGCAAAGCCTTGCCAAACGCGTAGTCTCGAGCGTTGCGTAACGACTCAAAAACGGCTGCGTAAGAGACTAAATATAGCGTAGATTTGTTCAAGTTTGTATTTTTATGACAACCCACTTTCATAAAGAAAGAACGCTTAAGACAGCACCTGTCCCGGTCTTGTGTAATGCTTAAAATTCTAACTCCATCAGACCATGGTATTTCATTTTCCATACCCAGCTGGTCGGCAGACACCTATGCATAAGGCTAATATAATTTAAGAAAAGAGGAAATACTAGCCGGTATTTGTATAAACTATCTTCGCATACTAGCTATAGCCCAACTTGAATTAACTTCTTGGTCCCTGTATTCGCCGGATAGTCACGGCCACGGCCACAGAGTTGACACAGCTCGATACGCGACACATGCTTCAAATCTCGTGACCATCTTCGTTTGCAAGTGCAGAAATTGAGGTGATATTGCCTTGCAAGATCAGGTGAATGGGATGAGGAATGGAGGTATTGTCGAAAAAAGTTGATTTAAAAGCAACAGCATGATCAAAGAGAAGAGTCGGTGAATATGAAACTTCCATTTTGTAAAATTTCGAAGCACGGTGACGCCATTATGGATATTGCAAATCATTTTCTTAAATTACTTTTAAGCAGCTAATGTTTATCACTTACCTTCGCATTACAACAGCACAGATATTTCTTGACATCCATGACTGACTATGAACAGCACAAGTGCACATTCAAGAATGATAAACTCAGGTCGATTCAGTTACTTTTTCTGTATTACAGCGAATGATTTCTGAGAAATGAAAAGCCGGAAGTCACACTTCCGAGAGCATTGGTGAAGTTTCGTCCTGTTAACCTCAGGACACCCAATCGTGATTAAAAGTATGTAGAGAATTTAATCAAATCATTACGATATTCATGTCGAGTTCTCGATATAAAATTTCAAGTCGCAATTGGGTGCTCTTTGTACCCATTAATACAGTATGAAATTCCCGAGACGTTGCGAGGTGACTCTCAACCAGCTGAACCGGAACGTGCTTTTAGTCTGAAATGTTGGTGTTCTCCTCCCCAAACCCACAGGAAGGCACCGACTTCCTGTACCTTGCGCCCCATGGGTTAGGGTGAGGAGATGACTGACGGACGTTTCAGACTTAAAGCGTCTCTGAACTGGAAATGGTTTTGGCGCTGTAACTGTTGCATATCAAACCTTATTGCTTTTGTCCAAGAGCACCATTTAAAATCGAAACTGGAAAAAAAGAAAATGTACCTCAGTAACATGAATTGTCACACCCAAGAATTTCATCACAGACTCAAAAGTGAGAACCACTTTGTACAGCACAATCAACAGCACCATAGGAAAGTACTGCTCAGTAGCTTTCATTTGGATGGTCACACTTCAGGATTTCATCCACAGACTCAAAAGTTGGAACCACCGTGCTTCACAATCAGGCTTTTATTCTGAATGTTAGGATTTCGTCCAGACTTTAGAATTACATTACACGACTTGAAGTAAACGACTCTGAAAATGAAAGCTATATTTCGTGACCTCATATAATAATATACATGATTTTTGTTTCATCAGGGTCTCAATACTGGTTTCAATACGTATGTCTTGTCGAAACTAGCTGGTAGAAAGGGAACTAGGGGACAGTCACTCCATAGTTCAACTTGCCATCCCTCGGTTAAAATTAAACAGATTGGAGGAAAAGAAAAAGTTAAACTTACTGCCTTGTTTTTCTTACGAAGATTGAATAAAGAAAGTAAAATTTTAATACGCGTTTGCTAAATCACACGCCGGTATTTTTAAAACCGAGTTATTTTTTATCTTCCTGTTAGAAATTCTTGAAGTTACAATTGAATGATGACTGATCTGCAGCTCAGACAAAAATTCTAAGAAACTGACTCACTAAACTGAAACATCGCACGCAAAACTAGAGACTGGTCGGTCTCTTGTGAGAGTCTAGAAGCCTGTTCCAGGCTCCAAGAAAGTCGGAAAAACAAACTGGCGCGGAAAACACTTGGGGGCTGGAGAGAGACTAGGCATTTTGCCGCCGTTTTTCGCTCGCCTGCTTCAGGCTGGTCGCCGCTCCACTGACCGAGAGCCTGGCACATGCTAGAGAGTTTACTGAGAGTGCAATAATGCATGGTTCAATTCTATGTGTTACCATCCCCCCGGGCATATCCCCGGGGATTTGCAATTTTTTTCTCACGTGGCAGTCTATTCCCCACCCCCCGGGCACGCAGAAAGAGACGTTTCCACACCCCCGGGACTCCTCATTGACCAGAAATACGTTGTTTTGTGTACAAAACATAAATAACGATATTGATTTCCGTACAATAGTAAAACCAGACGTTTTGACGAGAACTTAAGGACGTTCGCGCAAAAAACTTCTACAACACAGATTTTTTTCATAGTTTGGCTGCAGTCAGATGATGAGTTACCTATGTAAGAAATGCAAAAAAATTGGGGGTCACCGCCTTTGTTTTCGAAACTAAGCGCGTGGAAAACTACCCCAATTTTGACACATCGGTCCTCGTAACTCGACATGACCGCAGACAGACAGACAGACAGACAGACAGACAGACAGCCTTTATTTCAGCACGATTAAAAAGCTCTGCAGCTTGTGGGGTCGTGCAAAATAATAAAAACTAATGAAAAGTAAAATTAAACTCAGTGCTTGTTAGTTGAAAAATATTAAAAGGATTCGCTGTAGACTCACTTTCTCAGTCAAATTTTATTTAAGTGGGTCTGTTAAGTAAATAATTTGAACAGGTGACATCTTTTTAGTCAAACTCAACCTCTAAGATGGACTTTTGCGAACACCACGCAGCTACAATAATAGCAGAATTCGATGATGCGAGGGCAGAAAAGTTGGAAAAAATCAAACTTTCAAACAGAGTTTTCTTTAATTTTTCACAAAACGTATATAATCGACAAAGAAAGTGATCTGTCAAAAGAAAATATGGGGCAACGAACATTTAAGAGAGTTAAACCCGTGCATAGATATTAAAGTGCCCACTAGCGCTATATATCTCCACATTTCTTCAACAGCGCGCGCGCACAATGCATGACGTGGCATGACATCGCGAAGTGAATTGCGTGTGCGGTAAGGATGCGCAGAAACAATTAGCGCGAACGTCCTTAAGGTGATTCCATCGAAAAAGAAGTTGTGATGAGAATTTGTTGAAACTTTGCACAGTTACTAATTACACCTAGTACATTAAAAAAATAAAATAAAAAGAGGGGTCACCGTGTCTGATTTCACCCTACGGGGCTGTAGTATATAGGTACTTTGCTATCTTTAGACGGCAATATGAAAAAAAACCTATCCTTGTACTAGGGACACCCATTACTTCAACAAAGTTATAACTAGCAATGAAATATAAGCATTATTCTTATGACAGAAGAACAACGTTACAGTAAAACGTCTTAAAATTGCCGTCACAACTAAACTACTTTGAAATAATAGGCAAATCGAGCGTCTGCACGGTTGCAGTGAAACGCCTAAAATCTGACTGTAACAGTGAATCAACCGGAATATTTCAAAAATGAATAATGAAAAATTCTTCAAATTTGAATATATCATGTAAAGTCGTATTTTTCTCAAATAAATGGAATAAAAAAGTGGGGTCACCGAGTTCGTTTGGGAGAAAACGACCATTTATTTCTCTGAACAGCTCAGCTTCCATAGAAAACCTGTCAAGTTCCGAACGCGCGCGCACTCGTGCGCGCGCTAATCACGCAAAAGAATGATGCGCAGAAAGGATGCGCAATGCAATTGAATGGAATCACCTTAAACGCTTTCCTAGAGATTGAACGAAGGACACCACGTACATGCATAATATAACAAAAACATGAACACTATATTTGAAAAAGAAAACTGAAGAAAAAACTCTAAGCACACTGGCATACGGCTGGCGAGTAAAGAAGTGTTCTTTGCCACGTTATTGATTCTAAATCTAGGGCATACGCACAAGAGGCCCGTGAACAAATTGATGGCAGCATTTAAAGGGTTTTTTCTTAGCTTGTTTCATAAGAACACTGGACGGAGATCTCTGTTTAATATAAAGCTGTGCAACCGTTTTTATATAGTCTATTTAAGTTGTCTTATTATAAATATAAACGCACTGAAGAAGTATTTCTTTGTTTGTGACGACCGCCATTCATTCGAGTACACATCAAACGCACATTCGTTCAACAATTTATAATAAACGTACCGTCGAACACAGATTTTAATTTTGAGAGATTATTCTTCTCTAACCAGCCTGCTACAAATTCTAGAGATTTTTGCTGGAAATAGGCAGTCTTCTCCGCGCGGTCCGGGGCCGTCGTATCAACTGAGAAGTGACGTAATTTACAACAACAACAACAAGAAGTTATTTTCGATTTGCCCCGCCCCCCTACCCCCGGGTCAAGACCGCTTCAAACAATTCTCCACCCCCGGGCCCGAAGGGCTGGTCCTGTCCGCGGAGTTGCCCGGGGTGAGGGGGAGAGGGAGGGATGGCAACAGGCAAAATTGAACTATGCATAAAGATTATTTTTATAGTATTTTCATAGCTGTGTATGAATTGCCATGTTTTTGGCGTGAAAAGTAAAACAGAATAATAGGCGTAAAATTAAGCTTTTTATTTGCAGTGAAAACCAAATTTCGCGAAAGATTATGAAATGAGTTTAACAATAAATGTTTCATTTGACGTGGAACCCGATCCGTGAATCCCCACATTTTCTTTTGCCCGGGTATCAAATGGAACGTTCGGATTTCGAACTCAATCGTTCAGATGGTGGTCTGTTGCCTGGCCAATCCTTAATGAAAAGAATTCTTTAATTTAATTTCCAAACCAACGCCCGTGTCACTCTGTATTCGTTAGAACTGTTCACTGAAGTCGAATTGACTAACCTTTCAGTAAAAGTAAAAGTAACAGCACATCAAATTCTTTCCAAACAATGTCAGCTTTACGATCGATCCTGATCCTTGTGTGGCAGCAGACATAAACAAGGATATACTAAGGAACCGAGCAAAAACAAAAACAAAAAAACACAAAGTTTTTGTTTAGCTCTGTATGTAACAATCTTTATTTCATTGATAAAAAAAGAAAACATATCATATGTTACAGACACCTAACAGAATACACGCAAAGCTCTCCTTGAGACCACTCTCGTAAGCGACCAGTTCTAGTTACGACCAGCATTGTGAAACCCCGTTTGAATCGTCACTTAAACTCTGTAATTAAAGTTCTCGTAGGAGACTACTCAGTCGATGCTTTACCGTATTACTTGGGCATAATTTTTCCTGTTTGCCCTTAGCCATCTGGCAATGTAAACACCTAAACACGCATGTCACTAAATGCTACCAGGCCGCGTTCTTCCACTTGTTCAACATCAGGCGTATTAGGAAATTTCTCAATCACGAAACTGCCCAGATATTAGTTAATGCTTTTGTAACGAGCCGTTTAGATTACTGCAACAGCCTCCTTTATGGTCTACCAGCCACCCAACTGAAAACACTTCAGCGAGTCCAAAACGCAGCTGCTAGTCTCATATGTAATATCTCTCGCTTTGACCACACTACTCCTATCCTTTTTGAGTTGCACTGGCTTCCGATTAAATACAGGGTTAACTTCAAGATCCTGCTAATCACGTATAAAGCTCTGCATGGCCTAGCACCTAATTACATCACAGAACTCATTACTGTCAAACCTTTGTCTCGCTACAACTTAAGATCTGACAACGAACTTTTCCTCCAGCGACCAACGATTAACAGCTCAGCGACGTTGGGGGACTGCTCATTCGCACTGGCAGCACCCACGCTCTGGAATGAGCTTTCCGCTTCCCACGGAGATACGCCATACCAACTCAATTTTAAAGTTGATTTCCAGTCCGTACTACGCAGGCTCAACGGGTCGGTACAAAACGTGGACCCCCTTTTGGACTCCCGATCTGGACCCCTTGTGGACCCCGTCTGGACTCCCATCTGGACTCCCTTTTTTCTGCACCCTGTTAAAAAAATAATAGCTTGGCAAATGCTCGGGACACTTTGTGTGAAAGGCTGCAGAATTTTAAAAATCTAATTATCATACTGTGTGTTTTTATGTTTTTTCGAAGGAGTACAAAGGAAGCGACGTTTGAGCTCAAGCTGTGTTGAGGAGGGGGGAATTTGAACGTTGCGTTGGAAGGGTGGGGAATTTGAACCGGATTTATCTCTTGTTCCGACGTAATAGGCCCGTGAGTTTTTTTTTTTGGTTTGCAGGGTATGACGGATTTACAAGATAAAATTTCGCCTTTGTTAGTGAATAACTCTTTCAAAAGGGTCTTTAAGGACGGTGCCTCCTTTTGTTACTGCGCATACGTTCTGTGCATCTCGGGATATTCGGGTTTCTTAAGGAATTTGCACCCTAATACAACAATATTTTTGCGCGGTTTATATCTACGTGGAAAAAGCAGATCTTAGCAAGGGCTATCAGAATCCAAAAAGAAAATTGGGGGTAACCACGCATTTTTCAGAGATAATTGAGCTTAAATTTGGAAAGAAATTGCCATACATTCTTTGTATTATAACGCCTTTTAGAATTATCGTTTCTTAACTATCTCTGAAAAATGCTTGGTTACCCACATTTTTCTTATTGGATTCCAATAACCCTTGGTAAGATCTACTGTTTCCCCATAGTCATAGCCTTTGCAAAAATACATCTGTTTTAGGAGGTTCCATCCTTAAAAGACGTTTGAAGGTGTCACTACGGTGTATCTCTCTCTGAAAGGCGTGTAAAGTGTTTGATTGAAGAAGAAATTTGCCTTTGAGGAGAGAGTTCAGTACTAATTGGTGGGACATTTGAACGGCTTTTTTGCCCCAAGGGGAGGGAATTTGAACAAGCCAAACTTCAAAAGTTCAAATACCGGAAGGGGTTACCCGGGGAGGATGATGAACTTTCGAATTGATCGGCGCATTACCCAGCGTCTTCGTTGCCCTTGACCAGTTCGTCAAACCTGCGCACTAAGGAATGAAGACTTGAGGTACGAGATTGGTGTTCAGCTGTATGAGCAAAATTTGGATCGAAATACACTGTAATGTGACATTAGTCACCGTAAAAGCAGGAATCACATTGACAATGGCTGATTGAATCTTGTGCACTGAACTAATCATGGCCACGTTGCGCACCTAGAAAGCGTTACCTGAGACCACCTTCCACGCCTCGCGGAGTTCCTGAAACCAAGGTTTTTTCCTGCCATCTATTTATATATCAACTCATATATAGTCAATCTTTGACGTTACAGTGTAAATGTTGGTATACCTTTTTTTCCGTTTGATACGCTGGTATGCACCTAAAACGTACCAGTGCAACCCCACTTAGGCTCGATTACCAGCCGCTGTTCGGGAAATGAGCCCGAGCCCCTCCGGACTAGAGAGAATGGCGGAAATCGAGCTTAAGCCCCAGTGTGATTATTGTAGCATCGTTTGGGGCAATTGGAACAAAACTCTTTCCACTAAGCTGCAAAAAATACAAAATTGTGCTGCTCGAATCTTAACTTTCTCTTCTTATGAGGTCAGTGTCGACGACCTCTCTAAAATACTTGGCTAGACTGAACAAGATGTACAGCACAAAATTCAACAGCCACTGTGTGGTCTATAAATCTCAATATGGTCTTGCCCCAGAATACCTGCGATCAAAGTTCACCGATCGTAGTGATATTTCAAGTTATACACTAAGGTACTGTCAGGGCAAGCTAGCTATTTCACTGCCCCGCAACAACTTACTAAACAACAGCTTCAGCTACAGTGGTGCACGGTGCTGTGTAATAGCCTACCTGTCAAACTGCGGCAGTCACAAACTCTCACCAGCTTTAAATCCGGCAGTAGTGGTTTCTTTGATAATTATGCATAATTTTAGTTAATACACGGCATTCACGAAAAGCAGGCACCCCTTTGTACAAATTATTGTTATTAATTAATCAATTAACAAGTAATTCTGGTAGTTATATTGTTGGCATTTAGAATTTATACTTTTAGTTTAGCAAAGACGATAAGTAAGTGTAAATTGATATGTCGTAGATTACACTAATTGTTTTTAATTTGTTATCATTTCAAGAGGCCTGATGTTTTAACCATGTCTAAATAAAGTTAAAATGAATGAATGAATCTTCCTCTTCATGTGGGACTGCAACTATGCCTTCTCTGGTTTTAAACCTTGCAGGGGAAATTATTGATATTTCCACAAAAAGTGTCCTGAGCATTTGCCATATTATGATTTTTTGCAGAAGAAAAGGGGATCCAGAAGGAGGTCCAGATGGGATCCAGAAGGGGTCCTCAGGGGGTCCAGATGGGGGTCCAATAGGAGGGTCCACGTTTTGTACCGACCCCAGGCTCAACGGTTTGTTTTGGATTTTTGTTTTGAAAAACTACTCACGTCGAATACGACTTAATGAAATATACCAATTCGTGACGTCTTACATAAAATGAAATTACAATTTTTGTCTCCCGCCATCTTGGATGTGACCTTTACTCTCGATGAAATTGAAGAAAGAGACATTGAGGTGGCCGCGCGGCCAGGACAAGATAACATCTCGGTGTGCACATGTACCAGGTTTTGTTTATGCACTCTATTCCAATAATTATCTATGTTTTTTCCTAACATTCCATCGTGTCAGGCTCACAAAATCGCTCACAAACAATTCGGGGCTGAGCCTGCGCAGTACGGACTGGAAATCAACTTTAAGGCTATACATGGTAGTGCCCCCACATATATTAGTCAGTTAATAAGACTCAAGCCAAAGTCAACTTATATGCTTCGTTCAAATACAAAGCACTTTCTGCTCGATAAGCCACGTAAAATGAAGAAGACAACAGGAGACAGGGCGTTCCTTGCCGCTGCACCAACTTTGGACAATTTAAAAAGTTTTAAGTCACAGTTAAAAACTCATTTTTTTAAATTAGCATATAATTTGTGTTCGTAGTGTTTTTAACATAGATTCTTATAAGTACATTATTGTTGTAATACTATGATAACTATTTATGTAAAGCGCATTAGATCATATATGCATGGATTTTTGCGCCTACCCTGCGGCGCAGACGGAATGACCATTAGATTATGTCTGCGGCGCAGGCTACTGCGTACCACGTAAGTCTAGTTTAATTAGTAACTTTTCCTGTTGTCCATGCGTTTGTACAATATTAGACGTAGTCTTCTCATCTCGACATTTCTAAGTTCGTTAGATAATAGTCTCATCTTCTCTACGTTTCTCCGCACGTTTCTACTTCTAACTTAGTAAGATGTTAGTCGTATCTTTTTAATGTTTCTCCGTATGCTAGTACATTCCTAAGGTATTAGTCTTCTCGACATTTTCCATGGGATAGTGTGTTCATCAGTGGTGTAAGGTCTTATCTTCTCGAGTGTCGACATTTCTCTGTACGTTAAAACATTTGAAAAATATTATTGTTATCTTCTCAACGTTTGTCCGTGTGCTAGTATATTCGTAATTTAGATATTGTTAGTTGTATCTCCTTAACATTTCTCCGTACATTAGCATTGTCGTAAGATACTAGCGTTATCTTCTTGATGTCTATATCCGTAGGTTGGTTTGCTCAGGTTTGTTCGTAAGGTACTCTTATTATTGTCTGCTCCGCGAAGTTCTTCGTTTGTGCCTTTGTAAGGAGTATGTCTCATCTTCTAGGCGTTTCTCAGTACGTTGTTTAGGTTGCTTTTCTTCTCGACGTTTATCTGTACGTTAATGCGTTCCAGGTGACAGGAATTACAAACGTCAACCGTTTTGAAGGGTTTGCGAGATGTGTGTTAGCCTAGTGTCATGCCAGCAACATTACGGGTCTCATGACGACAATTCCACTCCAGGGTAGAAAAAGATTTTCAACCGAGAGCTGCTTTACCGGTCTGAAAAACTGACTTACCTGTTACCCTGAAAACTAGGGAGAACACTACAAGGCAAGCCAAGGTTAGGGATGATCAGGCTTGGAATTAGCAACATACTTCAGACCTGCCAACTCTCACGGTTTCACCGTGAGACTCACGGTTTGGGGTATCAACTCACGGTCTCACGATTTGGCCTCCAGATCTCACGGTGAATCAGGAAATCTTGAAATTGCCAAACAATTCAGGTAGTATGAAGCAATATTGAAAGACCGTGTTGAAAATGGCCAAATTTGTCACATCTAATGTTTGAGGGAAAGCTGGGTACAATTCCGACCTCATTCCCGTGAAACCATAGGTCAATATAGGTGTGCTTAGGTCTCTGGGGAAGCTAGAGCTGTGAATAGTTAACTCAAACTGGCGGCTCACGTCGACAGCGAAACAGAAACTGACTTCAAAAAATGCGGCAAAAGAATACAATAGGTAACACAAATAAGGTAAAGAATACCTTGAAACAAGAAATCTACCATTTTTATTTCCATTTTATGCGCCGATCAATTCGAAAGTTCAACATCCCCCCCCCCCCCGGGCATTTGAACTTTTGAAGATTGGCTTGTTCAAATTCCCTCCCCTCGGGGCAAGAAAGCCGTTCAAATGCCCCACCAATAAGTACTGAACTGCCTCTCCTCAAGCCAAATTTGGTCCTCAATCAAGCACTTTACATGCCTTTCAGAGAGAAATATTCGGTAATGACACCTTCAATCTTCTTTTAAAGAACCTTTTCAAAGAGTTATTCACTAACAAAGGCGAAATTCTATCTTGTAAATCCGTCAGACCCCCCCAAACCCGAAAAAATTCACGAGCCTATTACGTCAGAACAAGGGATAAATCCGGTTCAAATTCCCCACCCTTCCAACGCAACGTTCAAATTCCCCCCTCCCCGGGCACGATGCACAGTCAAATGCCTGGGGTATGCCTGGGGGGGGGGGATGTTGAAGTTTCGAATTGATCGGCGCATTACACATATTTTGGAAATCTCCAGGTCTGAGGTCACAATCTCCAGGTTTTTCTGGGCTTTTTTGCAAGGTCTCCAGATTTGCACGTTTTGGAGGTTGGCAGGTCTGATACTTAACTACTATAAGGTTAACAAAAGCTACATGTAGGTTTCCAAAACTTTGTGCTCACCATTTTTAGTATACAAGAACTGCTTGTCTTTAGGAAGATAACCCTTTACTCTTGTTTCATCAGGTCCAGAGTCCCTAAAAACACATCAAGTGTCACATGAAAAATGCAACCCTCTTTGTTTTGTCAGGTTTAAAGGCTGCTTTACACATATGATGCAAGCATAGGCATGAGGTTGTTTACATGTACACGTGTTGTTTACAATGCACATGGTGACATATGCGAGACCAGTTCCTTTGTTGGCAGATGCTGGTTACTGTGCTTGGACTTGACTGTGTTTAAAATGCTTGATGTGTCAGGGTTCTCAGTAGAAGCCGGCAGCCGGCGGAATTCCGCCGGCTGTGAAGACAAATGTAGCCGCCTGTGCCTTGGCTACGAAATTTTGAAATTTGCCTTTGTGAACATAATAAAATAATAACCTGTATTACAGATATAAAATATAGCTTGAATGAGTTTCCCAGCAAAATGGAGTGCCTTTGCATGATGCCTGATGCGCTCTTAAGGTTAAGAAAATCACGGCAACATACGTGTGTAAGTCACGAAAACGATAAAATTCTGGTGTTTATCTAAGTAGGCGTTGATCTTGAGCTGTCAAAGATGTTGCTTACCGGTAATCTCAGCGAATTACTCAATAGTTACTTGTACACACGGCAAACTTTACAGTGCAAGTTTACCAGTTCTTCTAGTTGAGATATCTCTAAGCGAGAAAAATTAATCTCTGGCTATTTTCCGCCATCGGCAAAGAGGAACAAAGCCGAAGAAGCCAGTTCACGCGTCGGTAAATCAGGTAAGTTATATTCTTGTAAACAAAGGACGGATTATAATGTTGAAAGATTAACGCAATTGTACTCTTGAATATTATTACGATCGATTTCGATATATTCTTATTCCTCGTTCGAACTCAACAAACTCCTTCCTCGTACAAAGCTGTAAAGTATAGATTTTAACAATATTTTATCGCTGTTTTTTGTATCGTCTCAAAATGGACCACACATTTATGCAAATTTCTTTCGCATAGCATGTGCGTGCACTGAGGCATGACGCGGGATTTATACTGTTTCCTTTCTTGGTAATTAAAGCCAAGATTGTTCTTAATTTCTACGACGTGACACAAATGGAAAAGAAACACGAAATATTTACGAATTTAAAGCTGCTTTCAAACGAAAACAGATTTATCGTAAGTAGCAATTTTTTAGACGTTAGAGAATAACAGCGCGCTAATTAAATTAAGTGGGAAAGATAAATGAAATTTTGATTTGTAAAGTTTTTGTTGGAATGCAGCGTTCGATGAATGCCAAAGTAAAAGAACATTTACAAGTTTACAATAAATTTCAACAATTTATTTATAAAGTTTACGTTTTTGTGGCATTATTAGGAGAATCATCCAGTACATCTGAGGTACAGGTCTCTTCAGAAAATTATGCAACTGTGAACTTTACGGAAGAAACATTAATTGTACCTGATTATCTCATTTTCTGCCTATAAACGAGTCACTTTTGGTTAGAAAACTTAATGGTCTAAATACAACAATTTATATCCAAAAATGCAGGAAATCGCATCTTTGCAAGCATAAATTTCAAAAATTTTCTGGGGGAGCATGCCCCCGGACCCCCCTAGGAGTTCGGCCCTCCGGGCCTCAGCTACGGCCCTTCGGGCCTCGTCAGTAGCCGCCTATTAACATTTCTAGGCCGCCTGTACCAAAATCTACTGAGAACCCTGATGTGTTGTTTTTTGTTCAGGTACTTAAGGACGGTGCCTCCTAATACAGGATGTATTTTTGCAAAGGTTATGACTGTGGGGAAAAGTATATCTTGGCAAGGGTTATTGGAATCCAAAAAGAAAAATGTGGGTAACCACACATTTTTCAGAGATAATTAAGCAACCATTGTTCCTAAAAAGCATTAGAATCCAAAGAATGTATGGCGATTTCTTTCCAAATTTAAGCTGAATTATCTGTAAAAATTGTGCCTGGTTACCCCCAGTTTTCTTTATGGATTCTGATAACCCTTGCTAAGATCTGCTTTTACACATAGTTATAAACTGTGCAAAAATTTTGTTGTACTAGTGGGCAAATTCCTTAAGAAACCCAAATATCCCGAGATGCGAAGAATGTTTGCGTAGTAACAAAAGGAGGCACTGTCCTAAAGCAACAAGAACCTCATGTCCTGCAATTGATTTCAGGACAATCAGGACACAGGGGATTCTTCAACGACACAAGCACAGGTGTAAGAACATTAATTTAGAAATGTAAACATTTCCTTTCCATGCGCTCATGTGCATGCTTGCATTTACACTTGTGTCACAATGGTTTACAAAATTGTTTCTTATGCTTATCCTTGTGCTTGCACTTTCAATAAGACAGCTAACAAATAATTTAAGTAAATACAAACCATTTCCATGTTGGACAGTGGTGGACTAAATGATCCCCTGCAGCCACAAACTAGAAAATCAACCACAACAACAAGAAAATGATTAAAACTGCTGGCTAATCTGTAGAATACAGGACCATGTATTTGCATGCCATTGCATAACAATAGCACCTCTTTTAATGTGCTCCATTCTTTGAACAGTTCCAACACATGAAAATGAGGTGGACCAAAGTGGCCTTGTATACTATAGTTGCCCCAGGTTGCTTGTACTTCATTTTTGTTCTCATGAAGGTAATTTCCTTTCATTCCCCTGTACTGGAAATCTTTACCACCACAGCTAATTAATTTGCAGATGGTTTTTTGGTTTGAACCCCCTCCCCTCCCCTCCCCCACCCCTCCGGAAATTCCATCCACCCACTCAGAATTCCCAATGACTATCAATGGGGTGGGTATGGATATTTTCTGGAACTGTCCAAAGCTCATTTTCCTGACTGATTTTAATTTTTTTAGATTTTCTTATTTTTTTAGTAACACATAAACATATATTTCGTTTTACACTGCACAATGTAAATTGCAGACTGTCCTATTCAGTATAATACGCAAACAAACAATGTAGATGTAGAAATAATGATTAAGAACATCTTAAAAGACCAAACAACCGAACACTTAAACGTTGTTTCACTTCAAACAGTATTTATAGCAATGCTATAAGCAATAGAAACTGAAAGAACAAGGCTTGTGCTTCTTGAAGCACGTATTCCAATGCGCGACCCCTAAAGTTCTAAACGAAAATCTACTGTTGAAAAATAAATGTACACTTACCTCTTCGGGTGTAATAACTCCAGTTTCTTGGAACTTTGATTCCTAATGTAAACATGATGGAGACAAATCCATTTATGGGACAGATTTCCACATCAAGAACCGGAACTCGAATGAGCGACATATGATCATACCTTCAAAACCGGAGTTAGATATTCTGCTACACCGAGCGCTGTCCCTTTCATCTTATTTATAACATCTTGCATTGCCATGATGCAAATCTACTCTGGAAAAGTTATATTTATCGTGGGAAAAGACGGAAATCGACTTCGCAATTCTGACAAGTATCGTAACAGATGAGAAAAGACACAAACTTGGGTGCATATGCTTATCATACGTCCGCTGAAAAGTCTGTGGGCTCATCACACAACAGCCAAAGTCACGCAACGTGACCACAGCGTGACACGTCTCTGCTTCACCTACCACGAGGATGTCAGCTGTTTTGTCTGACACAAAAAGGAAGAGACTAGAGACAGTGATGTTTGCTAAAATGCTACTTGTAATAGCTTAACCCTTGAGATTCACTGACAAAATTGAGTGTAAAGCCCGAAATGTCATTGAACAACAACAGCAAAGATGGAACAAACTAAAATGACAAGGACAACAAACTAGATTGAGTTCGTTATAAGTGCTCATTGAAATGAATAATAGCACTACAGTGGAACACCAATATAACGAACCCCTACTAGTATATAACGAAGACCGCGGTATAACGAACGACATTTTTCAGATCAGCCTAGTAGTGAGTCAGTAGTACAATGTCTGGGAAAGAACCTCAATATAACCAAGACATTTTCCCAGTCCCTTACACTTCGTAGTATTGGGGTTCCACTGTAAATCACAATAAATCAAAGCATCTAGATAAATAAATATTATTCCAAAAATATGATCGATAAACATGTATCAACTTTCAAGTTAATCTACAATTTCGGAGCGGAAAGTTTAAGAAAAATGTTTTCCATAGAATGTTAGTAGTATTGACACGTGGTAGCTGATCATGAACTTTGTTGATGCCTCTGAGTTCTCTAGTGTGAACCTGAACATTGGCAGGAAAAGAGAGTACCCCAACAAGTACGGATTAGGTCGTGGAATTGCAACGCGAGGAATCCAGAATCCAGCTATCAGAATCCCAAATCTACAATGAGGGAATTTGGAATCCAAAACCCGCTTGGACTACCTTATATCCCGCAAAGGACTCTTCTAGTGCACATGGAGCCCGAACTGCTCCATGATCAAGAGAACAAGAATGTTGACGGTGCACTTGTGTACGCATTGTCAGCACTCAATATTGGTCCATTTTCTTCTAAAAGGTTTAGTCCAAATAGTTGCACTGTGTTCGTGGTGGTCGGTGTTAAGGGCTGTGTACACGGGATGTGTTTAAACGACGGAGATTTTCGGCGTGATTTCAAGACGAATTAATGAGAATGATGCGACAGAGCGCGCGTGTGCTGCGTGTAAAATTTCACACCGCATGAGCTCTGCATTTTATCGCAGTCAGTTCGCCGTGAAATTCCCGGTACTGATCTCAGCGAAAATCGCGATAGTTCACACGGAAAATCGCCGCAAAAATCAAGATCATATCAAACTCGTGCCAAGGTCGTATCAAAATCATAGCAAGATCGTATCGAGATCGTATCAAAATCATACCAAAATCGGAACCAAGATCGTACCAAGCTTGTGTCAAAATCATTCCAAAATCGTATCAAAGTCGTATCAAAATCGTAGCAAGATCGAATCAAAGTCGTACCAAAATCGTATCGTATCAAAATCGTACCAAGATCGTATCAAAATCGTACTAAAATCATATCAAAATCGCATCAAAATCGTATCAAAGGTGTATTAAAATCGTACCTAGATCGAATCAAAGTCGTACCAAAATCGTATCAAAAGCGTACCAAGATCGTATCAAAATCGTACTGAAATCATATCAAAGTCACATCAAAATCGTATCAAAGTTGTATTAAAATCGTACCAAGATCGAATCAGTCGTTCCAAAATCGTATCAAAATCGTACCAATATAGTATCAAAATTGTACTAAAATCGTATTAAAATCGCATCAAAGTCGTATCAAAATCGTATCAAAGTCGTATTAAAATCGTACCAAGATCGTTTCAAAATTGTATCAAAGTCGTATCAAAATCGTATCACAATCGCCTGAGTAAAGGTCCCTTTACGCCCCAGTAAGAAGGTGACGATGGTGGGGATAAATTTTCTTGCTGACGATCAACTGCCGTGATGCGTTTTCAAAAGTGTGGTCTAAGTTAATTTTGTCAGTACTCTGCTATTATGATAGAAACAAGGTTAGACTATTGTCGAAAAGGCATTTTTAAAAATATGCGTTTTCATACGAAAACAGGCTAGCGTGCTAACGGCGCCTATTTAAACTGGCTCTTTCCCACATCCTATTTTTCATCTCTTCCAACGTGGCTTAGGTGGTCCCAAGCAACCCTAGTTTATGTCTCCTTTTCGGCTCTTACGTGATGCGTAATTTCTACTTGTTGTAACTCGTATCCAGAGTGAGGGGGCTGCTTACAGGACATTTTTAGAAAGAGAACCCTATAAAGTACCAAGTATCCTCGGAGACCCAGGGGCAGATAGTCGGGGAGAGAGGCTGATATAACAGGCAAAATCGGTGTTAAGCCCAGTGCGAGCGAAAGTTTACAAGACGGGCAGACAGCCCCTAGGAGGATAACTTTAACGGACTAGTTCAAGACCCCATTTGCGTTCTTGCTTCTCATTGAGCACAAATTTTGTGGCATTGCATTTTTTGTGCCCAATCAGCGATCAGCTTATTTCACCTTTCCTTTCGTGACGTTTTATACAGAGTGTAACTTTGCTAAAGTTGTACCTAGTTGTCACTCGTGCGTACTGAAATCAACTTTTTGTCTTGCTTGTTCGACCACCTTAGGTGTGAACTTTTAGAAGCATGCAGTTAGGATTTACGTGCGATCCACGACATGTCTTTGCGTTTGCTCCAAAATGCACGCTTCTAAAAGTTTACAACTAAGGTGTGAACTTTTCACAGTACCTCAATCTGATTTTCGTACTTGTTGTTTTCTTTTTCCTTGATTACCCCTGCCAAATTTCTCGATTTCTCGACTTTGTGGGTTTGCATATTACTATTAAAAGCTTTCTACAAAGGTAGGCCTATCGTACGAGCAAGACAAAAAGTTGATTTCAGTACGTATGAGTGACAATAAGGTACAAGATTCAGCAAAGTTACAGTCTGTATAAGACGTCACGAAAGGAAAGGCGAAATACGCTGATCGCTGATTGGGCACAAAAACATACAATGCCTCAAAATTTGTGCTCAATCAGAAGCAAGAACGCAAATGGGCTCTTAAACCAAGGTATCCTCCCAGGGGCTGTTTCCGTCCGTCTTGTAAACTTTTGCTCGCACCAGGCTTCAGCTCGCACCCATTTCGCCCGTTTTAGCTGCATCTCGCCCCGACTATCTGCCCCTAGATCTCCGAGGATGAGTACCAAGTATCTGGCTACTCAAATATTCAGTGACACCCTTAGTGGAACCAAACCACGGATTTTGACCCGGTAAAACGAACACCCTTTCACAAATCTGTGTCTGGAAGTCTCCCCTTGTACCCAGAGGCTTTTTCATTGGCTGAATTGGATAAGACGACCTAGGACGTAATCTTATGACAAGGAACAATAAAACCCACAAACGCTTCCAAATATATGGCTGTATTATCAAATTATAAGAAAGAGAAAATTATTGACATTTCAGCTGAAACTACATGAAATCTCGTAGCTTTGGTCCAACGCCCTTAGCGGCAACAATCTGCAGGTGCCCTTCTGTCCTTCTTTCATTTCTTTCAGTTTAACAATGTATTTAAAAAAACGTAAAACAAATGGCGGCTTGTAATTGAGGCATAGTGAGAGACAGTCTTTTTACTGGTGGTCTAGTTATCTAACTAAAAAATAACTCGTCAATGGTTGATCTTATCTGAAAAAAAAATACTTGTCAATGGTTGATTGCGTCAGTTATGCCCGCATTGTATTTTCTTTCCACTCTTCATTCACTAACACGCTGTTAAAATAAAATTCGCTTAATCTTTCAATAATGTTATGCTTTTACTTAGTGTCCTTTGGCGACTCTTTAGAGGCGATATTTCGGTCACCTTGGAACCAGCTATTCTCCATCACGCGCATGCACCGTTAAGTTACCTTGCGTGACTAGATAACCGTTCACTTGGTATCAAAGTCGTCTTAAATTGTACTGAAGATCGTGAGTGAGCTGTTAAAAATAATTCGCTTAATCTTTCAATAATGTTATGCTTTTACTTAGTGTCCTTTGGCGACTCTTTAGAGGCGATATTTCGGTCGCCTTGGAACCAGCTATTCTCCATCACGCGCATGCACCGTTAAGTTACCTTGCGTGACTAGATAACCGTTCACTTGGTATCAAAGTCGTCTTAAATTGTACTGAAGATCGTGAGTGAGCTGTTAAAAATAATTCGCTTAATCTTTCAATAATGTTATGCTTTTACTTAGTGTCCTTTGGCGACTCTTTAGAGGCGATATTTCGGTCGCCTTGGAACTAGCTATTCTCCATCACGCGCATGCACCGTTAAGTTACCTTGTGCGACTAGATAACGTTCACTTTTCATCATGCTGATTTTCTCTGTCCTCCTTATCTCCGCTGGAATCATGTTCTTCCCTCGCTGGCTCATCTTTAGTTACTGAGCTCTGATCCTCATCAACCTCGTCTTTATCACCATCCTCGTCTTTTCTGTCGTCGCCTTCTTCTTTTTTGCCATCGTCGTCTTCTTTCTTTTTTTCTGGTTCAACATCTTTTTCCCCTGTCAGCCCTTCTAAGATATCTTTAAGAAGACCTTCAACATACAAGCAGAACTCCTTAACGATACCTGGAATTTCTTGGGCCTTTTTGCGATTGTCGTTGAACTTTTTTATCTTGCCCGGCAGTGTGAACACATCCGTCTTTTTCTTGAGCAGGCTGTGGAAGTCACGCTGCGGATCAATCTGTTTGATTCTGTCAACGCAATTTTCAATCCCATGCTGCACGTGCGGTTCCAGTTCCACGGCTTCTTTCCCGGATGACTTGATGTTTTTGAGCGCTTGAACTGCATCACGGTAAGGTTTGGGGGGCTTGACACCTTCGATGGATTTCACTTTTATTTCGCCGTCCACTTCATCGATGTAGATTGTTATGTTGCCCTCCTTGGCATCTTTCTTCAACTCCTTGATGTAATCTTTAAGTTCTTTCTTTGCGTCGAACTTGCAGATCGTCTTCACGACGTTTTCGAAAGATTCTCGCGCAGCTTGGAGGCGTTCGCGCGTTTCCACGAACGGATTAATCGCAGTGGCGAGGGAGGTAAACACATTGTCGATATCAGCAAGTCCCACTGATTCAAACTTCAGCTTTTTGTGAAATTCGTCTTTTTCTTTGTCTTTCTTTGATTCGTTTTTACCAGTCGCACCGCCCTCCTTCTTTGAATTCTTCTTCTTGTCTCCTTCCCCATCACCTTCCCCTTCTTTGGATTCCTCCTCATCTTTGCCCATCTCCTCTTCCATCTTCTTTTTATCTTCCTCGTCAGCAAAAGCATGATAAATTTCTAAAACGATCTCTTTTGTTTTGCGGTAAAAGTCGCGCACCATTTTAGGAGCTCCTCGGACTTGCTCCACATTGTTGTTGAATGCTCTTTTCAGCTTCGGGATTTTGCCGAAATCCCAAAAACTGTTGAACTCTCGTTTCAGAATTCCCTGCAAATCCAAGTCTTCTGCTTGGTCAACTGCGTCTGCACTCCCTTTTTGAATGGTCAGTGGCATCGCCTTCAAATCTTTCCCCAGTTTGAGCATGGCGTTGATGGCGGAAACCGCATCCGAAATCGCTTTCACCAAGGCCCCACCCTCCTTGTAGATAGTCATAGCACCTTCTTTTATCTTGACTGTTATACCCTCAGCTTTCAGTCTTGTCTTTAGGGCGGCTACATATTCGCTGAAACTGGCGTGTGGATGAATTTCTTTTAGCGACTGCACAGCTTTCTTAAACGAATCTTCGCTCTTCTCCATGTCCTCGCGGTTTTGAACGAACGGGTCGAAGGTAGTTTTGAAATCGCTAAAGATGGTATCCAGCTCGGGAATATTGAACTTTTTGAAATCAAGGACTTTGCTTTTCTTTTCGTCACTACCTTCGGCTCCTTTCGACTCGGTCGATGATTTCGCAGCGGTTTCCTCTTTCTTAGTTTTGGAAGTGGATTTCTCCTTAGCAGGTTTCGGATCGGGTTTGGTCTTCACTTCCAGTACATCTTCCGGTTGAGATTCCAAAGTTGGGGCTGCATGGGGTTCATCAACGTTGTCTCCGTACTCACATCCTTCTGGTCTTCGCACTGGACTCTGTAATGGTTTCTGAAAAGGTTATATAATAAAAACAACTCACTCGGGGAGTGCCTACAATTACAGGGCAACAGCTACAGTTACGGAAGTTTTAAGTTTGAAGATCTTAAGAGAAACATAGGGAACAACCTGAATGATACGCTACCAAAATCACATATTAACGCCCCCCCCCCCCCCGCCCCACCCTACCCTCTCAGCAAAGAAGTTAACAACCCGGCCTCACTACTGTATGGATGGGAGCTCCCTGGACCAAGCCCAACTAGCTTACCTGTTGTTTAGAGGAGGCTATACACGAGTTTCAGTTTTTGTTATTAACCCTTTTTTAAAAGCCCTAACGTCGACGAAAATGTATTTCTCTTTACATCATCTCTACTTCTTCAAACATTGAAGTGATGAAAATAAAGGAAATGGTCACTGAGGATAAGACGTCTTGCATAAGAAATCTACCCAGAACAGTAAGGAGAATATGCATTTTCATATCAGGGCTTAAGGGTTAATGAACGCGGTCAGGTTCCTTGATTGGAGAGTGGTTGGGATTGAAAGGGTTCGTTGAGTTTCATTCTTGATGTTTTGCAAATCTTTGTAGAAGTGCGCGTAACTTGGCACAAGGAAGCAGAAGATCTGAATTAATTTGCTTCAATAGTGGAACGGAGATCTTGGTGACTCAAAGGTCGTTTGTCGATCTCTATTGACTGCAGGTCAATTCATGAATATTTTTGCTGGCTTACACAAATTAAAGTTTGGATTTATCAGCTCAGATGATAAATGCAAATCAATGATTGTGTTCCAATTCCTCACCAACGCAGCTCCACATTTTCTTAAGAAACTAACTCCTTTACCCGCTTTTGCGGGCTTAGTTGATTTTTCTATGAGTAGATATGGAAGCTCCTGTCATGATAGGAGAAGAGAACATTCGGGAACTGCCCCATAAACAACTTAAACACGCATTTTTTTACCTTGTTTTCACTTGTTTTAAGAAGTGGATCCTTTTCACCTGGTTCATGGCCACTTCCGCCCGAATTCTGAAAGAAATAAGAAAACAGGAAAAACAGGTTTGACTCGCTGGTCTTCATTCCCTGTTGAGTGCGCTGCAGGACATTCGTTTCTTTCTAAGCCATTTCCGAGTTGTCTTGTGCCTCTTTTTCAAAGCAAGGCCAAGTGGACAAACTCTCATTTTTTTAGCGACACAAGCACAAAACACTATAAGTAATGGTAATTGGACTGAGTGGAGTACAATTCAGGGAGTAATCGTGCGAGTAATTTTAAATCGGCCGAGCGCGTAGCGCGAGGACAATTTGAAAATAAGTGCGCGAGTACCCCTGAATTGTACGACACGAAGTCCAGTTACCAATTAAACGTATCTATAACAAAATGTGAGATTAGAAAACCTACGTGCCTTTTCAGTTTTGCAAGCAGCGGAGAAACAGCTATAAAAGGAACCTATTTCAGTGCACCTGCTTGACGCGCGCGCAGCGTCGTTGTCCGATTACAGCTATCCAATTACAAAAAGTTCAAATTGGACAGCTGTAATTGGACACCCACGTGTTAACCTTCCAATTACGTATCAAATAGGCGCGCGGAGAGCCAATCACAATCGAGCAATTTGTTATAGATACGATAAAAAATAATAAATAATAATAATAATAATAATAATAATAATAATAATAATAACAACAACAACAACAACAACAACTTACAACAACAACTTTATTTATGTGTCAAAAGTGATCCAAGAAACGCAATTGCTAGACAAGGACCAAAATATTTCGTCCTGTGCTCTCGGCTTGCGTTTTTCAGTGTCTGCATGGACTCTTGTGCTTGCGCTTGTACTTTTATCGCGAGTGATAACAAACAAGGGCTATGATCAGGCAAAACCCGTGACTCTTAACACATCCCGGCTTTTGCGTAAGAAACTCTTCCTATTCCGGGAATTTTTGGAAATTTTTAGTTAACCTCCCATCGCAGACGTGAAGTTTAGATGACTTACTCTACGCCCTGAAATACGCGTGCCTAAAGTCATGCATTCATTAAACGCTCAGTAAAAGTAGAACCTTAGATAAAGATCGTTGTTTAAAACAGCGTATATCGTATGGAACCGGAACCCATCACTCCCGGTATCGAGGCCTACACCCCATACAGGCGAAACAGAATGGAAAAACAAAACTTGAAATTTGTTAAGTTTATTTTTCAAGGGCACAATTTCGGGCAATTTCACTTTTAAAAACGGACAACTCAACTCCGCTCCGCGCTCGCTCTCACGCTTCGCACCAGCGAATATCAGTATAATTTCCCCCTTTTCATCCCCTTTCGGAGTGCGTTTCCCTCTTCGAGCTTGAGAATAATTACGCCTTCCATCTCCCTTTTCGGCGCCTGCCAGGCAGGCTAAACACGACTCTGCTATGCTGATATTGCGGCTGAAGCCTAGAACATGCTAGAAAGCTAATACCAAGGCGTTCTCTGTTCCCTCGATATCACCGCGAAACCTAGGGAGGGTGGTGGTGTGTTGCAGTCAGTGTTTTGCTCAGTGGACATCCGCATTATCACTGCCTCGACCCAGGGCTTGGCTCGTATTCAGCCGAGTCCTCAGGCTTTTTGATCAGCGGGCGGTCGCCGGGAGAGACCGCGGGCATCCTGCGGTTAACGGTTCTTAGTTTTGTTACAGTGAACGACAGTGAACAGCCAATCCAAAATAATAATAATAATAATAATAATAATAATAATAATAATAATAATAATAATAATAATAATAATAATAAGTTAATAATATAAGTTAATACAGGAACCCAATAATAATAAGTTAAGGTTTAGGATATTATCAATGTTTTTCAGTGCTGAATTCATGTAGAGCAACATAGGTTACGCTGTGCGACATACGTGGCTAATTTTCTATGCATTCATGCGTTGTACACTGCAGATAATAATAATAATAATAATAATAATAATAATAATAATAACAATAATAATAATAATAATAATAATAATAATAATAATAATAATAATCCCATTACCATTAGTCTCTCCCGGCGATCACCCTCCCTCCTACCTCAACTACAACCCATTTTCAAACACTTTACACTACGACCACTGCAGCACACTTTAAGCACACTGATTCCGTTTTTTCTTCGAACGCCTTTCCCATACTGGCGACCGGAAGATAGCTTTTTAAAATCACAAACGGCAAGATGTTAGACACGCACTAGACGGCAAAGTGTTATTTTATGGAATTGATACGGGACAGGTGTCGACCCTATCCACCAGGATTAGTACAGAGTCTTGCACGTTTGTCAAATGCCCAAAGGAGATCATTTTACCATCAACGACATCAACACTGACATGTAATTAGCGAAGCTTTGCCAAACGCGTAGTCTCGAGCGTTGCGTGACGACTCAAAAACGGCTGCGTAAGAGACTAAATATAGCGTAGATTTGTTCAAGTTTGTATTTTTATGACAACCTACTTTCATAAAGAAAGAACGCTTAAGACAACACCTGTCCCGGTCTTGTGTAATGCTTAAAATTCTAACTCCATCAGACCATGGTATTTCATTTTCCATACCCAGCTGGTCGGCAGACACCTATGCATAAGGCTAATATAATTTAAGAAACGAGGAAATACTAGCCGGTATTTGTATAAACTATCTTCGCATACTAGCTATAGCCCAACCTGAATTAACTTCTTGGTCCCTGTATTCGCCGGATAGTCACGGCCACGGCCACAGAGTTGACACAGCTCGATACGCGACACATCCTTCAAATCTCGTGACCATCTTCGTTTGCAAGTGCAGAAATTGAGGTGATATTGCCTTGCAAGATCAGGTGAATGGGATGAGGAATGGAGGTATTGTCGAAAAAAGTTGATTTAAAAGCAACAGCATGATCAAAGAGAAGAGTCGGTGAATATGAAACTTCCATTTTGTAAAATTTCGAAGCACGGTGACGCCATTATGGATATCGCAAATCATTTTCTTAAATTACTTTTAACTGCTTTTAAGCAGCTAATGTCTATCACTTACCTCCGCTTGACAACAGCACAGATATTTCTTGACATCCATGACTAACTATGAACAGCACAAGTGCACATTCAAGAATGATAAACTCAGGTCGATCCAGTTACTTTTTCTGTATTACAGCGAATGATTTCTGAGAAATGAAAAGCCGGAAGTCACGCTTCCGAGAGCCTTGGTGAAGTTTCGTCCTGTTAACCACAGGACGCCCAATCGTGATTAAAAGTATGTAGAGAATTTAATAAAATCATTACGATATTCATGTCGAGTTCTCGATATAAAATTTCAAGTCGCAATTGGGTGCTCTTTGTACCATTAATACAGTATGAAATTCCCGAGACGTTGCGAGGTCATACTCAACCAGCTGAACCAGAAAGTGCTTTTAGTCTGAAATGTCGGTGTTCTCCTCCCCAAACCCACAGGATATGCACAAGAAGGCACCGACTTCCTGTACCTTGCGCCCCATGGGTTAGGGTGAGGAGATGACTGACGGACGTTTCAGACTTAACGCGTCTCTGAACGGGAAATGGTTTTGGCGCTGTAAATGTTGCATGTCAAACCTTATTGCATTTGTCCAAGAGCACCATTTAAAATCGAAACTGGAAAAAAAGAAAATGTACCTCAGTAACATGAATTGTCACACCCAAGAATTTCATCACAGACTCAAAAGTGAGAACCACTTTGTACAGCACAATCAACAGCACCATAGGAAAGTACTCTCAGTAGCTTTCATTTGGATGGTCACACTTCAGGATTTCATCCACAGACTCAAAAGTTGGAACCACCGTGCTTCACAATCAGGCTTTTATTCTGAATGTTAGGATTTCGTCCAGACTTTAGAATTACATTACACGACTTGAAGTTAACGACTCCGAAAATGAAAGATATATTTCGTGACCTCATATAATAATATACATGATTTTTGTTTCATCAGGGTCTCAATACTGGTTTCAATACGTATGTCTTGTCGAAACTAGCTGGTAGAAAGGAAACCAGGGGACCGTCACTCCGTAGTTCAACTTGCCATCCCTCGGTTAAAAATTAAACAGTTTGGAGGAAAAGAAAAAGTTAAACTAACTGCCTTGTTTTTCTTACGAAAATTGAATAAAGAAAGTGAAATTTTAATACGCGTTTGCTAAATCACACGTCTTTTTAAAACCGAGTTATTTTTTATCTTCCTGTTAGAAATTCTTGAAGTTAAAATTGAATGATGACTGATCTGCAGCTCAGACAAAAATTCTAAGAAACTGTCTCACTCAACTGAAACATCGCACGCAAAACTAGAGACTGGTCGGTCTCTTGTGAGAGTCTATAAGCCTGTTCCAGGCTTCAAGAAAGTCGGAAAAACAAACTGGCGCGGAAAACGCTTGGGGCTGGAGAGAGACTAGGCATTTTCCCGCCGTTTTTCGCTCGCCTGCTTCAGGCTGGTCGCTTGCTCCACTGACCGAGAGCCTGGCACATGCTAGAGAGTTTACTGAGAGTGCAATAATGCATGGTTCAATTCTATGTGTTACCATCCCCCCCGGGCATATCCCCGGGGATTTGCAATTTTTTTCTCCCGTGGCAGTCTATTCCCCACCCCCCGGGCACGCAGGAAGAGACGTTTCCACACCCCCGGGACTCCTCATTGACCAGAAATACGTTGTTTTGTGTACAAAACATAAATGACGATATTGATTTCCGTACAATAGTAAAACCAGACGTTTTGACGAGAACTTAAGGACGTTCGCGCAAAAAACTTCTACAACACGGATTTTTTTCATAGTTTGGCTGCAGTCAGATGATGAGTTACCTATGTAAGAAATGCCAAAAAATTGGGGGTCACCGCCTTTGTTTTCGAAACTAAACGCGTGGAAAACTACCCCAATTTTGACACATCGGTCCTCGTAACTCGACATGACCTCAGACAGACAGACAGACAGACAGACAGACAGCCTTTATTTCAGCACGATTAAAAAGCTCTGCAGCTTGTGGGGTCGTGCAAAATAATAAAAACTAATGAAAAGTAAAATTAAACTCAGTGCTTGTTAGTTGAAAAATATTAAAAGGATTCGCTGTAGACTCACTTTCTCAGTCAAATTTTATTTAAGTGGATCTGTTAAGTAAATAATTTGAACAGGTGACATCTTTTTGGTCAAACTCAACCTCTAAGATAGACTTTTGCGAACACCACGCAGCTACAATAATAGCAGAATTCGATGATGCGAGGGCAGAAAAGTTGGAAAAAATCAAACTTTCAAACAGAGTTTTTCTTTAATTTTTCACAAAACGTATATAATCGACAAAGAAAGTGATCTATCAAAGGAAAATATGGGGCAACGAACATTTAAGAGAGTTAAACCCGTGCATAGATATTAAAGTGCCCACTAGCGCTATATATCTCCACATTTCTTCAACAGCGCGCGCGCACAATGCATGACGTGGCATGACATCGCGAAGTGAATTGCGTGTGCGGTAAGGATCCACAGAAACAATTAGCACGAACGTCCTTAAAGCCGCGGCTACACGAGCGATTTTTTGCTTGCGATGGTGATACATTTTTTTGAAAATTGTCGCGTCACCAGCGCGCGGAGAAAATCGCATGTGTAGCCACCCTCGCACAGGTGAGGCGACAGATGAAAAAATCGCAGAAAAAAAATCGCCAGAAATTCAATAAGTTGAATTTTTTGTGACAAAATCACGGACTTCGTCAGAGGGTGGCTACACAGGCGATTTTCGCCGCGCGCTGGCGACGCGACAATTTCCAAAAAATCGCATCACCATCGCAAGCAAAAAATCGCTCGTGTAGCCGCGGCTTAAGGTGATTCCATCGAAAAAGAGGTTGTAGTGAGAATTTGTTGAAACTTTGCACAGTTACTAACTACACCTAGTACATTAAAAAAATGAAATAAAAAGATGGGGTCACCGTGTCTGATTTCACGCTACGGGGCTGTAGTATATAGGTACTTTGCTATCTTTAGACAGCAATGTTAAAAAACCTATCCATGTACTAGAGACACCCATTACTTCAACAAAGTTATAACTAGCAATGAAATATAAGCATTATTCTTATGACAGAAGAACAACGTTACAGTAAAACGTCTTAAAATTGCCGTAACAACTAAACTACCTAAACTACTTTGAAATAATAGGCAAATCGAGCGTCTGCACGGTTGCAGTGAAACGCCTAAAATCTGACTGTAACAGTGAATCAACCGGAATATTTCAAAAATGAATAACGAAAAATTCTTCAAATTTGAATATATCATGTAAAGTCGTATTTTCCTCAAATAAATGGAATAAAAAAGCGGGGTCACCGAGTTTGTTTGGGAGAAAACGACCATTTATTTCTCTGAACAGCTCAGCTTCCATAGAAAACCTGTCAACTTCCGAACGCGCGCGCACTCGTGCGCGCGCTAATCACGCAAAAGAATGATGCGCAGAAAGGATGCGCAATGCAATTGAATGGAATCAGCTTAAACGCTTTTCTAGAGATTGAACGAAGGACACTACCTACATGCATAATATAACAAAAACATGAACACTATATTTGAAAAAGAAAACTGAAGAAAAAACTCTAAGCACACTGGCATACGGCTGGCGAGTAAAGAAGTGTTCTTTGCCACGTTATTGATTCTAAATCTAGGGCATACGCACAAGAGGCCCGTGAACAAATTCATGGCAGCATTTAAAGGGTTTTTTCTTAGCTTGTTTCATAAGAACAATGGACGGAGATCTCTGTTTAATATAAGGCTGTGCAACCGTTTTTATATAGTCTATTTAAGTTGTCTTATTATAAATATAAACGCACTGAAGAAGTATTTCTTTGTTTGTGACGACCGCCATTCATTCGAGTACGCATCAAACGCACATTCGTTCAACAATTTATAATGAACGTACCGTCGAACACAGATTTTAATTTTGAGAGATTATTCTTCTCTAACCAGCCTGCTACAAATTCTAGAGATTTTTGCTGGAAATATGCAGTCTTCTCCGCGCGGTCCGGGGCCGTCGTATCAACTGAGAAGTGACGTAATTTACAACAACAACAACAAGAAGTTATTTTCGATTTGCCCCGCCCCCCTACCCCCGGGTCAAGACCGCTTCAAACAATTCCCCACCCCCGGGCCCGAAGGGCTGGTCCTGTCCGCGGAGTTGCCCGGGGTGAGGGGGAGAGGGAGGGATGGTAACAGGCAAAATTGAACCATGCATAAAGATTATTTTTATAGTATTTTCATAGCTGTGTATGAATTGCCATGTTTTTGGCGTGAAAAGTAAAACAAAATAATAGGCGTAAAATTAAGCTTTTTATTTGCAGTGAAAACCAAATTTCGCGAAAGATTATGAAATGAGTTTAACAATAAATGTTTCATTTGACGTGGAACCCGATCCGTGAATCCCCACATTTTCTTTTGCCCGGGTATCAAATGGAACGTTCGGATTTCGAACTCAATCGTTCAGATGGTGGTCTGTTGCCTGGCCAATCCTTAATGAAAAGAATTCTTTAATTTAATTTCCAAACCAACGCCCGTGTCACTCTGTATTCGTTAGAACTGTTCACTGAAGTCGAATTGACTAACCTTTCAGTAAAAGTAAAAGTAACAGCACATCAAATTCTTTCCAAACAATGTCAGCTTTACGATCGATCCTGATCCTTGTGTGGCAGCAGACATAAACAAGGATATACTAAGGAACCGAGCAAAAACAAAAACAAAAAAACACAAAGTTTTTGTTTAGCTCTGTATGTAACAATCTTTATTTCATTGATAAAAAAAGAAAACATATCATATGTTACAGACACCTAACAGAATACAGGCAAAGCTCTCCTTGAGACCACTCTCGTAAGCGACCAGTTCTAGTTACGACCAGCATTGTGAAACCCCGTTTGAATCGTCACTTAAACTCTGTAATTAAAGTTCTCGTAGGAGACTACTCAGTCGACGCTTTACCGTATTACTTGGGCATAATTTTTCCTGTTTGCCCTTAGCCATCTGGCAATGTAAACACCTAAACACGCATGTCACTAAATGCTACCAGGCCGCGTTCTTCCACTTGTTCAACATCAGGCGTATTAGGAAATTTCTCAATCACGAAACTGCCCAGATATTAGTTAATGCTTTTGTAACGAGCCGTTTAGATTACTGCAACAGCCTCCTTTATGGTCTACCAGCCACCCAACTGAAAACACTTCAGCGAGTCCAAAACGCAGCTGCTAGACTCATATGTAATATCTCTCGCTTTGACCACACTACTCCTATCCTTTTTGAGTTGCACTGGCTTCCGATTAAGTACAGGGTTAACTTCAAGATCCTGCCAATCACGTATAAAGCTCTGCATGGCCTAGCACCTAATTACATCACAGAACTCATTACTGTCAAACCTTTGTCTCGCTACAGCTTAAGATCTGACAACGAACTTTTCCTCCAGCGACCAACGATTAAGAGCTCAGCGACGTTGGGGGACTGCTCATTCGCACTGGCAGCACCCACGCTCTGGAATGAGCTTTCCGCTTTCCACGGAGATACGCCATACCAACTCAATTTTAAAGTTGATTTCCAGTCCGTACTACGCAGGCTCAACGGGTCGGTACAAAACGTGGACCCCCTTTTGGACCCCCCATCTGGACCCCTTGTGGACCCCGTCTGGACCCACATCTGGACTCCCATCTGGACTCCCTTTTTTCTGCACCCTGTTAAAAAAATAATAGCTTGGCAAATGCTCGGGACACTTTGTGTGAAAGGCTGCGGAATTTTAAAAATCTAATTATCATACTGTGTGTTTTTATGTTTTTTCGAAGGAGTACAAAGGAAGCGACGTTTGAGCTCAAGCTGTGTTGAGAGACTTAGACAGCTGAGCCCGTTTTGCCCGAGGAAGGGGGAATTTGAACGTTGCGTTGGAAGGGTGGGGAATTTGAACCGGATTTATCTCTTGTTCCGACGTAATACGCCCGTGAGGTTTTTTTTTTGGTTTGCAGGGTATGACGGATTTACAAGATAAAATTTCGCCTGTGTTAGTGAATAACTCTTTCAAAAGGGTCTTTAAGGACGGTGCCTCCTTTTGTTACTGCGCATACGTTCTGCGCATCTCGGGATATTCGGGTTTCTTAAGGAATTTGCCCCCTAATACAACAATATTTTTGCGCGGTTTATATCTACGTGGAAAAAGCAGATCTTAGCAAGGGCTATCAGAATCCAAAAAGAAAATTGGGGGTAACCACGCATTTTTCAGAGATAATTGAGCTTAAATTTGGAAAGAAATTGCCATACATTCTTTGTATTATAACGCCTTTTTAGAATTATCGTTTCTTAACTATCTCTGAAAAATGCTTGGTTACCCACATTTTTCTTATTGGATTCCAATAACCCTTGGTAAGATCTACTGTTTCCCCATAGTCATAGCCTTTGCAAAAATACATCTGTTTTAGGAGGTTCCATCCTTAAAAGACGTTTGAAGGTGTCACTACGGTGTATCTCTCTCTGAAAGGCGTGTAAAGTGTTTGATTGAAGAAGAAATTTGCCTTTGAGGAGAGAGTTCAGTACTAATTGGTGGGACATTTGAACGGCTTTTTTGCCCCAAGGGGAGGGAATTTGAACAAGCCAAACTTCAAAAGTTCAAATACCCGGGGGGTTACCCGGGGAGGATGTTGAACTTTCGAATTGATCGGCGCATTACCCAGCGTCTTCGTTGCCCTTGACCAGTTCGTCAAACCTGCGCACTAAGGAATGAAGACTTGAGGTACGAGATTGGTGTTCAGCTGTATGAACAAAATTTGGATTAAATACACTGTAATGTGACATTAGTCACCGTAAAAGCAGGAATCACATTGACAATGGCTGATTGAATCTTGTGCACTGAACTAATCATGGCCACGTTGCGCACCTAGAAAGCGTTACCTGAGACCACCTTCCACGCCTCGCGGAGTTCCTGAAACCAAGGTTTTTTCCTGCCATCTATTTATATATCAACTCATATATAGTCAATCTTTGACGTTACAGTGTAAATGTTGGTATACCTTTTTTTCCGTTTGATACGCTGGTATGCACCTAAAACGTACCAGTGCAACCCCACTTAGGCTCGATTACCAGCCGCTGTTCGGGAAATGAGCCCGAGCCCCTCCGGACTAGAGAGAATGGCGGAAATCGAGCTTAAGCCCCAGTATGATTATTGTAGCATCGTTTGGGGCAATTGGAACAAAACTCTTTCCAGTAAGCTGCAAAAAATACAAAATTGTGCTGCTCGAATCTTAACTTTCTCTTCTTATGAGGTCAGTGTCGACGACCTCTCTAAAATACTTGGCTAGACTGAACAAGATGTACAGCACAAAATTCAACAGCCACTGTGTGGTCTATAAATCTCAATATGGTCTTGCCCCAGAATACCTGCGATCAAAGTTCACCGATCGTAGTGATATTTCAAGTTATACACTAAGGTAGTCAGGGCAAGCTAGCTATTTCACTGCCCCGCAACAACTTACTAAACAACAGCTTCAGCTACAGTGGTGCACGGTGCTGTGTAATAGCCTACCTGTCAAACTGCGGCAGTCACAAACTCTCACCAGCTTTAAATCCGGCAGTAGTGGTTTCTTTGATAATTATGCATAATTTTAGTTAATACACGGCATTCACGAAAAGCAGGCACCCCTTTGTACAAATTATTGTTATTAATTAATCAATTAACAAGTAATTCTGGTAGTTATATTGTTGGCATTTAGAATTTATACTTTTAGTTTAGCAAAGACGATAAGTAAGTGTAAATTGATATGTCGTAGATTACACTAATTGTTTTTAATTTGTTATCATTTCAAGAGGCCTGATGTTTTAACCATGTCTAAATAAAGTTAAAATGAATGAATGAATCTTCCTCTTCATGTGGGACTGCAACTATGCCTTCTCTGGTTTTAAACCTTGCAGGGGAAATTATTGATATTTCCACAAAAAGTGTCCTGAGCATTTGCCAAATTATGATTTTTTGCAGAAGAAAAGGGGATCCAGAAGGAGGTCCAGATGGGATCTAGAAGGGGTCCTCAGGGGGTCCAGATGGGGGTCCAATAGGAGGGTCCACGTTTTGTACCGACCCCAGGCTCAAAGGTTTGTTTTGGATTTTTGTTTTGAAAAACTACTCACGTCGAATACGACTTAATGAAATATACCAATTCGTGACGTCTTACATAAAATGAAATTACAATTTTTGTCTCCCGCCATCTTGGATGTGACCTTTACTCTCGATGAAATTGAAGAAAGAGACATTGAGGTGGCCGCGCGGCCAGGACAAGATAACATCTCGGTGTGCACATGTACCAGGTTTTGTTTATGCACTCTATTCCAATAATTATCTATGTTTTTTCCTAACATTCCATCGTGTCAGGCTCACAATCGCTCACAAACAATTCGGGGCTGAGCCTGCGCAGTACGGACTGGAAATCAACTTTAACCTTTAAGAAACTCCTTAAGACATTTTTATTTAAAAAAAGCATTTTATTATAGTTTAATTAATTTATTAGCATTAAGTAATAATCATTGTAAATTTAAGAGATAATTATTTTACTTTCTAAGGTTGCTGGGTAATTACTTTCATGTTTTAGCCTAGTAATAACAATAATAATAATAATAATAATAATAATAATAATAATAATAACATTACTTCTTGAGACTACTGTTAGACTACAATAAATCTACTACACTTGAAGAAATCAGAAAAGCAATATTTTTACAGCGTGTTCTCTCATTACAAAGTGCACTTCTTCAAACTTGATCAGAAATATAATCATAATCAAAATGAACAAAGGAAAATAAAAATCAAACTGTCAAAACGAATGTAAAATTACATTATGCAACGTGACAACATCTTAAACAGTTTTCAGGTTCCGTTCTAATTACGCCTTAAAAGAACGGCCATCCTAACTCATGCCAACGTCAAATCGGCCGTTTTTAAAAAAATACTGCGTATTTTCAAATTTATACGTCGCAGGGGAAAACCGGCGAATCAAACATTGTGATTACGTAGACCTTAGCCGGACAGTCAACCAAAACTATTATTTCAAAGTTGCGCAGTTATTATCGATGATGTAGAGTTTTCCTTCATGTGCGCTCGAAAAACTTTTCCAGTACGATTTTTACAACTGTAAATATCTTTCTGGACGAACTTAGTCCTTGATGTGACGACAGATCGGTGATCATTTTCACGAGCTTCTTCGCTTCTTCTTTTACGTCGACCGACCCACTTCCGAGTCTGAATATGTCGAGCCGAGGAGGTGCCGGCTCTTCAACTTGCGGATCATCTGGCTGACTTGCCTGGTCTAGATCAAGGACGACTACCTTCCTTCTTTTTTCGTAAAACTTCTGCGTTTTCTTGACCATCACTTCCAAGTTGCTGGATCTAATTTTAAAATCAAGAGCAGAGAGGGCAGACAGAAAATCCGAAAAACTGAAATTCTCGGCTATACTTTTGACTACTTGCTCCAGCGAAATCTCCGCATCACCTATGTTGTGATCCCCAGATTTGTCTTCACAGGTTTTATTGTCGTCACCCTTTTTGTTGTTGTGATCCTTAATCTTCTTGTCGCCCTTTTTTTTCTTGTCACCCTTTTCCTTCTTGTCATTATCCTTGTTTTTCTCAGCAGATGCCAATTCATGGAGAATTCTATTAAATATCGAGGTTACTATTGACTGCCATTGCTTCGAATTAGCCAGACCACTAATGCTTTTTTTGATTGTACTCTCCACTGCTGTCTTGGCTACTCTTATATAGCTCGGTATCGACCTACGGACGATTTTCTTGACAGTTTTGGCACCAGCGCGAACACCAGGACTCGTTTTGGTTTTGATGTTGAGCCTAGGCTTCTTCGCGTTAAAAATAATGGAGCACTCGGCCAGTTCCTTCTTTTTCGATATTCTGCTGACGCTCAGTGAATAATCCTTGAATATCACTTTTCCCTCCAAGCTGAAGTGTGAAGAAAGCTCTTTTATTGCCCAGTCGAGCCCGTGTTTCATTGCTGACGGCAACTGAAATGAGCAATAGAAGCTTTTTTTTAGCACAGATAAGTATGTTCATGTATATGTATACACCTAATTGTAATGTTGTTCTCTTATAAAAAAGAAAAAATGGAAAAGCCAAATAGGAATAAATTAGGCACGCTATCTGCATTGATTCATGGAATTCGTCTGAAGAACGGCTAAAGCTCAAAAGGTCAATACAGAGGCCAATTTACCTTGTATCAACTCAAATGATACAAAATAGAAGTTTTTAAGATCTGACAGTATAATTTCCCTGCCTAGTTAATCCCTATTTGACTCTTTTCCTTTCTCTCTCTTTTTTTTCATTTTTGTATGACACCGTTATTGCAGTTAGCTGTATGTCTAGCTGGCAGAGCTGGATTTTTGTCGTAAAAGGTGGCTCCTGAAAATTTGGCCGTTTTCGGACGACGCTCAAACCAAGATTTTATGACTCCTTTGGGTCTCAAAACCACACGAAAGAGAAAGGAGAATGGAAAAGAAAAGAGCGGAGTAGAAAAAAGGACTCGTCATACTCATAATTTTAATACTGCCGACTGAACAACAAAAAACTACTCGCTGCATACCAGTTCAGACGCCTCTACCGAGGAGCATCGTTTTTGAAAATCCAGGTAGATATATGTGTATACGTATACTAAGTTTTAACGAAATAATACCCCTTTCATGTACTAAGTGCAAACATTGCTTTTTTTTGATGCTCAGAGATAAGCAAAATTAACCCGTAGATCATCGTGCGATTCTTAGTCCGAAAGCTTTTGTATATTTTTGCGCTGTGTTTTCTGCCAAAATTTTGCAAACCTTTTTTGCATTTAAATTTCGCTCCTAAGCTTTGACAGTTCAAGGAGCGTTTCGGCGAGTCTTTATATCAAAATACTATCAGCTCAAACAACAAATTTCTATACACTGTCGTATACTGTAGACGCATGAATGGCGCTCTTATTGGCGGAATCTCTCCGTACAGCACACTATTTGAGACAGCGTCTGAGACTTGCAACGTACCTTTCTTCCTTTACAAAAACAGCAAAAACAACCTGAAGGTTCTGGGGGTTCGATATCGTTTGCCACCTCTGTATCGCCGTCAATTTTCTCTATCACTTCTATATGATTATGGACAGTTTGTGCTGTAGACATGCTGGTCTGTTGGCTGGCCATTTCTTTGGCTAATTTTAAAAAGAGTTCTTTCCAAACAAACACCAGTGTCACTCAGTATTCGTTAAAACTGTTCGTAAACGTCTATTTGCCTCGTATTTATATAACCGGCAGTAGAAGTAAAAGCTCATCTCATTCAATCCAAATAAGGCCAACTTTACGATCTTAATCCTTGTGTAGCAGCAGACATAGGAATTTTTTCCTCTAAGGAAAAATGACCGGACAAATAAACACCCAAAGTGTTTGTTTACTGAGTTCTTGGAAATTGGGTGAACTACAGAAGACCACCGTTACCCAGAACCCCCAATCCCCCGTTATGTTAGTGTGAACATAAACCCTTTTCCTATGGATTTGCCTTCTCTTTTTTTGCTATTATGTACTATTGCCTATCTCGCACTTGGTTATGTCTTGAATCCTCCGCCAACCAAAACAACGGGCACACAGGAAGTTGTGCACACCGTGCACAACTTCCTGTGTGTGTTTGTGATGATATTCGGTCCGGAAGTCGTGCACACCGTACACGACTTCCTGTGTGTGTTTGTGATGATACTCAGTCCGAATGAAAACAGAAAAAAAACATTGTACATAAACCTGTGTGGTAAAATTTCCTTTCTTATTTATTTACTTATTTGTTAACGTTAGCCGAAAACTTTAATCTGCAGTGAAAATATAGTTTGTATAAGATTCCAAACGTAAACGTCTATTTGCCTCGTATTTATATAACCGGCAGTAGAAGTAAAAGCTCATCTCATTCAATCCAAATAAGGCCAACTTTACGATCTTAATCCTTGTGTAGCAGCAGACATAGGAATTTTTTCCTCTAAGGAAAAATGACCGGACAAATAAACACCCAAAGTGTTTGTTTACTGAGTTCTTGGAAATTGGTTGAACTACAGAAGACCACCGTTACCCAGAACCCCCAATCCCCCGTTATGTTAGTGTGAACATAAACCCTTTTCTTATGGATTTGCCTTTTCTTTTTTTGCTATTATGTACTATTGCCTATCTCGCACTTGGTTATGTCTTGAATCCTCCGCCAACCAAAACAACGGGCACACAGGAAGTTGTGCACACCGTGCACAACTTCCTGTGTGTGTTTGTGATGATACTCAGTCCGAATGAAAACAGGAAAAAACATTGTACATAAACCTGTGTGGTAAAATTTCCTTTCTTATTTATTTACTTATTTGTTAACGTTAGCCGAAAACTTTAATCTGCAGTGAAAATATAGTTTGTATTAGATTCCAGTTAAACTGAAATAGGCCGAGTTTTACAGTTGATCCACTCACGCGTGAACGGAAACCTCAGCACGTGATCCGAGTATTCAAATAAACAAGCTACTTTCAGTGACATCACGGAGATCACGAGGGAAATATTGAAGATCTCATTGAAATTTCCGAAAATGGCTTCCATCTTTGTAGAAGCAAGGGGTTGTGACGGGACAAATCTTTGTTTTATCGAGAGACCGCGTTATTTTCTGGGTTCGCTTCTCGTCAGTGGTTCAAAAACGTTTTAGACGACCAGAAGGAGGTGAAATTATGTCAATTATTTTGCTGACGCGTGATTCCTGTTTCAACCGAACGAGAACAAACCTTGGAGCTGAACGCTTGTGTAAGAACGGTAGCTCCGAAGGAAGTGGACGAAAACCAAGATACATCTGCCGTGTCAAGCAATTACTGATGACAGTTTTTCCTAGTTGTGAGGTTGATTAAAGACAAAGCCGACGCTTCGTCCACAGTTAACCAAAGCGTAATGTGAGTTGTTTGTATGGAGCTGAAATTCGATCCAAAATGTAAATGGTCAGTATTCCGTGCAAAATACCTAAAAAGCGAAATAGGTTTGAAGACCATTACCTGTTGTGTCTTTGCTGTGTTTTTGCCACTTTTCCGAGCTTCTGGAGGCCGTTTGGGGCGATTTTCTGTTTAACGGTCGATGCGACATCTGTCAAAGTAAAGCCAGTACGTGACAAGACGTCGCTTCGACCGTTAAACAGAATATCGCCCCAAACGGCATCCAGCAGTTCGGAAAAGCGGTAAAGACACAGCAAACACACAAAGATAAGGTTTTTCAAACTCTATTTTGATTTTTAGGTATTTTCCACGGAAAACTGCCGATTATTTTCAATCGAATTTCAGCTCCATACAAACTCTCATATTACGCTTTGGTGACCTTGCTTCGTCTATTGCATAACCTACTGCTCAACAATCTTTCGCGATTTTCCCATCCATACATCCTAGGTTACGCTAGTTTGAACAATTCAGTAGATTCTACATGCAACGTCGTCTGAAAGTTTAGAAGGATAACTTCGTCCCCCTTGACTGAACGCCTCACATGTACTGAACGTTTCATGATGTCGAATGATACAATAAACAGTGAATAAACAGCATGTATGAATGACAAAAGAGGTAAATACTACGCTGTAGTCAAAATACTTTTCCCGACGTTTCGGCAATGCTGCCTTCTTCAGGGGGTCAAAACTATTTCACCGTTAAAAAGTCCGTTGTATAAACAGCGCCAGGAGTTGCACGAGCTGCTGTGGAGATCGCTTTCGGTCCCTGTCCAGTCAAATAACGATCAACTATTCGTCTTCTCGTTTCCTTGTGGAGAGGCCTACATGGCCTGTTCTTCCGACCTAAGGCATTAACATAACCAGGTCTGAACATTGCGAAAAATCTGTGACAGATTCGAAATCTCCTTTCGATTTTCGAAATCCCTCTCTGAATCTCAAGAAACACAAGGCGAATGCCCAAATATGGAGAACGTGACTCGTCACGTTTTTTTGAATTTTAGAGTTTCCGTTCACGCGTGACGTGGATCAACTGTAATCAGTGAATGAATTAATGCGATTGTTGCCATACACAGGGGGCCGTTTCCAGAAAACCAAAGATAAGACTTCGCAAGATAGAGACAGACTCAACTGATTCATTTCGCCGGAATGCCTGTTTGGAAGGCTTTTACAAAATAAGAGGACCCAGCTGGAAAGTTTTTAACAATCTTGGAAAATCGTCCAGTTTCAAGATTAATTCCCTATTGAATGTTCGGGACACTTTCAAACAGCAAGTGTATAAATTCTTGAAAGTGGAGTCAAACTTAGTTCTGCAATCAGTTTTGAGCAAATTATCGCCCGAAGACAGGAGATGAAGACTTCAATAACGTTCGTATTGGTTTGGATAAACACTAGTTAAAAATAGTCTAAATGTTCTGTTTAATTATTTGTGATAAAAATGGACCATTATTTTTAAGTTTCCAATAACAATGTCCTCTTGTCGGCTTTTAAAAACTGCGATAGTCAAAAATAGTTAATAAATATAGTGATAATTATTAATGGTTTACCTCTTTTCTGCTTTTGGTATTGACGCATGTCGGTAGTTTTTCTTGCCAAAGCTTTTCCCTTTTCTCTCCGCTCACGCTAAGAATACTTTTTGTTGTTTCGTTTCCTTTGCTCACTTTTGCCTTCCACTGTTTTGTCTGCGCGCTAAATGCTCTCCTTTTGGCCCCAGTCAGTTCCATTTCCTATTTGTGATTCACTCTAATAGCGACTTGAAGTAAAGTAATGTTCTTTCCCAACCAGCAATGTTGCTTATTCATCAAAACTGTACTGAGACATCAAAGAATCTCATATTTATATTAACGGTAGAAACAAATCGTTTCATATTCGATCCAAATCAGGCCAACTTTCTCCTAGTCTGATCCTTGTGTGACAAACACGCCTACAGCATTTTCCGGTCACACGTATTGACATTTCACTTCCGGATAAAACAAATTCGACCAATTTTGGAGTTAACGTACTTAAGCCGATTGAAGCCGATCCCGATGATTTCTTGGGTGTCAGACGTCACTCTAGTTGCACGTGAAACCAAGAACACTAAACTATTTTAAAGTTTACAGTGTCATAGAATTATTTACCCTACAAGGTAACGGTTTCCTCTATTAGGCCCTAGGCCGAGTGAGAAAATTGAGAGAATTGACAGAGTTACAAAACTATTCATGATAACTTTTGCAGCTCTGGCGCTTTTTGCTGATCTCTAAACTCAGAACGAAATAAACCCAAACTCATCTACGATTTCAATGAAGTTCATTTAAGAGCGCTTGTCTGTAAAAATCAAACATAACCCGGCAAGGGTGGAAAATTCGATTTCTTTCATATTTTAATGTTTGATAGGTTAGAATATAACTAAAATCACTGGATACTTTTTTTGGCAAAATATCCTTTTATTTCAAAGAAAAATGCAAATAACGAACTTCCGTTAAAATCGCTATTTGAAGCAGTAAATTATGACATCAATTTGAGGCGTTCGCGTGCAAAAACAAATCCCTCTGTCGTCTTTTAAACACTCAATTTTACTTTTGCAATCCCTCAAGAGCTTCAAAACTGATTTTGGTAGAAACAGCCTTGTTCTTTGTGTTTGGAATAATTTAATTTTGAAAGTATACATTTCTCATCAGGAAAAGTACTTCGTGAATTAAATTATTTTTCACCATGTGCTAAACCTTCAAATCGATTCAGCTTCTGGCTGTTGAATTAAGAAAAGATGTTCTCAGGATTGCTGCAAAAATTTCTTTGGGCAAATGATTGAGAGCGACGCGAGAGCTTTTCAAAGTTCGTTAAAATGCAGGTTGTTTGACCCTTCTTGGCAACATTCCATTCGCGAGTCACGCACATATTTTAATGTGTTTCGACCCACATGAGATCGAAAACGTCAAACAGAAAAACAGTTCGAAATGCTCTTACCTCATTTGCTGTAGAGGACAGGTCCAGAGGCCATTTCCGAGTGATTCTCTTGCCGTTCGACGTATTTTGGTCCTGTTGATGTCATCCAATGAACACCGCCAACTGGGTCAGTGTATTGTAAACGGTCGAACAGCTCAACAACAACCTTTCTTCCAAAACGTTCGACATCTTTCTACACTGTGACATCTTACTCAACGGTTCAGTTGATTTAATACGAGTGTTGCTCAGTTTTCAGTGCACAAAAGCATTATCAGATTTGCCTGCTAAATTGGGACCAAACGTGAATGGCGCGGCGTGCATATTCGGTTTGTCACGTAATGCGTATCAAAGGCATTTTAGGGGGTAGGGGAAGGGAAAAACCTTTGAGGTGAAGTAAAATAACATACAGTGTTAATTGCAGGGATTATTCGTGGTTTTGATGGCGTTGTGTGTCTTTCTTACTTACTACCAGTGTTGTTACAACCATTAAAAATTGTATTTGCTACCCTAGCCTAGTAGTCTGAGACGCAATTCCAACCGTTGTACAAGCTTACAGACATGGTTACAGGTGAGTGGTGCAACAGAAGTGGCGCTATTATTAACTAGACCCAACTTTAATACGGGGAAAACCTATAACTACATGGGGCTCCCTTTTGTTAATTGACGAGCGGGTATTCTACCTATGATCATTGGTGTCAGTCTGCTGGTTCTCAGCTGGCACAGGACCGGTTCAAGGCACAGTTATATCACGAGTGAAAGTCAGCTCGCTGTTAAAGGGTTGGATGGAGTTTTGGACAGGAAGGGTTCTCTCTTCATAACAAATGGGTGCAATCGAAGTGTTTAACTGTGCTCTTTTGTCAGCTGTTTGATTTAGTCTACATTAGTGTATCCTGACTAATGAGTGGGGCTTCTAACAGCACGCCAGTGCTGTTTGAAGACTGTGAAATATGGCACGTAACCATGGTAACAAAAAATGAGGTTTTTCTGTTCCTGAATTTCTGTTTACGAATCTTACTGAGACAGGTTCGCAGTGACTGTGAGCGAGATCTCTCACAGCAGCCAGCATACTTATCATAATGAATATGAGGATATCATAACAGAAATACGTCAAGCATCTTGCCCTTAAACGTCTGTTACCTCTTTCACGTTCTACATACACCTTAATGAGGACGAAGAGAAGAGTGAGGCTTCCATCGACAACCTGGCTAATATTCGGATAGTCCACAAGCGAATATAAAACTCAACTGATCCAACTTTTACAAGCGAACCAGTCCCGCGGAAGATAATTTCAGATCCCTTTTTCCCCAGTCCTCTTTCACTTTTTGGCCACTCCCCTTTTCCTTACCGTGACCAGGCCCCTTGTGCTGCAGCTTCTGCTAGACACTATTCCAAGTTTTCCACGATGGCTGGGACATATCGTCATTGTATTCAAGCGTTCGTTGTAAAAACTGACTTGTAACTTGTGGTATCCAGTAGTGTAGCACCTCTTTTGGTGGTATCAGGGCCGCACCAAGGCTGAAATAAATGCTGCGAGCAAATTGGCCTAGTCAAAACCTTCACCCCCCCCCCCCGCCCCCCTTCAAAATACACACTCGTGCACATAGATACTAACTCTGTTCACAGTGCCACAGTTTGTGTCGATTTCGTCAAAAACGCACACCTTTTTGGGGACATCCTTCGTTGACAATTTGCCAAAAAGCTGCTTCCTGTTTGCTTTTTCGCCAACACAGTTGTTGGCAACATCCACCAAATTTATAGCATCAGTTTTAAAAAAGTACCCTTAAAGTTACAAGGTTTGTTAAAATTGAAACATTTCGACAGCCAAGCTACGAATTTCGGACCTGTTTTACCTAACTCTCGTAAATGTTAACGTAACTTTTATCACTCGATTGGTGAGATAAAAATTGTTTTGTTCCTTAGACTTGTTTTAAAACAACATGATGAGCTTAAAGCTTGCAGCAAATACACAGCAGTCGCTTAGCTATTAAAGGCATTAAGGTCCTTCACAGTAAAGCTATACTGCCAGGGTCAAGGTGATATGGGTGAAGAAAGACATTGGTAAGGAACCTGGGCGACTGAAATATGCGGTGGGCTAGTAGATTTTTGAAGCCCACTTGCCCGGTAGCTAGTGACTCAACAGATGTCAAACCCTGTTAAAGGTTGTAAAACAATAAAAAGAACTTTTAGCATCAGCATTTAAGACTATTCGTTGCACATTAAATTGTTTTAATTATATATTTTTTGGCTCACTTATTGTAATGTTTTTTCAACTTCCAAAACTTCTGGGGACTCGAGCCCCCCCCCCCCCCCCCCTTCTACGGGCCTGGGTATTCTTGGTGCATGAAAGTAAGGGAACAATTTTTTTCAAGCTTTTGATTCGTCTGGTGTTGTAACCACAAACTCCGACAACAAGAAAATGGAACCTCTAAGCCAAAACAAGAAGCACAAACTAGTTAGTCACATCGCAATTTCCCTGATAAAAACGACTTTAATGTTCTGGACTCGACGTTTTGAAGAGGTTTTTAACTTAAGCTAGTACACGTACCCTTTTTAGCTAATTTTCGTGTTCGAACATTGTTATTTGCATGCCTACAACTCACGCCGAGGGGTGACTACTTTTTCTGCATTCTGGCACGAGAGGTTGAGGTGCCTAAATGTAGCACTAATTTTGTTTCGTATGTTTAGTCCATTACTAGTTCCTCCCATTTCTCGAACCCTGAGCCCGTTTAAAAAGAATCAGAGCAGATTTTGCCCTTCCCCTACCCGCTAGTAAAATGTCCATTCCGCGACATGTGGTGATAAAAACCTTTTTGTGTATTGCCATCTAAGCAACACTGACCAGCAACTGAACCGTTGAGTAAGATGTCACAGCGTAGAAAGATGTCCAACGTTTTGGAAGAAAGGTTGTTGTTGAGCTGTGCGACCGTTTACAATACACTGACCCAGTTGGCGGTGTTCATTGGATGGCATCAACAGGACCAAAATACGTCGAACGGCAAGAGAATCACTCGGAAATGGCCTCTGGACCTGTCCTCTACAGCAAATGAGGTAAGAGCATTTCGAACTGTTTTTCTGTTTGACGTTTTCGATCTCATGTGGGTCGAAACACATTAAAATATGTGCGTGACTCGCGAATGGAATGTTGCCAAGAAGGGTCAAACAACCTGCATTTTAACGAACTTTGAAAAGCTCTCGCGTCGCTCTCAATCATTTGCCCAAAGAAATTTTTGCAGCAATCCTGAGAACATCTTTTCTTAATTCAACAGCCAGAAGCTGAATCGATTTGAAGGTTTAGCACATGGTGAAAAATAATTTAATTCACGAAGTACTTTTCCTGATGAGAAATGTATACTTTCAACATTAAATTATTTCAAACACAAAGAACAAGGCTGTTTCTACCAAAATCAGTTTTGAAGCTCTTGAGGGATTGCAAAAGTAAAATTGAGTGTTTAAAAGACGACAGAGGGATTTGTTTTTGCACGCGAACGCCTCAAATTGATGTCATAATTTACTGCTTCAAATAGCGATTTTAACGGAAGTTCGTTATTTGCATTTTTCTTTGAAATAAAAGGATATTTTGCCAAAAAAAGTATCCAGTGATTTTAGTTATACTCTAACCTATCTAACATTAAAATATGAAAGAAATCGAATTTTCGACCCTTGCCGCGGAATTTTGATTTTGTCTGATTTTTACAGACAGGCGCTCTTAAGTATTCATTTGTTGTTGTTGTTGTTGTTGTCGTCAGTTGTTGCTGTTCATTGTTTTTCTTTTGTTCGTTTACAAGAATGAATATTTTTCGTCTTTTCGGAGGTAAAATTTGATAATAACCATCCGAAGTATGATAAAAATTAAAGTGAAAGTAGGTGTACTTGAACAGCTTGATATAAACTTATCATATCATGATGGAAACCTTAATTGCACTCACGCAAATACTGTAGCTAGTTTTTCGAGGTATTGACAGTTGTCTTATTTCACGGCTTTCCTTCTCATTTTCCATAAAGGAGATTTTGGAAAATCTACAAAACACATCGAAAATAAAATTCAACATGATCAATGCAAGAAAAACTTAGCTTGGCTTTGAAGTTTCCGGAAGTTGGGTGACGTCAGAGGGCACTGCCTTAGCAATTCTTTGACCCCCCTATATGCCGGCTCTTGGCAAATTTTCTTCCTTTTCCCGCTGCTTAGTTCATGCGACATGTCTTACGACTCTCATAGTGATTCAAGGTCGGTATTTCGCTTCTTTTTACCGTATTTAACGTCTAAAATATTCTTTCGTATGGAAAATCATATATGCTTCTCTAAGGCAGTTGTTTTTTGCCTTAGAAACTAGTACTTGACTTGTTCTTGAGAGAGAAAATTGTATATTCAAGAGGGATTTCTCGCTCCCGTCCGCCATCTTGAACCACGTGTTTCTGTCGGCTATTGAGCATTTCTAAGTAGCGACTGTTGAAATTCGTTTGTCTTGATGTTTGACGTCTTTCCGTAGAAAACCTGACTCCGAACGGGGTCGAGACGAGCAAAATGGTCCACCAGGAATGGAACCTGAGGGGGATATTGAGGTTCGTCCAAACCCGAACTAATTTCTTCTTGTGTGTGTTCAACATACAATGAATTTCAGAGTAGTTAAGCGCAATTCATAATAAGGTGTCTTTTTCATTTTATTTAATGCAGTCTAACTGGACTCAAGTTGTCGATAGCTTTGATGACATGAATTTAAAAGAATCATTACTTCGAGGCATCTATGCTTACGGGTGAGTGTACAGTTTTGTCGACAACTGTTCGCCGATTCCATTGAATTTGAGCAAAGTTCATTGAATCTAATCAGATACATGCATCGTCATTATTTAATTTCGACATTTTTAGGTTTGAGAAACCATCAGCTATTCAACAAAGAGCGATCGTCCCTTGCTGCAAAGGTTAGTAAAATTTAAACCTTTCTTCTATATTTGAATGAAATTGTTAGCAATTTTAGCTTATGTTCAACTCTAATAAATAACTTATGGAGGGTCTCTGATCAGTGCTCTTTTGTAGTTAGCTTATCTAAGTACTACTCTCTTTTGACATAACGTTTTCCATAAAAAAACAAATGATCACCCCTGTCTTAGAAGCCTGGAAACTTCTCTCATTTGGGGATAAAATTTGTAGTGACACTCACATGATGACGTTGCCTCGCGAGAAACGGTAACAGATAGCCTGTATGTTGCAAGTATTGAAGTAGTTTGAGTTTTTAAAAGATCCAAGTTCTGTTAAGACTGTTATGCAAGCATCTGATACTGACAAATGTGGGTACATCATGGAATTCATGCTGACAGTACACTAACCTTGATCTTAACTTTGTGATCAGAAAATAAAATTATTTCTTGGGAAAAGCCAAATTTCTTTGTGGGCAATGTGGATGAGATAGCTGGAAAATTTGTTTAATGAGTACATTATGGGATGTCAATGTTTTCTATAAGCACTTTCCTTGTTTTGGGCCCTCGTGTAATAGAGATGAAAGTAAAGGTTAGGTTGTAAAGAAAAATACTGTTGGCAGTTGAAATAAAGAAAAACAGATATGAGAGAGAGAGCAGGCCCTGCTTTCTGGAGGAGGGCCGCCAATTTGAATTCTCTTTGGAGAGCCACTGTACAAAGTGTTTGTGTTAACAAGGGGCCGATTATTGGTCGAAGAATAACGAGAATCCACAGTATTTCTTGTGTACTGTCGGAACTCATATGGCGTTGTAAACAATAAAAAATGCATAGCAGTGCGCTAGTTCTATTAATCTTTCACTTATTTGATGCTGAGTCTTGTCTGTGCTTCACAAAGGTCAGATACCAAAAGTTTTGCTACACGGACAAATAACATTCAGAAGATAACGTGGACGTGAGAAGCGATTGTGAATCATTTCTAAAACTCTAGCACTAAAGAATTCCACTTCCTTTTCCTCTAATTTCCCTGGAACTATTCCTTATCAATGCTAGTCGAAATATAAATAATTGTTACATAGTTGTCAACACAAGAACATATTGTATTGCATTTCAGAATGACCTAAAGTCAGTCCTACTACCTAAAGTTTTTAATGTTTTTTTTGGATGTGGGGCAGCGTTAAAAACAAAATGAACATGTTTCAAATGTCATTTACTGTCTCAGCAGGAAGGAGAATAAATAATACAGTAAAGACAGTTTAGATTGAGTTGTACCATACTTGATTTTTTTTAGTTTGGCTCTTTCAACAATTTAGTCTGATGATGCTTTGATGAAGGGTCACATTGTTGAGAGTGAATGTGACGCTTGTTCGAGGGTGGTGCTCTTTAACCCTTTCACTCCCAGAGTCAGCTATGGAGAGTGATTAAGGTGATTCTAACTTTTGAGTCCGTGGATGAAATCCTACAGTGCGACCATTCAAATGGGCAATTCCAGAAAATATCCATACACCACGACGGACGGCTTTTTGGAATTCCGAGGGCAAGGGGGGGTTCTTTGAACTGGAATTCTGAAGGCATGGGGGGGTACTTACATTTGGAATTCTGAAGGCATGGGGGGTACTTACATTTGGAATTCTGAAGGTTTAAAACTTTAAATTTTGTGGACGTTACCAGTTCGTAAATGAAGCACGACCGAACGACGCGACACTGATGACGACCGCGAAAGTGCAGGATACAAGAGAAGCATCCCTAGATCTGGCATGTGTTGAAGAAAGCCGATAAAACTTGGGTTGTACATCAAATTCATGAATTTCTTGATGATGAATTTCAGATTAATAAAATACGAACAGATCTTTGTTCGCGTATGTACTGTAAACATCGCTCTCGTCGGCTGGACGGCAAAAACTCGCACCAGTCCCTTGCTTCTTTATTTAGGAACGCCTGCTTGATTTTGTACTGTGAGAGAGACACAAAAATACAAAAATATACCCGGCAAGAAATTGGATTGGGCGCGACTGCTGACCCTGCAGGCTCAAATTCAATATGGCGGATGTGTCAGAGCACGCGATCGCCTTCGATCGTAATATCTTCCGAGTGTACAAACTTATATCACACAATATTTTTATTTTAATGTTCTGTAGCAGTTTGGTATAATGTAAAATTTCTGTAGGTTGTAGCTGTTGCACAAAGGTAAGCAGAAATCATTTTTTTTTCCAATTTTTTCCCACAAAAGTGGAGTGATGTGAAACCGATTGACGTAAAATAGCCCAAGTTGGGCATTTTGTGAACACATTTGGTAATTCCGAAGGGTTTGAGGAAAAAAGGGAAATTCCGAGGGGGAGAGGGGGTTAACGATTATGGAATTCTGAGGGCATGGGGGGGTAACGCATTTTGGAATTTCCGAAGGCAAGGGGGGGTTAAAATATTGAAGCCGTCCGTCGTGGTGTATGGATATTTTCTGGAATTGCCCAATGAAACCTCATCAACAGTACTTTCACATGGTATTACTTATAATTAAGTATTTTGCAAAATGAAATTTGGGATCTGTCTTGAATTTTGATTTTAGGCACTCTTGGGAGTGAATGGGTTAATATTGTTGCTCTCATATGCAGCACTTACTCAGGGCGATGTTAATCGGGGGAGCACTTAATGGAGTAAATATGGTAGTTGTATGTGTTAAGCAATCAAACACCAAACTGTGACCAAAGTCAGTTATTTGACTCTGGGATCCATATTAGCTTTTTTTCAAACTCGTCAGCTGGGCAAGTATGTCGGAAAAGAGACTTGCCCTGACAAAATTGTACTTCCCTGTTCAAAATTGCATAATAATTATGATGCAGTTAACAACAAGTAAGTGGAAAGGTTCCATTTTATTTTCACTGTTATTGCACTGTTAGACCTACTCTGCATGCCAAACGTTCATGGTTTAACATTTGATTTGCCACGTTTAGTTTAAATTATGAGTACTTTTTGATCAAACTTTCACTTTGTCGCTGTCCACGTCACTTTGTCGCTGTCCATGTCACTAGCATCCTCAACACCACTGTCGTTCTCGTCTAAATCCTCTCCCTTGTCAATGCATCCAGTCTCCACCTGCATCACTCTCTTCCTCCTCTTCCTCTTGATCATCCACTATGACCTCTACGGCATCACCAATGTGCCACAACTCACGTGCGGCCAAAGAGCGAGAGTCTACATGTTTTGCATATTGCTGTAGTATTCAGCGGCTGAGAACAAAAAATTTAATGAGTTGCAAACATTTCACTTCTGAGAGTACCACATAAGATGTCATATGCACAATGAAATAAAGTTGTCAGTATGGAATAAGTGAATGGCTAGTAGACGTTCAAAACACAAGTACATTAACTGGTGAGAAATTGAAAAAAAAATTTTGCTCCTTAAAATGTACTTGTCTACGGGATGAGTTTGTGATTTTTTATACTCATCTGTAGGACTTTGTAGTCATCTTGGACGACCTGACGACTGCTTATATGGATCCCTGTTGACTGAACAATTTTGGAGCTTCTCTCAGTTGTCTACCACGTTTGTAATTCTATAGAAACAAAACTTGTCTTTTTGCAGGACATGATGTCATTGCTCAAGCTCAGTCTGGTACTGGAAAAACTGCTACATTCTCTATTGCAATCCTTGAGCACCTTGATATGAGTATAAATCAATGCCAAGCTCTTGTCTTGGCTCCAACCCGAGAGTTGGCACAGCAGGTATGGACAGCTTTATCTGACTTGCCGAATATTCTTCTTGACTCCAATCAACAGCCCTTCTACTTCTTTATAGAGGAAGACAACTAACAATGTCTTCATTGCTTAGCATGAAAAATTGCATTAAAACTGTGTAGCACGTGTAAGTTGAGATATTCTTGATGTATATTTGTGTAGTGTCTGCACTCGGAAGTAGACAATGTGGAAAAATCCTCAAACATTTTGAGACTGCTTTCTCTTCATTAGTGAGAAAGAATGCCGTTCACTGATGAAGAGACATCAGTCAGTCAAAACGTCAGACAATTTTGCCACATTTTCTACTTCATTGCTTAGCTCCCTTTTAAAGCAAAACCTCAACTTTAAATGGTGTGCTGTTGAACAAACCAAACCTGCCAAGTATTAAGGCTAAAGGTGCAAAGGTTCTAAAATTAAAACATTCACAGATGTAAGTGAGACAGAAAATATTTTCCATTTTATCTTGCTGTACCCTTCTGATGGAATTTAGAAATATTTTACTTCAGGTTAAGACCAATTCCCCTCAAATGCAACTCAGTGCAACTCCTACTCAGAGGTTTGGCTAATTTAAAGCAGATCTGTTTCTGATACACTTCTGACAATTTTCCCCGTGTGTGACAAGTTTGCAGTATTGATTTGATTCATAACTGAAAATAAGGATCTGAAATTAGTTAATCTTTTCTTGATCCATTGATTTCTGTGGTAATTGAAGTCCTAAATTGCAATTGTTCAAATTGAATCTTTCAAGTAGTATTTCCCTACAGTGTTGTTTGTTTTGTTTGTGTGGCACATACACTTGTTATTTGTACCCACGTGCTGACTGTGATGAAAGTGTTGGTTGTATTTTTGTAGATTCAAAAAGTAGTGATTGCCCTTGGTGATTACATGGATGCCAAGTGCCATGCCTGTATTGGTGGAACCAGTGTTAGAGAAGACATGACTACTTTAAGAGAGAAAACAGTTCACACTATTGTGGGAACTCCAGGCAGAGTGTTTGACATGATAAGTAGAGGACATCTAGGTAAATACCCTTTGAAGTGTTGTTGTTGCCTTGGCTATAAATAATTACATTGCTACTGAGGTTAAGAATAGGGGTGACTATTGAGGTCATTTTGCCTATTGCGATAGTATTCCCATCGTCAAATTACTATTGCAATACTATTACGATAGTAGTGACACTATTGTGATACTATTGTGATACTATTGTGATAGCATTGCAATTAGTGACCTTATAGTGTTGCCTGTAATTATTTCTTTGTTATCACGGTCATACATTTGCCCCCCTTCCAGTCACCCTGTACGATTTAAAAGATGGAGAGAAAATAAATAATTGATAAAATGACTGTTTTTGTGTATTTTTTTTTTACAAATTTAACATAATGGCAGTATACCACAGCGAAAAGCTTAAAAAGTAATACAGTATTGTTCCTGAACTCTAAAACAATGAACAGAAAGGAGAGCGGAGAACAAGAGAGGCATTTTTCAATCAAGAAAAAAGGACTACAGGACATCACTTGAAAACTATTGTAACTATGGATAATTAAGGAAACTATCGCGATTGTTGTTGATTGTTGAATTTGCAATCAATGCATCGCTATCAGAACACTCCCAATCGTGATGCATCGATAGTTCAATGTATCATTACACTCCTAGGTAAGAAATAGAAAATAACCCTGTGTGCTATTAATCTGATACATATACAAGAGTGTGGGCATCATTACATGATATCCTGTCATTTCCTTATTGCTGTTGACATGCTGAAACATGACAAAAAATTCCAAGTGAACAGCCTTCCTGGGAGGAAAGTTGTAATCATTGAATGGTTTCCATCCCAGGACAACGTACCAATTTGCATTTTTACAGTAGACCACATTATACGTTTCATTGCTTGTTTTATTCACTAATAGAAGTTTTACTATCCTCTATTCAGTAACCGATAATATCAAGATGTTTGTGTTGGATGAGGCTGATGAAATGTTGTCAAGAGGCTTCAAGGATCAGATCTATGATGTTTTTCAAAAATTACCAAGCCAAGTACAGGTGTGGTAATTTTCCAATAACTGATGACAATTGTACCTACTGACCCATCAAAGAGAGTTGTTTTCTCTAATTCTTCAATTTCAACTTCCTGAAGATATAAAAGGGCTGTAGTCAAGATGAGTTATAATTATAAATTTAATTATGTTCACTGGCTAAAGACTTTCATAAACACAACCTTTCAGCTGCCAAACAACAGTCTGATACTCAGAATAGTTGATTCTTCTGAAGACTGCTGATCATTTAGTCGACAACTTGTTTTTAATGTAAGTGTTTCGGCCCGAGAAAGTCTTCAAATTTATCTATCGTTTGTCCAAAGTAATGAGGTGTCTGTAATAATGACGTGTCCAGAAGCCGGATTGGGGGGGGGGGGATCACCTACCTAGACCTATACCCACCTGCCTGCCTACCTACCTACCTATCTCGTATCTATTGCTCTTCTTGAAAATGGCCTTTCAGCATCAGCACAGTAGTAAAATAGTGACACATTTGACATAGAAGATGTAATATCACTGTGAGTAATAAGGTGACCATATTGACATGTTTTAAGGAGGAGACTCTTAACTACCATGTTGATGCTATGGGAAGTTCCTATGCATCGTAACTTGGAAACCCTAACTTCCACAGATGTGCTGCTTGGCCACGTTTGTTCTATGGGAAAGGTGTCCAAGATTTTCGAATCACAAGCATATTTGGCAGGTCACATGACCTGAACAGAAAAAAAGCCTAAAACTAAACGACATACAGTTTTGGACAGTGAAAACAGTGCCAGTATTCAATGATCATCAAGAAGCAAAATGTGACATATTGATTTCTTGAAATTTGCATTATTGTACTGTAATTTTTCTGTTTTTTGTAATAACAGTAATTGCTTGCGTCAGATTATAAAGAAGGCTGAATTATCTCCGATTCCTGAAAAAGAATCGGAATTCTACATTCTTTCCTCCAAGTTTTGGGGATTTTCTTTTTAATGGGTGGTTGGGGACTGGCATTATCTACGTACGCACAATGTCGATTTTTAAAATGAAGATGTTCATTGTCACACATTTCACCAATCTAGGGGAACAAAACGCTGCAAAATACCATCCACAAAAATCCCTTTGCGACAATGCCAGATCTGTCGCTAAGGGTCTCCCCCCTTGAACAGCTTTATAAAATTTGCATCAAACTGATATTTTTGGATTGGTGCATAAACCAAACTTTTATTTTATTTTGTGGTTTTCTTTTCAGGTTATTTTGCTTTCAGCTACAATGCCTGCTGATGTTTTGGAAGTGACCAAAAGGTTTATGCGCGAACCAATTCGAATCCTAGTCAAAAAAGAAGAATTAACCCTTGAAGGTATCAAGCAGTTTTTCATCCTCGTTGAGAAAGAGGTGAGTGTAGAATTCATGGTACACACATGATGAAGAAGATTTGAAGAAGTGACATATTAGGCAGCATTTTGAACTAAAAAAAACTAATTGTCTCTAACATACCTTGCAACAAACAGTTTCCACAGTTTTTCTATTGCTGCAATTGTTGTGAAATGTTGAACTCAGTTCCTCTTTTGCAGTGGCAGTAGAATTGGAAAAAATGTGAGATTTATGCACTGTAGGGTATTTTACACCAGGCGATTTTATTGTGCAACATGTGTTGTGGTTTTGTGGCATGTCTAGTTGTACAAAATGTAAGTGTAACACCATTGTTACACAAACAACAAGTGGCCTTAGTCCGATATTTAAAACGGTTATTGGTAGATGGTTGTTAATGAAAGTGTCTAATCTTAACTAACCTTCAAAACTGCTCTTTAGGATTGGAAACTTGAAACACTGTGTGATTTATATGAGACACTGACGATCACTCAGGCTGTGATTTTCCTGAATACAAGAAGGAAAGTTGACTGGCTTACACACAAAATGTTGGAAAAGGACTTCACAGTATCAGCTATGGTATGTTGTTGTTACATGTTAAAAGCTTGTGGTTTATTTTGTGATTTCAATCTCCTTCTGTTTGGTTGAAATGGCTGTAATCAGGAGCATCTCCCTAATTTGAACTTAAGCTTTCCCTAGATTACACAACTAGTACCAGATTGAGTATGACCACAACTTGAACCAGCTTCATTCTGAAAACCCTCACTTTCCCTTGTTGCTGAAGGAGGGTCTAGGAGCAATACTGGTGGGACAGAGGACAATCTGAAGCATAATTTGTGTTAGGTTTGAAAAGCCAAACTCTTACTCGTAGTTTGATCTGATGGTCCCTAATATCAGTTTTTTTCCCTAGACAATCTCCACACACTCCCAAGGGTGTTTCCCGCTCTTTTGTAGCTAGGCTACTAACCTAGGTTACTGTTTTATAGCATGGTGACATGGATCAGAAAGAGAGAGACGTTATCATGAAGGAATTCCGTTCAGGTTCTAGTCGTGTGCTCATCACTACAGACTTGTTGGTAAGTGCAGTTCTCTTTTCTTGTTTGAAGCCTTCAAAGGAAAGTATCCCTCTTGAGGTCTTTTGTAAAAAATGATTCTATCTCCTATACTCAAACTTTGTGTCTTCTGCTGAATCCCCAAGGTGTGACCATGCAAATGAAACCTACTGAACATTACTTCCCTTTGGTACTATTTATTAGTCTTGATAGCTCCTGAGCAGTACTTTCCTGCGGCGTTGTTTGTTGAATTTTTTTTTGTTTTGAACTGCGGTGCTCTAAGAAGTGAAAGAGTTCAGTCACTTGTACTGCTGCCCCAATGACATGGACCAGCTCAATAACTCAGTCTGTAAAAGTACTTAACAAGTTTCATCTTTTCTTTATCAGGCACGTGGTATTGATGTACAGCAAGTTTCCTTGGTTATCAACTATGACTTGCCTGGAAACCGTGAAAACTACATTCACAGGTATGCAAGCATGGTTGAGGCAGTTTTTTCTAGTTTAAAAGTTTGCGATCTCTGTGTACCTTTCAATGGTTTTAACCAAGAATCATGGGTGTGATGAAGCAAAGATACCCAGTCTATATGAGTAGTTTCATTTTCTCTGAGTTTAATGGACATTGGAAAGCTGCACAAAACACTTGAGAGAAAGCTCCTTCGGGTTCCATTTTATGCAATTCACACATGTTGTTGTTGTTGGTCGTGGTAGTGTTGGATATCATGATGAAACTTGTTTTCTCACGTTTGGTTTGTTATTTCAAGACCAAAAAGTGAAATGCACTTACTGTGGATTTCAGCTTACTTTGGCCGCGCCGGTTTGCAAGTCTCTTGGGAACTTGGGAACTACATTCCGGAGTTCGCTGTTTGATTGTTATTTGAGCCAATCAAATTGCGGACTTTGAATTGAAATTACAGAGTTTGATTTCAAAGTTCGATTCGAAGTTGCGAGTTTCGATTCAAAGTTGGAGGTTGGATTCAAAGTTTCCAAGTTCCTCTTTTCGATTGCCTGCGGCCACAATAGCTCACAATCCTTTTATTCAACAAGGAAAGGCAATTCCGAATAATGTCAGAGAACAAATCGTGGATAGATGGCTAGATGGTACTGGACAAAGCCAAACAGGAAGAGAATTGAACATCTCAAAACATCATCTGTAGATAATTTGCCAAACAGGGTCACAGCATTATCACGGAATTGGGGGAAACAGAGTACGTATGACAAGAACAGAAGATGTTGCAACATATACAGGGTTTTTAAACAGCAACAACCAAGCATTACTGTGTAGGAAATACAGAGGAAACTTGTAAATAACAATGCGTGTTTAAGAGAAAATTGTCCTGCCAAATCTTCATTAACTCTGCAGGAGCTGTGCAGGAAGACCTTCATTGTTCATACAAGCGACCAAATGTAACGCCGCGAGAGTCGCTAACTCCACCATGCAAAACATGTTGGGCCTGTTCTTAGAAATGTACAGCCTCTGTATCATCCAGTGTTTAATACATGAGAAAGCTGTTTCCGTGTGATGAAAGGATGGCTTTGTAAAAACACAGAGCTTACCGAAAATCATACGGTGGTTGCAATTTATGGTGATTTAAGTAGAATCTTGCCTGGCATGTCTAGAAATTTCTTCAGGCACTGTGGATACATTATCTGACTTAGATTTGTAACATTTCTTCGCTGATGTTGAAATAATAACAGTAGTACACGTAGCAGATCGAGTGGTATTTGTCATAGCTATGTACACTACTGCGTGATTTAATTTTTGGAATTTGTTTTCCTTCAGAGCTCTGACTTAAGGGAATTAGAAATCATTGCAGTATATATAAATATATCAAGTAAAGGAAACATTTTACAGAAAACCTAAGGAAGTGTCGTGCAAAATAGAAACAAATTGAAAATGTTTATTGCATATTACAGTAATATTTTACGACAATGTTTATTTACTTTGTAAGAAAAATTGAACTTTGATGCGTACTTGCTTCAATATACTGTTTACATTGATTATTTTAGATTATGAAATATAGACTTACAATTGTCAAATCTTTTTGCAATAAGGTAACTCTTCGTATAAAAAGTTTCCTAACAAAACAGTTCCTTACAATAGGCCCGCGCGCGATAGGAGACCACTGACTAGACAGGATGACGCCAGAACTGGCAAACGCAAAATTCAGTAAATCCAATAATTGAACTTCAACTGCAACTAACAACATATTAACGTTTCCAGTAGTGTACTTCGTTCAGTTAAAATATGTGGAAAATAGAACGATTTCACACTGTCCGTCAGAAAAACCACACTTCCTTTTGTTTTTGCAGTAGCAAGACACTCTTGCAAGCGGGTGAAATGTCAACAAGGTTGTACTCTATTTTTGGATTTTGATCTAGTAAGGAAACTGCCTGGCTCTTTTCTTATATCAATACACCACATTTTAGAACAATAATTACTTAACACCATTTTGGCAGAGAAGTGTTTAAATATTGAAGTTTTGCTAGCCAAACTTTTGACACTTTCGTGTGTCACTACGTGACTGATAATTTTAATTCCCGACAAAAACATGCTTTCGCCAGCTAGATCGCCGTGCTTAAATGCATGGAAAATAAAACGATTTCACGCTTCTTGACTGATCAACACTACACTTGCTATTTTCAAGACCGGCTTGCAAATCATGAATTGTCAACAATGTTAACAGGTTCATTGTACAGAGAACTGTCTGAACTAATGGGCTTTTGTAATATAAATAATTAGCGCATCCCATGCTGAATTGGTTTGATTTGAAAGTCTCAAATGCATGTCATATTATGATGATTCGTTGTCGAGTTGATGTTCAAATGTTGGCAACCACCTTGCAATTCATCGCTATCATCCACCAACCTCGCAACTTCGAATCGAATCTCACAACTTTGAATCGAACTTTGAAATCAAACTCCGTAATTTCAATTCAAAGTTCGCAATTTGACTGGCTCATATAACAATGAAACAGGGAACTCTGGAACTCTTGATTTTAATTTAGAAAGTCAAATCGTATTGATTCCATTTTTTTTCTCAAAATAATAAAACAAAACACTGAAAACAGCAGAGGTTTCTGGGGGGGGGGGGGGGACTTGCCCAGTTTGCATTCCCCAGGCAGCGCTTTTCTTGTTTCTTTTTTGCTTTACTTCCCTCTGTTCTTGGGCTAAAGTGTTATTTTGTCAAAGACAAGTCCAACAAAATGATCAAGAAAAATATTAAGGGCATATGCCTGCTGGAACAAAGATTCATGGAAATTCACAGGTTCATGGAAATATTGTATAAGACAAGTACTTGTAAAGATATGTAACTATAATGATTAACATTTATTTAAAAAAAATCAACTAATCTACAAGTTAACATGGACATTCTGGTCTAGCCTGCGAAGCAAGCGTTTCCGTAGGGTTTTCTGCCCGTTCGAGGCATTTTTCGCCTTTTGGCGGCGCAAAAATTGGGGCGAGCGCAACACTGATGGAAGCAGCGGGGAGGCGAGAAAAGGAAACGCTTGCCCGCAAACCCCATGATTTTGAAAAACGCCCCTTTGACACTTTCGCAGTTGGATAAATTCACAGTGTGACAGCTGGTGAATAAAGTATTTTACGAATAACAGATCACCGGAGGATGCAAATTCAAAATCAAAACAAACTCTAAGCGATCGCTTCAGGATTTGTCGTAATTCCACAGTTAAATTTCAGCCTTGAAAATCAGGTTTATTTTCTTCGGAAAACCTTTTCAAAGCGTCGCAAAGAAAGGACTTTTGGAACAATTCTCGCTGATCTTTGCAGAGTGGTAGGAGTGAAAGTTGTTCAAAACTTGGAGCTATTTCCGGACCGTATGCTTGTGCAATTCTTCTGCTCGACAAATTCAGCATTTAGGGGCATTATTCGAAGTTATTCGAAGTGCGATAGGTAGCGAGTCTGCTGTTTCCCAAACTCCGCCAAAACAGTCTCTCAACATGTGTAAACGGCTGCTTCAAACTCTATCAGGCAACAGTCCTTGTCGCAAGAATGTTCGTGTAGATTCCTCCGTGTCGGAGAAAGCTTGCTGCAAGTCTTTGAGAAGAATTCCCTGATCGAGAACCAGTTCGTTGTGTTCATGCTGGTCACGCTCAAATGAACATACCTGATTTGATTGACGGATTTATCACTTGGCAATCAACACTACCATGCCGCGCCAATCAGGAAACTCCGTTTGTGGACGAATGGGTTTTTCAAAATAGTGGGGTTTGCGGGCAAGCGTTTCCTTTCCTCCCTTCCCCTCCCCCTTCTCATACTTTTTTGTGCTCGCCCCAATTTTTGCCCGTTCAAGAAGCGAAAAATGCTTCAAACCTGTGGAAAGCCCTACAGAAACGCTTGCTAGGCAGGCTAATTCTGGTCAAATACAATCAAAAAGCTAACAGTAGATGTCAACAAGTTAGCCCATGTTGATTTCAAAATCCAGTACAATTCATTTCATCAGAACTAAAGTGACTTGCTACTTGTGACACTTGTCACGCAAGATGTAGAAACCATCGAATCAAAATGATACATGTGTAGCTAACAAACAGAATAAGGGCATTTCCAATTGAAAATTGTAACAAAACAAACCTAACATACATTCAGGTGTTATAAACGTGTGTTCAACTTCAACGAATACTAAAAGTCAGGGTCCCAAAGTGGGAGGGGGGGGGGGTGATTGGACCCTGGAGCCCTGAAATTTTTGTTGTGGAACCCGGAGTCCAAAGCTTCTCTTGACTTGGAGCCCGAACAAAAATGCCGTTTTTGCTAAATGGCACCCTGGAGTGAAGCAATGGAGCCCTAGAGCCCCCAGTTTTCTGTCTTGGAGCCCTGGAGCCCTGCATCTTTTAGCCCGGAGCCCTGGAGCCCTAAACCCCTTTGGGACCCTGAAAAGTTTATCTGACGGTAGTCACTGTAGTAAAAGTCCATGGTTTAGTCTATTCTTTTATCAAATCAATAAGTCCGTCAAATCCCCGCACAATCAAAGTGGTTGCATCATCAGTATTGCAATGTGGGCATGTGGTGTTGTCTGCCATCCACTGGTGCACACACGGGTCACATCCCAAAATACTGTTGCAGCACTGGGCCATGCGCACCAGAGGGCTCCATATGTCGTTGCAAATTGTGCAGGTGAGATTTGAGGTCACCTGTTCTTTGAACTTCGCTAGTTCCCTTCTTTGCTGGTCCCCAATCTTGTTGTTAATTTTTACACAAAGGTCCGAAACTCTGGCAACTTTCTTGTCCACCGCATCCAGCCTCAGGATCAGCACGAGAACAGAGGGCAAATAAGAGAAAAGAACAAGAAAAGCACTGCCTAGGGAGGGCAAATTGGGCAACCCCCCCCCCTCCCCCAAAAAGTCTGCTGTTTTTAGTGTTCTGATTTAGTGCTTTGAGATAAAAAATGGAATCAATACGAAATTTGACTTTCTAAATTAAAATCAAAAGTTCAAAAATCTTCATTTCTCTACTTGGAACAAGAGAAACGGAAAAGGAAAATTGCAAATTAAAATTTTCTGAAAAAAGTTAATTTTCAATACTGCATTTTCCGTGACAAAAAGAAAGCTGAAAATCGAAAATCGGAAAAAAATGGATGATTTTCAATTTTCAATTTGTATTTGAAAATCGAAAAACAAAAATTCTGATTTTTTATTTTCCATTTGAAATCAAAAATTGATTGGCACGAAGGTACACGGATTAAATGGTAACTGAAATACTATAATGTAAGAGTGAATGAGATGATGTGAGTTCTTAAAAATAAGCATATCGATGAAACAGGATATTCCTTGTCCCAGCTTATTTACTACTACTACTACTACTACTACTAATAATGATAATATTTTCCACATGATCCTAAAGTTCTAAGGTGCTGTACATCAATTTTGGATCCTAACTAGGCAAAAAGCTAATAAAATACTAGTGGAAATAAATAAGTGTACATCACAAGGTGAAAGCTGATAAAAAGACTAATAAAAAGACCACAAAATAACTGTCTTAAGATCAGCTTAAAAGAAGGGTAGGTTCACTCCCAAGTCTCAAATGATCAGGTAGGCTGTTTCAAAGGGTTGGTGCACAAAAGATCTGTCGCTATACTTAGAATTGGACCGAGGAACCTTCCGAAGACTCCCAGCTGATCCCACGCCATCTTTGGCTTCGAAGGGTAGGCGTTACCGGTACATAATAATAAAATAATAGGTGAATATCAAAACGACCGTGGTGGCACATATCTGTCCAACAGATCAGTTATATACATTGGTGCAAGCCCGTTAAGCGCCTTAAATGTCGCTTTATGCACTGAAAGCTGATCAAGTTGAAAGGACTTGTAACAGAGTCTTATTTGTAACATTTATCTGTTTGCAGGATTGGTCGTGGTGGCCGATTTGGTCGTAAAGGCGTGGCCATTAACTTTGTGACCAACGAAGATGTCCGTGTATTACGTGATATTGAACAGTTCTACAACACATCAATTGAGGAAATGCCAATGAATGTGGCTGATCTTATCTGAGCACTGTAATCAATAATATCGAGCTCCCAGTTTCAAACAATTCCCTGCTAAAACAAAGAAAAAAATGGAAAAGTATCAAACAACAAAAAAAAGCTGATTGTTGTCATATCGTACCGACCAGCGCGGTGCAAAAACTTCCACAGGATATGTCATAAATAAAAACAAATTGGTTTACAATGAAAATTGAAAAATTATTTTTGTTTGTGTGTTTGTACACAGCGTGCGTAACAGAATGCAGATGCCAAACCTAACAAGGTGATACTAGTTGTAGATGAAAAAAAAAGAAAAACTTGTATTTAAAGATTTAGTTCCTTCCAGGTTTGACATGTGCTGTTGTTTCTGCCTCGTTATGTCAGTGTTATCATCAGCTTTGTATATTGACCTAATTGGCTCTTAATATTTTATGTAGGATGGACATAAGAGTAGGTAGGTTATGCTGTCATGCCTCCCTGGTCAATAAAGCAATCTTCTTAAACAAGAGTGTTTGTTCTGGTGTTTTGTTAACTTATGGCTGTTCCAAACACGTTTCTTACATGAGCTTACTACAAGCAAACTCGCAATTTGATGGGCTCTGTACCCTCAGGGAGCCCTCACAAACTGTGTGACCGTTTGTAGTTTAAAAATTATAAGGGAATGTATGAGAAAATCGAAAGGTTTCAAATGACGTGAAATGCTGCGAGAAATATTTACATCTAAGTTCAAAATAAACATAATCGTACCTCAATCGTGTTTTGTTGTCATTGTGCCTCTAAACAGCGAGTATTAGCGATTTCTAGGGTTTAGCGATGCGATTGACTGTACGTCGTAATCATCGCTAAACCCTAGAAATCGCTAATACTCGCTGGTTAGAGGCACAATGACGACAAAACTCAACGATTGAGGTACGATTATGTTTATTTTGAACTTAAATGTAAATATTTCTAGCAGCATTTCACGTTATTAGAAACCTTTCGATTTTCTCATGCATCCCTTATAATTTTTAAACTACAAACGGTCACACAGTTTGTGTGGGTGCCCTGTGCTGTACTTAGCCAATGAGGTACTGTTGTTTGATTTTATGGTCCCTAATAGCCAATGGACACTCACCCATGCCACATTGGCCCTATTTTTCGTGGCTTGGTTATCCTGAAACGGGTATTCCACTTGCTCCAGTAGGTAGACACCTTGGCCTGGTTGTTCCAAAGTCGGTTAATGCTAACCTGGGTTCGTGTTTTTCTTGTTTACTCTCACAGCAAAACAAAGTGACCGTTAAAGTCAAAATGTAGGCGAAAAGGGATTTACAGGAATCCTTATTGTTTCGGTTATAAAACGGAATTAAAAATAGGCGCCAATGCTGGGTTAGCTTAATCCTGTTTTGAACAACCAGGCAATGTGGTCTTATTGTTCAATAGTGCTTGGGTGGCCCTGTGCAAGCCAACCCGGTCGTGGGACGATTAACGGCTTTTACTTGGGGTAGAAGAGCACAGAACGCGTCATCAGAAAGGAATGTACAGTTGAGGAATTTGCTCATAATCATTAAATGTATTTGCATAATTATACACCGGGAGGTGCTGTATGCATGGAGGAATTGAGGTAGCCTGCCTGGAAGTGTGGAAGTTTGGAAGTGTGGAAGTTTGGAACCTGTACACAAATATACCACAAGAAGGGGGGAACAAAACAGTATGTGAAAAATATTTTTGTGAAAACATACTACCAAACTTCCACACTTCCATGCTTCCAAACTTCCACACTACCAAACTTCCACACCATGACTACCAAACTACCACACTTCAAAACTACCACACTTCCAAACTTCCACACTTCCAGACTACCACACTTCCAGACTACCAAACTTCCAAACTTCCACACTTCCAGACTACCACACTTCCAGACTACCACACTTCCACACTTCCACACTTCCAAACTTCCACACTTCCAAACTTCCACACTACCACACTTCCAAACTACCACACTTCCAAACTTCCACACTTCCACACTTCCAGACTACCACACTTCCAGACTTCCGCACTTTCAAACTTCGACACTTCCAAACTTCCACACTTCACACTTCCAGACTTAACCACACTTCCAGACCACGACACTTCCAAACTTCCAGACTACCACACTTCCAAACTTCCACACTTCCACACTTCCAGACTACCACACTTCCAAACTTCCACACTTCCAGACTACCACACTTCCAGACTTCCACACTTCCAGACCACGACACTTCCAAACTTCCAGACTACCACACTTCCAAACTTCCACACTTCCAAACTTCCAGACTACCACACTTCCAAACTTCCAGACTTCCAGACTACCACACTTCCAGACTACCAAACTTCCAAACTTCCACACTTCCAGACTACCACACTTCCAAACTTCCACACTTCCAAACTTCCACACTTCCAAACTACCACACTTCCAAACTTCCACACTACCACACTTCCAAACTACCACACTTCCAAACTACCACACTTCCAAACTTCCACACTTCCACACTTCCAGACTTCCAGACTTAACCACACTTCCAGACTACCACACTTCCAAACTTCCAGACTACCACACTTCCAAACTTCCACACTTCCACACTTCCACACTTCCAGACTACCACACTTCCAGACTACCACTCTTCCAATCTTCCACACTTCCAGACTACTACACTTCCAGACTTCCAGACTTCCAAACTTCCACACTTCCAAACTTCCACACTTTCAGACTACCACACTTCCAGACTACCACACTTCCAAACTTCCAGACTACCACACTTCCAAACTTCCAGATTTTCAGACTACCACACTTCCAGACTACCACACTTCCACACTTCCAGACCACCACACTTCCAGACTTCCACACTTCCAAACTTCCACGCTTCCAAACTTTCACACTATCACACTTCCAGACTACCACACTTCCAAACTTCCACACTTCCAAACTACCACACTTCCAAACTACCACACTTCCAAACTTCCAGGCAGGCTACCTCAATTCCTCCATGCATACAGCACCCCCCGGTGTATAATTATGCAAATACATTTAATGATTCTGAGCAAATTCCTCAACTGTACATTCCTTTCTGATGACGCGTTCTGTGCTCTTCTACCCGAAGTAAAAGCCCGATTTACCCAGTTGTCAGACACTTGTGACATCCCAAGTCTTTCTTCTTTCCAGATTTTTTGCTCTCCCCTGGACTAAGTAGCGACGAATGTCACACTCATCGCCCCTTCCCATTAATCTTTTATTTGCTACATCCCATTCTCGCTCTAGGGGACGGGAAGAGAGACCCTATGAATGAGGGGCTCCTGGTTGTCATTGTCTTGATTTAGAGCAAATAGTGCATACGACTTTGTCGGTTTTGAGTAGTTTTGTAAACGCCATAAAAAGTTGGACTTAAACAAAAGACTGCTTGGAAACTGGAAACCCATGTTCTTTTGGAGGAGAGGCCTTTTTTAATAAGGGATACCCACTCCTTTCATGGAGGGGGTCATTCAAGAATGCAAAACTGTTTCACTTCGGTTACGGGAAAGTGCTAACAAGGACGTGCTGCAACAAATTAAAACAAACTTACCGGTATTTCTGGGGACATTATCACTGTTTTTCGTAAGATTGGCGAATGGGAGACTAGAGCAAAAGAAGCCCGTGCGGGTAGGGGTTAACTGTCCCCTTTTGTGTTTGTTACCAGTCTTCGCGCATCCATGAGGTCACTTGATACTCGTTTGAAACGCGGGCGCCAAAATCCGCGAACTTATCTTGCAAGACCATCTAGCACCTTGACGAAGTGTTTTCGGTCGCAGCGTGTTTTCTTAAGGTTTTCTTTGTTCTGTTTATCCGGTGCATCAATGGCCAACTTTCTCGATATTTCGGACTCGGAGGATGAACTGGACAATGAAGTGTGTATTGGTGGTTACAGAGGCGATATTGTGGGCATACGCTACTATCGAGGAACAGTGAACAACAATGAAATGGTGTCACTTAGACGCGAGCCTCACAATCCTTACGACAGAAACGCTGTTCGAGTGGATAATGTGTATGGGATACAAGTAGGTCATATAAAGAGAGAGCTTGCTAAAGCCCTGGCAGATGTTATGGACAACAGATTAGCGAGATTAGAAGGGTAGGTCTAGCCAAATCTTGGCTTGTAAATCTATTTCAACACACGAGTCAAGGTGGCGCATAAACTCGCGAGAACAATGCCCTTGTTGTGTATACACTACGGCACGTGTTGAGATGGGATGGCACTGTCTGTGACACTCAGTTCTCTAAGGAAAGACAGACATTTGATATTTCAAGCCAAAAGCAAAAAATCGCATTATAAATAAAAATAAATAAATACCCTTTATTTACCCTCGGCAAGTGTTTATAGCAAATTGCTAGTGGGGCCGAGCATTTAACAAACAAACGAAATAAATATTGTAAATGGAACATAACATGTTAAAAATCCCAACTGGCGGGAGGCAAACCAGTTGGCTATATACAAGCGCAGCCGAAGGATTTATAACTCGGGACAACCGAGAAACAAATCCATGAAGTGCTCAGAGTGGGATTCGAACCCGGGACCCACGGACTCGAAGTCCAACACCCTAACCACTCGGCCACCCTGCCACCCAAAATATCAATGAAAATACTAATGAAAATACCTGAATCAGCAAAATCAACATAAATAATTATGAAAGTGAAACAGCAACAAAACGTCTGTGCCCATGAGCCCCCACATCCCACTAAGGTGTGGGATTGCAGAATATCAAAATATCAAAAAGATTTGATATTTTGATATCATCATAGTATCTAGATATTTTGATATTATCAAATCTTGATATCATCATGATATCTTGATATTTTGATATTATCATGATATTATCATGATCTAGTCAGTTTTGATATTTTCATATTATCATGATTTTATCGTAAAGATTTGATATTTTGATATCACGATGATATCTAGTCAGTTTTGATATTTTGATATTATCATGATATTATCATGAAAGATTTGATATTTTGATATCACGGTGATATCTTGTCAACCTTGATATTTTGATATTATCATAAAGATTTGACATTTTGATATCAGGATGATATCTAGTCAGTTTTGATATTTTGATATTATCATGATATTATCATAAAGATTTGACATTTTGATATCAGGATGATATCTAGTCAGTTTTGATATTTTGATATTATCATGATATTATCATGAAAGATTTGATATTTTGATATCACGATGATATCTAGTCAGTTTTAATATTTTGATACTATCATGATTTTTGATGTTGCGCGTGGAGCACTACAATCATGAACTTGTCTCGTTCTATTAGCGTGTCGCATGAGAGAGGCAATAAGAATGTGATTTTCTCTCGTTCTACAAGCGTGACGCGCGATAAATCATTCAGAAATTTCAATGTTCCTCGTTCTATAAGCGTGAAACACGAGAGAAGCGATGACGAATGTCCATTTCACTCATTCTATTAGCGCGTGACACGAGACAGTCAATCACAAATGTGAATTCTCCTCGTTCTTTAAGCGTACTGCGCGAGAGGCAATGAGAAATGTGAATTTCCCTCGTTCTATTAGCGTGACTCAAGTCAGACAATCAAAAGGTGATTTTTCCCCAAGATTTGATATTTTGATATGACGATGATAACTTGTCAATCTTGGTTTTTTGGTATTATCATAAAGATTTGATATTTTCATATGACGATGATATCTCGTCAACCTTGATATTTTGATATTATGATGATATTATCATGATTTTTGATGTTGCGCGTGGAGCACTACAATCGTGAACTTGCCTCGTTCTATTAGCGTGTCGCATGAGAGAGGCAATAAGAATGTGATTTTCTCTCGTTCTACAAGCGTGACGCGCGATAAATCATTCAGAAATTTCAATGTTCCTCGTTCTATAAGTGTGAAACGCGACAGAAGCAGTGACAAATGTTTATCTATGACAGTGATGTAATGCAATGTATGTAGTGTAACGTATGCAACGTAGTCATTAATCTCAGTCGATGTGTGTATGTAAAGATGTTAAAATGACAATAACAAAAAAAAATAAAAAAAAAACTTGGCATCTAAGTCACTGTTGAAACACTCGTTTGCAAACCAGAACAGCACATTCCTCTTAAACTGTGTCATCTTCCTAGTAAGCTCAAGGTATTGGTTCAACCTATGGAAGCCCTGTTCGCAAGATTCTGTATTCACACCCCTGATCTCTTCAAACTTCGCTAGATGGGGGTGATACAGACGGTTTGGATCGTCAGGTGGCATACACACCTCCTCCGCATGTTTGGAGACATGAAAAATGTCAACTAAAAACTGCACATTCTCCATCAACAGCTTTGCACCCGCACTGCCATTTTTAGCATGGTTCTTTAAAAAAGGCACCAAACCACATGCTCTATCGTACCCTAAATATTTCAGTCTCTTAAAATCGTTTACGTCACTACAAAATGTTCTGAGAAGAAAAAGAAACATCTGCGTGTACGACTCACTTGTAAACATTTCCACAAGGGTGCATGAGAGCAAGTATGCCGGCCGTTGTTTGGTAGAAAAGGGAAACGTTTTCTTTCTTTTAGACTTTGGATACCATACCGACTTTTTAACTCTCGCTATGAACTAACAACTCTAGTTGCTTGATGTATAGAAGACTTCAAAATGTTTGAAAATTTGCTTCTGTAATCAGGTTTACAATTTAATATTTTTCCTTTGATAATAGATTTCAGTATTTGTTTAGTGTTTAAGTTTTTATCATTTGTAACAAGTCTATATAAGAAGAGTTAAAATTTTTTGCAGAAAAGTTAGGATATGAAACAAATCGACTACTTAAGGACTTGCAAAAGGTTTGAATATCATTTTATGATCATTTTTAGAATTCATCATCAATGACTGTTTTGCAACACCAGATTGCATTTGAAAGTTTTTTAAACAATAAATGTTTTGTTCAACAAAAGATGTGTCTATCAACTTTGTGTCTGCCTTCCACTTTCTAGCCTTATTGCAGGGACGGCGGAGCCAGGGGGGCTGGGGGGGCTTTAGCCCCCCCACTTTTGAGGAGGATGACATTTTATTTTGTTTTAGTAGATGTAGTTATTCGAGAAAATACATAAGAGTATTTGCCAGATGAAACTAGTGTTCAAATATTCTTATTGCTTGATTAAGTCACAAGAATTTACAAAGCTACAACTTTATACAAACCTCGCTGGAAACTTTTCGCGTTTACGTATTTTTAACATTTTCTCAGCGTGTGCTTCCTTCCCACAGATGGGAAGCTTGTGTCAAAAAACCGCAGGTTAGCGTAGGAGACCGGAAGGCTGAGAAATAACCTCCAAAATATTGCTGTAAGCACTAAAAGTACCTTTCATTTTACGCTTTATCCAGGCTAATTATCTCAAGAAGTATCTCGCGGAGAATGCTGTAAATACGATTTCTGAGAGTCTAGATTTCAAAATTTTCTGGGGAAGGATACCCCCAGACCCCCCTACCAACTCGCGCCTGCGGCACTCGTTTTCAGCCCCCCCCCCCCCACTTCAAAATACGCTCCGCCGTCCCCGTATTGATAAAACGAAATATCAAACTCAAACAGACATAGTCACGCAATCAAATGCTTGAGATTCTTGATAGTCTTTTTGATATTTTGAGATTATCATGACAGTTTGATAATATCATGATATATCAAAATATCAAACCCCACCAGACATAGTCATGTTATCAAACGCTTGAGAGTTTTGATTGTCTTTTTGATATTTTGAGATTATCATGATAGTTTGATAACATCATGATATATCACATTATCAAACCCCACCAGACATAGTCACGTTATCAAACGCTTGAGATTTTTGATAGTCTTTTTGATATTTCGAGATTATCATGATAGTTTGATAATATCATGATCAGGGGGGGCTGGCAGCTACCTTTGATCTTGCCGCTTTTGGCCTCTACATGATTGCCCCAGTAAAGAAATCTGTCAATCATTCGAAAACCCTAACGAGCATGCGCGAAGTGCAACGAAGTCTCGCGCGAACTACTCGAGAATATGTGCTTTTTTGTTCGTGGTGACTCGATTGTGGAAAAGGAATTCGTTTTTTGTTATTGTTTATTTGCTGTTAGTATTTCTGGCGACAGTACGGCGTTTGGGCACCACATTTCTCTAAATTCTGGATCTGTGTACACTCCTGCTGTGTATTATGTCAAGAACATGAGCGTGATGGTTGTGTTATCGAAAACATTAGCTTAAACGTTCGCGGTGTCAACAGCCACTTGACCTGGGAAATGGCATTAAAGTTGCAGCTTTCGACCTTCCATTTCGACCCATTTCTGTTTCTGAGACCATCAAAATCGACGGAATGAAGGACCAGCTTTATTTTAGGTTAGTAGAGCAGTCAATATTGAATATGCAAGTGACAAGTTTCGGCCTGAGATTTTCCCAGTTGAGTGTTGAACAAACTACGCTCAAATTATAACTATATTCTAGCAGATGATTGTCGATTTCGTCATCTCAGGAAGATTTATAAGAATATTTTTACTGTGGAAACTGTGGAACCTTCCCGCCAACAAAGCGAAAAGAGGAGATTTCGATTGCGAGTCTTCTTTAAGTCTGTTTCACAATGAAGACACAAAATCGAATGCGAAGGCTTAGAATGTATTAAAAATGGGCTTGAACTTTCACATGCACTTGTCTCAAGTTTTTTGCGTCTTATTTACAGCTGTAAGCGTAATTACGTGTTAAACACCACGTTTATTTTATGGAATTCTTCTTTTTTTGGCTTGAGTGTTTCTTGGCGGCAGTTGTTTCTGATATATTGGTTGGTTGCAGTTACAAGAAAAATAAGAACATTTGAGATGATAGAATTTTGCAACTGGAAAGGATAGCTTATAAAGGACAACCAACAAAAGAAGAATGCTTAACCTTACAAACAGAGCTGTCTGAGGTTTGCTTGTTTTGATAAGAGAACTTAAAGAATTGGCAAAGTAAATACACCTAGGTTTAGGAAAACTCCCTAGTTCCATATATTGTACTGACATGCAGAGTTTAATTCAATGGAAAATGCAATGAACTATCACATTTCCAAGCATTTTCCCACATTACGCATGCAACTGTCCAATGAGAAGGTTTATAAACATTTGCTAGGGTAATCTGAAAAGATTGAAGGATTTGCAATTATATGATTTTTTGTCTTTTGCCTGTAGCCTGAACAAGAAGCTTAATTCAAAGGAAAGACATTCAGGCCCATTTTTCTTAAGTGTCAATGAAAAATTTGTAGTTTGAGTTCAGTAACACCAGGTGAACTATGCAATAATGGAGTATTAGACAATGCAAAAGTTCTAAACTGTCCCTTCTGTTAAAAGAGCAATTGTCTTCTGCTCACACCCTTTCAGACATTTGTACTTCTGATGAGGAAACAGTTCCAATTGCCAAGGAGAATTCAGTTTTTTTTGAAGATGGATACATATGAAATAAATCAGGTGTGAACTGCCTGATGTAACAAATGTGGCCATAAAGGGCTTGCAGTTTTTAAATGTTTTCAACTTGAGCAGTTGAAAAGGCAAATTTGATCCTGGTCGAGACTGAATTTTTTCAAGTTTGCTTTTTCAACTGCTCAAGTTGAATGCATTTAACTGTGAGGATCATTATTTCAGAACTGTTACCGATAAGGTAGGGGAAAACAGGTCAAAACAGTGTTGTATTGCTGGGTGTCAAAACGAGGCTGGCATGCATTCAGTAACTGTTTCTAAAGGAGATGTGAAATAACCCCAGAATGGCTGATCAACCATGGTTGCTCTAAGTGTGCAACAGTCCTTTTGAAGTGTTTTCAGAAAATTAAGGATTAACATAGCTGTCCATATATATGTCATCAGTCGAAGTCCCTGTACAACCAAAACCTTTGCCCAAAACATTTTTATCAACATGCATCTTGGATAACCAATGCCTGCCAGATCCAAAGTGATGGTGTGTTTGCCAGAGTATCTTTACTTTACAGACTGTCGGAACCTTTGCAAACTCCACCCCCAAATGATTGTTTTGTTTGCAAAAGCTGTTCAACATCAATTGCACTGTCAAGAAAAATTCAAGTCCCTTCAGAATTCAAATGCCAATTTTCCACAAACCCATTCATGGTGAAATATATGAAGCCAAGGTCACCAAGTAAATATGTGAAATGACTGGCTGAAGTATTGCTGTCAGTTGAGCAACCTGGCCCCTTTAAGTTTCAGTTCTCACCCCAGAGGTGCGATAGACAAAATCTAAATGAAAAATTATTTCACCTTTTTCTCCAAAATAATGAGCTTTATTATCAGGTATACCTACACACTGTAGGCAATATCTGTGACTCACGTGGTGAAGTCAAAGAGCAAAGTGTTGTAAACATCACCTCTCAGCTTTTCACCATTTAAGGACTGTGGACTGTAAGGTAGTAACATAAGTTGAGCAAAACAGAAAATAATTTAGATCAACAAAACCTCCACAATTAATTGTTGACTCCTCCTGGGTAGTTCCTACAAAGAAAGAAAAATCTACAGTGTACGTAAATGAAACAAGGACAAAGTCTCGAGCGACAATTCTTAGTGAAAGAGGAGAGCGAATCTGGCCGCTGTGAAATGTGTCAGAAAATGCTTCAAAACTCGTAAAATCAGTACCAGAAAAAGCAGAAAGGGCAACCAAATCAGGCAGACACAAAGGTAAAAAAAGCGATCGAAACCTTCCCTTGAATGTTTAAACTTGGAATAACGGAAATAATGCTGAACTAACACAAACGCGCGTACACCAAATAATGGCTATTTCGGCTAATTCTCCTTCCTCGCCACCGCCATGTTTGTTTGGAATAAAATTAGTACACAGTCCTACTCGGCCAAATTTCTTTACTGGGGCGATCATGTAAACTCGGTTCCAGACCTCGCTGCCAGCCCCCCCTGATCATGATAATTTATATCAAAATATCAAACCCCACCAGACATAGTCACGTTGTCAAACGCTTGAGATTTCTGATAGTCTTTTTGATATTTCGAGATTATCATGATAGTTTGATAATATCATCATATATCAAAATATCAAACCCCACCAGACATAGTCTCGCTATCAAACGCTGGAGATTTTTGATGGTCTTTTTGATATTTCGAGATTATCATGATAGTTTGATAATATCATGATATATCAAAATATCAAACCCCACCAGACATAGTCACGTTATCAAACGCTTGAGATTTTTGATAGTCTTTTTGATATTTCGAGATTATCATGATAGTTTGATAATATCATGATACTGTATATCAAAATATCAAACCTCTCAAAAAGATAGTCGTGATATTCTGATATCTTGTGCAATGGAGAATATCAAAATATCATTACCTTGTATCACTCTCAAGATATCATGATATTATCAAAAAATATTAGAAGAAATGTATAAGGAAATATTTGATTTTTCAAAACTGATAGGAGAGATTGATATTTTGATATTCTGCAATCCCGCACCTCTCTCCCACATCCTGTGAGATGTGCCACCTCACTGTTGGCCTGAAATAGGGAGAATTCTTAGGGTTGGTCTGAAAATATTTTATTTGGGTAGGGAAGCTTCTGTATGTCAGGTTGAAAACGGTGGAAGGCTTTAAAAATGGCGGAATTACCCCTATAGTACCTCCCCCCCCCCTCCTTAGGATGCGAGAATGCATGATGTCTCCAAAGTGTTGTCATGGTGGTCAACATGTCCCTTAAGATTCAACCAGATAAGCTTCATGAGATATAATCTGTTTTGAAAAGTGTGGCTGTGTACTATTTTTGTTTCTTGACTTGAAAAGTATCAGAGAACTCAAGGGAAATTGTGTCAGTGCATTGTCTTGGAAACCGACCACATTTTATTCCTACTATGTGTCTCTACAACATGTTCCAGTATAAGAAACTTACTTGCACTTCCTTGTCTGCTTCTTTGGGGGTTTCCGGTCTCTGCTGTTGCTTTTGTAAAAATTATGTATAGAATATGCAACATTGGGTAATATTTCCCTGCCCCAATTTTCTCTTGTATTCTCCTCATCTCCTCCTACTAAGAAAATACCCCTGCTTGACCCCTTCTTCACAGGAGAAGAATTTGTGGGAAAAGTCAGTCTTTAAAGATGGTGATTCACTGTGACTGGTTTATTTTCATGCCATCAAGGATGTAAATGGTAGGGATTCCACCCCTGGGGGGAGGGGTACTCATGATTTTAAGTGATAGGGAGGTCCAAATGATTTTGCTTTGGTTTGAATTCACAACTTTGGGATTTTTTGGTGAGAAAACTCAGCAACTATTTTTTTGGGTCGGTTGTAAGAATAACTACTAGATCTAGGAAATTTTATTGCCACAGTGTGATAAATAAACAAACAAACACAACCATTCAAAAAGTACTGTTGTTCTTATTTATTTGTCATTTAATCCTTTTTGGGTACTTTAAGGCTCCAAAATTCAGTATGGGATTTTTGGGGGGTTTCATTTTGGTGCAGCGGATAATTTTGGGTTTTACCACATTAAGCCCAAGGGATTTTTTGGGTTTTAATTTATGTCCCTATTCACATCTCCCCGTCGCTTTAAATCCAGCGTACCCCCCCATCCCCTCCGGGAAATTTTCCACACTTCATCAATGTAACACTCTCTTATTCTTCCCAGTGTTGTCCCCTTTGGAAAGAACAACATATATACCATGCCCTGTGATATCACATTTTGGGGCAGACCAGAAAACGAACAAGAAGTTATTCAGAGGATGCGTCGTCATGGTTATATTTTGAGATTATTTAGAGAGCCAATTCCATCAAAAAGTGGAGCATCAACACCTGGTAACTCTGGTGCAGTGATGAGTATTGGCAGGCCACCTTCTATTAAGATTTCTCAAGATCAGGTACTACATGCAAGCGTTAGGTTAACCCTTCATGTACCAGTCAAATTGAAGCTTCAACATCCTCCCCCCCCCCCCAGGCATTTGAACTTTTGAGGATTGGCTTGTTTAAATTCCCTCCCCTTGGGGCAAAAAGGCTGTTCAAATGCCCCACCAATTAGTACTGAAATACCTCTCCTCAGAGACAAATTTCGTCTTCAATCAAACACTCTTCATGCCTTTCAGAGTGAGATATGCCATAATGACACCTTCAAACTTCTTTTAAAGACCCTTTTGAAAGAGTTATTCACTTAACAAAGGCGAAATTCTATCTTGGAAATCCGTCAAACCCTGCAAAACCCGAAAAAACTCACTGGTGCATTATGCTAGAACAAGAGATAAATCTGGTTCAAATTCCCCACCCTTTCAAGGCAACATTCAAATTCCCCCCTCCCTGGGCAAGAATTACAGTCAAATGCCCAGGTTGTGCCCGGGGGGGGGGGGGATGTTGAAGCTTCAATTTGACCGGAACATTAAGCCGCAGAGTGACAAGCAGCTAAGTTCTCCTCACAATAATTTGTCACAACTTGATCAAACATTCAGGTCATGAGAATAAAGGAAATGATCACTAAAGATGAAATGTTTTGATGTTTAGGCTAATTCTCCCAACTAGTACATAAGAAATGTATGGAGAATAGTGAGGAGAATGTGCATGTTGATGTTGGGGTTTAAAGGGGTAAATATGACCAGCGCTCTTGTTAAAGACCCACCCTGCTTTGGGATACGGTTTGATATCGAGGCACCACCTATGTGATGAACCTCATGGACACAGTTTGTTGGCATTAAATTTTTTGAGAAGAAACATTAGTACTGTTAGCTGTAAGCTTACATGGCTAGTAAAACAAGTACAGAGAAGTCTGATTCTTTTATCAGAGGGATGGCCATGCAACCAAGATACTGGTTGTACAAAAGTAAACCGCCATCTTTTTTGTGGTATGGTGGGTCCTGTCTGAGTGGAAATCAGCTACTTGAGCACATTTTGAGAGGGCTGGTGCTTATTTAAAATAGATAAATAAGAAGAGGGGATTTTTGACTGGAACTTGAAAATGTTGGCTTTAGCTGAAAGAAGAAAACTGGAGAATGCAGAGGAAAACTCTGAGAGCAAGGATGAGAACCAAAAACAACCTGGTATTCAACCTGTGAGGTACAAAGACCCACAATTAAATCTGTGTCACATTTACTGGATGGCAAGTGCTCTTGTCAATGTGTTATCTTTGCTCCCCATATCTTTAAGAAAGTAAATTAGTTTGAAATTGGTGTTTAGTGGAGGGAGAGGGTGGGGGAGGGGGTGGGGGAGGGGTGTAGCCTTAAAATATTGATGGGGTTGATCAGCCATCATCAAAAATTTTGGAAGGACCCTATGCCAGAAGGTGGTTTCCCTTTTTAAGCTATGCAAGGCTTAGAAAGTTTGTGTAGAAGTTTTCTGACCCATCCTTGTGTTTTGAACTTTTTAATGGATCTGTGGATAGAATCCTTAAGATCTTGGTACTTCTTTCTGACTAAAATAGATGCAATCCTAATAGTGAAAGGGTAACAAATAATCATATCTCTTTTGACAGATGATGAGAGAATTGGACAAACTATTTGAGAAACTTGGAGGGCAGAGTAAAGTGGCAACTGTTGAACCTGCAGAGGTAATTAAAATTAATTTTCTGCCACTTACCATCAGTCATTTTATCAGTTAAATATTTTACCATCATCATCATCATCATCATCATCGTCTTCGTCATCATCATTGTCCCTTGTGTTTAACATCACTTAGTCTTTTACATACGAGTGCCATGCCTGTTTGTCTAGAGCACTTTTTAAAATGTAAGGTAGCCTGCAATGCAGGCATAGTTTTTGGGGGTGAGCAAATGCTATAGCTGCCATCTTGGATTTTAAAAACAGAGGAAGATTGGGGAGGGTAGAAAGTGTGATCAAGGGGGTGGGAATTAGGCTGAAAGAAAATGAGGGGGGAGGGAAGGGGAGAAGAAAAATATTCCTGCCCTCGGTTACTGTTTGCCTTTCTCTCCGGCCCCAACATGGTGGCTATGATTATCTGAGACTTTGGCAATTGCACCTTCAAAAATGCCTGCATCGTAGGCTAAACGTAACGCAATTACTGTTTCCCCAGATCTTTATTACCACATCCGTCTCATTTGCAACCAGCCAGGTTGTCTTCTTTTAGATGAATCCTACCTAGAAGAGGAGTCTGTGAGGTCGTCGGGTTGATGATGCGTCAGTCGTTTCCATCACAGGAGGCTGACGAGTTGCACTTTTTCATGTGACACATGGTCCTGTCAGTTGTAACATCGTTAGATTGTTACAGTAGCCACTAACCAAAAATGAGCCCCCTAATCACTATTTGTGGACTGGCCATCCCCCCCCCCTTTTTTTGAGGGGTTGGGTGAAAAGAAGGGCCAGCCAGCAAAGAGGGGTGGGAGGGGAGGGTTTCCTCTTGCTTCACCTACAGCCTTGCTATCCTCCATCACGAGGCCTATTGGTAGGCTACCTGCTCTGCTACCCACCCACCCCCTGCCATTCTGATGAAAAAACATTGTTTTGCACATAGTCCATAAATGCCAACGCTGAGATCACAAGTTATCTGCATTAACACTTGATTTAATTGTACGTTTTTCTAGGCCATAAAAACCAAGTTATTCCCTCATCAGAAGAGAGCCCTTGCTTGGATGATTGCTCGTGAGAACTCAACCGAACTTCCTCCCTTCTGGAAAGAAAAGAAGACTGCCCGAGAAGCACTTTACTTCAACACAGCTACAAACTATGCAACAAGCACCCGTCCTAGTTGTGTGCTGGGTGGAATTCTTGCTGACGACATGGGTCTTGGAAAGACTCTGGAAATTATTGCACTCATAGTCACAAACTTTTACGATGGAAAGCCTTTAGTTACTTTGGCAGATAGAAAACCTGAATTGGCAATTTCATCCAAGGTTATTTTGTTTTTTAAATTTTATTTGCATAAAGAAAGCTATAAATTATTGTGGTTTTTTTTTTGGTTCCTTCCAATTCCTTCCTTCCTTTTTTCCTTCCTTCCTTCCTTCCTTCCTCCCTCCCTCCCTCCCTCCCTTCCTTTCTTAACTGATGGTAGCTACCAAAGATGTCTCACCTCATTTTAACTCAATCCTAGATGGGGCTGTAAAGTACCATTGTCATTTAATCTCTTTTCGCAGCGTAAAGTGAAACGAACAAAACACACAAACCAAAGAAAATCAAAAACCCGCAGAGGAAAGGAAACCAATTTCTTGGTGGATGATGATGAAATAGGAGAAATTATTGAGGATGACGAGGAGGATGAAGATGATATTGATGATGCTGATGATGAGGATGATGCATATTCTGGTGATGTGTCATTTAACATGACTGGAAAAGAAGATCCTGACTTTAGTCCTGGCATTGATTCTATCAAGAAGGCAGCTGCCTCCCAACCTGTAAGAAGATCTTCAAGGTGACTCAATCCCCCTGTTGGGTTTTAATAACATTATTTACTACTTTATGAAATATGTTTGTCTTTTCTCAAACAATTAACAGTTTCAAGAAAAATGCCCTGAAGAAGTCCATGGGTTTGTATAAAGTGTAAGTTAAATAAAAGTTGACTTCTAGCTTCCCTATATGAAAACTAAGGAGGAGAGGGGAGTAGTGCCTTTTTCTTGTTTTTCATGCTGCTGCAGCAAAGTTAAGCACCAATCATATGGGTGACTTGCATCCTGATTGCAACCTTAATTGTAATTAAAGTTGAACCCTGATATAACGAAGTGCCAAGGGACTGGGAAAATGTGTCTGTTGTAATAATAATAATAATAATAATAATAATAATAATAATAATATAATATAATTATTGCTCACAGGTTATGCTATGCGCCCTGTGTAACTAGTTTAGCTTGTAGCATACAGACATGAATTCTGCTATAATAATAATAATAATAATAATAATAATAATAGTGATAATAATAATAATGATAATAATAATAATAATAATAATAATACCTCCCAAAAGGGCTTTTCAGGTATTAAGTATAATGAAAAAGTGAAATATTTAAAAAAAAGGGTAAAAAGGCTAACAATCTTTGTAAAATTCATTATATAAAATGTTTCTAAAAGAAGTTTTAAAATTATGTAGAGTGTCAATGCATTTCAAATATTCTGGCAGATTGTTCCACAGTTTCACTGCCCTGAATAAAAAGGACCGCTGACCAGTGGCAGTTTTACAGAAAGGAATTTTTAACTTGTTCCTGTGCCTTGTAGCACTGTGCCTTGTAATAGGCATTCATTGTAATATTATAGGGTTCTTTTCCATACATTTTACTATTACTGGGCTTAAAAATAAAATTATCGTTTGTTATAACAGAGTCTTCTTTATATTGAGGTTCATTATACTGGGGCTCCACTGTACATTACTTTTAGTTATTGTCTCTGCACATTCACTCCCAAAGATGAGATGAGACTATTAAATTGTTCTGTTGCTTATTTTGTAACTAAGAACCTCCAAGAGAACTGTGCGATATGTTGAAGCTGACATACTCAGTGAAGAGGACAGCGATGTTGAAGAGGTGGATAATATGGCAAGCAAGATCATAACACCTACTCCAAACAAAAGACCAAAGGTTTTAAAGAATGAAAAGGCAGCAAAAGCCGAAGATACCAAGGAACCAGTTGTTGAGGAGGTTGATCTCCAAGAGAACAGCAAGTCTAAGTCAGCCAAGAAAGAGACAAAGAAGAAGACAAACAAGAAGAAGAAAGGGAGAAAAGGTAGAAGAAAAGGCTGTCAAAATTATGATTTTTAACTGCAAAAAACTGGGTATCAGATTTTTTCTTCAAATGTCCCACGCTTGCGATATTTTGAACATTCCATCTTTTCTTATTGTATTGTGTTGCTACATTATCATTTCTTGCTTGAGAACATGGAGCAGGTAACAGTGACTTTCACCATTGTAGTTCAAGCACAAATCCTGGAATCACAAGTAATTTCAATTGAGATTGTTGTTGGTTCTCATGCTTGCTGTGAGGGCTTTTCTGCACTGAAGTAATTAGTTATTTCTCCTTCCCCCAAAACTAACCTTTCTACGTTTCAAATGATCCAGAATATGAGTAGGCTCAGTCTCCAGCCGTGAGTGTCTCGATGCGCCCACGATTCTCGCCACTTTCACAGCTGGGCACACGGGTTTGGATGCATGTCCGTGACGTCACTACAATTTTAATAATTATGCAGACAATCCACTCATCGATTGCATAAATTTTATCGGGTCTCTTTTTGGTATTGCCTTGCGAAAAAGCGAAATGTGAAAAGTATTTCCTGAAACGCCTCCTAAAAGTGTGAAATTTCAAAAGAAAGACGAAATCCCGCTTAATTATGCCGCACATTCTGCCCCACAAATTTCAGGGGGCTTGTCTCTGATTGGTCAGTCTGAGCAATAACCAAACCCATGCGCCCAGCCATGAAGGTGGCGAGAATCGCGGGCGCATCGAGACACTCATGGCTGGAGACTGAGCCTAGAATATGAGGGCCATAGATTTTCAGTTGTTAAAATGTGAAGTGTTAGCCTTGTTTCACCAAAGTCAACAACCTTCCCAAAGTGGCATCATAGGAATATTGTCAAGTAGAATTGGATGGGTTTCCCTAACGTGCTAGTAGGGTCCATTGTGAAGTCAGTGTGAAGCAACATATTCTAATAGCACTACTTTTATTTCTAGGCTAAAATAGGACTTGTAATGGAAACATAATTTTGCTTGCTTCATCTGTTGGCTTTGGTTAAATGCATTTTGGTGTTTTTATTTACTTTAAAAGGTAAACAAGTTCCTGCTGCCACTACTGTGGACCTAACCGAAGAAGAACCTGCCAAACCTCCTTTACCATCCCTCCTTCAAGACGTCACAGCCAAAGAAATTCCGACAGGTACAATATACATTTCTTGTCTCTTTAGGTTAGAAGAGATATTCTAGATTTGTAGGTCCCAGTCAGAAAAGCACACAGCCCTAGGCACTAAACTTCTGCCATTTTTTACCTTGTTCTCATTACTTGTAGCTACTGGAAGTGCTGCCGTAAAGGAGTGTTCATCTGCTCCTCAAGTTCCTGTTATCACAATGTCTCCAATGAAGAATATGGAAAAGATTGTACCGCCTGGTCCAAGACCAACGCTAGTGATCTGCCCACTCTCTGTGCTGAGTAACTGGCAGGTATATGTGCTACTGAACTTTATAAAATATGCTGAATTCTATGTGCGTTTTTATTGGTTCATAGCTATGGTCTTTTAGAGGACAGATGCATAGATGACGTCATCTGTGCATTACATCAGTGACACACTCACCTGATGGCTGATGTGCCACTTTTTTGTTCTACATGCAGACTTAACCACATTTTGACGACACCTGTGATCTATCACTAAACAGACACACGGCAACATGGAAACTATTTGTTAATTTTTTTTTCATTGTGGGTGTGGTTGTTGGAAAGAATATAACCAATTATTCTGTTTCTCTTGTTTAATCTTACCCCTATCGTGAATTTTGAGTGCCAAATTGAAAGCAGCCAAAGTCGAATTGTAGAACAAAAATAATTATACTGGGTTGAATTAATTACTCTGCTTTGAACAACGGGGCCCTGTCTTCTGCAGTCTTCTCCCCAGTTTTCAAGGCAACAGGTAAGACATTTTTCCAGACCGGTAATCCTTTTCTATGCTGGAGTGGAAGTGTCGTCATAAGACGCGGAATGTTGCCCATGACACTAGGCTCACACACATCTCGAAAACCCTTCGAAATGCTTGACGGGCTACTTACAGAAACTTATGAACGTACTAATCTAGGGAGAAACACCTAGACCAGACGATAAGGCTAAACACCTTACGAAGGCTCCAACGAAAAACTTCGAGGAGAAGATAATGCTAACAGCACCTTACGAACATATAGCCTGAGAAAGCAGCCGACGTTTCGTGAGGTCGCCACTTGAACCCTCGCAAAACGACGTCTGAGTAACGCGCGCAGAAATATCATACTGATGACACGTCACTACCCAGATCTAGGTGGTGTTTCTGATTGGTTGAAACCAAATTCCCTCGTGTTTCAACCAATCAGAAGCACTACCTAGATCTGGTTAGATCACTACCTAAGTGCGGATAAACGTCGAGAAGGTAAGATTTACGTTATGAACGTGCTAACGTAGGGAGAAATGTCAAGGGGGTGAAACTAACAACCCCTTACGAATATACTAACATACGGACAAACGTCAAGAAGATAACACTGAAAACGAGAAGAGTAATACCTCAGGAATGCACTAACACACAGAAAATTTAAAAAGGTACGACTAACATCTTATGGACGTGGAAACATACGGAGAAACGTCGAGAAGATGAGACTTGGTCTAATATCGAACGAACGCAAGGACATAATGGAAAACGTTACCAAGACAAGACTTCGGTGGTAGCAAAGAACGACTAACATCAATTTTTTAATAATTCAATCCGAAAAATCTTTTCACAATCCAAATCTGTTGAATATTTCGAACCCAGGCCTTAGTATGTTTTTCTAACCGGTAACAAACGGTGCTACAAGCGGTAAATTTTACCGGTTACCGCCTGATAAGGAGAACACTGCTTCTGTTGCTTTCTTTGCAAATTTAAATAACTTGAGAGCGCAAATAACAATGGAGATAGGATTTGACTCACAAATCAGGAACTAAGCCGGATAGGACATTTAATTGTTCAACTCAATAGTAACTGGTGTCAAAAAAGTCAGTGTTTGTTGAGTGGTAAGGCTAGATGAAGAGTTCCTACTTGTGTGACTCAGTAGAGTGATACATGTCACACCTTTGTGAGTTTGTTTTGCTGCATAACGCAAGTACATTTTTGTCTCAACACAGGATCAGTTTGAAACTCACGTTCATGAAGGCTTGTTAAACGTGTACACTTACTACGGCTCTGAACGCACCAAGGATACAAAGCTGTTAGCTGAACAAGATGTTGTGCTGACCACATACCAAACACTATCTTCTGAGTTCTCTAAGGTACCACAGACTCCTCTCGCATGGAAAAACCAAACAGCATGTTGAATTTCTACAGGACTGAGCTCTGCAAGGGAGGCAGTCGAGTGGGTAGGGTGCCGGACGTGAAATCTGGACGTCCTCGGTTCAAGTCCCGCTCTAAGCATTAGCTGGAGTTGTTCTGGGTAGCCCCGAGTTCAACTCCTCGGCCACGCTTGTAAATAGCCAAACTGGTCTGCCTCCCCGCCAGTTGGGGTTTTTAAAGCTGTTATGTTCATTTAAATTATTTCTTTCGTTGTCACTGAAAAGCCCCCTCACGGGGAGTGGTCAATTAAGTTGTTATTTTTTGCAGCTTGCTGGACCAAATTTTAGCGTTTTAGAAAGTTTGGTACCGAGTTGTAGGGAAACAAGTGACTGAATTTGACGAAGTGAAAACTGTAACAGCACCAATACCTTTATTTTAACTCTACTCAGTGAAATACAGGCTGTTTTGAAGTTTGCGTAATTAAAATTTGCGACAGACTGACATGAAGATTTTTGACATCAGAGCTACAAGTAACAGTCAATCATCAGACTATGGTCAACCCAAAACTTCCCAATTCGTTGAACAAAATTCCAACTGCCGTTAGGCATGATGTCCAGCCAAATGTTAAAATGCCGTGACTAGTATATTGCAGGTAAATTGAAGGGTTTATTGCAAAAGAAACGCGTATTATGATTTTTGCTTTAAAGTCGAAAAAGCACTTTAAACTGGTCTGTTGTTTTGCATTCATTGTTGTTTTGCGTGTGAGAACATTTTTGACGTTTTTTTTGTCTGAATTCTCTTACCAAAGATTTTCACCAGATTTTCCAAGGCAAAAACTATCACCATTGCTACGGGAAGATTGTTGTAGATTTTGCTTTCAGGTGAATAGTGAAAACAAAGCAGTGTTTAGAACACAAAACTCACAGTGCATGCAAAAAATTGGGCAAGTTTGAATATACGCCCCTTTCGTATTAAACCCTTCAATTTAAATGTAAGTAAATATGAAAGATAAACTTATAAAACCTGGACGTTTTGACGTCGTCATGACGCCATTATCAGGAGAAAGATAATTATTCTAAGATTGCGAGGAGACCTATTGAAAGTTGAAAAAAGTTGAAAAATTAGCGTAAGGCATTAAACAAAGACCTTGGCGCGAATAGAGTCGGTTTGCACGTTTAAATCTGGGACTAGCCTACGTATGTAAATTTGCAGTCTAGCCTGCGATGTAGGCGCCGAAAAGGGAGGGAAAGGGGCAATTTTTCGCAAGCGCAAAGCACGAGAGGGAGGAAATTGCTAGTGTCCCCATTCCCTCCCCCCTTTAAGCTATTAGCAGTCCTGTGACATTCACATTGGCCTTGGTGAATTTTAAAATTTTATCTAATTCTTTTGCAGGGAAAATCTCCCCTTGTGAACACTGTGTGGCTCCGAGTTGTTCTTGACGAAGGTCACGTGATCCGCAATCCTAATGCCATGATGTCCAAAGCAGTCCATGAACTGAAGAGTGACCGACGATGGGTGGTCACAGGGACACCAATTCAAAACTCCATGAAGGACTTGTTCTCTGTTATCAGCTTCTTAAAACTAGAACCATTTACAGACAGGCAGTGGTGGAGGCGCACAATGGAAAGACCGATCAGTGAAGGCGATGAGACTGCCCTGGGGTAATTAAAAGCTTCTGAAAGCTGTATTAAAGCAAGTGAAGAGCTGCTCAGTCACATTCAATATAACAATCACACTTTAGGAATTTATCCATAGACAAAGATTAGAACTACTTTATTCCAACGTAGTATAGAAAGCACCTACTAACAGTATAGTCACTGAACAGGTTGTTAGCGATGAATGAGGTGCAAGAAAAATCGGCTCGCGGTTCACGGTTGTTATCCCAACAACGAGAATGCATGACGGGATATGGCAATACTACTCAATAGCTTTCATTTGAATGGCAACACTTTGCGATTCCATCTACAAACTCAAAATTAGAACCATCTTGTAAAACAGCACCACAGGAAAGTACTGCTCAGTAGCTTTCATTTGAATGGTCACACTTTAGGATTTCTTCCAAAGACCGTAAAGTTTAGAACCACTCTCTTTAACATGACAATAAACACTACCGGAACGAACTGTGCAATAGCATTCATACGAATAGTCACACTTTGTGATAACATCCACGGTTTCCTTTAGTTCATACTAATTTAGGCATCATTGCTCTTTTCAGCCGGTTGCAGTTACTAATGAGAAGTATTGCCATGAGGCGCACCAAGACACAACAAGTGGACGGCAAACCACTTGTGGAGTTGCCAGACAGGCAGGTGTTTATACAGCCAGTCGAGCTGTCTCTTGAAGAGAGACAACGGTACGACTCCATGGCAAAAGAGGGAAAACTTGTCATTGGAAAGTAAGTACTACGTGGTTAGGTTCAAAACGCCTTTTTAGACGCGTTTTAACGCGATAGACGCGTTTCTTCCAAGAGTTTCTTAGACGCGCTTTTTCAAACTTGTTTTAATCGCGCTTTTTCAAACACGTTTCTTAGACGGAACTTAAGTGCAGTAGTAACGTACTTATTAATATACAATCAAGAAAAATGCCGCCAACTTTCTTAATGTGCTTAGCGTTCTTGCTCTTTGAAATCCTCTTTCAGATATTTCAAGACTGGTACTGTTCTCAACAACTACGCTGATGTGTTGGCCATACTGATGAGGCTGAGGCAGCTATGCTGTCATCCTAAACTCTGTGCTTCTGCGCAGGCATTAGCCTCAACTGAATGTAAGTGCTGTGTTAGATTTATTTAATGTGTCTACCTTTACAGTGCTGCACGCACCACTTGCCTAAAGTTTCTGATTATTCTGACAACTTTGTGACATCTTATTGACAGCTTTTCGTGGCTTTCGTGTTAACCTGAACTGTGAGAGGCAGATTGTTCAACTTTCACGTCTTCTCTTGCAACTTCTCCTTTGATAATTCTTGAATTTTATTGGTCAGTTGAAGCGGAAGCGTTAAAAAAGTTGTCAAAAACTGATTAAAACTTTGTGCAGGTGGTAATGGTTCGAAGCGTAACACCTGCCTCGTCCCCAGGCGTTTATATGATGGTGCGCGTGGCGTTGTGGGATAGGTGCACTGCATCCGGTGGACATCCTTCCCACGACGCCCCGCGCTCCCTGTTTGCCCGCACTATACCGGCGCCTGGGGATGAGGCAGGTGTAGCACTGTAAAATACCAACTTTTGCTGTAAACATCCAGCCACACTGGACTGGACCCAGCCACATTTCTTAGGACTGACATTGATATCACCTTGTATAAACCTAATCAGTGTAAACGTAAGAATCCTGTATGGCCGCAACCAGCCATTAACGGAAAAAGACATTGACTGTTAATCAATATTAAAATATATAGTATATATATATGTACTGAGAGCGAGCAAATTATTTTATCAAAATTGAGTGATTTCATTGTTATTTTGAACAACTTTCATGTTGTGCTTTAAATTTCGCTATAAGGATCGTGTCTTGTGAAGGGTGTAGCTAATTCATTGAGCGCATCTGCAGACTGCAGGTCGAAATGTCTATATTGTTTCTCCTGCAACGGTGGCATAAGAATGCGAAGCAGTGATCTTTTGTTTTGAACGTTGTACATAATCTCACGAAATTATATAGGGCCAAGACACGATGTAACACAACGCGACCTAGTAATTTTATGGTGTTTCAACTGTATTAGTAAATTATTTCGGTATAATCTATATCGTGACTAGTACTTAGTATTACGATATTTCTGTAATTGACTCAATAATTTATCATGATTTATAGCAACAGTAGAATTTTAAGAAACGGGAATTATTAGTTATTGTGATATATTTCTCTTCCCAGCTTGTTCCACGCCAGAAGAGCTCCGTCAGAAACTGGTATCTACATTGGTAACCCTGTTGAGTTCAGGAGCTGATGAAGAGTGCCCTGTGTGTCTAGATTCTCTGTCCACCCCAGTTATAACACACTGCGCTCATGTGTTCTGCCGAAGATGCATAGAGGATGTGATCAAGACTTCGGAGCGTAATCCTCGCTGTCCTCTGTGTCGTGGCTGTATTGGGTTGGATGTGTTGGTAGAGGTGCCACTGGATGCTGAGGATATGGATCAAACTGATGCCTCGGAAGAGTGGCACTCGAGCTCAAAGGTTTGTATGATTATAATCTTTGCTTCCGAAAGGCCTGGCTAATTTAGGAACATTTTTGCAGAATTTTTTTTTGCTGAAGGAGGTTTTTGAATCCATCTAAGATACTCTTTCGGAAGTAACTTAAGTTTTTTTGGAAACAAGAAAAAGTTTCGAATGAAGTCAAAAACATTCAAAGGCTAAGGTGTTACTGTTTGCGTCTTATCGAAGCCACATCTACGCTAAGACACGACTTTCATTAAAGGAGGGCTGCTATCTGTTCTAGGTCCTGTCTTAAATAGAACGCCAATATCTTTTACCATATATACGAGCACTTGGCGTCACTGGCGTTTTGGTTAGACCGCGTTCGTACAAATGAGTTATCGTCTCACTAAAAACGTGACTTGTTTCCACTCGTTTACAAAGATCCTATAAGTATTGTTCTGTCGGTCATACGGATAAGGCCCGCCATGCCGTGGACTCCCATAGCCTGCATGGCAAGCGCTTTCGTAGGATTTTTCGCACGTTGAAAGAGTTGCCTTTTTGTTGCGCGAAATTTGGTACAAGAGCTAAAAAGAAAAAAAAAAATCTTCTAAAAAGCGGGAAAACGAAACTGATCCCATGACAGGGCTTGTCACGCGGACTAGAAAATCTATTGCCTTACCCAATCGTGGTGTTGTTCCTTTTTCTTAGGTTGAAACACTCATGTCTTTATTGACGAAGCTCAGAAGTGAGGATCCCTTAGTGAAAAGTTTGGTCATCTCACAGTTCACCTCCATGCTAAACGTCCTTGAGACACCACTGGAGGCACAAGGTTTCAACTTTGTCCGCTTGGATGGTAAAATGTCTCAGAAACACAGAGCAGAAGTGATTGAATCATTTGATGACAGGAGTGCGGACTCTCCAACAGTCATGCTACTGTCCATGAAGGCGGGAGGAGTCGGACTGAACCTTACTGCGGCCTCCAGAGTTTTCCTTCTTGATCCTGTACGTAGGTACCAAGATTAGGATATCTAGTTATTATTTATTTACCGGCAACGCCTACCCTTCGAAGCCGAAGATTGATGGCGTGGGTTAAGGGAAACTTGGTTTCTACCATTGTGCTTTGTTATGGCCGGTTTGTTGGTTGATTGTCACCAGCCTATCCTTGGTTCTCAGCGATTAGGGACGGCCGAAAATTACGGGGCCTAGAACAGGCTAAATTACCGCAGGCTGGCCTGTTTACATAGCACAGTTTGTTTGTCGGTCTGATTTCTTTAAAAGTCGTGTGGTGACGATAAAAGTCGGGCGGAATTTTTAAACCTGTTACACTGCAACCGATTTTTAAATCGGCCCGCGATTTCAGTTTTCAGGAATCGACCGTAAATCGTATATCGAATACTGGTACGATTCGCAATTCCGATAAAGTTCGGGCGACAAATGGTAAGACAAGTCATAACGTGTAAACCGGCCTTTATGTTACATTGCTGCCTCAGTCTCTACTCCACTTGGATACTCTCCACTTTGGTGTATAAATGAGTATCAGTGAACTGTTAGGAGGCCTCACAAAACGTTGTAGTGGACTAGCATCCTATTTAGGGGGAGCGGGGACAACCCTAGTAGCTTCACTTTCCGAATTTAACCATGCACGCATATTGGTGGATTATTCGAACAACGTATTTCCCCCGATTAATTAAAGTACCTCCCACAAGTGTTTTACGAAGGTTGCAGAAGGTTTTCAAAAATTGTCCTAAGTCTAGAGGTAAATCGAAACAGACATGAAACCAAAGAAAAATGGGCAATTACCTTCAAGAGTCACCACTTAATAAGAATAACTTTTGGTTCTTTTAGGCATGGAATCCTGCTGCTGAAGATCAGTGTTTCGACAGATGCCACCGGCTGGGACAGACCAAGGATGTTATTATAACTAAGGTGGATGTCCTGTGGCACGACCCTTGCATAGTCGTGTTCAGTTATCTTACTTGTGCAATTCTAAAGTTTCCTTCGGTTCTGAATGCTTGCTGTGTCCGCTTGTTTATATACTTAGCAAACCAAACTTTTACTGATTAAACCTGAGGCCTGTAGATGTGATGGAAGTCGTACAATCATTTATTCAGATATAGACAAGAGTGTGTTAGTGGAAAATAGACCACTCGTAAAGTTCATGCGAAACTACATCCGGGACTCGAGTGGCGTATTTTCCATATCCTCACTAGTGAGGGTATCGATGACGTCATTTCCCGCTTTTACATTGTTGTTTGTACAAAAATACTCTTGTCTATAAAATAAAAAGAAAATTACACGGCGCCTTGAAGATATGATTCTTATTTTCTCGTGGTAAAAGAAACGATCACGAACGAGCACTCGAAAATAAAATTCATATCTTCGCGCCGCCGTGTAATATCCTCTATTTATTTTCTTTTCCAAATATATTTGCGTAAATTTTCCCGGAGACATTAAAGACGAAGGAATGGAAACTGCAATTCAGCAAACCTACTCTACTCCTAAAGTTGCTTAGCAAATACTCTTACAAAGTGAGTTGTCTTGATGGGCCGCGGGTAAATTAGCCATCTTAAAGAAAGTCAAAAGCTGACGTTCGAGCTCTCACCCTTCGTCAGAGTGAATCGAGGAATTGTGAGTTGAAGGTGCTTTTTGAAGTTATCTGTGGCCAACGCTTGAAACGTCAGTTTTTGAATTACTTTACGATGGCCAATTTACCTTATCTGTATCAACCCAGTTGATAAATCGAAATTTCTGCGTTTCACCTCCCCACCGGGGCGGCACCACAGTTTCTTTAGAAACCAACCCCTTTGTTCTTTTTCCAAGTACCTAGTTCGCAGAGTTTTAGTATTTCCAATATCACTTGGTACGGAGGTTATTTGCCCTCGGATTCCCATTCAAGCGACGTATTTCGCGCTCAATTATCTTGAAAGGCCTAGTTATCCTATAAATATTTATTCTATTTTTCGGAACGATTGCCCTACAAACCAATGACCTTTGATTTCTTTTTCCTTAGTTTGTTGTGAAAGATTCAGTGGAAGAGCGTATGCTTGAACTGCAGAAGACGAAAAGAGAGCTGATGGCAGGAGCATTCAAAACCAAGTCAACAGCTGAAGAAAGACGACAGCAGAGGATTCAAGATGTCAAAACACTCATGGATTTCTAGCCAAGCAAATGCCTCCCATAAACTGTCAATTTTCAAAAGGAGAACTGACAAATTCGTTGCTTCCAGTTTTGTGCAGCGGAGTTGTCGTTTAGTAACGTGGCGTATCTAACTGCCGGGACAATTCTCGAAGTGCTTTGACTCGGATGATACTTTCGTAACAATGTTCGGAGTGCTAGTGCTATATCTCTAAATGGATATTTAGGTTCGTTAACTCTGGGTACTTCAACAGTTTCGCCGAGAACGTTAACGACATTTGTATTCCTCGGCCTGGTTGTTCAAAGCAGGGTTAAGTTAACCCAGGATTAGCTTCAATTTTTAATTCCGTTTTATAGCCAAACGGTAACGATTCCTGCAGATGTTTTTTTTTTTTTGCGCTACATTTTGAATTTGGTTGCTATCAAACGATCACTTGGAATTTGCTGTGAAAACTCTTTGAAGTAAGAGAAACAGGGACCTTGGTTAAATTTTGATCCCAGGTTACCGTTAACCGGCTTTCGAACAACCGGCCCCTGCTGATATAATAAACCCTTCCTTTCCGCTGTTCCGGTTCTAAAAAGTACACGTGTAATTTATTTAAACTTTAAATGGAAAAAAAAGGTTGTAATTGTTTTATTTCAAGTTGGATTTCGTTAGTTTTGTGTAAGTAAGCACGATGCTTATTTCCAGGTAAAGTATGATAATTGTTCCAAAAATATATTTATTTTGAGAGACAATAGAACATAAATAATAGTTTTATGGTTGATAGAGGCCCAATATTTGGCCGTATTGGAAATATTTTCGTATTTGTCAAATGTTACGTTTACATAACTCAGAGGTAAAATTTGTTTACTGTTTGCCAGAGATAAATTTTAAAGTTTTCTTTCAGGAATAGAAAAAAAAATTGATACAGTATGAAGTAAATGAATAATAAGGTTTTTTACGGTAAAAAAAAGGTTCTCTTTATATCTGTGTAAAGAAATTCCCGTTTAAAAATAAATTTGTCGCAGTGTTAGAAGTGGTTCGTATATTAATCAGCATGTCCCCTTAGCAACTCCCCCCGCCCCCCACAACTGTTCCCCGCTTCTTTCTGCGAGGGACTTTCGCGAAATGTTTGGTGGGGTGTGCCGCCTAACCCCCACCCCTAAGTTTGTTTTTGACCTCACCGTAAATTATTTTTTTCATACCTCACCCTAAGTGTCCCACCCGCTCGTTTGAGTTACTTCCTTCAACCAGAGTCCCAGGTTGCTTACCATTTAGCTCCCCAAAACACAGAAGATTTTGGTTGGAGATCAAATGGTCCAGAGATTTTCGGTATCAGGAAAGTACTTTCGTATCTTTTCCCGTTGGAAACTGAAAGCCGAAAAAAAATTCCTCACTATTTGTTTTCTTATTTCTCCCGTTTCTAGACTCTTATCAGGGAGAGTCGACCCAAGCTGTAAGGTGAAGATAATCAAATGATTGCGTTACCACATCTTCAAAATGCTCTTTTTGATGGCGTCTGTCCTTGCAGATATTTTCTCCCTCCGAAAGGGCCTGGGAATCAGTGCTTGCTTATCGACAGTTAACACGTCATGTAAGTTCTCCCGAAATTGTTGGGTTGTTTCGTTCATGGCTGACTCAGATGACGAGCGTAGAAAGGTAAACTAACGATAATTTAGTGCTTTTTGATCAATATTTCTATATTTAAGAACACGATGAGTAGTGCTTGTACTTATATTGGTATTTTAGAACAGTTTAGACAAGGAATAGTGTCTTAAAAGTTCGTATCTTTTGCAATTGAAGTCAAAGCAATTTTGGCGAGATATCAAATGTCGTTGTCCTTGGATACAAGCAGTATTTCTATCACTTAATTCACAGTCTTTTCATGTGGTATTAGTGTAACAATTTTCTTGTTTTTCAATAGAAGTCACATTTTTTTAACGTTTTGGGGCACAACATAGATGTTACCAGCATCTTGAAATTCAGGGTTACATGATTTCCGAGAAAGCTTTATAAAATACTTTATGCTCAAATTAAGACCCTCCTTCATAAGCTTAATTTGTATGGATTTGACAAAGCATCCTGCAGTTTCTTCACTTGGCAGTTGTTATTCTTAGTTTTCACATTATTCATTGCTGCCATGTGGCTAGCTTGTACGTGTGCGTGTAACTATGCAAAATACCAGTAGTGTTGAAACTCCATGTAAAGTGGTGAAATGGGGGGGAAGTCAAACCAGTTATATTGTTCTGTCAGTTTGGTGGATGGATAGTGGATGTTATCACTATAAACGAATGGCACGGCAGAAAACAAGGGCGAACATATGGGGTGGTTATCATAAAAGAAACATAATTATGTTCCATGTTTATTACTTGACCAGAAAGTTTAAAATTAATTCAATATTAAAATTAGACTTAAACTTTCCTTTGAAAAAAAAACAACAACAACAACTACAACAACGTACTCTTAATCAAGCAAAGCATTACGCCTTGTGTTCTCTGTTTGAGCCAAAACAAAAGAAATGGACAAGAAGTCAGTTTCTGACCTGTTTTTATCCATTGCAGTTTTAAGAAAAAAGACTTAAAGTAATGGGTTAACTCTTCAATTTTGAGAGCTCAGTTCACGTCATAAACAGGGAACTGTGTTTCTTGTGTTAACTGGCCTGTATGCCAAAGCAGAGCTAAGTTGGACGAATTTGGATTTCAAGGCCTAGTCATAACCTGTGCCTTTTCCCAGATGCGCCAAACCCTTCAAATATCCGCATACAGTCTCCACTCAGTAATGCATTCTGGCATTTTCTAATTTCAGCTTGTTGTGAATCAACCCTATGATGAGACTCTTGAAGTAAACGACGACGAGGAAGTAGCCAGTACCTTTTCTCCAAGCCCAAGACCTCCTGGAGGCAAACCAGCAGGTGAATATAATCCAGGTATACACTGACAACTTTTGAAAACTTTAGAGAGAAAGATTTTCACACCCTTGTGCTGCATGCACTAGCTTAGGTTTATTTCACTGGTTGGTTTTAATTCATCAGCAGGTGTAATTGGTTTATTTTGAATTTGTAAAGTTTTCGTGCAACGTAGTTCACAGGCTGCAAGTGGAATAAGATTTTATGGACTTTTGAGTTGAAACAGTTACTGTGATGTTGTTTGTTAAGGAACATTTCAGACTCTCCCCTATTTGCAATACTGATTAGTTTTTGATAAAAATCTCACACTGCTACATGCACAAATATTCCCTGATGCACCCAGCAGTGAAAAAAAAACCTGACACAATGTAGTGAATAAAGAGCAAATTAAGTCATGTTTTGGTGTAGTTTTTAGTTTTTCTTGGAAACAATTTTATTGTGACAATAGAAAATTTTGGCAAAAGTGCTTTGATAAAAATTAATGATCTGTGCAATTGTTTGTTTATCTTCATCAAACTCTTTATTTAAAGAATATGTTCATGAGACTGGTATGGACCACAAATAATAATTATTATTCAGAAATAACAATGAATGCTTGGTTGTTTTATTTTGTTTAAAGGAAAACAAAAAAAAATGTTACAATTAAGTATCCTTTGCTTGATTTTGAACCTGATTCTGAAAAAACCATCTTATTTATGCGAGAAAGGGGCCATTTGGCATGATGTACATTTTGATTATTTATTTTTTGTTCTAAAGCAATTGGATCCATCTCCATGACTGACCAAAGTGATGACGAGTTTGATCACGATGATTTAGTTGAAAACAAGGTGGGTACTTTTAAAGTTTAACCCATTAAGCCCTGGTGTGAAAATGCATATTCTCTGTACTGTTCTCCATACATTTCATAGGGAACTAGATAGGAGAATTTGTCTACAAATCAAGACATCTCCTCCCTGGTGATTGTTTCCCTAGCTGTTCTCATCACTCCAGTGTTTTAACAAGTAGTGATGCTGTAAAGAGAAATTTCATTTTTGTCACTGTTCGGGTGTAAAGGGCTTAAGATGTCTGTAAATCGCTGTTTTGTTACAAAGACAAGATTTCTTGAACCGGAATCTGTTGATCAGGCTTTCATAAAGGGGTGGAAGGTGCATTGTTTTAAGGACAGTGTCTCCTTTTGTCACTGCACATACGTTCTGCGCATCTCAGGATATTCAAGTTTCTTAATAAGGAATTTGCCCACTAATACAACAATATTTTTGCGCGGTTTATTACTATGTGGAAAAAGCAGATCGTAGCAAGGGCTATCAGAATCCAAAAAGAAAACTGGGGGTAACCGCACATTTTTCAGAGATAATTGAGCTTAAATTTGGAAAGAAATTGCCATACATTCTTTGTACATTAGTGCTTTTTTGGAATTATGGTTGCTTAATTATCTCTGAAATATGCGTGGTTACCCATATATTTCTTTTTAGATTCCGATAAACCTTGATAAGACCTGCCTTTTCCCCACAGTCATAACCTTTGCAAAAATACATCTATATAAGGAGGCACCGTCCTTAATGCTTACTACTATACAAGCGTTCTCTCAGGACTTAAAAAAAAAGTTTGGTGTTACATTGTCTCTCTCTGACCTAGTTGATAAATGGATGCTGGTGAGTCATCAGGGAAACATAACAAATTGCTGGGGGGGGGAGGGGGGGATACATTGCAATGGACAAGAGGAACCTGTTCAAAGTTAAAACCTTGTTTCTATCAACTTGATTTTGTACTTCATCAAAAGTTTATTGTAGTTTGGATTCTTCGTAAAATTCTACATTTGTTAACCCATTAACGTCAGCGTGTTTTTTAATCGCTTCGCTAAATTAGCAGTTGGTAATAAACAACCCCATGTGCAGTACAAAAACTTCAATTTGTAGGCTTGAAAAGACAACACACTTGATCTAGAATGGTTAAAATGTCTAACTTTCGAATAAAATACACCAGTTGTCAATTAAGAATTAGCCAAAAATACAATCTCAAAGTCTAAATTTTGAAAATCTTTGCAGAAGATTTCACATGTTGTCTCGCGCGTGAAATCAAACCACATTACAGAGGATTTGTGTCTGTTTAGGTCAGATTACTATTTTTCGAAATTTCATGAACGAAGATTCACAGAAGAAGAGACAGTAAGCTTTTCTAAATAATACATTTATTAATACACGCTATATTCATTTCTGAAAACCAAACGCATTCAATTCTTTCTTCGGGGGAAGCTACGCGCAAGCGATTTTGCTCGAGGTGCAAGTTATGTAACAGTCAAATTGAAGCTTCAACATCCCCCCCCCCCCCCCCCCCGGGCAACCCCCCAGGCATTTGAACTTTTGAAGATTGGCTTGTTCAAATTCCCTCCCCTTGGGGCAAAAAAGCCGTTCAAATGCCCCACCCATTGTTACTGAAATACCTCTCCTCAAAGACAAGTTTCGTCTTCAATCAAACACTGTTCACACTTTTCAGAGAGAGATATTCCATAATGACACCTTCAAACTTCATTTAAAGACCGTTTTGAGCACGTTATTTCATAACAAAGACGAAATTCTATCTTGGAAATCCGTCAAACCCTGCAAAAACCGAAAAACTCACGGGCGTATTACGCTAGAACAAGAGATAAATCTGGTTCAAATTCCCCACCCTTCCAAGGCAATGTTCAAATTCCCCCCACGATGCACAGTCAAATGCCCGGGATTTGCCCAGGGGGGGGGATGCTGAAGCTTCAATTTGACCGGTACATTATTTTGAAGAGGATTTACTGATGTGAACTGTGCACGTTTTTCAAAACTTTTACGAAAACTTTGAGAAATACACAGAATCCTTCAATTAAGAAGTTATTTCGGTAAAAATTTACAATCAAATGTGTAATTTACTCTACCGTAGACTCGTAGAAGTGCTTCAGCATTTCCCAGAAAGTCCGCAGCTCGAAAAATCTCTTGCGATGGAAGATTGTCCTTTGCTTTGACAAAACGGCTGTTTGTCCTCTAAAGATGTTTTCTTCGCTCTAAAAGCTCTAAATTCCATCGCTTAACTTGTCGACTGTTCCTTAGAGCTTCTTTTTTCGATTTTTAAGTTTCAAAAGGTAATCCTTCCTTCCGAGAGTGAGATATTGCCATCTTGAAAATTCACGGCTGAAGAGCATGGCAGCCATTTTGAGTGAAATGTGATCTTCTTGGAGAGTGACAAGAAGTCTTCCCTTCTAGGACCTCCCTCAAGCCTTGAAATATATGTGCAGTAGGTGGATTCCGATTGGTTGAACATTCCCAAAGACAACTAGGACAAAAGGGGACCAAAAAAGCCTTTCTAGGGGAGGCTGGGGCCAAAAGCGAACACGCGCAAAATCAAGGCCGGCTCAGGCCGGCACGGACGTTAATGGGTTTTAATGTAAGTGATTGGTCACGAGTGTAAACTATTTTCTAGGAATCTCCAGAATCATGGTTGTCTTCTTCTTAGACATAAAATATTACTCCACATTGTCTCTGCCCAGGGGTATAAAATTAATGGTCATCAGTGAATCTTTGGAAAAAAATTAAAAAAATGCTGGGGATTGAACCGTGGTATTATTATTTAAATCACCTTATATCCAATGCATGCCTGTGCTATAATTGTAAACATTTATATTCAATGTCTCTAGGAGGCTCCTGGTGGCTATTCCAGGCCACAAGAACTAGGCATCAAGGAGAGGCCTGGGAGACCAACGGGCCAAGAAAAACCAATTCAGCAGGATAATAATGATGATGATGATGACGATGATGGGGATGATCAAAGTGACAGTTCAGAGGAGGATGATGATGACGATGATGCCCATGGAACTGCTTTGGTCGGGTATGACTTGCGTACCTGTTTATTCACATTCAATGAAAAACCATAGCTGTAAAGGGACCATACTTCCCCTTTCCAGCTCTCAGACATTTTCCTTTTTAAAGCCCTACATTATGCAATGCTCAATTATGGCCTCATCTGCATAGCTATCACTATAAGGAACAGTGTCCTGCAAAAATAGTGAAATCTTACTCACAAATAGTAATTTCCCTGCAAATGGTTTGAACCCAGGAGTCATATCATAAGTCAGTGAAGTTTGATCGTCTGGGTGAGTGTAGTCGTGAGAAGGACTGTTTGTGATGACAATGACTAATTGTTTTGACAACCTGAACGGAAGTCATCATCAGAGTCAAATCCATGGAAAGAGTTATATTAATTTATAAATGCCATACAACTGAACTGGGTAAAAGTTTCTGTAGAGCAATACAAGACAAGGAGTTTAGGGACAAAGTGGAGGATTACAAGAATGGAAGTGGATTGCAGTTCATTAAATTTGATTTTGTACCAGGATGTCTAGCTTGAACATCCTGATTGGACTTTGACGTTTTGGGTCATTAATTTGTCTCAAGTTTACAGGGTGTTTCTTGGTCTTATGGAAACCAGCTTGATAGCTAGTAGATCTCAAGAATACTTTATAGCTTAATTTGCATTCCATGGCAATCATTGTTGTGTTTCTTCTTCTCCATTCAGAGCTTATGACCCAGCTGACTATGAACACCTCCATGTAAGTCAAGAAATCAAGGAACTCTTCCAGTACATTACCAGGTAGGTCCTTGTAGACTGTGTGGCTGCAACATTATCTTCATATATTATGAAATGCAGTGTAGGACTTCAAGACTTCTCTGCTTTGAATCAATTGGATGACATACCTTGTAAGTTTATGTTTTACGTGAAGCACAGAATGTAATCAACCCTCTTTGAAACTCAGCTTTTTGAGCTCCCAAACAGGAGTTGCAGACTCTCTGTGAGGGTGCAGGTCCCTATTTTTACGGCAGTTTTCCAATCAATACCTTTAGGTGTTTGTTAGTTTTAATTTTATGGTGTTGATCATCTGTTAGGTATACACCACAAACAATTGATTTGGAGCATAAACTGAAGCCTTTTAATCCTGATTTCATCCCTGCTGTTGGAGACATTGATGCATTCTTGAAGGTAATTGTCATCATCCTCATCATCCTCATCATCATGTATTACTTGTCCATGAGGTGGACCTAAATACTTGTACTCTAACTAATGAAATAAATACTGCAGATTTATAGAACATAACACAGTGATCTGCTAAGCAAGAGAAAAAATTCAGCGATGTGATTTGTCTGAAGCACTGGCAAACACTTTTGTCTCCATGCTTAAGGATAATTCCCTTCAGAATGGAAAAGATCATACCTTGATACTCACAGTTAAATTTGGCTGTAACGAGTAACAATAATTTTATTCTGTTAGGTTACACGGCCAGATGGTAAACCTGAGACTCTGGGGTTGGTTGTTCTTGATGAGCCAATGGCAAAACAATCAGACCCTACAGGTACAGTGCATTTTGACTGTTTCATTCAGACATGTGTTTATCTTTCCAGGGCTGCAAATAGTTTTTCTTTCTTGAATGGACATATGCACACTGTATGTTCACCGAAGTCTCCATTTTGGTCAGACGAAACAGAAATGTGGTCGGGCTTTTTTTTTTATTATTTTTAAGTGGAAGTCTTTTTGAAATACTGGTAATTATTTTTTATCATGATTATTATTATTTGGTAAAAGAATTTGTTTGGACATAATGTCTGACCAAAGTTAAGATTTCCTCGGACATTGGGCCGATTTTACTCGGACATTGTCCGATGACCAACAGTTATTTGCTGTCCTTTCCTGGATTATGTTTTCAATTCCTCAGTCATTGTGCCCCTCTTGTGTTTTGTCCAATAGTTCAAAATTGCATCACTCATTGTTGAAATGCTGGAATGCAGTAATGTGAAAAGCACAGGATACCCAAGTGCATTTTCTTGTAGGTGTAATTTATTGTGAACACAATACTTTCTTTCAGTTCTGGACCTGCAGCTTAGGACCATCTCCAAACAGACAAACCTGAAAGCCATGGTTAGTACAGATATTTGTACTGATTCAATTACTGGTAGATCTCTGTAGAATTATGAAGTGACAAGAAGTTTACTTCAACCAAAGGACTCATATGTCACCAATTAGTTAGCCTTCCTGAGTCAAATACAAAGTGTGCCTGTTTGTGATGACATTGACTGACTTTTCAAAATCATTATAATAAATTATGCAGTACAATCACTGATACAATGGAAAAATTAGTTAAATAGTTAATATCATCACTAAGATATTCTTTTCCATCCACACTCTTCAATGTTATTTAAACTGATGATAAACCAAGGAATGTAGTTACATTCCATACATCCTATTAAGTTCCGTTTTTTATGAAACTATGTATTTTTTGTTTTATTCACTCATACGAAACATTACAGACAGTACGCAGCATTGAAGATCCAGAAAAGAATCCTAAAGCTGTCGATAACTGGATAGACAGTATCAGGTGAGAGATAATTTGTAAATTTAAGCTCCATGTCTGCAGAATGACAAGACATTAGTAGTACACTGATCATGGCAGTTTGCAGGATGTAAATCACATATAAAACTGGAAAAATGTCCCAGTTTGTCAGGAGTCTCCTCATGCAGTAGCTCAGTGGTCAGAAAATCTGACCAGTTGATCAGTTTGTGGATCATAAGCTCATTGGTTTGACCACCGTTGGGGTATTCTTTTTCCTTGCGCTGTTCCAACTTTGTTTACAGTATTTTGGAATGTTTTTGGATACAAAACATACTGTAGGTGTTAAACACAGTGTTAAGTGTTTAGTGATATATTTTGTTTACGTCTACATCATTTGATTCTTGTTTATAGAGAGCTTCACCGACAAAAGCCTGCACCTACAGTTCATTACCAGAGGTAAGCTGAGTATTGTAGAAAGCATGTTTTGTTAGAATGTTTTATTACTCGGGTTGAAGTAAACAACAACTACAATGACAGCTCTAGTTTGGATGTAAGTAGGATATTACAGAGATTGTTTCAGCTAGTTAATCAATTCATATTTTTGCAAGAGTAATGGAATGGGCAGTGAAACAAGTTTGCATTATATGTCAAGCACTATCTAGAGAAAGAGAGTCAGGGTAAGTCAATATGCAAGGGGCATCACAGGCTTACCATCCTCTGTTTTTGTAGTGGACTGTGCTAGCTGTATATTAATGGCCGCTTCGGTTGTGTACAAAGGATTTTGTGAATACGATAATTAAGGCTTTTTGAACGGATCAAAGTCAAATAAAAACGCTTAGAAACATGAACACTGTGTTAATGTATGTTATTATGGGCTTGGTTTGTTGAGTTAAGGGACCATTCATTTTTTATGGGGTAGGGGGGGCTGATGAGATTTGATGGGTAGTACCTGCAAAATATAATGACCCCCCTCTACATTAGAAATTTTTTACCTGACCCCCCTTTGTAGTCCTAAATATTTGAGATGACCCCCCCCCCCAAAAAAAAAAGACAAAAGAAGAGTGATAAAGTAAATCTAAAACTTATCCAGCTTAAATTACACACAGTCAATTTTAACACTCAAGTCCTCCAGAAGTTAATGTCTTTATTGACAACCACTAAAAGTAATTTTCTGGTAGGGGTTCCAGGGGTATCTTCCCCTGGAAAATTTTGAAAATCTAGCGATGCTCTAATGCAATTTGCTGCATTCTGAAGTACATAAACAGAAAATTCATGCCAGTTTAAAGCATTATTTTTGACACTAGCACTGTTATCAGTTGTTTAAGAATCAGACCAGCCGAGGCCAAAAAAGAATTTCACATTCCCCCGGCTGCATTTTGTAATGAAACAGTTGGTGAGGTAGAGTTGCCTTCAGGTGTATAGTAAAGGAGTGGGGTACGGGGGCATTCTCCCCCGGGAAAATTTGAATTTTCAGAACCTTAGAAATGCTATTTTTGGCCTTCTGGCACTGTTGCTTGCATTATTACAGATGCTGTCACTGCTAAACTTAAAGGCCATTTTTTTGGTTACCCCCCGTTTACACACCATATTTTTTTGGCTGACCCCCCCCCCCCTTTGAAGCCATATTTTTTTGCATGCCCCCCCTCAAATCCCACCAGCCCCCCTACCTCATAAAAAATGAACGGTCCCTAGAGCTCCGGGAGGTGGTTTTAGAAACTTGAAGTTTGACCTTCTCTATAAATATGTATATGATGAGTTGTCAAGGCAAGTGTAATCTTTGGGGACAAGTTGCACTCAGTTATTTCTCCTGTACCTGTCACACAATAGGAACATGCCAGATGTTGAGTCTCTCATGCAAGAATGGCCAGCAGAGTTTGAAGAGCTTTTGAATCAGGTATTATTACTTGATCCTGTTACAGTTCTTAACAGCTGAGGGTACCAGCAGTTGCTCAACACATGTAATTTTTTGAAAGCTGATTTACACACTACATAAAACTTTCAACCTAAATTTCAAAGAAAATAAATGCACACATAAGTGAGCCCAATTTTAAAACCTGTTTCAGTATGACGTATTTATACGTTCGGCTGATTACCAGTAGGCAAAGACTTTATGGCAAGAAATCATGGAGTGTACACCTGGGAGAGGTACTATGTGTATGTCCTGCTGTGAAGGATTTGGTTTTTAAGCAGTTTGGTCTGGATAGGGTATAGAAGTCAGAGTTTTTTGGTCTAGTTTTCTCTCTATCATTTATTGGGAGACTGGGGATTGACACTCACTGAGTGTGGGATAGGGTAGGAAATTTTGGTGTCTAGTCTAGGATAGGGTTGTAAAATACAGCAATCATGGTCTGGAATAGGGCAAGGGTCTCACAGTCCCAGTGGCACATCCCCACCCCCAAATGCACAGAGTAACCCCCACCCCCACATTGTACATGTACAACAGCTCTTGCCTTTGTTCAAGACACAACACAACCATTGATTAAATATCTTTATGATAGGTTGGGCTTCCCACAGCTGATCTGGATGTAGAGTTGAATCAATATGTTGACTTAGTCTGTGGTAAGTTGCAACTGGTTTTAGGGTTAGTCAAGAATTTAAACAGGGCAGTCCCTGAAAGATGTATTCCACTGAATCGGTTTCTTTTGTATTTGTTTTTGACAGGAATTCTTGACATCCCAGTACATAATAACAGAATCCACGCCCTACACGTGCTGTTTACATTATTTTCAGAGTTCAAGAACTCACAGGTATGGGCATCCAGATGAAATAATTTTTTCTATAGTTACCCCGTTGTATAGATAAGTACCAAATTAAGGGAGCCTTTGTACGAAAACCTAGTAACAAAATGCAAGGGAAAACGCTACCTATAACTATGATCTGGATATTAAGCATCCAATCCAGAGGGAAGTATTATTGTTCTAGTTGCCTGATGCAACAGAAACTGAGTTAAGGGGCACTACACGTGAATTCTTTCCTACAGCTGTCCACTGTTGGAGGAAATGTTATTGTTATCAAAATCAACCTGGAAGCTCTCTTAGTATATATTTATTATAATATTAATTTTTTCCTCTCATTCGCTGTTGTTACGAACCTTTTATGTCTTTTCAAAATCAACTCTCTAAAAGCTTGTGGTTTCTTTGCTGGTCAAAGTACATGTAGGTTATCAGCTATCTCTTAAGCATTTTTACAAACTAACATTTTTGTCTGTACAACAGCATTTCCATCAACTGGCAAAAGAGAACCAACTGTCAAACGAGTTGCGTCTGAATGGTGGTGATGAAGACGGTGTTGGAGGGGTGGCAGCTGCTGCCGAGCACATGACACTGACTGGTGGAGAGTCACAGACTTTGAGCTTTGATGACTAAGCAAATATTCCCTGTTGTACATGTGTATTGTTTACTGATGTGTAACATTTCCTTATTAGTCTGTCTGGTACAAGGCAACAACTTGCTGGTTTTCAAGCCATGTTCATATACTTGCAGCATATTGCTAAAACAATCTCTTGCATTAATTAAAAACCCATCTCTGTGGTGGTACAGTGATGGTATGAGTGCAAGATCACCATTTAAAAACTGTGTCTTGTAACGTCATGGTAAATACTGTATTTACTTGAAAGAGCGCCACCCCCGAATGAGCGCCACATTCATGACCAAAAATGTTATTGAGCGCCGCCCCCGAATAAGCACCGCATCCTTCCAGCAACAATGTGGCACTTTTTGATTTTTGATATGGCTGATGCTGAAATGCTAATACAGCTAATATTGTTATTGCTGTTATTGTTATTTATTTGGATGTGGAAAGGGATGTACACCTTTAAAGTTGACCCTTTATTTCGTCCTTACTATGCTATTGTTAGGAGCAAAACAGAAATAACAAATGATTGCAGGCAGTTTTAAATAAACGCTACCCCCAAATAAGCGCTCCCCTCAAATAAGCGCTGCAGTGCTCTTTTGAGTAGTAATGGTATTGTCTTGTAACATGTCACTGTGGATAAACTGGTACTGATATCCTCTAAAGGTGAAAGGAAATTGGATTATCCTAAAGGATGCAAGTGATAATTTCTGCCAAAACTCACGGACGTGCTCAAACATTGCTAAGTTTTCAATGTATGTTCAAACTTGCCCAAGTTAACAGTGCAACTATTGTAACTGAGGTCATAAATATTTTATTATTCTAAACAGTGAAAACTAATAACATACTGCAGAGCAGAATTGCACTCAAACCAGATTGACTCTAAGAACCTAATTTAAAATTGGGTTGTTTCTATTCAGTAAAATGGTTTGTCTTTCTCTGTTCAAGTGGCCCTGAGTACAGTAGTGGCACTGTAAAATCTCAGATAGCGTTTGAAGACAAGGAAGCATGATAAAGCGTATACCTTCATTATTATTCAAATTTATTTATTTTTAGTGCAAAATACAAAAGTACTATCTGTACTGTATGACTGTAAATACAACAATTTATGTACACTTTTCTCTAGCTAGTTGTTATTCTGTAAATGGTTTGAACCCAGGAGTCATGTCATAAGTTGGTGAAGTATGATCGTCCAGGTTAGTGTAGTCCGGAAAAGGACTGTTTGTGGTGACACTGATGTTTTGACAATCTGAGCGGAGGTCATCATCAGAGTCAAGTGAATTGTGAATGAATTGTCAGTAGATGTTATAATGACCAGAGACTTACGACATCTACTGATGATTCTCAATGCACTTGACTCCAATGATGACTTCCGCTCAGGTTTTTGAATGTCAGTGTCATCACAAACAGTCCTTCTCAGGACTACACTCACCTGGACCATCGTACTTCACGGACTAGTTATTATTTAATTAAACACTACATGTATGTGACCTTTGCAGATTTGATGAATCAAGAGAGCATTGCTGGCTCGATCAGTCAGTTGTATTATTAGTCTTATTGCAACAAGTGAAAACAGTCCACAGGCTTCCCACTAGCCTCAAAACAAGGCAGTTATAACATTACTATAAATGCCAGAGGCGGAACCAGGGGGGGTGGATTGGGTGGCCAGCCACCCCCCTCTTTTAAACTTGAAATTTAGAAAGGGATCAAAACTATCACTGAGGCAATTTTGTCTCATATTGTTCTGATATCGTTCTGTCAGGTCAGTCACCCCCCCCCCCCAAAAAAAATCTTGGATCCGCCACTGAACTGTGCTATTAGATTTCCAATGGATTCAAGCCAAACTCCAACAGAAGCTGTTTGTTTCTCTCCTGGATGTCAGACGACTCAGTTTCCCACCTCGCTCTAGCTTCCTCAACCTTATTTGCCATTCTGTCAAAGGCATCCTGAGAAGAAAACGAAATGGAACAGCTTCAGAAAAGAAATTGTTTTCTGGTCATTTTATCTTTTCTCGATACCTCAACATTACAAGTAATTATTACAACTGGCTAGTACCCGTGAACAATTCACCACTCAACAACACGATTCGACTTTCCCAAGTCCTTTAATTTTTTTCAGGTTAGTAGGCCTCTTGCGACTTCGTCGCTTTACTCGCAAAACACAGAGCAAGTCTACAAGAAGATCTTTTGAAATCCAACACCAATTTGCATAAGCAGTTGAAATTAGCCACAAACCAACTGACATGGTGCGGTGTTCGCTTGATGAGAGAAACGTGACTTTTTCTGCAAATTCTTTAAAGTGGATCTGTTCGATTTAAAACCAAATTGCGCACATCCTTGCCAGGAAAGTATAGAAATGGTGTGGTTGTGGCTTTTTGTAACTTCGCCGTTTTTCTGTGATGGGTGGAGAACAGTTAATCCGCTTCACGTATTATATATAAGATTAAAGTCGTTATTCCAAACCACATACCGGTACATTTTATCATCAAGAAGGTGATGTGGCGACAATGAATGCATAAGTGACTGCTTAGAAAGATTATAAGGAATTTACTTGACTACTGCCTTTGGGCGTCTATGGGGTACAGTGGCTAATTCTACTCTACAGGTATGTGTATGTTGTTGTTGTTTACCATGGTCTCGATCTGCGATACCAGGGTTCAAAATAGCAGCCGGCTGTAGCCGGCACTTTGAGCACCCTTACCGGCGATTTTTCCCCCAAGAGATAGAAAAAAAATGCCATCCCATCCCTTGATCGGCAAAATCAACGTCCCTGGAATGTCATAGTAAACGTTTTGTATCGGAAAGTAATGCAGCCATGAAACACTTACACATACCAAAAGTGAATTGGATGACGTTTTAAAAGCTTTCTAAATAAAAACAACAACAAATTACACTGAACGTTGACAATTATTGTCTCCATTCTTGTAAATCAAGTCTTCGTTCTAGCGACTTTCTCTATTTGCTGGCACTTTTTTCCGATGTGGTTTCATACGTGATCAACAACGCGACTTTTGAGGAAATAGGCCAGACACGGGGTAGCAGAGGTGACCCGAAAACACTGACCCCCGGTCCGTGGACCAGTCCAACGGACTGGGTCCACGGACCACCTCATGGACCGGTCCATGGACCACCTATACGGACTACCCCTACTGACCCCCTTAAAAAAATCAATAGAAAAAAAATAATAAAAATGAAAATATAACTTCTTACCCATAGTCGATCCTCAATCGTGTTGCGCTGTGAGATCGCGAACTGCCACGAGTTCACTCTATATTGTACATTGTCGGCATTGCGCCAATTTAGCAGGCTTAAGCAAATCCTAACTGTCATTCATCTGTTGTACTAAATGCGAACAGGAAGAGAATGAAGACAAGTGACCACGAACTTTACACGCTTGTCGAGTGGATTAGGTTTTTATTACAGTTTACCTTGGGATATGGTGGGGGCTTGGGGGGGGGGGGGGGGGGCAAAAAATCTCTTAATTCTACCACCAACCTTCCCTCTACTTATCTCAGGCAGGACGTCTGTTGTTAAAATATAAATGTCGATAAATGGCCTGTAGCCAAGGGCAACAATAAGGAAATATGGTGGGAAACAATGCTGTTGGCCAACCATACAACCTGGCAGTACGTTTTCAAAAAAAAAAAAATTCAATGACGATTTTCACAATGAGATTTTCCTATCTGAAGCCTGGGGCTAATGTGGATCTTGGACCCGTCGACCCGTGGGAGAATGGGCCGCACAAAATGGTGGAGGCAAGAAACACCGACAAAACATCAAAACTTCTCCACTTGTCTTTATTCTCTTCCGTTCACATTTCATTCAACACATGAACGACAGTTTGGATTTGTTTAATTGGCGCAATACCGACAGTGTACAATAAAGAGTGGAGTTCGTGATCTCACCGCGCAAAACACGATTGAGGATCGACTATGAGTAAGAATTTATATTTTGGTTTTTATTAATTTATTATTTTCTATTGATTTTTTTGAGGGGGTCAGTAGGGGTGGTCCGTACAGGTGGTCCATGGACCGGTCCATGAGGTGGTCCATGGACCCAGTCTGTTGGACTGGTCCACGGACTGGGGGTCAGTGTTTTTGCGTCACCCGGGTAGCAGTGCCATACCAATTCAGTTCTCTTTTAGGAACCGGGCAAATTTTCATTCAGGATTTCTTTGTTATCAATGCGTCTTCGATCCTATTCCACTTAGCGCCTTGTCGCTTTTTTCGTGTGGTTTAGCCTTCTCATCCAATTTAATTTGCTGGAGACCAAAGGAAATATACCGTCGCGCTGAAAATCAGTGTCACTGTTGCGGCATTTATCATTTTCAAAGGCCTGATCTAATTTGTGACATGCCAGCAAGCAACCCTGCCAGTCCGCCGTCAAGGAGATTTCCATGCTCAAGAGAAAAATCGAGCAGTCAGAAACATCGATACAGTGTAGTTAAACTTCAGGCCCACACAGAAAAGGGCACATGCAAAAGAGACTTGTGCTATGCCGCAAAAGCAAAAATCACTCCTGACGAGGAGTTTAAGACAGAAGTACTCTCCCTAAAGAGAGAGGCCAAGCGAAAATTCGTAGGCGCACTGACCAAGTTTCATTATCGCCGCGTTGAACGCAACAATGATAAGTTGCGAAGAGCGAAATCTGATAAATCTAGGTCAAAGAGAGACACTCATCAGCCTTAGCATAACGCCACATGCTCAGACAAACAGTTGTACAAATGTTCTACACTCTTCTACCACTTGAGTGGAAAAGATACACTGATGACATATTCTCGTTGTGGAATGTTGATAAAAGGAGATAGAAGAGTTTATTGTCCTAGCAAACAGTCATGACCCGACCCCATTAAATTTACGTCTGAAATCTGAGACAAAGGAATGAACTTCCTAGATACCACTCAAAAGATTTAGCAAGCAATCCTTTATATCCGCACACATTTTACATGTAAGCACACAGAAACTTTACTGTACACTCACTTCTCTTCCTGCCACCCACCAGGGCTTAGAAAAGGGTTTATGAAAGGTAAAGCCCTACGTCTTCAGCGCTCCAAGCTGAATTTTTTGCTAGGTCGCCTTTTGGCGACTTACACCCGTAAAAAGGTCGCCAGATACAAAATTTTGGTTGCCAGAAAGCGTTTTTTTCCTCATTGAATATACACTTAATTATGCTAATTCCTTGCTTTCAAACATTCCTTTTTCAATCACCATGTTTTTCTTACAAATATGGACTCTTTCTGGCATCACAGGGCAAGAAATTGCGCCCCAAGTTTTTTGCAAAAGTGGTAACCCAAGTAACCAAAAGTCTTCGTTACATTCTATTTTTAATACTGGAAGATGCACGGGAGAAGTTTAATTAAAGTAATAGAGTGTTTGTAGTTGAGACCCGATTCCTGAATGTATTTAATATGAATAACTTTTTGTAGTAGGTTTGAAGGTAAACAAACTCTGGCCCAAACATTTTTTTCTGTACCAGTGGTCTTTCAGAGGAGCACTTAATTTATCCAAAAAGCAAAAACTACAATAAAAGATGATACAAGCCGAAAAACACTCGTTTGACTTCAGGCCCCGAAATCGTTACCCTACACCCATAACACAAGCATTTCTTGAATTCTGCGATCCAAAATGTTTATTTTCAGTAGTCATTTAAATGCTAGGGATTTTGGACAAGTAAACAGTCCTATAAAATGCCTTGAAAAACAAGATACCTTTACTTCTATCCAACAAATTTGTAGCTTGAGCAGTCTCCCCGTTCTCTGAGGTTTTAAATCAAGTGGAAATCAAACCAGAAAGGGGACGAATTATTCCTAAGTGAAAATCATTACTGCTCTCCCCATATATGGAGCTGTAATGTAAATACTTGTTCTGCAAAAATTATTCAAACTTTCTACAAAACTGTTGCGTGCTTCGTACGTCTGTATTGTAATTTAGTTAAGCACTTGTTTTTCAACTTCAGAAAAACTGCGATGTCTGGAAAGAAAATTCTTTTTCATGAATGAAAATATCTTTCCTTTGAAAAGAAGAAACAAATCTAAACAGAATTACTTGTTGTTTTTCATTGTTCTGTCCATTTTAATAGACTGAGTGATTTTTATTCGGCTTGTGCCTTCAAAGCTGAGACTTATGCAAATTTTGTGTAGAATATAATTTGATATCACACTGTCCCGTTTTCTTGTCACTTGAAACTCGATCAACAAGGAAAATAACCTTGCAAAGGAAACTTTTTCTCCAAGTTGATAGAAGACAACTTTGCACTATCTAGCTACTAGGGACTAGGGCTGGACAAAATTTTGTACCTTGTAGTCTAAAGATTTGTAGATCTATCTTCTTATGTACATTTTAGTTTTCACGAATAGCCGCTCTAAAGATCCAAAAACCAAATTGTGATGCATACGCATCCGTTCAAGACTTCATGCAACCAGAAAAACAAGTGAACTGAGTAAAATATGGGGAAACTGATAGTGAAAAATCTTACATGGTCAAACTTCATTTTGTCTGTCAATCAAAACGTTTTAGCTCCTTACTACCAGATCAGAAGTCGTCAAATTGGCGACCTTTACTGACATTTTACTCGCCAAAATGTTTTTCTACTCGCCATGGCGATCGAAACGGTCGCAGCTTGGAGCGCTGGTCTTCCTAGAACAAACTCTTCAGCGAAATCTTTCGTTGAGAATATCACCCAATTCAAAACATACCACCGTGCGAGAGACTACCCCAAAAGTCTAGTAGAAAGAATAACGCGTACGTCCAAAGTCAAATTCAGTGAAAGGAAGTCAGCACTTCCTTTCGTAACAACGTACCACCCAGCTCTGCCTAATTTAAGAACATCCTTATGAGCAAAATCAACCGTTGCTAAGAGAAATATACAAACACATTAGCATGAGCACATGAGCCGCGTTTGGCCTGTCAACACTTTATTCCATACTTGGGATAGGTGCTTGCTCATTCTTGTTGACAGCCGGCTAAATTTCAGCCTTGAGAAAAAAGGCCGTCAAATTCAGGCTGAAAGCTCTGATTTTATTTTGAACCCTGGATACAATTCTAATGAATTGGTAAACTACCTTATTAACTATTTTGTCGTGATAATTTACTTTCCACTGCCCCAAATTGCACTCTTGTCATTTTTGAGTAACTGACAAAACTGGACTATGTATACTACAGTAACAGTCTATTAGATGTATACATACGTGAAGCACACTCTCATATGCCGATTCCATGTGATCTATTTTAAACTGGAGCTCTGCAATTATTTCATCCTTTTCTCTTCTGATGTCATCTCGCTCCTTTCTGGTCTTCCTGAGTTCCTCCTCTGTTGAAGCTAAATACAACAAGAACAAAATTGATTAATGTCTTCACTTGTAGGGGTATTCAGAAGTCTGTCTTGTGTGATTTCCCAGATGTAGTCCTGAAAAGGACCTCTTGGCATCAATGATAGCTTGAAATGTCAGCAACTCCCCCCCCACCCCCCATCCCAATGGGGAGGAGTTGGCCCCTAGACTACTAGGGGACATTTCATAATAAAGCTTCATGAATTCGAGTGAAAAAAATTACTTTGAAGCCCACATCAAAAAATTGTAAGTTGGGAGTGTTCTCTACCTGGGCCCAGTTGTTTGAAAGCCGATTAACGCTAATATTAAAAGTTAACCACGGTTTTGAACTTGCTCATTGAGAATGCTTTTAAATGTAAATTTTAAGCTAAAGAAAAAGAAAACTCTATTTAAAAACTGAAGGACAAAAATATTTTGGAAGAGCATTTATTGATTAGTAATCAAACTGGAATCAAAGTTCACCCTAATCTTGGGTTCGCTAAAATGGTGCTTTGACCAACTGGGCCTTGAATACTAAATGTCAAGTAGTAAGTGAGATGTTAAGCCATGCCAATCACAATATTACATTTACATTTTCTACTTTATTTAAGCCGACTGTTAGTCAAATTTTAGTTCAGTCTTTTGTTTTTTTTAATACTTCATTTTTGGCAATTACCATCTACGATACTCACCCAGCTGTTCACGTAGCTTATTGACAGTTTGTTCCAGCATGTGAATTCTAAGTGCCATCTCTGACTGCATTGTTTTGTATTGACGAGTAAGATCTGCATGTGTAGAAAGAAAGAAGACATTCATAACATTATTAACTGCATAAATTTTGTTTTAAAGAAGGAAAATATTCAAAGGAGGCAGTGTTTCGAAAAATTTTTAGTTCTTTGGACATTAAATAATATGTTCCTTGTCCACCAAACTCTTAAACTTGTTGCAGAAATACTGAATAAAAATAAATAAATGAATAACAAGAGAGAGGGCCAGTTCCTCTTTCCAAATTGACCACTACCACATTCCCATAATTACTATACTTCGTCCCCCCGCCCAAAAAAAAAAAAACAAATTTGCATAAACTATTGTTTTCACGTTCTCTTGGGAACATTCCCAGCAGTAATTGAAAACAAATGTTTATGCAAAATTTGGGAAGGGAACAAAGTGTATTGTCATGGGAATGTAGATTAGTGGTCAAATTGATAAGAAGCAATTTCAGTATTCAGGTCATGGCCTCTTTTGGAAGGAGCATCAGTTGATATGGGAAGGAGAATAACCTGTAAACAAGCTCACTTGAGGGGCCAAAAATCAAGGCAAACAACTGAAGAGAGGGTGAGTTTCTCCTTGGATTACAAAGTTCTATTGTAAAATGCAGTTTGCTCCACGTCAGGCCCACCAGCCCCTCTATCGAGATTCTACATCTTGCTAGATACTAAACAAATAAATAAATGAACAGCAAAGTATATTGCCGTATATTTTTACGAGTTGTGCAAGTCAAAATACAAACGAGTATACGGCGATACTTCACACCAAAACATCTAATAAGAGATTTATTATCCAACTTAACCTTTTTCAACCTTTTTCACTAACTTGAAGGGAAACCACAAGTGTAACAGGATGAGTGCGTGCACAGTACTGTACAATAACCAACTGTACAATATCGTGGGATATTTGTACTCGTTCCGCACGCTTTCTGTACAATAACTAATACAGTTGGATAATATAGGAGTTTATTAATTAGTTATTAATTAATAATTAACTTTACCTGAAGAAATGTCAAGTTTATTTTGCTGTTCATTTTCTACCTCCTCCTTTGCCTCTTTCATCCTTTCTTTCATGCGATCTGCAGTGTCTTTAGACCTTCGGGCAATTTCACTTCTTGCAGCTGTGAAAGAAATATTCCAGGTTCTTTTATATATAAGCTTAAGCTTAAGTTTAACCTTACTGGTTAAAGTTTACATCAATGCGACGCTAATAGCACGCGATCAGAGTTACTTGATTTCCCTAAAACTTACCCAGTTCATCCTTGAGGCATTCTATTTCCTCCATAGTTTTCTTGTACTTATCCTCGATCGTCAATTCAGTTTTTTCTAGAACGAAAAAAGTAATCGTTAAGTTCAAGTTGAAAAATTCTTACCGGTATAGCAAAAGACAACTGTTGGGAAAAAACAATAAACATCGTACCATCCTTCTTCTTTTTCTTCTTCCCCTTCCCTTTTTTCTTCTTTGGTGGCATTTTTGGGACTTGAACGAGATCAAAGCGAGAATTATGTGGAAAACACTTCCAGGATCTCTCGTTGTTAGGACGCCATCTTTGTTTTCGCAATCCATCCGCAGTCTCACTTGATCCCAGCGGTGTGTTCACAGATCATGCGCATCTCAATCTTCCTCTTCGCACGGAATCCAAGATGGCGTCGTTAAGGGTTCTTGTTGGCTGCAAACGTGTCATCGATTACGCCGTAAAGGTTGGGCACAATTTTGTGAAACCATAGCACGATAAACAAATTGAAATAATCAGTCCGTTTATTTATTTTTCTCTTGACAGATACGCGTCAAACCGGATAAAACTGGCGTAGTAACGGATGGAGTCAAACATAGCATGAACCCTTTTGACGAAATAGCGGTAGAAGAGGTCAGTGTAAAATAAATTTCAGTTGAAATTTCTCTGTCCCTGATTTTTGTTTCGTTCCCTGTCGTAGAGCGAACAACTGATAGATCAAAGAGAATCTTGTTGTCAGTAATTTCTGATTTTTGATTTGATATTTTAGTTACTTGCGTAATATTGAATAAGCCTGAGCTTATCTATCATGAAATTACAAGTGATTATAAATAGCGCACGACCTTTAACCCTTAACTTACTGAGTTCATCACAGATCAAATGTGACAAAATGATGGGAGGAGGAGCTGTTGAGAAATAACTTCTCTCCTCCCCCACATCCTCCCACCCCCCTCCCCCACAAACACACGTGCTTGAAATAACACAGTGCCATAAAATGTGTGTTTTAAGGTATTTTGCTCGTAAAACATGCTCTGTTTTTTCTTTAACTGATAGGCTGTAAGGCTCAAAGAAAAAGGGATTGCTTCAGAGATTGTCGCTGTTAGTTGTGGGCCAGCCAAAAGTGAGGTAATGTGGACTCATTTCAGTTACTGGGGATGTCTAGCAATGCTTTGTGTTTCATCACCTTTTGATATTCATGTGTCAATTCAAGGAGGGGTCATAAAAGGAGCAATGATATACCACTTTTGGGGGAAAGTCACACTTTAAAAGGTGCCATTTTTTAGAAAAATTTGTAGAAGTGTCAATTGGATGTGAACTACACTGTGTACTATTTTTCTTGCTGTGGGGTGCAGAGCACCATGATAAAGCAATTTCCTCAAAGCAATCAAGCCTGAAAGCTTGCAAGACATATTAGTTGCTATAGTAACTAAGACTTGTATTACTTTTCTATTGGTTTTATAGGAAACCCTTCGCACAGCCCTTGCCATGGGTGCTGATAGGGGCATTCATGTTTTGCTGAATGACAAGGAATATGAAGGCCTACAGCCTCTTGCAGTAGCCAAACTGTTTCAAAAGATCACAGAACAGGAGAATCCTAATATAATTATCCTTGGAAAACAGGTACACTAGGAAGTTAATTAACTAGGCTGTTACCATACATGGTTCATAAGCTACTTGTCTTTGCTCTTGGCACTCACCCCAAAACATCTGCTTTTTGCAACAGCCAACACAGCAACCACCAGACTTTGTTGTTAATCAAGGATCCACAATTGAAGGGCTCAGTGGAAAAAGGGTGTAAGCGATGATTTGAGGTTAAAATTGAAATTGGTGTTATTTAGCTGAACATTGGCGCACAGGCTGGTTTTCATGTAAGGAACACTGTTGTGCATTTATTTCTTGACCTGAGATCTAAAATTTGAAGAATTAGCGTATTACTTTTGCGCAAAAAGTTTTGTTGAACTGAACTCGCTCAAGTGAAACGTGAATGATTTCTTTTGTTCTCTGCCTGAACTAAAACAAAGGAATTCAACCTAGAATCCGCGGTCCTGTTGTTTCCTTTGTGTCCGGTTTAAGCAAAAGTAATATGCAAATTTTCCGAATTGAAGCTCTCAGGTCAAGAAATAAATGCACAACAATGTTCCTAACATGAAAACCAGCCTGTGTGCCAATGTTCAGCTGAAAAGCACCAATTTAGATTTTCAACCTATAATCAACACTTACACCCTTTTTCCACTGGGCCCTTCAATTTTACACAAAGCATTATCACAAGTGTTTTACGATATCACCTATTATCTGGAGAGGAATTTGGGGCTTATTTGAAGCAATTTTGGGGATTTCAGGGCCACTTTCCTCTGGGCATTATTTTTACCTGGGGGTAGTTCAATAGTATTATGCACGACATGTTCGAGTGTTTTTCCCTCCTATGAGCTGTAACCTTAACTTTAGTCCTTCTCCCCCAAAACATAAGTCCAGTCTGTTGATAGATATGTTCTAGGTCAAGGAGATTTAATTTGTCATGTCAGATTGATGTTACTAATGTTGTGTTTTCAAAGATTTTCATAAATGTTCTTTCAGCTCGTAGCTTGGTCACAGGCAACAATATCACTGATGTTTCTAAAATTTTCCTTGTCTCATTAGGCAATTGATGATGATTGTAATCAGACAGGACAAATGTTGTCCGCCCTTCTAAACTGGCCACAGGTATTTGAAATTATCATTATTGCAGCTGTCTCTGATTTATTCAGCCAGTTTTAAAATTTCGTTTTAACTTTATTGCTAATTGAATGATTATCAGGTGGAGAGTATTGAAATATTGATCAGTTTTATTGACAGAGAATTGTGTCATTTTCTGCCGCAGGCAACATTTGCATCTAAAATAGAGGTAAAGGAAGACAAATTAGGAGTAACACGTGAAATTGATGGTGGACTAGAAATGATAGATGTCAAGATGCCATGTGTTGTCACAGCTGATCTCAGGTATTTCGATGTTCAGATTTTTAAATTATTCTCCTTTGTTTATGAACGGATGAGTTTTTGTGGTGCTAGTATTGATCATAGCCCAAAAATTTTCCAAGATACTACAACGTCTCTTTCTTTTTTATACTTTTATTTGTATTTTCTGGTAGGTCCATTCACAATATATTTTTTTTGAAGTGTAATGTACCAGTCAAATTGAAGCTTAAACATCCACCCCCTGGGCATACCCCGGGCATTTGACTGTGCATTGTGCCCAGGAAGGGGGGAATTTGAACATTGCCTTGGAAGGTTGGGGAATTTGAACCGGATTTATCTCTTGTTCTGGCATAATACTCCTGTGAGTTTTTTCGGTTTTTGCAAGGTTTGACGTATTTATAAAATAGAATTTTGCCTTTGTTAGTGAATAACTCTTTCAAAAGGGTCTTCCAAAGAAGTCTGAAGGTGTCATCACAGCACATCTCTCTCTCTGAAAAGTGAGAACAGTGTTTGATGGAAGACGGAATTTGTCTCTGAAGAGAGGTAGTTCAGTACTAATTGGTGGGGCATTTGAACGGCTTTTTGCCCCGAGGGGAGGGAATTTGAACAAGCCAATCTTCAAAAGTTCAAATGCCCGGGGGGGGGGGGGGGGTTGCCCAGGGGGTGGATGTTGAAGCTTCAATTTGACTGGTACATAAGTCTTTTATCTTTCTGTTATTTTTCAGGTTGAATGAGCCCCGCTATGCAACTCTTCCTAACATTATGGTGCGTAACTTTTACCAGAGTATATTACTGATACTAGTTAATGTAGCAGTAGTTGTCTTAAGGAGCCGCTTATAAAATATGAAGTATTCGTAGGTATCCTGTTAAGTATGTTACCAATTACACAGGGTACCCACTACACAGGCAGCATGTGTAGTTGGTTTCTTGATCTGAGGCTCTGTTCATGCTGCTTGATAAGACCTGGATTATGGAAGTGAGACAATTTATCCCTTCAGTTTTATATCCTGTGAATTTCTTTGTTTGTTGTTGTTGTTTTCACAAAACCGTTTTAAAACATTAGAAATAAATCATCAAGGCTTAATTTCTCATTCTTCAAATGACTTGAGAAGAACATTAGCCTGTAAGTGGATTCTTTGCAGGGTGTTCACTTACAGAAGAAAAGGACAGGAGTAATAAATCATGATACTTTAAGATTGCCACTGTAGCACAAATTCACTCTTTCACCTAGCAGCATTTGAGCATACTCTTAACCTATCATGCAACCCTTTTTTGCTATGGCCCTCTGGGATTTATCGGCCACTTACCATGTTTTTTTATTTTACTATGTCTGTTTCCAATCACAGAAAGCCAAGAAGAAGAAAATTGACAAGAAGACACCTGGTGATTTGGGCGTGGACGTTACACCCAGAGTAGAAATCCTTAGTGTTGAGGATCCTCCAGTCCGTGAAGCAGGAATTAAAGTAGAAACAGTCGATGATCTAGTTGGTAAACTTAAGGAACAAGGATTCTGCTGATGAACGGTCAACAATAATACATTAATATGTACAGCAAGTTTGGACTAAATGAACTTGTTTTCACCTGGGTGTTAAAACACTAGTTACCAACTCTTTGGAGAAAATGACTGGCCCTTTGATTGCCAATTTTATTTTTAATAATGGCTCCACTTAAAGCTGTTTATGTTTGTGTGGTGATCATTAGTTGCTCATTTGCCAACTGGAGATTTGCTCAGCTGTAATAAAACATACAAAGGCATTTGTTGGATTGGTTGTGTTTGCCTCTTGAACAATATTCGTCTTTGTTTTTGAATTTCCCATTCAGGGATGGGGACTTATAAAGGTTCAGTGCACCTCTTTAATTTGTTTGTGTTAACACCTATTTAATACAGCAGTACATACCCACTGTCTCAAACATTCCAGAGCAAAAAATTGTTTGAGACAGCTGTAGTTAATGACAAAAAGGAATTTTACTGGAAGTTTAATGTTGCCCTTAGCTTTAAAACCAAAGCCATCAGACACCAAAACAATACCCAACCTTGTTCCCAGAATGGAAGAAGAGAGACCCTGGGAACGAGGTTTAACAATACCCAGTATTCTAGCTAAAACAAGTCAGAACAAGTGAGGCCAATCAAATTCCACTCGAAGCCATAAAACATACAATATCATCCAACACCACTCAGATTCTACAGGGTCCAAACATGTGTTACATGTTGAATTCAACTTAATGAAAATGCTCTTTCCTTTTGTCCGGATCCGTACATTGAACTCTACCGTGTTCCCTCCAAAACAACTTTGTTTGAAGAACAGAGAGTCCAGTGGGTACGTTTTTCAAGGGGGTGTTGAAACCTGAAAAACAAGTCCGACAACTGGCCTTCCCGTGTGAGTAATGGCGAAGAGAAAGGCGCGGTTGATCCCAGGTTTTCACGGATTTCTTGTCCAGGAGAGGGTGGTGGAGGGCGCCATTTTGATCTCTTTTTGGACTTCAAAAATTTCACTCCGAGGTTGCAGGTTTCCCCGGATCTTACCTTGTGGACAAGCTATCCTCAGGGACAAGCAAAACATGAGGTTCAGTGTTATTTTAAAGCCGCCGGGTTGTAAAAGGCAAACGTAGTTAACGCACTATCCACCTCTCCTCTTTTCTTTTTCTAGTTTACCTTTCATCTGATTCCCAGGGGAGCTGTACGAACCGGACCTAAGATCTTATCCCCCTTCAAAAGTAACCACGTCCTAATTATTATGATAACAACTAATTCCAGGTAGTTTCTCAGGGCAAACACGAAAAATTTGCGACTCGCAGCCTGATTACAGTCAGTTGAAGAGAACCTAAGACAAGTGAAAGCAATATCCAGGCTTACTGATAATGAACTGTTTGTGGGGTACACAAAAGTTTGGATTTATCAACTGAGTTGATAACGAAATCGAAAGCTGGGGATGATAGAAGAAAGTTGGCAGAAGGGTGGTTTTTCTATCGTCCCAAGTTTATGGCATGTCCGTAGGATTTTCTTGTTACTCAGATAGAAAATAATTTGCATCCGCAATTAACCCACAATTTCATGATTCGCTCTGACGGGGGACTAACATGCCCGAAACGTCGTGCCAACTCGCAGTCCGCAGACTCCGCGCGCAATCCAGTTCTGCACGGGCACTGAGAACTAACTGACAAATTTAACATATTTCCTCCAGTTTTCCATGGTATGGCCCCTTATATCCCACGATTTTCGTCATCTGGCCGTCAAAATGTTGTGGAACCCCGAGGCTAAGCCGAGGGAAATTTTTTTTAAACGTTGCAGTTGACTTAGACAGGTGAATATATTTTCTCTTAGTGAGGTGATTTGCGTTATATTGTCCGGGATGACCAAAACAGACGATAGATGATCCGAACTGAATTTCTGTATTCTCAGAATACATACAGCCAGGAGATACAGAAATAACAAATGGCAACCTTGAAAGAGAAAAGCCGTGAGAAAAGCCAAAGAAAACCATTACAGATTTGCTTCCATTGGATTGAAAAGGCATGCGATAGTCTAACTTGACTAAGCGGATAATGTAGTGGAGGAGAACGGGGGATGGAGGGGGGGGGGGGGGGTGGGTTGGGAACATTGAGACTACCAAGGCGGCGGGAAGAGGGAGAATTAGGAAAAATTACGTAACAATCGAAAAGAAAAGGACATGGAGGCGGGAGCCAGTACAACAAAAACAAAACAGGAACTGAGATTGAAGGGTACGGGAAGCCAGGACATTACCTTATTTCCCGCCTTATTTCCCACAGTGGGAGAAGGGACTGACGATGATGAACATTACTTTACTTCGAGGCACTGATGCTTCAATTCAAACGCCAAGATTTCATTGGAGTTTAGTGTTTTAATTTCACTTGCAACAGATGCCATCAACATGGGACCATGATAATTAACTCAAGCACTTAAATCATCTGAATTAGTTTAAATATCAAGCCTGATTGGTGTTAACCCTAATGTCTTGAAATATTACCCGGGAATATTAATCAGCTGTACTTTTTGTATACGTACCGGCTAAGAGCAAGATAATTATGGAAAGGTTTTTCTTTCTTTCTTCTAAAACGACTACGCGACTAGTAGTCGCCGCTTCGCGGCTTAATTTCGTTTGAGAAGAAGGCCAATCATTCCATGATTTATTCTCCCTTTTCTTTAGTTTACTAAGTACTGTACAATTGACTCCCAGTCAGACTCGAACCCTAGGTAACTCGAACCTCCCGTTAATTCAACCGAAGTGAATGATTTTCCCCTTCAGGTCACTATCTTTATAATTCTACCCTCAATAACTCCCCGTACCTCTTTGATTTTCGATTATTTCCCTTGAAGGTCTGAGTTATCGGCAGTCAACTGGACTTTCTCTTTTCCCTTCCTGCTGCTTCGCAGTTGCATGTTTAATTTCACATGCACCAACAGCATGTGATACGGTGGAAAAGTTTAATCGGAAAATGTCAACATACAACACTAATACAAGGTTCAACTAACCCAAGCACTTTACATGCTCTAATCAGCTCAGTTTAAATCTTTTAGTTTTATTGTATCTAAAAAAAAGAAGAAATCTACGAGAACAGTTTATCATATAACTGCTTAACGGTATGTCTCCGAGTGTTTCACTTATTTTGTCGAACTTACTGACCCTCTTCTATAGCTAATGCTTTCTTAAGAGATAACTTTTTGCATTTCCCAGTCGTTGTTGGGACACGAAAATAAAATCCTATAAAGCTACGAACACTTCTCGCCCAGAGAATAACGTTAACTCTCACAGTACCACGGCGAGTTTAAATTAGGTTTATGAAAGTCTTTTCCACGACCATGTCGGCAACTGGCATCAAATGTACTTACAGAAACCCTGTGGCAGCCGTTGTCTGGGATAAATGTTTGTGTATATTTAAGGCATTCATTTTAAAAGGAAACAGAATTGACCTTTTACACTGGCTGTACTCGATTTAAAACAAAGCAGTTGACGTCCTTTAAACTCGATTACTCTTAACGAACTTTTACTGATCGATACCGCCTGAAATCAGAGATTCTGTGGCTTTCTCACCATTAAAGCCGGCTGACAAATCGCATTTTCGTGTTCATATCATTGCTTAGTAAAAAGTGCCATTATTAGGCTCTCGCTCTAGCTACAAACTAACGTTACAATTTAATGTGCACGTAAGCCCACGGTGCTCCTTTTTTGCTGTTTTCAAAGGGAGATAGAAAGACTCTACAGACAAAAAAAATGTAGGAATCTGTCGTGAAAATTTTTCGAAAACTTTTAAATTGTCAGCAGTTTTCAGTGTAACTTTAAAATCACTGGAAAACCATATTTTCGTGTGACAAATCTGAATGTTGAAGCTCAATTTAGAGGCGATCATTTAGCTTTTTCATTTCTCTATTCATTAACTGCCAAAGGCTATTTAATATGTGAAGCCAAATGTATGGTAAATTAGAAACGCCACAATTTGCTTCCAAGCACAGTAATGGACACCACTCGCCCAAATTTGACCAGTAACGTCTTTCTCCCTTTAACTAATCTATAATTACTACACGAATAAACTTACGGATTTTTTTTACATTCCCTCTCCCTTTCAAAGTAGCAGAAAAAAAAGCGAAAATTAATACGTGTAAATTCACTAGCAACTTGGGTTTCTGTGCATGGGAATTGTTGTATGGTCTTGTGACTTTATGCTCTTGTCTCAAGGGATCATGTTTCGGTTTCTGAGCTCCTTCGCAACCATTTTCTGCATCCCAAAAGGAAAGTGAGTCTGCACATCCCTCCAGCACATGGCCAGCAGCTGGACGCTTGTGACGTCATCTTTAGAAAGCTTATTGACCACTTGTTTGACGCTGTTGGTGCCCCATTGGTATTCTTTTTGTAGAAATCGAAGGAAAACTTCCACAGAAGCTGAAAACAATAAGGGGGAATTAAAGGTCTATCATACACTGCAGTCACTATCTCAATTTTAAATAGCTACAGCACACTGCTAGTTCTTGCGTTACGTCATTCCTATAGTCAACAGTTTTTATGCATGTAGAAGTGACATCATGTTGCTGACAATAGTTTTCATACACGGAACGAGGTTGGTTTATCATTATTACTATTATCATTAACATAAATAAATAAATAAATAAATAAATAAATAAATAAATAAATAAATAAATAAATAAACAAAATAAATAGGAATTAGGGTCGAATTGGCAGTGGCATATCCAAAGGGTGGATCTTCGTCCACTGCCGCGTCTATATCGAATTGGAATTTAGAAATGTTGGTTTTTGAGGAGAGGGTAAAACCGGGGTACCCGGAAAAAACCCTCTCTGAGCAAAGACGAGAACCAGCAACAAACTCAACCCACATATGACGCCGAGACCGGGAATCGAACCCGGGCCACATTGGTGGGAGGCGAGTGCTCTCACCACTGCGCCATCCCTGTTTGATGGCAACCGAAAGTTGAATGTTTCCCTTTGACTAACTTTCCATGATGAGAACCCACAGGACGGCAGAATCCTTTGGACAGGAGCAAAAACAAGGCAACAACGGCTGAAACCGGAACTAACGAAGTTATGTATAGGGTATTGCTTACCGTCTGGAGAGTCAGGTGCCACCTGTCCGCTGACACTAGTTCCCTCAAGCAGGCGCACCATCTCATCCTCCTCTTTGTTCTTTATTTGTTGTTTCATGATCTTCACTGCTCTCTCAGCCGTCAACAGCGCGTAGTGCAGAATGTCGAATGTCATGCGCTCAGTTTCAGGATCACGTTTGGGGCGATCTTTCGTGTAGTTGGCCACGAAGAATGTGTGACTGGGCGAACTTCCGGTGGCAGCTGATGCTTCAAACAGGGCGTTCTCGCACTCTTCTTCTGTATTTAATCTGTCACGGTGCGTGACAACAGTGATTGGCGCAATCCCTTTTTGTGGAAAATAAGAAAAGAAATGTTGGTATGCAATGCCCATCGAAATAAGGGAAGTCCTTTTGCCAAAGCCGTTCTTGAATTATCTTATATCACTTGGCCATTTATATTGTTTGTATATATTTTCTGGGGCGTCTCTCAGGGTTCACTTTATTATCGCTTTCCAAACTCTACGTTTCTAATTTTACAGATGTTTGTATGGTTGGATAGCTACTCTTACCACATTAGCCAAACAGACGTCTCTAAAATTTAATGTTTTTCCAAGAAGGAGAAAGATCTCTTTCAATTTTCAACACTTCCCCTCTCTTTCCTACATTTACTAAACGGGACCGTGTCTTTCAATTTATCGTATTTTCTCTTTTACCACGATTAATAAAGTTTAGGTCAGTAATCAGAGATCTTCCGACATAAGAGATTGGCACATAAATTATCCCTCCCCATTTACGCCTGCCACGCAGGTTAGCCTCTTGGAAACGGTGTTTTGGGGAGACGTCACTATACTTTAAGGGACCCCACGCAGACATTCTTTGGGCTCGCAAGAAGTAATTTGGGAGGCAAAAAAGGAAAGGGACTTTAAGCTACGATACCAATATACCAATAACAGTGTAGAAGACCAATGTTACCAGATTTGCGCAGAATATCTCGGACTGGTTTCAAGTAGTCCTTCAAGCCTCCCTCTGTTAGACGCGCGTCATTTGCCATGACAACAATGATGACACCGTGCAGTCGGTTTGTAAATTGGGGGTTCTGGTGAAGGTCCATTGGTGGGGTATCGGCTTGACCCTCTTCGGGACGTTTCACATTATCTCCCGGTTGCAATCTCCCTAATACGATATTCTCAAACTCTACGGTCTCGTTAGCGTTGTAGTTGAAGAAACCACGGGTGTCCACCAAGTGGAAGAACATCTCTGGTAGGTAGTCCTGGAGAATAATCGTCCCCTCTTGTCCTGTGGTGCTGTCTGGCGCAGATCCTTTCTCTGTTTCTCTCACGGTGCGTTCACACGTGTTGATGAAACAGCTCTTGCCTGATCCAGTTGGTCCGAACACGCCGATCCTAAGTTGGGTTACATCATCGATAGGCAGACCTCGGAAGCTATCAAGCCTGGTCTTGTCGCCAAATTTGTAGTCGAACAGTTCAGCTCGGCGAAGACACAGTTCGTGCTCCAGCTTCAAGCGCTTCTCCTCTTCTGCCCGTTTCCTCGCTTCTTCCTCTGCTATTTCTCTCTCTCGCTGTCGCTGATACGCCGCTCTTCTTCTCTCTTCTTCTTCTCGCTTTTCCCTTTCTATGCGCTGTTTTTCTTCAATCTCCCTTTGCCTACGTTCATTTTCCAGCCGTCGCGCTTCCCTTTGCCTTGCTTCCTCCCTCTCTTGTGCCGTGTTATCCACGTAAGTGTACTGCGTCTCATGGCTTGAACCTCCCTAAGATGGAGACACAAAAGTTTTCTCAATTGCGCCTCTTCAAGATGGCTCGAGCTACCATTCTGAGAGGTGAAAATGTGTGTTAGGGCTTGTTGAAAACGTCGGCCTACTACCGTCCCAAGCTGGCTCAACTGTAGCACGACTGCAGCAATACACGTTTCAAACGTCGAATTTAATTTAGTCGAATTAACTGGCACTTTTCCAAAACAAAACAGCTCGTACACTGTATTAGCTCGCATGTTTTGAGACTGGAATGTTGTCAACACGTTCTCCAGTCAGTTTTTGCATCTGAGAAATAGGACGATTTTGTAGTAGCCCATCGCCCGTCCCACCCCCACTCTGACATCAATTAGAAAATAGGTTATGTGTGTTTGAACAGCCAGTTTGTTCTGTTATCAAGCTACATGCGTAAAATGAAATTAATGAAATTAAAAATTGGAATACGGTGTCGTACTTGTTACTCTTGAATTTGCTTCCTCTGATGAAGAATATATACTATTATGTCAAGAGCTTATCGTCTCTTGATTACGTCTAATGTTGTACATGTACCTTTCATTTTTAGAAACAAGGGAAGAAAATTTCAACCTTGTTTCAGCCTTATAATTGCGGATAGGTTCCAGGGTCTCAAAAAGGGAATCTTTGGAGTCCTGGAGCTCCGAAATTGCTCGCCTTGGAGCCCGAAGCCCGAAGCCCGGAGCCAAATATTGTTTTCTACTTGGAGCCCAAACAAAAATGATGATTCTAGCTAAATGAGACCCTAGAGTAGAGCCATGGAGCCTTAGAGCCCCATTTTTTGTTTTGGAGCCTTGGAGCCATACCCTCTTTTAGCCCAAAGCCCTGGAGCCCTAAACCCTTTTGGGACTCTAGGGTTCTTTTCATGTTCTTAAAATCTTGACCTTATGAAACTTGTATTCCACTTTCCGCGGGAATAACAAGGTACTGAGTACTAGTAGTTGTAAGCGGCGAAAAGAAAGGCTGTTGGCTCGGTTGAGTCTCGAGGTCGAAGAGGGAGCGTAGAACGCTTCTATAGTCACACCAATTTTAAGGGCCGGTTTATCGAATTCCATCCTCCTCTGATTCTAGTCACGAAAGTGAAGTGACCGGAAGAGATTCCTCCGGCCCCCTCCCAGTTACGTTTTTAATAATGGACTCGAAAGTGAAAGCCAAGGCGAGAACTGTGGGAAAGTGATTCTCTGATCTTCAGTTATATTCGAAAGTGAAAGCCGGAAGTGACCGGAAGTGAAGGCCATAATGGTGAATGCCCTTTCGTGGGAAATTTGTAGCTGGAATTTCAGTCGTTGCAATTTAAAAAACAGCCGTGAATCTTTCCTTTTTCTAGTCTACGATTTCTCTGTTGTTTTTTTTTTTTTCGTATAGGGGGTTGATCCCCTGAACAACACCCGCTTTTCTCTTGCTTCATATTCGAACGTGAAAGCCGGAAGTGACCGAAAGTGAAAGTCACACAAACAGTCAACAGTGCGGAAAAGCTTCTTCCAGATTTCAAATATAACTCCTTGCAAAGGAACAGCCGTGACTCTTTTCTTTTCCAGTTTTACGAATTTTCTGTTTTAAGAATTTACCTGTGAAACTGAAACGTTTTGGAATGAACAAAATCCTTTGTTGAGATACCGCTTTCCGGGAAAATGAGGAAGACTTGAGCTGAATCGGTTTACGTGCGGCCGGTAGTGTACAATGTTTTTCTGTCAGTTTTTCTAGAGAATCAAATCAGTCTAGTATACGTAAATGGCTTTCTCCACACAACGTGATCCTTGCTGTATGATCGTTCTTTGTTGTAAGATTTTCCACCCAAAAACGTAACCAGTTTGTCATCTCAATTAAGAACTATCCGGTAATGTGTACACCGAAACTAAACGCAATATATTTGGACATCTTATCCTAAGATGAAAAGAAAGTCAAAGAATCTCATGTTAAATTGCGAAGATATACGAGGTGAATTAGAAGCACAAATGTGCATTTTGCGATAAATGCAACGGCCAGGGACAATTTCTCAAATATAGCAAAATCTACAATTTTAAATCAGCGACAAATTGAAAAACATTCGACAAGATAATCGTTTAGAAGTACAGGCCTAGTCGTCACAAAGTTTCCAAAAACTTACCCCCATATTTAAGAATACAACTGAACGACTTTGTCCTCTTCTCAGCGACAAAAGAATGAGAAAGGATAGCGAAAGAAGCTCCCTTTACATTAATTTGAATGGGGAATTTTCCCCTTCAATGACCTCATGTTTTCTTAGAATGTCGATCACGTGAGTTTATAGCTGCGGGTTATTTTCGAACCAACAACCCAACGTCAGTAAACTTTTACCATTGAAATATATATTTTCTCTTTTGAATTCGCTTTTGCTTGGGAAGGGAAGGCATAGCAATGTTTCCAGTGCCGCGTGAACGCTATGGCGTTGCGTGACTTCCGATAATTGTTATTCGCAGGGTGACATAACAGGATTTCTCGGAAACGTTGCGCCCTTGCGGGTTTGTTTTTCGATCGAGGCGTACTGAAATTGCAGTTCTTCCAATTGTCTCGAGCGAAAGCAGTGTTTGAAGCCGAGTCACTGTAAAACGAATTCTCGAGGAAACGGAAAACGATGTCGAATCCACTAAGTATTCATCTTTTCAATTGCGATCGTACTTACAAGCTCGATGCCATCGAAGATTGGTTGAACGAAGCGAGACAGGCGAAACCGAAACTAGAAGGTCAATTCGCCATCAAACAACACTACTTCTCGCTTTCGGAAATGTCCGATTTGAGCAGCAAAAAGATTCCAAGTTTGCAGATGGATATGGCCGTCTTTGTCCTCCATGCACATGAATCTCGCCTATCGATCAACGAAGATAACGCTGGAATTGGTTATGCCAAGATCTACAGAGCTTTGCTACAGGCAACAGGTAAGAACAGATTTACTTCATGCATCTAAAATTTAGTGTTGGTTTCAGTTTTTTGTGGGGTTATACCTGGAGTTCTTTGCGAGCGGAATAGAAAAATATGTTGATCAAAATTTACATGCCGGAAGTACAAGAGTGAGTTAGGGCCTGTTTACATGGAAGGAGGGTAACCCTCCTAGAAGGGTTACCCTCCTTGGAGGGTCAAAAGATAGCCCTTCTTTACATGTGTAGGGTTATCCCTGGGGCTGTCTTACCAGCTAAAGGCGCGGAAACCTGAAACCATCATGCGGATCACCTTCGCACTTTGAAATTCGTTTACGTAGTTGAGAAGCACCTCAGCGTCTTCGGGCGTCCATGCTCATTTCTTTGCCTTTTTGGCTGAAGACTCGTCTCTTGATTTATTATTACTTGTGTTTATATTTTCCAGTGGCTGACTCCATGTGGTGAATCTTTTAGGTCAAGGCCTTCGCCTTTTACCAGAACGATTTCACCAGAATGATCTATTCTGGCCTTCAAACTAATATTACTTTTTTCTCCGTCCTTTTGATTCAATCTTGCCAGCATAGGTCGACGAAATAATTCTCCAGGTTTATAAGCGTGCAAAGACATTTGTGATTATATTATTTTAAACAGTCTGGCGGCAATGTGACAGTAATCCGATCCCGCTAGACTTGTCCCTCTTAGGAGGGTAACCCTACCTCGACCTTTTACATGGCTTAAATAAACAAAAAGTTGTCCCTTCTAGAAGGGTTACCCTAGCAAGCAGATAGGGTAACCCTCCTCCTAGGGTGACCCTACCTCTCATGTAAACGAAACCGGGAAAAACAATAGAAAAGGGTAACCCTTCTAGGAGGGTAACCCTTGTAGGAGGGTTACCCTCCTTCCATGTAAGCGGGCCCTTAGGGGCCGATCACATGTGCCGGGCTGGCTCGGTAAAAGGTCTGGCTCTGTCTGCCGAGATGACTGCTTAGCCCGGTATTACATCAGGCGGGCCAGCCCGCCTGCGGCTAAATTTAGAAGCTGTCGTGTGAAAAGATGGCTACATCGAAGTGCATGAATCAAATGTTTTTATTTTCGCTAATCCATTATTTTGGCGTATCATTTTCAGTTTTACGTAGCTTTATGGTCTGATGAACCTTTATGTGTTGTATAGAAAGAGAAATATCGATCTTCTGGTGAGCTAGTTTGCTCTGAAGCGAAATTTAGGGTGCGTTTCTTTGGGAAAATCCAAATCCGGATTCTTGTATCCAAAAACGTATTTTGCGTTTCTTTACCTAAATCCGAAAATGGATTAATCACGGATTAGTGATCTGAAGAATCCACACTCCGAGTGGATACATCAGATCAAATCTAAATCCGGATTTTTAGGATTCATGATCCGTGCGTTTCTTTGGGGGACGGATCCGAAAATAGTACATCTGTCAAGCGGTCTTCCATGCAAATTTACTGGTCTCGCCATATTTTCTCTCGATCTTGCGTGACAAAACATTCGATCGTGAAAAAGAAAATTCAGGTGATTATTCCGTTCCGTAAATTTGAAAGTTTTTCTCCAAAATTACAGACAGAAGCATTGACACGTCAGGATAACTTCATTTGTGCACCATTTCTGTAATTCAGGGACCAGATTTTGCTAACTGTGAACGCAAATAGCGAGTTCACTTGAACTACTGCAGATACTGTCCTTGTTTATAAATTATTTGTATTCCATTCTAGTTGAATTCTAGGGCAGTACAGAGAAATATCGTTCTGACATATATATTGCGTGCCTCCAGCCTGTCTTGTCATGACAAAATAATCCTTTTTCGGATTTTGCGTTTCTTTGGTGTCGAAGAATCCATATGATCTGGGATCACAAATCCGTTTTTGGATTTTCCCAAAGAAACGCACCCTTAGTGACGAGAAAGTGTTAGCCCGGCTAGCCGAGCTGGCCCGGCAATCGCGATTACATGGTAAATTTTCATCCCAGCTAGCCGGGCTGAAAATCGCGAAGTTGATTTTTAGTGAGATCCCGGCATGCAAACCGAGCCAGCCAGGCTAAGCGGGCCAGCCCGCCTCATGTAATCGGCCCCTAAAAGTCATCCCGCGTTAAATCAATCTCCCGATACGCATTCCCCGCCCCAGCCCCCTCATCAGATCTCAAATGGTAAAAGTCCTAATTCGGGGGTAGTAAAACCTACAGGGATACGTCAGCTGTCTAGACTGAAGCAGATCTGGAATACATTCTAACGGAATGGTGTACGAGGGTACACGACAGTCCACGAGTTGTAGTTCATAAATGTGGCGCAACAGAGACAGTACCTTTACTAGACGTACAAGTTCACTGTAGACAGTGAAATAAATAGAAAGTACAATACATTCAGGCTCAACTCTATCGAGGCTGCATTCAATAAATGTACGAGCAAAAGTAATAGTAGCAGTTTATTGGCTTTGTAGTTATTAATTGACAAGTTCTGTGAGCACGAACATGACGGTTCCATTCCTTGGAATAACTGCTTAATGTTTTTGAGATCAGTTTAATATAGGCTTTACGTTCTTTTATTATTATTAAGAGATATTACGAAATTCTCGATTATGCATTTGCCCGCTGTTGATGTTAACAGAAGGAAATGGCGAGCGTCTTGCAGCTTCTATTATTCTTGATGGCATATTTCGGTCGGAAAAGCATCCGAGCTAAAAGCTGCAAAGATCAATGAAAGAAAATGCAAATAAATCGTATCGTGAGGCGGAAGTTGTTTTATGAATCACAATCACTTAGACTGTGTGGCAACTGGCAAGTGCATGATAAAGAGAATTTTACCTGCAACAATCATCAACGTGAAGTTCGAACCTAAGCAGTCTTCCTCGTTACCTCAGATCAGACATTCGAGCTAGTCTGCAAGACAGTTCATATATTTTCAGGCTTGTAACTATTTGCGGGAGGTAATCTGTGCCGTTTTACAATGGAAAGCCTGGAGAGAGAGTGAATACGAAGAGTGAAACTGGGGAGACCACACGCCCTGCAGACACGCGAAGCTCGCGCGTGACATTCCACGCTTTAGGCGCCTCACGCCTTGCGAGTGTTAACCTGCGATCAGACTGAATTTTAGCATCGCTCTCATATTCTCTTACCTGGGTTTTCGTTTTCCCTTTCTCACCTGAATGTTTCACCGAGCGAAACGAAAACAGAGCCTGATCGCAGGTTGTGCGAGTCAGTTTTTGGCAATTCAAACGAGAAAAAAGTGACTGCTTCCTTTTACTTTAATGGAAGCTCGTGACCCGCGCAACATGTCGCGTATTAAGGTGGCCGAACACAGTTTTCTTGTACCTAAGCGTTATTCATCGTCATTTTCAAAACCACTGGCAATTGGGCAACCCAAATTGGCAAGCTGTAAGTTCAACTAAAAAAGGTTATGTTTTGATATGTTTTAAAGGACTAGGTACCGCTACCATGGCAACACAGCTGGTAGTAAACCAGCATTAAATAATGGGTTTGATTTATTTTCAGAAAATCCAGTCGTTAGATTTTTTCTATCATTTGTCTCTAGAAAACTTAGGAAAATACTGGCCTATTGACTCGTAAAATTTTGACAGAGAGATCTTCTGTTATTTTGTGCTTTGCATTTTAACGTTTTCTGAACATGTCCTCTGTCAGATTTCAATTTTTGCTTGCAGGCGAGTTAAGCGTGTTCTGAACTATTATTCTACCAAATTTCCTGAAATTCTGACGAGCGGTTCCGTAGAAATCAGTGCATTTCCACTAAATCGTACAGTCACAATTTTCTGGTTAACAGCGCATGCGCTGCATTTGACAGGATTCTCGATCTTCTCGATCCATACAAAAAATCCCAGAAAGGCAGGGTATTTTCCAATAGTATTACCTTTATTACATTGAAAAACAAACGATTTTGACACATAACAAGCTGTTTGATTGTTAAGACGGAAAAAACACGTGCACAATCTTCATTGAACAAAATGAAATGATCGCTGTACAGGCGCCATGTTTGTTTTTCTCAAAGCCTTGTGCGCGCGCTTATTCACGTCAGCAGTACAAGCCGTAGAGCGCACGCAAACTGTGTTCAGCAGGGCGGGAAAAGGTTGGGCGATGAAACGAGCAGTCCGCTCTTCAAGCGATGTGTGATGCGGAGAAGGACTGGCACGAGCGCTCTTTCCGCGCTTCCGGTGCGTTTGGTGGCCGGCAAAATTTACCTTTCAACAAACCGGAAATCTCATTTTCTTTCTTTATTTTTCAACCAGCCGTGCACTATGATTAAAACGTTTTTCCACAGTCCTGGCTCACAGCTTAAAATCCTTATGTCTGCGTGGACATTAGTCAATCTTTTTCACAGTAAGTTCCCGAAAAATGCGCTCAATTTGAGGGTGTCGAATGCTTGCTCTTGCCGAAAAACATGACATGGTTGTCTTTCCTCGTCTCTTTTAAAAAAGCTCCAAATTACTCCACCCTAAATCTTCCATATATTAAAGGCCGATAAATTTTACATGGCATAATAAAAAATTAGCTGGAGATATTTGGAGATAGTGGCGTTTTCCAACTTTAAACTTTGCCTCCTTGCAACGCGCCATGGCGATGATTCGTCGCAACGCCACAAACTGTATGTAAACAAATTAAAAGTGAAATTAAATTTGCAGATTTCTCCTCCCTTTATCTCACAAAAACAAAGCAAAGAAAACCGTCTAAACTGAGGAGCAATTTTATTTGTAGTGCCTAAAGAAACAGACAAGCATAGGAGAGGTTTTGGGGAAAAAAGAAGAAGAAGCGTGGTGTTAATGTTGATTTGATTTAATTAATTAACTAGGGACGTGTCATGATTAACCTTGCACGAGCTGCACGAATTATAAATACGCGTCATGCCACGCGTCATCCAAACGCCATTTTCCATCTTTTTACTTTGCTCTGCTCGTTTTAAGACAGTTGTTTAGCATCCATTAAGGCGGAAAAGACAAAGAAAAGATAACCCAAAGTTAACGTTTTTCGGAAACTATTAATAGATTGTTAGGATTTTGAATTTGGATCTTTGAATTTTGAATTTTGGTCTAGCACCCAATTCGATCCCAGTCCACTGCATCACACCTTTTTGCTCGGACACGCTCGTTTCATCGCCCAACTTTTTCCCGCCCTGGTGTTCAGATTAAATGGTGTGTCCGCGTGCCTCCTCAATCCTCTTACTACCCCAGAAGCTCAGGCTTACAAAGGTTTTTCTTTACACTGATTTGCCTTACTTTTCTGTGCAATTCAAATAATTTCTCATTTTTTTTATAGGTGATAATGTCATCATCGTTATCGGCGGAGATGATAACTACAAGAACGAAGACGAGGAAAACAAAGAGTTTATTTCACGTTGGGCAAAAAGGAAGGTATCCTCACAGTTCAACGAAGAATTTCTGGATGGAAGAAAAAGCTTCATCTTTTCTTGGAACAAGAAACACAGAGAAATTCACGAGGAAGCACTGGTGCATTTCTTTGACACAAGTAAGAAAGGCCAGAAATTTGAATATCAACCAAAACCGAAGCTTCCTTCAGTACCTGTAGCGCCGCCACCGTCAATGGTTACAGAATCTGCTCGAAGAAGTCCAGAGGAAATCAAACTAGAGCTGCGACCAGGCGCAAGTGGTCCCCTTCAATACGATGACCGGACTGAAGAGAGGATGACAGGAGATAGATACAAGGGTTATGGTCAGAGTCTGGGCTGTGGTAAAGTGACAGGAGATATTTCATCACCTTACACCATACCAGGACAGCCATCATGGGCTACAGTACCTACCAGGAGCAAACCAGAGGAAGCCAATCCACAGCTGCCGGACCTGGCACATGGGATTCCCTCTGGCCGCTCTGAGGGGAAGATAGAAGATAGTGGAGTACATGCACCAATTTACACCGAAAAAGCAAAAGGTAAGGTTCAATAAGGCTCCTTCCGCAGAGGTTCTGTGGCGTTATGGGAAATCCGCTGTGAGGGAGAGGGAAAGCGTTTCCTTGTACCTGCAATAATTTTGGTTAGCGGAATCTCCCCCTAGCAGGTAGGTACTTTAAGTAGGGCTACCCCCAGCATATGTCTCTGTAGAGTATGCAGAAGATAAACTAAGAACAGACTTCGGAACATTCAAAGTTTCTATACCCGACCAAAAAAGTGCGAAATTGGCCGATATAGGTCGTTCACTTTCCCATGGAATTGTTGCAATCTGATCTTCATTTGTCGCTTTTTAGCTTGTAGAGTTCGCAGAATAGCATACTTGTCAATCAAAAACTGATTTGACCATACATTCCCTGTATTGTCATCTTTTTTCCTTCTTTTTTAGCAGATCTTTCAGTCCTTGGCTGGGAGGCGAAACCTGAATCTTTGTCAGCTGTGAATGAATTTATCCAAAGGCACCGTGACATTTTGAACCTCGCTACTGATCCTTACATTCTTAACAAAACTGTCCAGGAAATGATATTATGTTTGGAGAAAAATCCTCTCAAGTATTGCGTGCTGGTTGTCGATGCCGAGAAAGTCGAAGCTGCCCGTCGTGATCATCAACACCAAGTTGATTATTTGAGGCTTCTGCAGTCTGCAGAAAGAAATGTCGGTAAGATGTTTCGTAAAATGGAGTTGAATCTCTTAAATGAAGCTTTCATTTGACTCACGTCTTTATAGCTGGATTGAAAAGCGTTTACTCAGGGGCGTTCCTGCCTTTACGCGAAATACGCAAGTGCGTACCAGACTTTTTTGCCGTTAATATTATTTTTCTTAATTTGACGGTTTATAGTACGGGAGAAATGGAAATTCATATGGATAAAGCGATAAAAAATTCATATAGGTGAAGTGATAAGGTAAAGTTGTGAATTTCGATACTGACAGTCGTTTCATAATTTTTGGGAAGAATGCGCCTGGGTGTGTTTTGTTATCTCTTCCAGTCCAAGAATCCATTTATAACGCGACCCATTGGCTGTGGCGGTACTCAATGTTACTTCAGTGTCTATCAAGCAGTTTGATTCTATTGTCATGTCGTGTCCAACACAGTTGCCTATCAACAATTCTTACTATTCTTCTTACAATGCCTGTGTCTACCGCAACACCAGAGCAGCTATTTGTACCGTGCGCAGAAACAAGACCTACAAGGGCTGAACCATGAGAACTGAGCAGCTCTCTTCTCTGGCGCTTTAATATGCAAGCTTAAAGAGACACCCCGATGGGCTTCAAAAGTGTAGTATGAGAATTTTGCGCTTTTGATTTTAATTAATTAATTAATTAAGTAAGTAAATAAGTAATAATAATAATAATAATAATATTAATACGTAATACTTATATAGCGTAAATTAACAAGTAAATAAAAATAATAAAAAAAATGAAAAAGATAAAAAATTAAAATTATAAATTATAAAAATTACAATGAAAAAGTACAATACGAAAAGATAAAAATAATATTACCGATAATCTAATCTTGATAAGAACTACTAAATCTTATCCTACATTAAAAGCAATTCTAATTAGATGAGTTTTCAGGCTAGATTTAAAAGTTGTAAAATTGTCCGTGTTCCGTAAATGTGCAGGAAGCTTGTTCCAAAGGGTAGGGGCAGCAGATGTAAAAGACCTGTCCCCTAGTGTCTTTCGAAGTCAGGCGCTAGGTTGATTGAGCAGCAAGCCACCGTTAGATCTAAGACTGTACTTCGATACATCTTTAACACTTATCAGATTTCTTATGTATTCAGGTGCGAGGCCATGAATCGCCTTGAAAGTAAGAACAAGTATTTTAAAACAAATACGATATTGAACGGGTAGCCAGTGTAAAGTATACAGCGTAATTATAAGGACAATTATGTTTCCCTCCCTTTGGCTAAGTGTCGGACTGGCGTTATGCGTACTACCAAAAGTTGCCTGGGAACGCCCCTGTACTGGTTGGGCTTAAACGTTTTATATACTTGTCTTGTTTGCCTAAATGAGTCAAGTGAGCTATATTACTTTGCAAAACGAGGAAGAATAAGTATTGACTCCACACTGCATTACTTATTTTGTAAATGCAGCAAGTACAGTCCAATCTTCCTGTAGGACCACCTCTTGTATCCGACAACCTCTCTTTAAGTGACGACTTTTCCGTGACGCCAAATTTCCTTCTTTGCCTTTTTTTCTGACCAATCACGAAATGACGATCTTAGTCAGTCCCCTTCTCTTTCTTAGCATGAATGTGCACAAACGTCCGGACGTTCTGTGTGATTGAGTGAACACCCCTGTAAATGCCTCTTTTTCAAAACACAGGACTTGCCCAGTCAGATCCCACTCCGATTCTCATTAAGTAGTTCAACAGAAGCTTCACTGCTCGTCGTTTATTAACCGACGAATTTATAGGTATTATACATTACGTGTGTTGTTTTGATTCGTATCCTAGAACCAGTTTGGCTGTAGTATGTCAATGGCAGTTTCATATTTCAGACCACCAATAATACCGCTTTTCTGTTAACAGCTACTTTTTTGAACTTACTCTACTAACTTAAACTGATGACGGAACCCGGGTGACGAAACAAGAACTGTATCTGGTTAGCTCGCTTGAAACAATAGTGCTTTTCCGAATTGTCTTTAGCCTCTTTTCCAAAACGAAGCCTGATGCACGGCCTGTCATGTCAAAACGAGTTTTGCATGTGAACGGATAGGAATGGCAAAATCACAAGCAGCTAGCCTACTGTACCTGTTGGCTGCGTAGAAATATTTCAGTGCATGTTAGATGACTTTTCGCGGTGATCGTTGTCAAAACACGGAACGTTGCCGGCTCTTTCAGGCTACGGTTTCTAAGTTTATTCTGGGTAAAAGTACTTTGTATTATGTAATCCCTTACAGTTTTATAAAGTTTAAGTTTGTTTTTCTTTTGCCAATTCCTGGCGGGCTCGGGAAAGTTCAGTTCAAGTATAAAGAGCAGCCATCCTTTCCACGCGCTTCCCTTAAAAGCGATAATTCCGTCCGAGTTGGTCACTTCCTTATACTGTGGGCCGCTTCCTAACAAGTAACAATTAAGCAATATAGCACCCATTATGTTACTATTATATTGTGTTCAGCAATATAACCCTACCATAGGTTGAACGGTATCTCTGATAACCTTCTGATTGAAACAAGTTATGCAATTGCCTTATAGAGGAAAAGATCTTCGTGATAGTATGCTGCCCACTGTCCATGTCCAAGGACGACGAAAAGGTTGTTAACCAAACAGTTGAAAACGCGTTCAGCGACAACAAAAAGGTCTGTGTTGAATGGTTTAAAAATGGGAAACCAGCGCTAGGAGAGGATGAGTTCAACATACGCCTGACAGAAGCCATCGCAGGCTCAGGATCCAACTACCCACAACACCAGAGCAATTCCACTCAATACTCGCAAATTCCTCTCTCTGGAACGGGCCAGCCTTACTGTCAAGAAAATGTCGCAAGTGGTTCCTTAAAAAAATGCTACAACCAGCCTTCTTTTGCCTCCGGTAGCCAACTTGCTCCTCCAGGACCACAAGGCATAACAGAAAACCAATCGTCGCACCTACTCACAGATTCTACAGAAAACCAACCGTCCCTTCCACCCACAGATTCTACAGAAAACAAACCGTCCCACCTACCCACAGTTTCTACAGAAAAGAAATCGTCCCACCTACCCACAGATTCTACAGAAAACCAACTGTCCCACCTATCCACAGTTTCTACAGAAAACAAACCGTCCCACCTACTCACAGATTCTACAGAAAACCAACTGTCCCACCTACCCACAGTTTCTACAGAAAACAAACCGTCCCACCTACCAACAGATTCTTATAACTACAAGGTTGTTTTACCTCCAGGAAAAACTGTCATGTTACTGACGCGCCTTCGCAATGGTGAAATCTCTTTTCGGAAAGAAGATGTTCAATACCAGAAGCCTAATTTTACTGTACCTGATTACATGAAAAGTCACCTTCTACGTGAGCATTCTAAAACATCTGACGCTGAACTTGTTATTCTTATGAACGAGAAGGATGAGTTCGTGTGCCAGGTGAACGAAAAGAAAGACAAAGGTTGGCACCAATTTATAATTCTAGCTCTGGACGAAACTATTATGCTTAAAACTCATCTAAAATATGGACGGGTCTCTTATGAAGATAAAGATGTGGTTGTCCGCTACTCAAACTGGCAAATTCCTGACGATGTAGTGGCAAATCTAACCGAAACTTTTCAGGAGATTGCTGATGCTGAACTGTTCGTTATTTTGGATTCGCAAGCAAACTTGAAATGCATCGTCCAAGTCGGTGCCACTCGTTACACCGGTATTTTTATGTCTTTAATCAATGAAGGAGGTCCGAAGACCGGTTATAAACCAGCTGATACAAATTGGGAACCCCGGCAAATGGCCGAGGCTGTCTTCAATTAAAGTGAAACTATTACTTAAATGGACGAAGTTCTTTGGATAACATAAAAAAAACTTGCTATTACGCAGGTTTACAGGTTTCAAATTAATAAAACCTTGGCATAAGTTGCAGGCTACGTTAATCGGTAGTCGGAAATATCACGCGTCTCTTCGCCCAAATCCCCGCGTCGAAGCTAAAAGTGACGGGAAGTGAAACATAACATTGCAAATGTTCTGCTAGAATGTTAGGGACCGTTCGTTTTTTTATGAGTTAAGGCCTGGCGCACGCTACTGGTGTACACGGCTAAAAATCACACTTTATTTGGCTCTTTTGAAATTATTACAAATCAGATCAAGGAGATATTTGGTAAAGAGTTAAAGTTAAAGACTTTCTTTCCATTGAATAGTTTTGGTCCTGGCTATAAGATCCACTAAAAGAGACAATTTTAAAAATGTCGACTAAAATGGGGCCATTTTGAATACTTCGCGTAACATTTCGAGTCTAACCATGCACAATTTAGGATTCCTCCGTTTTGATGAAAGGTATCCTACTTATATTTTTCAACAAAAGTTATTGGTTTATGAGTAACCAGTATCTTAAAAATTATAGCAAATAATCGAGAAATAAGGACGTTAGAGGGAATCATAGCAGGATGTACCATTTTGCATCCACTCAGAAGCAGCCTGAACAAGAATTTAAAAGAGCGTTTTAATGTAAGTTTCGTTTGTTATGGAAAGGAAGACAAATGACTTTCGAAATTCTCAAAAGTTTAGCTTTCTATCTAGGGTAATTCTTACAAATTGGGAAAATCCACTTCTAAACTACGACCAAATTTACAAGGTTAGACAGCGTTTTTATAACACGAAAGTTCTTCGGGTCGTGCGCTTGATCGAAATACAGATTCTGAAGCGTGCCTTGGCACAAACAGTTCGTGCATAAAATGTGCCTGGGTTGTGCATAAAGTGTGCGTTATAATTTTTTATGTGTGCCTAAGTTGTGCCTAAACTGTGCCTAGATTGTGCCTAAAATGTGCCTGAGTTGTGCCTAAACTGTGCCTTCGCTGTGCCTAAACTGCGCGAAAACAGTGCCTAGCTTGTCCGCCAAAATCGTGCGTAGTAATCGCACGCCAAAGTTGTTTGTTAGAGGGCCAAAATTATTTTATAATTTATCTGTGTGAGGTCTGTACACTCTTCCTTATTCGATGGCATGAATTTTAAACATCCTATTAAATTTTTTCTTTGAGCAGCTTCTGATGCATTAAAATTATTTTATAGCTAAACAAAAAGACTTACGAGATTAATCGTTATACCCGGGTCGTTAGATATGTCGGTGTTTTAAAAATTAAGTTCGCTTCTGGACCTGATGAGAGTTAGTCATCTTCCCAGGTACATGTACAATTACATTATTGCGATAAGACGTGAAATTTTAGGAGAACCTGGAATTTGCTGTCGCGAATAAGACGTTCCGTGCGCATTTCAAATATTATAATTTTGTACAGCACTCTGTACAGTGTTTACAATTGCACGCCCGCACGCGGCGGCCTTTTGGTGAGAAGAAATTATTTGACCAACATTTTAGATGCCTTCAGCTAGAAGAATTTCAAGTTCATCTTCCACATCCAATGAAATAACGGATCACAATATAGCTAGGTGGTTTGACGATCTTTATAGTTTTCGTGAGAGCCGATGCAACGATCTTGAATGCACTAAATAAATGTGTTTACAGATCGGGCATGAGATAAGAGCGCTGACAATTCCAGATTACGCACAAAGGAATCTTCGAAAAACCGCAGATATCCTAGATTTGTATTTGAAATGTCTGGCCCTCATTTGATTGCAAAATTTCCTTGCTGCATTGTTACAGAAAGAGCATCGCATTATTTTTCCAAACATTTTAGGGAGCCGTAAAAAGATACCAAGGTCACAGCAAAAGTCACGGTGAAAGAAGCGGACGAGTATTCAGACACAGTCAGACGACGGAAGCAGCATAAACATCCGTTCCCTTGTATCTTTCTTCTTCTTGAAGTCCTTTAACATTATTCTTGATTAAAATATCGAGTGATCGAGCAATAGGGGAGCGGCTCGCACTATACGGTTGCCCGGTTCAGTCACGCTGTTTCTTGACTGAAAGTTCTCGATGTTGACTTGCGCTTTTTCGGCATCTTTGCCGAAGAAACGGGCCAAGATTTACGCTTACGTTTCCAGGAAGGCAAGACAATAAATGAAAGCAAACTCTGCGAACCTGTTACGAAAATCAAAATGACTTTTCAAAGAGAAAAACGTGTTACAAGATGCGCTTGTTTTTATTTCATTCAAAATCAACTGCTATTGAATGAGAAGGTACTTGGTTTTGAGAAAATAAGCTAAACTTCTTCCACAAAATATAAAGTGACCCATCGATGTAGGGTACGTGACTTCAGGAATACATGTACACTTGCACCGAATCCAGGCGAAAAGAAGACGCTAACTGACCTTAATTCTCCATCAAAATCTGTAAAGTATGGAGCACTACGATTCTAATCTGTTGATTTGACGTGGCAAAATGTGCCCCAGACGTGCCAAACTGTGCCTAAAATGTGCCTCAGCTGTGCCTGAAATGTGCCTAAGTTGTGCCTAAACTGTGCCTACACTGTGCCTAAGCTTTCTGTAAAACATGCCTTAACTGTGCCTTGAATGTGCCTAAAATGTGCCTAGATTTGTGCCTAGAAGTTTTTTCTTGTGCCTTGGCATGAAAGCTGTGCCTTTCACTGAAGCCTAAATTACGTGCATAGGCACGGTGTTACGCTCGTGTACACCAGTAGCATGCGCCAGGCTTTAGCGGGGGCTGGTGGAATTTAGGGATGGACCATGAAAAAAGGGAATTAAAGGGGGGGGGGGGGGCGTCCAGAAAGAAGTAAGCGAAAGGGAGGGGGAGCAGATGAAGGAATAAAGGTTCAATGTGGTGTTTAGATGGACAGTAGTTTACCCTTCCCCACCCCCCACCACCACCACCTCCGCATAAACTTATGAAAGGTCCCTTAGTCTCGTCAAAGAAAAAGCAGTGATTTTTTTTTCTAGTTTTACGAATTTCCTGTTTTTAGAATTCACCTGTGAGCCTGAAGCGTTTTCCACCGAAAGAGATTCCGTTTGGATTCTGCTTTCCGGGGAAATGGGGAACACTTTGGACGGATAGGTTTTCGTCCAGCTGGTGGTGTACAAAATCTAGGGATAAAAATCAGTCTCCCGATATATCATAAATGGATTCCTCCACACAACGTGTTCCCTGCTCTATGACAGCTGTGTATTTGTGAGATTTTCCTCGTAAGAAATGTACCGGTTTGTTGCGGCGGTAATGATTGTGCTGATACTAAATACGCAAATTGTCCCTAACTTTGGACTTCCTATCCTCAGAGATGAACAAGAAAACGTCTCGTGTTAAATTGCAAGATATACGAGGTGAATGAGAAGTGCAAGTAAAGTTTACAACTGAAAATGCCACGGCCGTGGAAAAATTTCTCAAATTTAGCAAAATTTGCAATTTTGGGTCAGCGACACTGAAATCGAAACATTCCGGCAAGTTAATCAGTCAGAAGCAAAGACTTGCGTAGTCGTTGGAACAAATTTTCCAAAAGCGTACCCCCATATTTAATATTTAAAAACACAACTGGTGACTTAACACTTTGGGCCAGTTATTTAAAGAAAGTTTAGACGAGGGTTACCTAAACCACGGTCTAAATCGATTTCAATCTGGCATACCCAAATATGCAAGACTCCTTTACCACAATTAATGTAAAGCAAGCATGTGGCACAGACTACAAGAACGTTTATTTCCTATAAATAACCCACTTGTAAACAGATGTAGAGGCTTATTTGTTGTCTTAAGGTAGTACTTACGGGTCAAATGCGCCCAAAAAGAACCAATTTTGAAGCAAGTTATCAACTTGGTTAAAATTTGTGATTGCCCTACCCCAAGGTTATTTTTACCGTAGAATCCGAATTTGAAATCAAAAATGTCAATTTCCTGTCAAAAAGGTGTGAAAATTAACACCTAAAAATGTCACTCAAATTTAAAAATATTTCCTTTTCTTCGTTACTTTTTATTTGGAAGCTTTCTTATTTGCACTATCAAACATCTATGAAAAAAGGTTTCTTGTGTGACTTAGCCGTCATCCAGGTGGAAATCCTACGGGAAAAAATCAAATAGCCCCAAACGGGGCACATGACACACCACAACATCGATCGTATGCAACAAGAAATGGCGGCTAGGTCAGGGAAAATAGTCCCATTTGTGTTTGTTAACTCTGGCAAATTTCAGCAGAATTGATTGAAATGTGTGCAAAATATTTCTGTTTTCACCTCACACGTGCTAAGAATCTATCGAATTTTGCACGTCTTTACGCTTTCGTTTGCTCAATTCTCGTCCGCCATGTTTGTTTTCTGTGTTTTAAGTTGCATTGTCTTCTGGGACACTCATTTCGTGGAAGAAACGTATTTCGAGCGTGTAACGCGTCCTAGAATCAAACAATCACAGAGTCCCTAACCTGCGATCAGGCCGAATTTTAGCATCGCTCTCATATTCTCTTACGTTGGTCGCTCGCTAAAATAGGGCCTGATACAATCTCTCACAGGAGTTCGTGTCGGCGGCCAAATTTTGGCCACGGGAATCTCGCAATCTGATTGGCCCTTTAACAATAGAGCTGTCAACGGAAGTAAATTGTCTACGAGACAGCTCACAATTTCGATCCGACCGCCATCGCCGAGGAACAACCAAGGAACAAGTCTGCCGAAGTAAAATGTGTTGCTCTAATAAATTCTCGTCGTTCTAGGAGAATTGTCACCATTTCTTTCTCTCTTGAGAATGGCGTTCGGTTTGACGCAAGCTGTCTCTCACCTGGAGCAGAGAAGTACACCAACAGTGAAGTATGTATTCCGTTTTATCGCATCGCGTCTCGGAATTTTCATTTGACGGCTTTCATCTAGTATTGATAACATGAACAGAGTAGTGGTTGTTTCCGCGTTTTACGAAACAAAACGAACAGCAGACGAACAAGTATCTTTCGCCAAGAATGATCAACAAGTCAACCGATAACTCGGTAAACTGATGTTTGGCTGCAATCAAGTCGCAATAACGATTTCAGTTTATATTCTTTCATCTTTTAACACTTATGTCGTTTTATTGATCTCTGACATTGACATCAAAGGATCTGACTAGTTTTATAATAAATGTTCTTCGTTTTAAAGTTCGCTGCTGTTTAGAGATAAAATTCGCTGCTAATCTCAAATATTTATCACTTCTGGAACTAAATTAGATTACAAAATACTCCTTTGTTTATAAACGGTTTTATTTATATCTTTATTCTAAAGAATGAAACTGAAGGTACTTCTCTTAATTGCCCAAGGTTTTTTACGCAGAAAATCAGTGACAAATGCAAAGAGAATATTTCCGGATACCACCTGAAATGGGAAAGGATTCAAGCATGCAGCATATTTTGGTACATGACAACCTCGTCGTGTTTTGAATTTTCATTCAGTTTCAGCTCAGACAGAGCAACCATGTACAATACCGGAACCTTCAAGTTAGCAATCGGGTAAATTTGAGTGCTTGTGCCTAGAAGATATATCGTAGCCTATGTTTTTCTTATTTTGCCGACATCTGCGTGACTTTTTGCGAATTGCCGTTATGGGAAATTTGCATACCGAGGATCGTGCAAGCAGAAGAAATTTTGATTGGCTGTTTTGTTGAATGTCAATCAATCAAAAAAGTGGGCGGTAGACGTTCCGTAGAAGGATTGTATCAGGCTCTATTTTTCGTTTCGCCCGTCCCGCCTGAATGTTTCAACGAGCGAAACGAAAATAGAGCCTGATCGCAGGTTACAGAGTCCCTAGCAACCGCGATAAGCAATGACACTGCGATCTTTTTGCCAGCGGCATCAATGCGCACAAGCCACTACGCATATATGTCGCGCGTGTTCGAGATAGCTATCGAGTCATCACGCGGGTATTGGTTTCCTCGGCGCAAGAGATTCAATCAAAACAGTTTTTCCTTCGTTTATCGGGTAAATTTTTCTTTCTGAATGGACTGTGAAAGGGAAATGAAATGTCTTGTGGAAATATTGGCGTTCTCTCAAGTTTATAGCACTCAAGAGAAATTCGATTTCTTATTTTCGTACGATCGAATACGCAGACATGATAATTTTCAGTAATATTCTGGCTGGTTCGTATGCCTAGAAACTAAAGAGTGCAAGAAGTACGCAGTTTCATTCGCCTGAAGGAGATTCTAAAGCTTTCAAAGATGCGACAGAGTAATAAATATCGGAGGGAAATCTGTTCACAAGGTAGTTATGATGTCGAAGCCGGGTAAATATCGGGAGTTTATCGGGGAAACATTCAGCTGTGTGGACCACATCATGAACAAAGATTGAAGATCTCACCATTTTAATAATAATGGAGATACTCTGATGAAAAAGGAGTTTGTGTGCACGGGTAATACTTGTAGTAGGATGTAGTTGTGACCGGCAATGGTGACATTTCTCATTTGATTTGTCAACTTTTCCTTGTTGCATGAATGCGCGGTACGCTTTTCGTCTGGTCGTGTATGTATTATTATGATAAACTGAACTTGCGTTTTTCTGTTACAGTTGATCCACGTCACGCGTGAACGGAAACTCTAAAATTTAAAACAACGTGACGAGTCACGTTCTCCATATTTGGGTATTCGCCTCGTGTTTTCTGAGATTCAGAGAGGGTTTTCGAAAATCGAAAGGAGATTCCGAATCTGTCACAGATTTTTCGAAATGTTCAGACCTGGTTATGTTAATACCTTAGGTCGGAAGAACAGGCCATGTAGGCCTCTCCACAAGGAAACGAGAAGACGAATAATTGGTCGTTATTTGACTGGAGAGGGACCGACAGCGATCTCCACAGCACTGAGCTCGTGCAACTCCTGGCGCTGTTTATTGTATCATTCGACATCATAAAACGTTCAGTACATGTGAGGCGTTCAGTCAAGGGGGACGAGGTTATCCTTCTAAACTTTCAGACGACGTTCTAGAATCTATTGAATTGTTCAAACTAGCGAAACCCAGGATATATTGATGGGAAAATCGCAAAAGATTGTTAAACAATAGGTTATGCAATAGACGAAGCACAGGTCTCCAAAGCGTAATATGAGAGTTTGTATGGAGCTAAAATTCGATTGAAAATAATCGGCAGTTTTCCATTGAAAATACCAAAAAATCAAAATAGAGTTTAAAAAACCTTACCTGTTGTGTGTTTGCTGTGTCTTTACTGCTTTTCCGAACTTCTGGAGGCCGTTTTGGGCGATATTCTGTTTAACGGTCGATGCAACGTCTTGTCGGCACGTACTAGTGGCTTTACTTTGACGAAGCTCGGAAAAGCGGCGAAAACACAGCAAACACACAGCAGGTAACAGTCTTCAAACTCTATTTTTTTTTTTTAAATAATAATATACAATACAGTGACATTATTTACAGTAGAATTACTTAATACATTACATACGTCGCTAAAATAAGAATACATACATAAAAATTAAAGAAAGACAAAAAGGGAGTGTTTACCACACAGTATTCTTCTTATGACTAACAGTAAGAGTAGTGGGGAGGGCTGGAGAACAGCGTTGATAACTGCTCAAAATAGCTTTTCAATTTGATATTTAAAAGTGAGTTTCCTAATATACTCTTTCGTGTTTATTTCTTTTTTTAGTAGTTTTTGTGTATATAGATAGTATTTGGCAAACAGGAGTGTATAATTAAATTTCCTTAACAATTTAAACGAGCCTTGAGAGCAATTGCTTGATTTTTTCCCGAACAGTATTTCTACGGGGCTTGGCGAGAAGGTGGTGTCATTTTCTTTGTTAAACCACTTGATAACCTCCGAATAGAACTGAATTGACCAGCGGCAATTTAAGAAAGTGTGACTTATTGAGTCAGGTTCTTGACAAAATAAACAAAACATGTCGTCTTCTATACCGAAGAAAAAAAGCTCTTTTTTGGTCACCACTATTCTATGAATAAATTTGAAATAAAATTCTCTCATTTTATTTTCTTTGCAAACATTTTTAACACGGCTGAAAAGATCCTCTAGTCTAAATTCTTCCGAATGCAAGTCTCGAGACCATTTCACTTCAGCTTTTATCTCTTGATTGTCTTTGTTAATTAGGAGCCAGTAGTAATCCTTGTTTTTCATTTTGAGTAGGTCTATTACCGTATTGGGCGAGAGTTGGAAAGCATCTACGGCTAGAAAGGTGCTCTTGTCTAAATGTTTTTCCCTTGCCTTTTTGACTAAATGTTTTGGGATTGCCGAGACAACTTGCATATAAGTTAAAAAATTGCATTTAAGCTCGTATCTTCGGACAAATTCCGGATAAGTAAAAAATTTGCCATCATCTTTTAAAAGATCTTGTATGAGAAAAATTTCTTTTTGGAACCAGTCTTTGTGAAATATGGTTTGGTTTTCAATTAAAATGTCTTTGTTGTTGAATAATACTAGTTCTTGCCCGTTTACACATTTGTGGGCAGTTTTAAGTTCCAAAAAATACTGCAAAATAGACCTATAAAATAGAGGTAACGTGGTACCTTTCAGAAATTTTTCATTGTAATTGCATCTTAACAAAAAGTTAAGACCGCCATATTTGTTCAAGAAGTGGTTAGGGATCACCTTCCAGGATTCGTCGCATGATTGCTCATTTTTTAACAGTCTTGAGATCCATGCTAGTTTAAGTGATTTGACCATAACCTCAATACTGGGTGCACGCAGACCTCCATTCTTATAGTCAAGGGCCATTACTTTACGTTTTATTTTATTTTGCTTTTTTTTCTTAATAAACCCAAAGATAAGAGAGTTAATATCTTTGATACATTCAGGGGGTGTGTCAAGAATCGAAATGGAATACACCAGTTGTGAAATTCCAAGACTTTTAGATATAAGACTTCTGCCGAATAAAGTGAGATTCCTGGACTGCCAAAGATCGAGAATAGTGCTTAGCTTGTCGATTTTCGCTTTAAAATTCTTTCTCTCGTTTTGTTTTTGATGGTAAGATATAAATATTCCTAACGCTCTAATTGGATCTTTTGGCCACTGGAATTCAAAAGGCTCATCTTGGATGTCTCTCCATGGCCCCAGCCACAAAGCTTTAGTTTTAGTTGGGTTCAGTCTCAGACCGGAAACGTCACCGAAGTCATTTAGTACTTCAATCGCTCTTTGAACCGATTTACAGGAACTGCATAATAGTGAGGTGTCGTCGGCGAACTGGCTTATTTTGATTTCTTTTTTGAAGATTCGAATCCCCTCTATTTCTTTGTCTTGTCTTATTTTGCATGCTAATATTTCCACCGACAAAATAAATAAATAAGGAGACAGGGGACAACCTTGCCTCACTCCTCTTGACAGTTTAAAGGAATTGGTGCAAAATCCGTTGTTTAAAACAGAGCTCTCCGGATTAGTGTAAAAAGTAGAGATCCATCGTTGGATACTCTCACCGAAGTTAAAAAGAGCGAGCGTCTTCTGGATGAATTCCCATTCAATGGTGTCGAATGCCTTACGGAAATCTAATTGGAGGAGTATCCCAGGGATGTTCTGGGTTTCTGTTTGCTCTAAGATGTCGTTAAGCAGTCTAACATTTTGACCGATGTATCTTCCTTTTATAAATCCAGTTTGATCTGGATTGATGAGAAGTGTCAGTACTTTTTCTATTCTTTTAGCTATGGCTTTTGACGCGATTTTATAGTCCAAATTTAATAGAGTAATCGGCCTCCAATTTGCGAGATTAAGTAAATTCGAGTCTTCTTTTGGTATAAGAGTGATGGTACCTCTACGCTGGGAGATTGACATTTCGCCCGTTTTATATGCTGCATTGTAGCAATTGATTAAGTCTTCGCCCAATAAATCAAAGAAACAATTGTAAAATTCCCAGGTAAAACCATCCTCTCCTGGCGATTTTCCGCTAGAAAACGACTTCAGAACTTCTTTGCATTCATCCATGGTAATTTCACCCTCTAGCTCCTCTTTGTCTAAATCTCGTAGCTTAGGTAATTCTAAGTTTCGAAAGGAAATTTTCGAACCGATTGTCATCAATATTCCCTTTGGATGTGTACAGTTTTTCATAAAAATGTTCAATTTCCTTCAATATTTCATCCTCCTTACATGAAGGTTTCCCGTCCGAAAGTTCTAATTCTGATATCTTTTTCTGATGTAATTTCTCTTTTCCAAATTGAAGAAATACTTGGTTGGTTTTTCACCTTTTTCGGTCCATCTATGTTTTTTGCACGGAAAACTACCGATTGATATTTTGGATCGAATTTCAGCTCCATACAAACAACTCTCATATTACGCTTTGGTTAACTGTGGACGAAGCGTCGGCTTTGTCTTTTTAAATCAACCTCGCAACTAGGAAAACTGTCATCAGTAATTGCTTGACACGGCACATGTATCTTGGTTTTCTTCCACTTCATTCGGAGCTACCGTTCTTACACAAGCGTTCAGCTCCAAGGTTTGTTCTCGTTTGGTTGAAACAGGAATCCTGCGTCAGCAAAATAATTGACATAGTTTCACCTACTTCTACGTCTAAAACGTTTTTGACTCACTGACGAGAAGCGTACCCGGAAAATAACGCGGTCTCTCGATAAAACAAAGATTTGTCCCGTCACAACCCCTTGCTTCTACAAAGATAGAATCCATTTTCGCAAATTTCAATGAGATCTTCAATATTTCCCTTGTGATCTCCGTTATGTCACTGAAAGTAGCTTGATCATTTGAAGACTCGGATCACGTGTTCAGGTTTCCATTCACGGATCAACTGTAAACGTGTGAGATATCATAATACCTCCAAAGAGTCGGTTAGTATTCTGATTGATATAGCTCGTTATCTGTTTTCATTTGCTCTTAATTTCTTTCGCTTGGCCGCTGCAGATTCGAAGACATCCAGCCGTGCGCGAGACCGGAAGGGAGTCTACACGCAAAAATCTAAGATGGCGGCTCAAAATGGCGTACCTAACAACGAATTTCAACCCTCTCTTTCTCAGAAACTAGTGATCAGATAGCCGTATTTTGTAAATAACAACACAAACAATACATAAACTACACAATAAGCGAAAAAAAGAAAGAAAGAATTTTTGGACCTTCACCTGGCCGTACGTAATACCTTAAACCACGGTCTAAGTTAAACTTCGTTTAAATAATCGGCCCTTTATCCTCTTCTCATCAGCAAAAGAATGCCTTGCAATATGAAAGGATAGCGAAAGAAACTCCCTTTATCTTTGAATAGGGAATGTTCCCCTTCAATGACCTCATGTTTTCTTAGAATGTCGATCACGTGAGTTTATAGCTGGTTGGTTATTTTCGAACGAACGACCTAACGTCAGTAAAAATGAAAGTTTGGTCACCGTTATTTTGTTTCACGTTGTGTACATAATTTGTCTCTCTTTCATGAAGTTGCTTTTATGTGAGAAGGGGTGGAATAGAAATGTTTCGGTGTCGCGTGATTGTAATAGTGTTGCGTGACTCGATAGTTGTTATTCTTAGTCGACTGATGACAGCAATTGAGGCTTTCTCGGAAACATTGCGCACTTTACTTCAGGTTTGCTTTTCGATCGATTCGAGTAGAAGAAGCCGTGCCGAAATTGCAGTCTTCCAATTGTCGAGCAAAAGCAGTCTCTCAAGCCGGGTAACCGTAGAAAGAGTTTTCTAGGAAACCTAAACGATGTCGAAGCCACTAAATATTCATCTTTTCAACTGCGATCGAACCTACAAGCTCGATGCTGTAGAAGATTGGTTGAACCGAACGAAAGCAAAACTAGGATTTGAATTCTCTGTGGCCGAAAAACACTACTTCTCGCTTTCGGAAATGTCCGAGTTGAGCAGCAAAAAGATTCCCGGTTTGCAGATGGATTTAGCCGTCTTTGTCGTACATGCACATGAATCTCGCTTATCGATCAACGAAGATAACGCTGGAATCGGTTACGCGAACATCTACAGAGCTTTGCTACAAGCAACTGGTGAGTTAAAATCTGCTTATGCATGTAACGTGTAACACTAATGGTAGATGTTAAGTTGGTTTTAGGCAATATATCGATGTAATAGTATTTTGTATTTTGTAAAATTTTGCATTAGGTATACACAGTATACAGTGAGTTCTAATGTTGCGAACGGTAGCCGGAAGTATAACAGAAAGTGAAAGAGTCATTCTTACGTCCCCCCCTTCCCCCAATCCGTAAACGTCCTAAACAAGATCTCGTGACGGTAAGATTTCTTGGTATAATTGCTAAATGTTTCCGAAATCAGGAGCATATAGGCCTTAAATTGTTTTCAGAAACTGAAGACCCAAAAATTCTTGGTTATGCTTTTAAGTGACAGGTGGTTATTTTGAAAGAAAGGAAACGCAGAAATTTTTATGCTTGACGAACTTCAGTCCACTCAACAAAGGTTCTCGAGCCAAAAGCAAACAACGAGGAAACGAAACATTCAAATATTCTTTACGTGGAGCGGAAGTTATTTCCTGACCCAATTAAACTGTATAGCGACTTGCAAGCGCATGACTGAAGAGAGAGGATGTCAATGGGGTATACCTCTAGTCAGTAAACAGTTAAAAAATCCCTTTTAGTCAGTAAACAGTTAAAAAAAATCCCTTTCAGTCAGTAAACAGCAAACGGGGAAAAAAAGTCAGTTAATAATTAACGTTTACTAACTTTTTTTCTCACAATGTAGTCAACAGCGATGTTGATCACAACCTTAAACCTTCTTAGTGGTAGGAAAAAAATCCCAGAATCGATAAAACGGTCTTAAATAAAAAAAATAATAATAATAAAAAATAAAAAATAGCATGGAAAATACTTCACTGACGAACGGGGGAGTTTCTGACGAGTGAACAAAAATCACATGCACGCATTTTTCTATGGCTTAAACTCTATTGTTGAAGACAGCAGCAAGCAGAATCGACAGAATCAAACAGGAGTTACCGTCAAGTGGTCTCAAGTGCCAACCGTAAGACTTGAAGGGGCTACGTCACCATTTCTAGTGTGACTTTAAAAAGCCAAAGGACATATTTATATCAGTGGGAACCTAAACAAATTGGTTCAGCTTTGGTTAAATCTTTTCTACTAGTGCTAGCTAGTGCTCTAAGAGTAAACATAAGTGTCCAGAATCCTTCAACAGCATAAGACCTGACTGGAAATGGGTTGCAACTTGAAAAAAAATTAGGCTAATGTTTTCAAGTTTATCGTCGTGTCTTGGTGAACTCAAAAAACTCTGATTATGATATATTCTTTCTTCGCAAATTCACTTGATATCGTTCTTTTAGTGTTCTACAAGCTGATGTTGTGTCTGAGAAAGGTAGTAAGTTTTAACGTAGGGCAGTTCTGACCCAAGAACGTCGAAATCTCCATGACATAGCCCCTTTAAAGTCCTTTAATTGACACCAAGAAAGCCCTTCACGTGCAGCCTGAAGTTATTGAAGCTCTCAATTAAATAATATTCTTGAGCGAAAACGCTCGATAACTTCGGCATTACACAGCACAAATGGATGCCATGCCACGTTTGCCAAGGTCAAACGTCAGGAGAGACCCTGGAACGATTATATAAAGCCGCAGATACAGCGCAGGCTCAGGGCTTGTCACGAAAGTCAGTCACGCAGCAGACTAAAAACGACAACAATGGTCGGAAGGTCTTAGCAGGGTCGAAAATCGACTCAAAAATGATTTAAACGAAGTAATGGCAAACTCAATTTTTTTATTTGCACGGAAAAAACGTTCAAAATTTGTCTTTTATGTACCGCATACGCTAAGAAAACGGCTTCCTTTTACACGATAGCCAGCTCGTATTTTGTTATTTATATGGTTACGATAACAAAAATCCATTGTTATACGCTAGTCAGTTAACCCCATTGACACCCTCAAGAGAGGTTTGACGCTCATGCACGTGGGAGTTAGACCGTAAAGCAGTCTCCTTCTTTATTTCAGATCAGACTCACGATCTGAACGTCAACTGAACCCGTGTGAACAAGTAGAGTTGAAATAGGAGGGACCTTCGCCCGTCTCAGGATTCTTTTGTCTCACGGTGTTATACCTCGTCATTTTTGTGCATAAAGAGGCCCCCTCCGGCTGAGAGATGGTGCACTTCAATGTAGCATTGTGTGTCCAGGCGTAAATCTGTTGTATTGAAGGCACACTTTTTATTTTAGTTTTGAAATTTGTTTACACAATGGTGACTGAGGAAAAGGAAAAATCCACTGCCAAAAAAGGGCAGAAGGGGATGGGTCGTCATACTTTAAGTCCTCCTAGAGTCCAAAGGGAAGGGAGGGGGGGGGGGGGTAGTAAATTATCATGTGAATACACCGTCCGAGCGACATCCGCATATTTGATGTTGATTGGTGTGCCCTGTCACTCTACAATCTTTTTTTCTGGCTGTCCTACAGCTCTGGATCAGTGATAAAGGTACTCTTGAGAAATTTTTAAATGTCTTTAAGTTTCTCCGCAACTAAAATTAAATTATGTTTCTGCATGTAGGAGAAAATGTCATCATCGTTATCGGCGGAGATGATAACTACAAGAACGAAGATGAGGAAGACAAAGAGTTTATTTCACGCTGGGCAAAAAGGAAGGTATCCTCACAGTTCAGCGAAGAATTCCTGGATGGAAGAAAGAGCTTCATCTTTTCTTGGAACAAAAAGCACAGAGAAATTCACGAGGAAGCACTGTTGCATTTCTTTGACTCAAGTAAGAAAGGCCAGAAATTTGAATATCGACCGAAACGGAAGCTTCCTTTAACACCTGTAGCGCCGCAGCCATCAAGCGCAGCAGAGCCCACCGGAAGAAAACCAGAGGAAACCAGATCAACGCTGCGACCAGGTACGAAGGATCCCTTAAGATCTGATGGCTTCTTTGAAAAAAGTAAGACAGAATATGGATATCCAAGCTCCTCAAGAGCCAAATCGCAACAAACGCCAAGGGCTGCAGAACCCACAGGAAGAAAATCAGAGGAACCAGGCGCAAGGGATCCCCTTCTTTGTGATGACCGCTTTGAGAGAAAAAGGACGGAAGATAGTTATTCGAGTGCGTCATATAGTAACGGGACACGAGAAAACGCACCAGTTTACACCGAAAGAGCAGACAGATCAGGTCACCATACGTCCGAAAGAAAAGAACAAAAAGGTGAGATATTAAACCTCTCTTCCCCAGAGGTTCAGCGGCATCAGGGAAAATCCGCTGAGAGGATGAGTGAAGGCGTTGTCTTACGTTGGCAATCATTTACCTTGGCGGACTCTCCCTTTCCCCCATCCAGATCTCCTAGAGCCCCTGCATAGGAGGGAAAAAGTGAGGGCTCTGGTTAACTCTTGTCCAAACTCATTATATCAATCACTGGCACTATCGAAAGCTGTGAGTGGCGCCACGTCTTAAAATGGATTTCTAATTTGGTTATATGCGATACTTAAACATTCTATACCCGGTCATAAAAGGGAAATCAAGTTGGACCAGTGAAGATTGTCCGCTTCCCCGTGGTATCATATTGCTACAACTGTTAATTATCGCGAGCAGGCTCACTTAGTGTGTTATTCGCACGAGTATCATGGCGGCGGAGCAGCGATTTGCGAGCCGTCTTAGCTCGCCGGCGAGAAGAATGTTACTTTTCCTCGTCCCATTTGCTCACCTCGCAAATAGCGATTTCACCACCAAGATACTAGTGCGAATAACACACTAAGTGAGCCTGCTCACTAAGGCTAACAGGCTAACAGGCTAACTGGTCAATTGAAAAATATCTTAACATTACATCTCTTTATTGTCATGTGCCGGCATGTTTCTTTTTGGCAGATCTGTCAGTCCTTGGCTGGAAGGCGAAACATGAATCTTGGACTGCTGTGACTCAACTGATTAAGAAACATCGTTACCAGCTGAATCTCGCTTCAGATCCTGACTTCCTTAACGAAACAGTCAACGAAATGATATCATATTTGGAAAACAGTCCTTTGAAATATTGTATACTGGTTGTAGATGCCGAAAAAGTCAAGGTTGCCCGTCATTTAGAACGAGGAGATGACTATCTGAAGCTTCTTCATACTGCAGAAAGACGTGTTGGTAAGGTATTTAAGTCCTTGGATCTCACTAGAAAGTGCCCTTAAGTACCCTTAAGTACCCTTTCGACTATTTCCGTTTCGCCTGGGTGGACCATCTCTTCGAAACCGGCGAAGGCAGAGGTACAATTCCTAGACAGTTTTAGACTGGTGGCGTAGCCATTGCAAGACGTGGGTAAGTTGGGCCTTTCACTGGTTGCCGGTACAACAAATTCAAACAACCGAAAGCTAGTAAAATGGTAGCGTTACCCTATCCGTGAGGACCTTTAGACGTCGTTTATAGTGGAAACGCAGATATGGCGCGAGACGTCGGTTAAGGGTTTTACAGCCACTGATATTTCAGATTATCCTATGTACTACTAAGTGCGCTTTTGCTTATTCTTGGCCTGATGGGTGTGTGTTATTGGGGAGGGCGGACACCCGGGCTGTGGGTGCAAGCAATATAATAGCCTTTCTTTCATCCACACCCACATTCAAGCAAAAAGACCAAACGTATTGGCTTACGTTTTAGCTGATTATGACCTTTGTGTTGGCGGATCGTCACGTATAAAGCAGTGTCTGTTCAGTAAACAATTTAACCTCCTTTGCTTCTGATGGTTTTTATACATATCTCTTTTAGAGAAAAATATCATTGTAATCGTATGTCGCCCACCGTTCCTGTCATTTGAAGAAAAGACGGTTGTCGAGTCTACACTTGAAAAAGCGTTCAGCGATAGCGGAAAGTTCTTCGTTACTTGGTTCGAAGATGGCGAACTAAGGCTGAAAGCAGATGAGCTCGTCACGCTTCTCACATCGTCTTTCGCGAGCACGAGTCCCTATCCACAACAACATAGGGATGCCGCCCAATCTCATACCTTTGAAACAAGTCAACCTGACATCGGAGCAAGTGCTACGGGTGGCTCGTCACAAGGCCTTTCCTACGATCCTGCATTTGCATCCTGTTCCCAGCCACAGGACCACCAAGTGGAAAGTGACCTGTTACACCCACACACTGGATCTCAAGACTTCATTCGTGTTTTACCTCCAGATAAAACCATTTTGGTACAGACGCGCCTTTACTGTGGAAGAATCTCAAATCGACCCGAAGATATTGAATACTGGAAACCCAATTTTGTTATACCAGATAACATGGAACGTGACCTTCTTAGACGAAACTCAAAGAAATCGGACGCTTATCTTCTTATTTTCTCGGACGAGAGAGAGCGGTTAACATGTCAGGCCACTGAAAAGAAAGGAAAAGAGTGGCAGCAAATTCTAGAGCTTCATCCGGACGAGACGATAAAGCTGAAAACACGCTTAAGAAGTGGAGATATCTCTTTTGCAGGTAAAGATTGTGTTCGCCACTCACCAGGATTTCGAGTTCCTCCTGAGTTTTCCCGCAAATTAAAGAAAGAATTCTGGGCAGTTCCTAATGCTGAACTGATTGTCATCTCGGATTCGAAAGGAAGCTGTAGATGTCTTGTCAGAGATGACAAAATTAATAGGGTCTTTCGTTTTTTCAATGAAGGTTTCGCAAAACTTGGTAGATAAAGACAGACTTTGCTATTTTAGAAAAAGTGCTGTATATAAAGTTCATGGCGTATTTCTGGATGACCCAAATTCTCCTTTGCTTGGCCGCTATCCCGACTTGTAGACATGAACTGGTCACGACACTGGATCTCATATTTTAATCGGAAAATTTGTTGGAAAATTGACCGCGAAAACAATGGCGGACTACCAAAAGCCATTTTAATACAGGGAAAATAGCAGTTCTTGAATAGAGTAAGGAATGGAAGAACATTGAAAAAAGATGATGAAAAAGAGTTTAATGGTAATTCGCTCTCAGTCAAAACAAAACAAGGTCCAAGCTCTTTCCGAACTTAAAATAACAACAACAACAACAACAACAACAACAATTTATTGCAACAGCAACTAGTTACATCACAAGTTTGTGGTTCCACCCGCAAATTTGCTTGGGCTATTCGAGGTGGGTGGAATTAACTATCATTACAAAAATGTAAAACAACAAAAAAATAAGTATAATTATACATACACTTGTTACGTCCGAGTGAGGACTTCCCAAACTCACCATCTTTCTTTTTTTATTATCACAAATGGTGCTTTGGACATTGCTGATCCTAGCAGTATGTAGGACGCTTATTACAACGAACCTGGAGCACTTTTCTATTTGTGAGAACTGGCCGGCCAGAGAGAACTAGTTCTCATTGCTCTAAACGGAAAGCCAGAAGGCTGGTTTGCGTGATCACTTGCGCGGGCCTTTTACGTGTTGTACGCGCAAGGGCCGTTGTAAACAATATGGCGGATTTAGTTCGCAACTTTCCGCCGACTTTCTTTGCAGACTTTCTGTTTTCAGAGGAAAAAGAAGTTATTTGTCATGTCTGTGAAGACGAATTTGCTTTAAATCCACATTCTTGTATTTTCCGTCGGCGTAATTTGGCAAACATCTGCAGATATTTTGACGTGTTCAGAAGCCGTTTTCGCATGACCACCTCGACATTTGAGATGTTTTGCCGCTCGTAGACGTTCGTTCACTTCGGAGCAGTTTCGTTGCTGATTCATTCAGCTTCGCAAAGAAACGCTGCAACATTTCGCAAGGTTTTGGCGCCTTTTTCGTTCAGTCATGTGAGATAGCGATCGATTCTTGTTCTCTTTTATCTCCTTTCTTTTTTTTCTCTCTCTCTCTCTTACTTGATTTTATAGCAAATAGTGGTTGCCTTTTTAACAAAATAATTTTTGCTGTCATTTTATGAAGTGGCTGCTATTTTGCGAAATGAAAGAAACAGTTTTTCAGATCATTAGTCGTGCACCGGCTGCAACAAGAATGGCGCCAAAAAAAATTCCCTCGCACTTCCCGCGTTGTGCGCGAGAACAGGATGGCCCTACTGTAAGAGGAGCGCGAGAACAGGATGGCCCTACTGTAAGAGGAGGGCCAGTTTGGCCCGATCGGCCAGAACCAGTTCTTAAAACTAACGCGTACTATTTACGAAATGATAGGACGGGCCGGCCAGTTCTGACAAATGGAAAGCGCTCCTAATATGACCTCAGTCGCTACGAGTCTCCCATGCCAGCGACTGTGGTTAAAGCGTCCGACCTGTGTACAGAAGGTCATGGGTTCGATTCTTGTCTGGGACTCAGACTTTTTCTTTGTCCCACGCTCGTTAAAAACTGAATATTCCATCTTTCTTAAGTTCAAAAGATGTAAGAATTACTTCATAAACTAAAGTAAAAACCCGTATATAATATGCAAGTAATTAAGAACGTTGCGTAGCCTAAAATTTGCGATTTATACCGCCGACATACAACAAGCTGTTAGAGAAAGATTCGTAGTTCGAAAAATGATAGGGCCTGTTGCGGGTTTAACTAAATCAGAGACCCTAGAGCAAATTCTGCGTTTGTCAAGAGTGTAGTAGTCATTATACGTTTATGACTTGGAAGCAAGGAACAACACCCAAGTTGAATTAGTATTCTGATGATCGACAAGCACTTTTCTCCCTAAAGAATAACAAATTTAGAACCTAAATGGCCTGATTTCGCTGGAGACACCAGAGAAATTAACGGATAAATAAAAATCACTATGTTAGACTCTGTTCAGTTGACTTTGTGTATTTTGGTATAAATTGATGAAGATGATTTTTATAATTACAAAGAAGCAAGTATTCATTATTGGATCAAAAAGTGAGATCGTACAGTAGTGGTTTTTGCTATCAAAGGCAATACAAAGGGAGCCGCTAAACTGTAGTGCACAGAATGGTGACACAACTTACGCGGGAATTTAGGGCCGCCGTTATACCAAGCAGGGGCTCTTTGCGTTCGTATGTCAGCAATAGTTATTACATATAACACAGTACGGTGCTAAATACAGTTATCTTAAGACTCAGTTTCGTTTATTCTGAAGTAACAAGGCTAATTGAACAAAACCTTACTATTAGTTTGTCGTTTATACCTCTTTCTGGGGCTGTTTTTCAGTTGAACAAAGTAAGAAAGTACTGTACCACAAACTAAACAATCTAAGCAGTACAGTAATCATTACTTTACACTGGAGTATACAATATCTTAAACAAAGAATGTAATAAATATATAAGTAGGGCCCATCAGACCAAAACAAAACTAACCGGAAGATTTAAAAAGCACTGAATAAAGTATGTTATTCCAGTGTTACTACAGGTTAAGACAAATCAATCTATCGTGGAAACGTTTTACAAATGTAAGTTAATTACAAGTGAGGACGCACTGCTCCTCCCAGATTTTATAAGAAAAATCAAGCTTAGAAGATTAATTGTAAGTACCAAATTGAAATGGGATATCTTCTGAGATGAAAAGAAGTCTCTCCTTCTTTCTTTCTCTTTTTACCTCCTATAAATACCTGAGCCAAAGTAACAAAAAAAAAAAAAGGAATCAGGATATTAGTGTTATTACTATGCCACAACTTAGCATTCAGCACTGTAATATGAAAAGTACCTTTGTAAATTAAGTGATCGTCACCAAAACATTTGAGTACATCAAGGCAGAAAGACAGTCTAGGATTATTGTTTATTGTTGTAGGATTATTGTTGATTTTTTTTTTCAAAATAAATCGTTGTCACCCCACTTTTAAGCTCTGGGCTGTTGCGGCCTCTTAACGTCTTTTTGAGCAGAAGAACGAAAAACAACTGAGATCAGGGTATCCCTTTTATCGCCTGTACTGAAGTCTGTAAAATGTATGCACCGTGTGTCGCCGGTAATGTCGATAACAGGTGTATCCAAAGCGTGAGATTGGTGAAAAACAGAGACTTAATTTTGTGTTGGTCAGTCCATTGATTTCTCTTTTTTCCAATCCGTTTGTTGTCAATTTGAGACTTTGTAAGGAAGTTGTAGACTTTTACTGTTTCCTTATAAAAACAATTGTTAATTAACGAGGGTGAATCACATGCTACCAGCGCGAAAAGCGGGGAACTGTACAATCGTGACTGGTTTTGGTTTCACTTATACTTAAGCTTCTTAATATTGGATGGAAGGTGGGGCGAGTTTGAGCCCGCGGCAATAAAATAATTTATGAAATTATGAATATATGAAATTCATATATTTGAACTGCGGAATGAAGAATTAAATGTAAAGAAGATCCTCGCAGTTATTAACGCAACTTATGCAGTTGCGAAAAGAAAGCCTGAAAAAATCAGGCTTGCCGGGATTCGAACCCTGACCTCTGCGATACCGGTGCAGCGCTCTAACCAATTGAGCTAACAAGCCAACTGGGAGCTGGTCATTAAATTGGTTCGTAATATTCCCGGGAAAGATGAAGATGAAATTATGAATATATGAAATTCATATATTTGAACTGCGGAATGAAGAATTAAATGTAAAGAAGATCCTCGCAGTTATTAACGCAACTTATGCAGTTGCGAAAAGAAAGCCTGAAAAAATCAGGCTTGCCGGGATTCGAACCCTGACCTCTGCGATACCGGTGCAGCGCTGTGCATATATTCATAATTTCATCTTCATCTTTCCCGGGAATATTACGAACCAATTTAATGACCAGCTCCCAGTTGGCTTGTTAGCTCAATTGGTTAGAGCGCTGCACCGGTATCGCAGAGGTCAGGGTTCGAATCCCGGCAAGCCTGATTTTTTCAGGCTTTCTTTTCGCAACTGCATAAGTTGCGTTAATAACTGCGAGGATCTTCTTTACATTTAAAATAATTTATGGCAGCAAAAGGAAAGTGAAAAATGCTGCTAATTCGACATAATCTGTTTTCATCTCATACAAAATTGAATCGATCATCTCAACTTCTTTATTACAAGCAAAACAAGCTATGCACATTACAGAAAAGATATATCTCAAACCTAACGTTGATTGGAGACTCTAAGCAGTTCCTATTTTTCCCCTTTGTATCAATGAGCCAGAACAATACACGCGCGGAAGAAAAATAAACCGCGTGCAGAACCCAGTTTAACGCTGGTCCGTGCATATCTTTTTCTTCTCTAACCTCAATTACTACCTACTTGGGTGCCAGAGGGTTTTCTCGCACACTTACGACGCTCGTAGTAACGTGAGAGAAACCTCTGGTTTTCAGTGCAGAGTAAATTGAACCGTGACTAGGACCGGAAAAAATATGATAGAATGCTCGAACGTAATCGCTTCTGGCCAGTAACGTGACTGAAAAAATTTCGTGACCCAGTTTGTAATGTTGCGTGACTCGCAGAGCGTTCCGTACCCAAGAGCCTTTGCTCCCTTGTTTGTCCCAGAAAGTTCCAAAAACTATTTTGGAGCTCTGTAACCAGAGGAAGTTCAAAGTTTATCCAACTGACTCATGTATCCCCTAGAGTACGTCAAACAAGAAAACATAGGCACGCAGTGCGTGCAGAACCGATGACGGTTTTTTTTTGGACCTTGTCGGAATTTTGCTGTTGTATAAATTTCCCAAGATGTGCTGCAACAAGACTTGACCCTATTTAGCCTGGAAGGGGGGGGGGGGGGTAACATTGTGCCCGCGCATACTTTAACAAATTATAACTTTAAAATGGTTAGACAAATAATCACCAAATCTCGTGCCTTTTCTAAAATTGATCAGAGGAAAGTTCCTGTGTCAATGACGTGTCTACTCAGGAGCGTATTTTTACTTTTTTTTGTCTTTTTAGTCTTTTTCAGTGTATTCTGCTTCGTTTGTAAGGAAAAGGTAATCCTTTACTGTTTTGTGCTTGTTTTGACTAAGTATGTTTCTTGGAACAAATTGATATATTTTTCGATGTCATCACTGTCAACTGTATGACTGTAGACTGATGATTCAAGATGGCGGCCTCAAAATTCAAGATGGCTGGTTTGTGACGTCATTGTGACATCATTACACGTCATAAGCCCAATCTGTTAAGCTAATGAAGTGCTAAAAACGTGCCAAGTTTCATTACAAGAGCGTTGATACCTTTAAAGATCTAGGGGGGCACTTTGAGGCCCCCCTCAGGCTCAGAAAAAGCCCTGGAAAATAGGTTAAAGTCGTTCCCCCCTACCCACGCCCCGTTGGTAATTACAATGAAGTAAGCGTGCCCCAGCATATTCATGCGTGTGACAAACAGCGTGAACGTCCAAGTTTATATTGCTTGAGATCGCAGAATTCTGGAGTGAACCCGGAGAGCGGCTCTGGGTTTTTTCTGTCCACAACTATTTTCCTCCAGTCCGGAGTTAGTGCAGGCCTGCCAAGAGGGAGGTACCGGTATTTTGTTTTTTCCCACGCCTTTCACGAATTTAATAGATCTAAAATTCAAGAAGCAGACATGTTGCAAAGTAAAATTAATCAGCAATACAAAGTGACAACTGAAGAATTTACTTCATTCTCTAAAGTCCAATTAAAATGAACTCTTCAAAAGTAGACAATTTTTCTTTCTGCTACTCTACTCCCGAGCAGAAACGCTATGTAACCTAAAGGCCGTGTGGAAACAGCTCAACCAGCAGAATACATGGACCAACTTGAGGCCCTATTTTTTTAATAATGTGCAAGACATGGCATGTGGACATTCCAGGGGAAAAAACTAACACAGGCCACCTTTTCATTGATGTACATGTATTTCAGCACAAAATGCAAGTCTAGTCTTTGCTAGCTGTTTTTACAACATTTTTTTTCAAGCGACTTGTTTTTAGTGTGATAGAAATTACACATTGGTTTATAAGTCCGTCAGCTCGGACAGTTGTATTACATTAGACAAAATGGACAACACAGTGGAAAAACTCTTTCACCACTAGAGGGAAAACTGGTTGAACTTTAGGCAGATAGGAACAGAGAATAGCCATAGCAAGGTGCACGTGTCCTCCACAAATTGGAAACAAGGTTGTTGGCAGCGACGAAGATCTTTTTGTGACTTGCTGGTAATTTCCTTTATTAGCATTTCCTTCGTTTTGAAATGTCCATCTTTTTGGTTCTTGAATGCTGCTACAACAAGCTTATTCTTTTAAAAGGAACTTGAGATTTGTGAAGAACGGATGATGACTACTATCATCTTTCATCTTTGCCATCATCATTGGTAGATATTCTCAATTTTTGCAGTCGTGTATTGGTAGAGGACGTTGACGACCTTCATGGATGATAAAAATGGAAAAAGTAAATATAAAAGGCATAGCAGAGAGGTGTATAGTAAAATGGTAGTGATTTGCAGTACTTAACATCCACACTTGAAAAATGGTCCCTGAAAGGGTGCATTAGGGAAATGAGACCGTCAGTGAGACCACGCCTTACCACCACCTTGTTGTTATGATCATTTTTTCTGGGCCTAAAGTATGGCTTATGCAGGCATGTTCTTATCTAAAACATCCGTGTTAGTACAAGCACATTTTTGTGGCCCATGGAGGTCTTGTTAACAGGTGTCTACTAAAGTTGACCAGACCCAAGTCGTAAGAAATCATCCACCTTATCCTAGGGTACTAAGGACTTTGTTATGCTTCCTGAAAGGATAGCTTTGGTACTCATCGTTTACAGAAAGGCAATTGGACAGGCAGCAAAAGTGAACCACCCTAATCGTTCTAAATTTAGGTGTAAAAATACATCAAGTGAGATAACATTACACTACACAGCATCTAATTACTCATTTGCATAAAGAGAGGCGTCTGTAGTTTCCTTAGTCTTGCCTAGAGAGACACTGGAGAAACGTATGGAGTTGGATTACACAAGTGATAAAAATGAATACCTGTTGAAGGAAGAGGAAAAAATTAACTGCTGATTGTTTGTCATTTGGTTAAATGAATGCACATGCTACAGCAGCTATGATTTGTTATAAGATTACACAGATGTCACTGAACTGGTGTGAGGTAGTATTGGGGAAACAATGGTTAAGTTCTTTCTTTCACAAGTTTATTCATCTCAAGCTCGGTTTAGTTTAAAATATAATGAGATTAGACATGGGGCAGTACTATTGGATGGATGTTCTTTGGAAAAAATGACAGATCACGAGTTGTTTCATACATAGCGTTCTGATTATATGGTAAATGATTACTACATGTGACTTTAACACCTAAAATTGCAAACTGAACCACAGATGTTGCAGCATAAAAACTCTGAAGATACTGAACCACTTCCTCTATGCCATTGAAATCCAAGAGAATACTTTTGTAGCAACACTACCACGGGTATCTCGTGAATGGGAATCAAATAACTTGTAATGACCTTGGTTGTCAATAGCTATAGCTACTGTGTTTATTTGCATGGTCGACATGAAGGTTCTGTACTCTGCCATCAACACATTGAATGCATGTTGCAGTGACATATAACAATCTCTTACACCAAACATGCAAAACACCAGTCATGCTATCACTTACGGCGGCCGACAGTGGCCATCAAAAGTCAAAAACACAAAATCAAAAGTCGATCTGCAAAGTGAAAAGTCAAACTCAAATATCAAAAGTCGATTTACGAACTAACAAGTCGCTTTTAAAAAGTCAATTTTCAACTTGAAAAGTCGAAATCGAATGTCGATTTCTGAAGTGCGAACATCGGGATGCGAATTCTCACTTCTCACTTTCGACTTTCGACTTTGACCACCCCCCTACCCCCCTCCCCTAACATTTTCTTAACGGAGCGGAAGACCGGGACAAAGTTTTCGTGTCAAATCACGGACGAGGAAAAGAAGACCCGCGGTAAGAATTTTTTTCAATGTTGCAATAAATTGGTCAGTACAAAGGTCTGAAACCGTTTATTTTGTGTTCTATTTCTAGTTCAGAAAACTCGTAGATCAACTGTGTAAAAATGGGGAGGACAGTCCTGCACGACTCCCACGCTCGTGTTTTAGCCGTTCTCACAACTTTGCTTTCACACATTTGACTGAAGCGGGGTTGAGCCATCTATTACACGTTGCATAGATATAAAGCAGCTGCAACTTCAATTTCATGACGAAGAGGGGACAAAAGATCACACTCCATGATACGAAACACGACATCCTGCAAAAGAGTTTTATATAAGCCGGGCCCGACGTTACAGGACATCAGTAAAAACCACATTAAGTCGCTTAACAAACGTTCAGAGGTCGAATTTAACTGAGAAATATAACAAACAGGCAAGCCACAAGAATCCACGAGTTATCAGACAATTGATCAGATTTCACCTTTTCCGGGCGCTAGATTTTCACGTGTATTGTCACGCGACTTTTGATGTAAACAAACCGCGAAAGTTCGGACATTCGGTTCCCAAACAACCACACGTCTACAAATTACGAGTCGCTATTTCAAGTTCCCGTTACTATATAATTCAAAATGTCAAAGCAGAAGAATAAGAGCGACTTCAACGCCATGAATATGGCTGAATTATGCAGGAACGTCGAGTTTCAGAAAGCGGATATTTCAGTGAAAACTTCGCTAATGGAAATCGCCTCTGCAGTCGAAAGAATGGTTTTGCCGGTGGATCCAAACTTCGAAAAAGATCAAACCAATGATGCAGAGAATTTAACAATTCATGACAGGCTAATTCCCAATCCATTTTCTCTGAAGACCGTAAACAACTTTAACTCGCCGCCGCCGGCCGTTTGGGTTGTTTGCGTTACCACCGCTGCACGGATTACGACTAGCATGGGCTCGCCGCTTACAAGTCATTTGATTTGAAGATTATCGTTTATTCAGTGATGGTTATGTAGAATCTTTACGAACTGCTCGGTTGAATCAAGAGGGTGTCCATGTATATGTAGCCAAAGTGCGGCCTCTCATGAAAATCAAAACGGATGAAGGAAAGGAGTACTACGATCTCTGGTTTATTCTTGAGGGTAGAGGTGCAAACCGAGGTAGTGTACTTTAGGCAAGATGCAAGTGTAAAGGTGGGCGAGATGGGGGATGTATGCACATTGCGGCCGCAATGTATGCAGTGGATTGGTAAATTGAATAGTTAAAAATGTCGTACAACCCAAACGGCGGCGAAGAGTCGAAGTTGTTCACGGCCTTCGGGGAAAATGGATGGGGAATTAGCCTATCATGAATTATTAAATTCTCTGCATCATTAACTTGATCTTTTTCGAAGTTTGGATCCACTGGCAAAACCATTCTTTCGACTGCAGAGGCCATTTCCACTAGCGAAGTTTTCAAATATCCGCTTACTAAAACCGAAATTCCTGCAAATATTTTGTAAGTTCTGCGACATTCGTGGTGTTGAAGTCGCTCTTATTCTTCCGCTTTGACATTTTGAACCTGAAACTATTCGAGTTTCAAAGACTTTAAGTAATGGAAAAATTATATAAGAACACAACCTCGTCCCCAGGGTCTTCTCGGCTTCCAATATGGCGGCGGCTCGGAAGACCCTGGCACACAGCAGATCACGTGTCTCCAACGAGGATGGAGATGTATTCAAAATGGCGGCTACGGCGAAAAGGGTGAGAAGAACTGGGTACGAGATGCTAAGGTGAAGATAAACAAAATGGCGGAAAAAAGCTGAAGTAATAGGAAAAACAGACACGTTTTGGATTTAAGAGTCTTAGGAATACGGCAAAGTGTTAGAGGTCTTGTTTTTCTGTTCATTGTTTTTTTTTTGTTATTTTAAAGTTAAGAATAATGGGTTTGAGCGTACTCGACTGCCGAACTCCGTAACCGCTAGTTGATTCAATGTTGCTCAAATGAACGTATTATATTTTTGATTCATGAGGCTTTAGGCAATAAATTGTGTTATCGTTACATTGTTACAAATCCGTCCTTCTAAAATATTGTTGTAAATCCGTCCTTCTTAAAAATTATATGCTTCATCTTTAGACTTTTAAAATATATCAGGCTCAGATTAAGCTTAAAATATAAATGTTATGGAGTGAGCTTAGGCCTTAAATAAAACTAGTGCTACAAAATATTTATTCTACATGGCTTACATCTCTGTGAGTTCAGTGGAAATGACTCATTTATGGAAATGACTCATTAATTTTTGATCTGGCATATTCCAGGTGCTGCTTTGGAGGCAGTGATAATCATTTTGACTTTGTTGAATTTATTTGTGCCCATTCTTTGTGCTACAGCCGGTTTTGCTTGTACAGTTGTAGATCTCCAGGGCTTTGTCACTTTCAATATTGTTTTCTACACTTTAGCTTCAGTGAGTCACATTAAACACTAGAACTGAGGAGATTTTGAGACTGTAAACAATGAAAAATAAAGCATTTTAACAGTTCTGGGGATAATATTCCCAGGTTTGAAAAAATTTTCTGCTTAACAACTTCAATCAGTTGAGTAACCTGCAGCTGGGTGAAGTTTGAAAGTGTTTCAAAAATAGAAATGGGAAAGAGAGGACTGACTGAACTCACCTGAGGGAGTAATACACAAGTGATGGAATAGTACACAACTGACAGAGTAATAAACAAGTGACGGAATTATCATCCAACTGACTGAGTGTAACACAAGTGACCGAGTCTGAGACAACTGACTGGGTAATACACAACTGATCGAGTAATGCACAACTGACAGAGAAGTACACAACTGACCGATTGAGTAATGCACAACTGATGGGGAAGTACACAACTGACCGCGTAATACATAATTGACAGCGTTATCATGCAACCCACTGAATGACACAGAACTGGCAGAAAAATGCCCAACTGACCAAGTGATGCACAACTTCCAACTGCAACTTGCAACATGTAACTGACAGAAAGGTTACACAAGTGACGAAGTAACGCACAACTGATGGGGTAATACACAACTGATAGAATTATGGTACAACTGACTGAGTGATACACACAGGACCTTTGCATCAAATTCCCTACTCCTCGGGCAAGGAAAATACATGTAGCCAAATGTCTGAGGTATGCCCGGAGGAGAGGGGGGGACGTCAAAGATTCGAATTGATCAGCACATAACCTTAAGTTACAAATCCCACTTTTTAGGATGACTTGTTATTTCATTGAACCTCTGTCGTAACTTTTAGTGGATTTTTGTGGTGTTCTAACTGGATCTGCAAACCCTTTTTATTTGGCTTAGACTGACATGAGAATAGTTTTGAAGTAGAGACATGAGATGGGAAATCATTTTAAGAGACCATCAAAAACTGATATCCACATAAGAGCAGCCCAGGTTGATAGCAGTCAATTATGATATTCCTTTCCTTGTTCTTAACTTTAAGCCCCGATATCAACAAACATGTTCTCCTCACTATTTTCCATAAATGTCTTATGGTACTACTTGAGAGAATTCACATAACCATCCAGACATTTTGTTTTTGGTGATCATTTCCTTTATTCTCAGGGTCTCTATGTTTGAACAAGTAGTGATATTGTAAGGAGAAATTAGATGTTTGTTTGTCACTACTAGGGCTTAAAGGCCTAACTACAAATTCCAATTTCAAAACTTCATGAAATCTTTTTCTCTCCTTTTTTTTCCTGAAATCCTCTCTTTCCCATTGATTTAAATTTTTCAAACACTTTCAAACTACACCCAGATAACTCAATTTAGGGCGCTGGACTTGTTAGGGCGCTGGACTTGTAATCCGAGGCCTTGGGTTCAAGTCCCGCTCTGACAACTAGCTGGATTTGTTTTCAGTAGTCCCGAACTCATCTCTTCCACGCATTGTAAATAGCCAACTGGTCTGCCTCCTGCCAGTTGGGATTCTTAAAAAAAAAAATGTTATGTTTGATTTGTTTCATATTTCGTTTAAGTCTCTGGCAGGTCCCCACCAGCCTTTAGGTTGCCTCAAACCGACTTGCCTCAATAAAAAGTGTCTGTCTGTCTGTCTGTCTGTCTGTCTTTCTGTATGTATGTATGTATGTATGTATGTATGTATGTATGTATGTATGTATGTATGTATGTATGTATGTATGTATGTATGTATGTATGTATGTATGTATGTATGTATGTATGTATGTATGTATGTATGTATCCCTACAACTGGTCTAACATGCAAAGAGGACTTTATCTATCCACTGTTAACATGCTTTATTTCTCCATTACTTACAGTCTCACAATCTCCTCAGTTCTGGTATTTAATGAGACTTACTGAAACTAAAGTGTAGAAAACAATATTGAAAGCGACAAAGCCTGGACATCTGCAACTGTACAAGCAAAACTGTAGCACAAGGAATGGCACAAATAAATTCAAGAAAGCCAAAATGACTATCACTGCCTCAATATGCCAGATCAAAACTTAGTTTAACCAGTCCATACAACACTGCTCTTTTCCCATTCCCTCGCACTTCGTTAAATCGAGGTTGCACTGTAAATAAGCTTAAATAAATAAGTAAGTAAATAAATAAATAAATGAGTCATTTTCTATTAAAGGTTACTCCAGAAGATTTATATTTCAAGCTTCATCTGAGCCTGATATATTCGAAAAGTCTTAAGCTGAAGCATATAATGTTAAGAAGGACAGATTTATAACAATATTTAAGAGGGACAGATTTGTAACAATGTAACGAGAACACAATTTATTGCCTAAAGCCCCATGAAACAAAAATATAATATGTTCACTTGAGCAACATTGAATCAAATAGCGGTACGGAGTTCCGCAGTAGAGTACGCTCAAACCCATTACTCCTAACTTTAAAATAACAAAAAAGAAACAATGAACAGCAAAAACAAGACCTCTAACACTTTGCCGTATTCCTAAGACTCTTACATGCAAAACGTGTCTGTTTTTCCTATTTTTTCTTGAACTGAACTTCAGCTTTTTCCGCCATTTTGTTTATCACCTTAGCATCTAGCATCTCGTACCCAGTTCTTCTCACCCTTTTCGCCGTAGCCGCCATTTTGAATACATCTCCATCCTCGTTGGAGACACGTGATCTGCTGTGTGCCAGGGTCTTCTCCCGAGCCGCCGCCATTTTGAAAAGCGAGAAGACCCTGGGGACGAGGTTGATAAGAACATGGCAAAAAAAAACGGCTTTGCTAGGCCTGGTTGCGAAATCTGTTGGACGAGGCTACCAAGTCTTCCGAATTAATAGGGGAGGGGGGTAGGGGGGGTGGTCAAAGTCGAAAGTCGAAAGTGAGAAGTGAGAATTCGAAGCTCGATTTTCGCGCTTCAGAAATCGGCATTTGATTTCGACTTTTCAATTTGCGAATTGACTTTTTATTTCGTATATTCACATTTGATTTTTGATTTTGACTTTTCACTTTGAAGATCGACTTTTGGTTTTGACTTTTTACTTTCGATGGTCACCCTCGGCCACGGTAATCACTTAAGGTTATGAAATACATTGAGTTATCCACTGATAAAGCAGAAGGAGTCTCAGATAGTAACACATAGTCTTTTCCTGTTAACTTAAGTGAATCACCAAGTAACAATATCTCATTCAAATTCTCTGTGCTCCAAGTGGATGCATTGGTTTTTCAGTTGTAAATAACAGCTATTAAGCACATCGCTACACACTGTTTACCAGAATTTCTTCCAAACAGCGAAACATCACCTTGATGGAAATCAGCTGAAACTGTTTTGTAACAATCCACAAAGTAAGAAGGACCAGGATTTTCTTCTACATCATTAGCAAGTTGAATCAAAATGGGGATGTAAAAACGGTAAACGCAGATTTGTGTGAACCAAAGCCTGGTGTGATAATTTACGTGCCACGTGCGAACAACCTTTCTCAACGTTGGTAGATAGATACCTTCCAAGTAAAATAACCACAACAGCATACACCAGAATTTTCCTTTCATAAGATTGGACGATTCTTTGGTTTTGAGATAAATAATTATTATTATGCAGCCCCACCACGACTCTGTATTACGTTACAGATATCATGACTTCAAAATAAAAAGACTATAGCTCACCTTAGCTAGAATCTGTCTTCTACACAGAACTGCTCACAGGATGTCTGATAACTCGGTGCCACAGGTATCAACAATGCCAATATAGTTCAGTTTAGCTCAGTTATTATCAGTTATTTCACTCGTATTTCCTGACAGGCAAGGGCTCCGGCCTAGACACTGCTCACAGTACGTGCGGCTTCGATAATTTCGTGAGGGTCTATTATAGGGGGTCGCACATTCCGCAATCCGCCTTATTTTATCCTTCCCAGACCGAAAACTGCTTTCGTTTTCTCCGAAAGTCCGAAACCGCCTTTATGGCAGAAAGAGAATCGCAATAACGATCTTTTTACAGTAGTTTACACATTTTTACCGTATGTTCGGATAATCATTGTACTTCTGCTCGCAATGATCACGAGATCTTAAGCGTAGAACATCTTTTTTTTAAATTCCTTTCAATAACCTGCGATCAAATAGCGTCAATACTTTTTACATTCAGTGGGAAGTTCACCGAACCCAAAGAATGCACGGTGTTAGAACGAAACATAACAATTCAAATTTCGAGCGTTCGGTGTGCTCTTGTGGTCTTTCTGAGATGAATTTAGTGACAACAGAAGCGTTTGAACTTTAGGTTACCTTTACCGTGGAATGTTTCAGCACAAATTAATGGTCTTGTGTAATATGCGCTAGGGGAGTTATTTGTAACCTCATGGTGGCCGCCGTTTCGAAGCGTAGCATACAAAGCATCATTCCACAGAAACGAACCTCCTATCCCTACACGACTACTGCAAACATGTGCGAAGAGCGCTCAGACTTATCTTAGCGGAGAACTCCTTCCAATTTAATGGCAAAAGCTACCTAAAAAACATGGAACTATACCAAGGGCACCAAAATGGCAGTGGTTTTCGCTAATGTTGTCGTGGTTAAGGTAGAAACAGAGATCTTAAATCAAAGCGGTTTAACTGGCCGCTCGTTTGGAAACGATTCGTTGACGACATCTTCTCCCTCTGGAAAACAACCAGAGAAGAGGTCACACAGTTCATTGAACAAGCTAACAAACATCATCAAGCTATCAAGTTTACAAACTTCTTGGATACTACTGTTTACAAAGACGAAAGATTTAAAACTGAGCGGGGCTAGATGTAAGCACCCACGTCACGTTAAGCCCACTGAAACATTTCAACACACCCATTTTCAACCTGCCGTCCATCAGAAGTAAAAAGAGGCTTCATCAAAGGAGAGGCTCTTAGACTACTCAGAACTAACTCTTCTAGCACATTATTTGAAGAGAGCGTCACAATTTTCAAAACACATCTTCTTGAGAGAGGATACCCAGAGAACGTTATTCAAACAACCCTCTCAGAAGTTACTTTTGAAGACAGGAATCAAGCCCTCCGACAAAAACAAAAACAAAACAAGAAAATCTTTCCCTTTGTAACACAATATCACCCAGCAGTGCCAATACTCATGAACGGCTGGCATTTCATAACACAGCAACCATTGCTTAACAACATTTTCAAAGAACCACCCCTAATATCGTACAAAAGAGGGCTTTCCCTCAAAGAAATACTCGTGAGAGCAAAACTCTAGAAAGGCTAAAACACGCGCGCAGGAGTCGCACAGGCCTGTAACTCTATTAGACACTAAAAGAGGAGAAATCAAACCTGCACTTACAACTACTGGCTTGAATTTGAAAGCCATTTTAAAGATAAAACACGCACGCGGGAGTCGCGCAAGCCCGTCACCCTTTTTAACAATATCTGACTCAAGATCCACGGCCGCCATCTTTCCATGTGCTCTCTTTGCCTTAGAAGCCTGGCCTATTATCAAATTACCTCCCTCCAGGGACCTGCAGAGGGAGACAGCAGAAAAACTCCTGCCTTACTCTACCCCTAAAAGGCACTCTTTTGTTTAGGGAGAAGCTTCAAGGAAAATAAAGCGACCGCACATATGGTTTGGAGAACCGCCACCAAGCAGCAAAGACCGAAAACCGCGTGATAAAGTTATAATTTTCCGCAACCGCGCGATAATTTCTTAACCGTAAACCGCCACATTATTACGAATGTAACCGCAAACCGACACTCAGAAATGGCTTAAACCGCCAAACCGCCAGAGTATAATAGACCCTCTTTCGTGTGGACCCTTGTCCTATCGTGCGTGCGTGTATGTACTTATTGATGTCTGTGCACAACTTCTTATGTGTTCGTATGCAAGTGAGCAAAAACTTGACAGACGAAAATGTACCGCAACTCTGCAAAGCGCAACAGATCTCCTCCCTAAAATCGAAGTGCACAAGCCATTCAAAATGGCGAATGAAAGGACCTTCTCATTCACGTTGATCAGGTGATTTCATTACGTATCTCCATTGGTTCCCAGTGCTCGGATGTTCAGATGTATTCTCATGGGAAATCCAGAACAAAAACACTGCGTGTGTAGTTGCACGAATACATTTGCATATAAGAACAGTGGTCCCTTCTTCTTAATCTGATCTAATCTTGTTATTCCACTAGAAAACTAAAAACAATTGTCTCGATCGTATATTGGAATTGATTCCGTCAAGCTGGTTGGAAGTCAAGATATTCTCCTACGATAGCTTATAATTCCGCTCGGAAATTAATAAAGGAAAACAGACGCAAACTACATGTGCATGAATTCACGCAGCTGGTTCGCTGTGGCCACGACGCTTAAATCTCAAATTGACGAGTCCTTCTTGTGTATTTATAATTTCTGATGTGTTTGTTTCAGTGGAAAGTTAAACCACGGCTAAGTTAAGGCTGGGCTACAACGCGTATAAAATCCAGCCGGACGGCAAGAAAAGAAAACAGCGCATTCGAAGTAAAATTAATTACATAGTTCCTTTTAATCGAGATTCGCGAATATAGAATGCAAACGCTTCAAAGTCCGGGGGTCGTACTCCCATCTACAAGGTGTATGGGAATGTCTCGCTCATAATGTAACGGCTTCAGTGTCCCGGTGGCACATCCCTACCCAGCATTTCACAGGGTACCCACCCGGCCTCACACACGTACCTGTGAGACAGATACCGTATTTCGGAAAGCGCGGTTTTTCTGGGTTACAGCATCGACCGTATGACGTCACAATAACGTGACGTCATCGGTTAAAAAGTGCTTGAAACAAGTAAGACGGTGACGCTTGTTCGAGGCCATTTTCGACCGGCTGCTTCCGCTTTGAGGTTAGAAAATCCAAACAACTTTAAACTTTCTTCACTGCGGGTGTTTTATGTTCTACGGTGTTTTTTTCTTAGTTTACCAGTATTTACGCAAAGGTTTGCAGTCTAACCACTGTTCTTCTAACTGAGATATTCAGGAGATCTTTTATTATCAAAGTTTGATATTGCACTACCGTGCTATGTGGTGAATGAAAAATAAATTGAAGCTCTATCTTCTAAGTTATATTGAACAAGTTTTAATTCCCAGTAACGGTTAATGTTTGAACAGTAGATAAGTCTAGTGAGTTCAGTTTCGACGAATGAAAACGTTTGTTTGAAATGTTTACTTGGTTGTTTTTACGTTTCAAGACAAGACATTTACGCTTACTATCAACGTATCTTAGTACACTCGAATCACATAAAAACAATCAGGCTTGCCGGGATTCGAACCCTGACCTCTGCGATACCGGTGCAGCGCTCTAACCAATTGAGCTAACAAGCCAACTGGGAGCTGGTCATTAAATTGGTTCGTAATATACCCGGGAAAGATGAAGATGAAGTTATGAATATATGAACTTCATATATTTGAACCCTGACCTCTGCGATACCGGTGCAGCGCTCTAACCAATTGAGCTAACAAGCCAACTGGGAGCTGGTCATTAAATTGGTTCGTAATATACCCGGGAAAGATGAAGATGAAGTTATGAATATATGAACTTCATATATTTGAACTGCGGAATGAAGAAATAAATGAAAAGAAGATCCTCGCAGTTATTAACGCAACTTATGCAGTTGCGAAAAGAAAGCCTGAAAAAATCAGGCTTTCTTTTCAGGCTTTCTTTTCGCAACTGCATAAGTTGCGTTAATAACTGCGAGGATCTTCTTTTCATTTATTTCTTCATTCCGCAGTTCAAATATATGAACTTCATATATTCATAACTTCATCTTCATCTTTCCCGGGTATATTACGAACCAATTTAATGACCAGCTCCCAGTTGGCTTGTTAGCTCAATTGGTTAGAGCGCTGCACCGGTATCGCAGAGGTCAGGGTTCGAATCCCGGCAAGCCTGATTTTTTCAGGCTTTCTTTTCGCAACTGCATAAGTTGCGTTAATAACTGCGAGGATCTTCTTTTCATTTATTTCTTCATTCCGCAGTTCAAATATATGAAGTTCATATATTCATAACTTCATCTTAATGAACAGAGAGTTGGCCATACACCTGGCCAAACACCCCAATGTATCGGTCAGCTTCTTTGTACCAAAATGTTCTGACGAGGACAAGAGAGCAGCTAGCAGTCATAATGTGAAGATATTGGAGGCAAAGGGGCAACCGGGCTATGAACCAGCTGATTGGCTGCCTTTTCTACCAATAGCCTGCGAGCAGGCTCACTTGTTTGGGGAATTTGAGCGCGACAATCTTGGCAGCCGCCTCCTGCGAGCCGGCGAGGGAAGCGAGCCGGCGAGAGGAATGGGCCGAGGAAAAAGGGGGGCTTCACGAGAGCCATTGAATTTTGAATTCCGCCCCTGCGAGGTGACAAGTCTTAACTGTCAAGGTATCAAATATCTAACCAATACAAGCGAAGCAAAATGTAAACAAACACGACTATGGCAAGCCGTCACTGCCAAAAGCCTATCGACTTGTACCGGTCCAAACAGCTTCCAATATCATCGAGTTAGAGAAATTGTATGGTCAGTTTTGGACATGTATGGTAGAGTTACAAAATTATATGGTCAGTTTTGGAAATGTATGGTCAAGTTCTGGAAAGCTATGGTTGAGTTGCTTTAGAAAAGTTTCAGTTTTCGCTAGCGAATTTTCATTTTCTGAGTTCTCGCTAGCAAGTTTTCATTTTCTCGCTAGTGAACTCGCCAGCTAGCGAGAAGTCGCCAGTTTGTTGGGGTATTTACAAGTCGATAGGCTTTTGGTAGTGACGGCTTGCCACACGACAGCTGATTTTCATACTTGAGAGGATCGATTTCTTAATGAATGTGCCACAATAGCGCAAAAGAAAATTATAAACACAGTTGACAATGTTTGCCGCGTGTTCTATTCGAAATAAGTATGGAACTAGGAATCCCCGAGAAATCAAATCGCGAAGGCATTTGTGCAGATGACTCGGAATCGATGCACGAGAGCGCATGAAGAAGTTAAAATATCGAACTCCAGGGACATGAAATTTGCAATTACAAAGAGTATCAAGCCGCTACCGCAGAAGACTTCACCAGGAACAAGCATCTCCCCACAATAACAAATAACCGAAGACTGCAAGATAATGGGCTTTCGTTACGATAGCCAGATAATGCCAATTGAATGGTAAATAAAGTCTTACAGATCCTGTCATTACGGAGATCCCAAGAAGAGAGGCTTGAAAACAACCACGCACTAAAACCAGGCTGCAATAACCGAAACAAACGTGACTGATATTAAAAAAAAATGACACAAAACCGCAGCCGCTAATCAGACGCAACTAGCCGAGTCACGTTAAGAAATTGAATCGATTGAAAAACCGACTGCGAGCAGTCGTCCTATTTTCCTTCTCGCTAAAATTAGGAGAGGAAAGAGACTGCTCGCAGTCTAGTAATCTGAGAAAGGCCACAAACAATAACACCACTTGTCACAATAATAAAGTCTGTCACCGCCTGTCATTTCAAACCAATCAGAATGCTGCGTTCGTGGACGAACGAGGAGAATTCAAGATTCAATGGCTTTCGTGCAGGCTCACTTTTGCTCGCCCCATTCTTCTCACCGGCTCGACTTCCACCGCCGCTCGCAGGCTATTCCACCAAAAGATCTCGTTATTGACTTTGTTATTGGACATGTTGTCGTACTTGGAAAGCCAGCGCAGATAATAAGAGACTCCCATCACTGTAAGTGGATGCAAGTTGTGCATACTGCCCCTGACGAACTTGACATGTACAAAACGTATTCTAATGCCATAGCTAAAGGTGAAGAAAAACAGTGGAATAAGCTAAAGCTGTGTCAAATGGCTGATATTGTTGTGGGAGTTGCACCCAAACTACAAGAGGTCTACTCCGCTTACCTCAGTTCGTGTGGAAAAGACGTTTACAATTTTACTCCAGGTATCTTTACGGAATAATCTATCATAAAATTGTCCACTCAAATGGGTAAGAAGTTTCGTATCCTGGTATTCGGACGCGGTGACTCTGAAGATTTTGAACTTAAAGGATTCGACATTGCTGCTCAAGCAGTTGCTAAGCTGAACGACAAGAGTTATCATCTTACCTTTGTAGGGGCACCCATTGGAAGCGAAACCAGAGTGACAAACAATGTACTTAGGCAAGGCTTGGAACGAAGTCAGCTCATCGTAAAAGGGTGTTCTTGTGTGCGTCAAATCTTGCCATTGTTCCATCCAGAACAGAAGGTTTCGGCTTAATAGCCCTGGAAGCGCTATCTGTTGGGCTGCCTTTTCTTGTCAGTCAAAACAGTGGAATTGGAGAAGCTATACAAGAAATATCTGGTGGACGATCATTCATTGTAGATCCAGAAGATCCACAACACTGGGCTCAGAGGCCATCAAAGGTGTTCGACAGAAAGGCAGTGAGGCAGCACTTCAGGAATGTCGCGAACTGCGAGCACGCTATGCGGAGAAGTACAGCTGGGAGACACAGTGTAACGATCTTGTGGAGATGATGCAGAATGCGGTCTACGGTGAGCGTAACGTATTCGTTTTAGGTCTTTCATCTGATATGTTGCGCCATTATTCACTGGTTGAATTCACGCAGTAAACCCGTTATGAAGAAATTGCAGGCGCTTTCGAATTAGCTGTCACCGATCACCCCTCCCCCCTAAGCTCCTGACATTGGACATTAACTTTTTTTACCTGACTCACCGCACATTGCACATCCGCACTGGTTGACCTAGTGACTCTTGTGGATCCTGCCTATAAATAGTGAAATTTAGATATATTTTTTAAAAAGGTATTATAAATTTCACTAGAGGTTTTAGACCGGATTGTTTAAACCGAACGATTCACCATTAGACACCTTGGCCGGCATGGTGAAAATGGTGAAATATAAATTAAAAAAAAAAACCAAAAAACCAATGATAAAGAAACAGAAGTTGTATGCAGTAGTACAAATTTCCTTTGTACCAGTTTGAACTGTAGGGGAGAATTAGGAAGGGCGAATCATAACAGGCGAATAAAAAAAACTTGTTCGGCAGATAACAGTGCAGTCCTAGTCTTTTGGACGCTATTTATAGGTCTCACAGCATTAGCCTTTTTTTATTATTTTGAATTGAACCAGACCAGCTGTCAAGCGATCCTTTGGAGCCATGTGCTGTGCTGAATATCGATAAAGAAAACTCTGCTCCGGTATCCATGAGAGAAACGACAACTCCTTACAATCAACAAGGAGCGAGACCAAAGGAGAAATCATCTTCAAGAAGAGAACCTACATCTTCAAGCAACCGTGGAAATAATTCAAAAGGTTTGACATTGAGTTCTAGATCTATTGCTTGTTTCCCCAGTCTGATTTATATGGTCCCTGCCAAAATTCACGTTTGGCCCCTTCAAGTCATATACTTAACAAAGTAATAAAACCGTGGATGCAACAATATAGACTTAACTTTACATAAGTCAAGCATGTGTTGTATGGCAATGCATGCATGCATCCATTGTAAAGCACAACTCAAAAACCCTTTTTTGCAGGACTGCCAATTGTGCCGAATTTTGTCAAAAGTAAAAACAAATTGAGAAGTAATCGTGAACAGGTAGTAGTAAAAATTGATGAACTTGTGGCTTCAGACGGAATTGTTTATTGTTGCTGTACATATTACTTTAACCTTACCCCATAGCCTCTCTAAAGGTCTTGGTGGATAAAGTTTTGCTTGGCTTAAGTAGGTCATTAAGCCTATTGTATGTTGCTCTTCCTTAAATTTGCACAATTTAATTGCTTTAATCTTGCTTGATATTTCAATGAAAATACCATAGTGCCTGTTCAATGTCTTTTCCTTGGTTAATTACCCTGGCGGAATTCTCCGAGCATTCAGGGAAGTCAGTTTTGTCAAGTGTACGTTTTCAATTTGAATACCTTTCATTGTATTCTTGAAATAAGTGCGAAATGACTTCCGATTGACTGTTCTCTTTCAATTGTTTAGTGAATGAACTGGAATCAACTGGAATAGGTCCATCGCAAAATGGAGTCCAGGCTCTGAACGACAAACCGGCAGTGGAGAACAAAGAAGACAAGCCGATAGCTTTTTCAAAGAGCAAGCAACGCCATGTTGTTCAAGAAAATGCTGCAAGTGGCTCCTCACAACAATTCTACAACCAATCTCATTTTGCCGCCGACTGCCAAAGTACTCTTCAGCCACAAGGCATAACAGAAAACCCACCGCCCCGAACCATCGATTCTTATTTTAACTACAATGTTGTTTAACGTCCAGGAGAAACTGTTATGTTACTGACGCGCCTTCGCAATCAGTGGAGAAATCTCTTATCAAAAAGAAGATGTTCAATAACGGAAGCCTGATTTTACTGCATCAGATTACTTGAAAAGTCACCTTCTTGGTGAGCATTCTAAAACATATGACGCTGAACTTGTTATTCTTATGAACGAAAAAGATCATTTCATGTGCCAGGTGAACAAAAAGAAAGACAAAAGTTGGCGCCAATTTATAGTTCCTGCTCTGGACGAAACTTAAGCTTAAAACCCATCTAAACTATGGACGGGTCTCTTTTGAAGATGAAGATTTGATTGTCCACTACCCAGTCTGGCGAGTTCCTGATGATGTGGTGGCAAATCTGATGGGAACTTTTCAGGAGGTTGCTGATGCTGAACTGTTCGTTATTTCGGATTCGCAAGCAAATTTGCAATGTATCGTCCAAGTCTGTAACATTTGATACACCGGTACTTTTATGACTTTAATCAATGAAGGAGGCCAGAAGACCTGTCAGTATAAACCTGTTACAAACTGGGAAGCCCGAAAGCGTCTCCTCTTCCAAAAGAAGAGGAGTCTCCTCTTCCAAAAGTCTTCCAAAAGTCTCCTCTTCAAAGCGTCTCCTCCCCATTCTCCGCGCGGCTTCTTCTCCTCTTCCAAGCCAAAACTTTGCGCCCGCGAACGATCCCGCCGGCCACGCAGGCTAGCAGTCAGAAACATCACGCGTCTCTTCGCCTAAATCCCCCCCCCCCCCCCCGTGGATGCGCTTTTCTCTACAATATATTAGAAGGTGAAAGCTGGAAGTGACGGGAAGTGAAACATCAACATTGAAAATGTCCGGCTAGAATATTAGGAACTGAACCAACTGAGCTATCAAGCCAACTGAGAGCTGGTCAATTGAACTCTCAATTAACCAGCTCCCAGTTGGCTTGATAGCTCAGTTGGTTAGAGCGCTGCACCGGTATCGCAGAGGTCATGGGTTCGATTCCCGTTCAAGCCTGAATTTTTTTTTTCAGGTTTCTTCTTTTCAACTGCTTAGGTTGAAACACCTTCACTGCGATGATCTACATATAATTCTATCTTTATCCGCAGTTCAAATATATGAATTTCATATATTCATGTTCATTTATTCTCCATCTACGGGATAAATACGAACTCTCAATTGACCAGCTCCCAGTTGGCTTGATAGCTCAGTTGGTTAGAGTGCTGCACCGGTATCGCAGAGGTCATGGGTTCGATTCCCGTTCAAGCCTGAATTTTTTTTTCAGGTTTCTTCTTTTCAACCGCTTAGGTTGAAACACCTTCACTACGATGATCTACATATAATTCGAAAAAGTTATTGTTCACTAACCATAACGGTTGCTGTCAGTTGTCCTTAACTGAATGGAGAATTAACATTGGAACAAACGCTAAATTAAATTAATTATCACTGCAATGTATTTCGTTTTCTCCAACTTTAAATCCTGGGTCCCGAAAACCAAATTAAATTTCGTATTTGAAAGAAAAAATTTTCTATCCATTTGGTCCGACCAGAAGTTTATTTTCTTTTATAATATAGAATGGGAGCT